>CM057458.1:1205697500-1206297500 GCA_016271365.2 Neoceratodus forsteri | reverse complement strand
AATTTATGACCGCCTACCTTTGAAGTGTGGAAATAGGAACTGCTCAAAGATCAAAGAGGAGCAGGAACCCAATCAAGATCATAAGAGTCATTTGGGAAATGAGTTTTTGCTGATGTTACCTTATTTAATATACCTCCTGAGTGATGGGACATCCAGTGTGTATTAATTTTTATATTTAACAGGGAGGAGCTAGGTGACATCATGGAAGGGACAGGTTTAGAGACAGCTTAACTGTATTCTGTATTTCCACTTAGACACATTCCTGTTTGAAGTCTCTTGAAAACAACAGCTAACTAAAGCACTGTAAGAAGGTATACATTAGATAAACAAGTCTAAGTGTATTGTGATAAGAGTTTATGTTTGTATTTTACCTTGTTCTTTTAAGTGATTGTATGTTTTGTGATATATTGTTCTGTGGTTACATTTTACATATTTTATTCATTTTAAGTAAAACCTCTTATTTTAAAGAGACTGCCTGTGTCTTCCAAGTCCTTCCTTTTTGCCTGTGTTGTATGGGTGGTTAAGATTTTAACAACACTGTTCATAAGCTTAATGGTATACCAAACTGGGAAAAGGTAAGAATTTATCTAAGGTCTTTTGTAGAGTTTTTGAGGGTTAATTTTGTATACCTGGTTAGGTGCCCGTAGGTGAAAGATATCTGGCATTCCCCGAAGAGCAGAATTATCTGAGCAAGAGGTTCACAGTTTGAATCCCTCCAGAACTTGAGACCAAAGGTGATTCGGACCCACAAAACAGACAGGAGGGTTACCCTGTTCTGTTACCCTGTTCACAATACTGCACTCAGAGGTTGGCACTGTGGGAACAGAGGTCCTGACCTGCTGAGTGGGGTTGTGAAAGGGAGTACCTTGAGAGCTGTAAAGCAAGAAAATCAGGTGGCCAAAAAAACGCAAGCTTTTGAGGTTGAAGTGGTAGGAGAAAGTAGGATATGGCTCCTCTTCCCTTAAAAAACTCAGCAAACTACCCTTCAGCACTTTGTTCAGCAAGCTGCATTCCAGCCTGAACCGCCAAGTACAGCAGATGCAGGGGCACCAGTGATGCCAGGGGAAAACTCATAGATGTAGGTCCAAACAAGAAAGGCTAGTGTGGGCCAAAAGAGTGGTGTTGATACTGGTGACCCTGGTATCAGGAGAGTAAGAGCATGGTGTGGTTGCATTTCACGTTACTAAAAGAAAATAACAGAAAGGCAGCATGCACACTGTGCAGTACAACTATCACCAGGGGGATTCTCTGGCAAATTTAACACCCATCTAATTAAAGAACCACTTAAAGATAAAACATTTCCAGGTTTTTAAAAAGTCAGAGGCCTACAGGATGTCAGTATCAGATGGAATTCATCATACCTGATGTTGTCTAGGCTGCTAGAATATAAGCGCATACTTCACGATATGGCTGTGGGTTGTGACATTGGTGGAGTCCTAAGCCACTATGAGTGGTCACTGGTTGATGCCATAGTAAGAGTGCTCGGGCTATTTGAGAGGAGCATTCATGATTTAAGTGAGTCCACTGCCACTCTGAGTCAGATGTTCCCAGCAGTGCATATACTGAAAGTATCCATGGAGAGATATGTAGAGCAAAACAGGGAGACTCCAAATAGGGCAGCTGTGCTCATTGAGCAGCTACAAGCTGAACTGAATGCAAGGTTTGCAAAAGTGCTGGACAGTCGCAGCCACATTTTTGTAAGCATGCTGGATCCCAGGTTAAAATGTGAGATCCTTCATGTGACTACTGGTAGCCACAGAATGATTCATTTTCAACAAGAGCTGCATGATGAGCTGACTGGATGTATGTGGTGACTGGTGACACTGGCGGCTAGTGTAGAATGTCATGATAGAGAGGGCATGCCATCTGGCAGGTCTGGCTCTACTGGTGCAGACAGGTAAGAAATACCTGTTACTGACAGCAGCACTGATGGGAGTGAGTGGGCACTGCTCAGCATGTCCTTATGTCAAGGGCAACAGAAGAGGACACAGTCACAGTCTTTTTCTGTGGAAAATATCTTGAATAGCTATTTTGCAGAGTCTATTCAGCCATTTCAGGTTGATCCATCAGGCTACTAGCACAGAAGATGCATTCATCCCCTCACTTAGCACAACTGACTATTTTTTTTATTTATTGTATATTTCAGATTCAACCTTTGAGCAAGAGCTCTTTGCATAGGTTCCACATCAAGGCATACAAACAACATAGATTACAAAATATGGAGACGTACGAGATACATTGGCTGCCCCCCTCCCCCCATGACTGTGCTGTCCGAGAGGGTGTTTAGCACAGCTGGTGATGTTGCTGAGCCTTATCATTCAACACTAGACCCTGAACACATCTACTAGCTTGTTTCCATCAAGCTTATGTAACCCCCCTGCAAATGGGGGTTCCCAAAAGACTTCCAGAAGCTTGCTTGAATGCTCCAAGCCTGAATGGTGTTTGGCGTTTAAGCCATTTATCAGTGAGTGTTTTTAGAACCTCTGGTACTGTCTCTTTAAGAGCTGTCTGCTTGCAGACATAATTAGTTTGTATGGGGGACTGTGTGTTTCTTTGATTGAGTACCACTCAAGCTGCCGTAATTCACTCCATTTTGCAGTCACTAGGAGTGCAAAGGAACCTATCTGAAAGATGTAACTGTTTGCCAGAAATCATTTACAGTAATAATGAAATTACAGTTTGTCTAACCTACTTTCTTTTGCAGTCAGAACAGTGTCTGCCTAGTTCCCCATTCTGGTTTTGAACTGCTGAACTGGACCAATCAGTGTGAGGTAAGCTAGCTCTAAAATGGTGCCTTGGACGAATCAGAACTTGGACTCATAATCTGAGCCAGCCACAAGAGGATTGTATGGGCAGTGACTCTGGGAGATGTAGTTTAGACTTCAGCACCTTTTTGGACCAACAGCAGCAGTCTATTGTGAGTGACAGCCAATCCAGTCAAGAACTGGGAGGAACTCAAAGGAAGTGCCCGGTTTTGTCAGTTGGAGTTTCAGTTGAGCTTTGGCAGTGAAGAAGGAAGGAGCCCTGTGCTTTTTCAGTGTGCAGTTTTAGTCAAAACGTGTAAGGCCCAGAGTTCCGGTCTGCAGCTTGTGTAACAGCTTGTTAGGACTGAATCCGTCCTGTGAAAAGAATCAAAGGATCTCTGAAGAGTAGAAACCAGGCTCACCCTGTAGAAGACTGGAGGAATTGCTGAAAATTGCACTCGGTCTGTCAGGAACTGAATCTGCTGTGTGTTCTCCCGGGTATTGTGCAGTAATTGCGATGGGGATACAGATGCAGCCTGCCTGGTACAGTGCTTTCTTTTATATGGATGTGTGAAGAGGTTTGTGTACCTCAAGTGAGCCCTGCTGACATTGAAGGACCCTAACTTATTTGGAGGTCGTGAGTACTAATTCAGGGTCGCTCCCTGTTGAATTGCCACATTAAATCCAAATGGAATTACTGTACTGCTGACTGTTTAATTCTCCTTTTCTCTGTGTGAAAGGGCCCTACCAGCTGCCACGGTTTGGACTAGCCACTAGGGCTTGGGTACCCAGGGACAGTAACTGATAGGGATAGGCCTGTGCACAGAGCCATAGGTGATTATTAGAGTGATAAGCTAATTAACCTGATTTCCCCTGTCCTTGTTATATCCCCTAAATAAATCAGAGCTGCTTGTTTCAGCAAAGTTATACTGCCTGAGGTATTTGTCTATGTTAAAGTACTGTACTGTGATTGTTGCACTGTATCTCATTTCACAGGAGGTCCCAGTGCCGGAACCAGTCCTGGGGGTAAGTGTATACTGTGAAGGTAATTCTGATATATTGTGTGGGCCACTAGTGGGAAGAAAGGGGGGTTGCAGTGTCCCAGAGGGCTGTGACCAAGTTAGTTTAACTATTGCAAACCCTGACCTCTGGGTGGAGGCACCCGCCATTGGATCCAGGCCCCTCAACCTGTTAGTGGCAAATCAGGCAGGGGTAGTAGCCCCTGGGATAGCGCCATCTAGGGGTTACACTTAACTTGCCATTACTTGGGTACAAATATGAGTTACGCCCATAAAAATAGAAATATAGTCTCTCAAGTCTGCTTTTGCTGTTTTTCTTTATAGTTAACCAGTGTATTTCCTCCCCTGCTTCCTACCTGCAGTGTTTTTATGCTTTCATCCTGATTATTATACTGTATAATTAAACACATTCACTTTTTCTGAACCACATCCAGTCATTGTTTGACATTGCAGCACCATCACAAAGTGAGGATGCCGACACAAACATAACATGCAGCAATTTCAGTGCATGGCCAGTACCTTGCCTAACACATGAAGCTAAATGACAGCATGGGGAGGGAGAGAAAGAGAAAGAGCACAGATGTCTAAATACTTTGATAATGTTATGCACCATGGTCACGCCAGGTGTGTGTGTGTGTGTGTATGTGTGTGTCTCTCTCTTTCTCTCTCCAGACCTATTGACAACATGATGAGCCGGTTCTAGAGGTGATGTTCCATTTACCAAAATGCAAAAAAATAGTAAATTTGGGGAGTATGTTGGAAAAGTAATATTATACCCTCTAAACAATTTTTGTTGCTGCTAGCCACAAGTAAACCCTCGAACAAGAACCAAGGAGCAGCACTACAGAATGCAGGGTAATTTACCAACCTGCAACTAGAATTGGACAGCAGCAGTGGGAACTAGTCACACAGAGCACCGGTTGCAAAGCTGGCAGGAAAGAAATGAATGGTATACGAGCGTTTGCAGGAACAGTGATCGTGCAGGTGCATGCGACGTGGGTGATCCGAAACATGCTGTGCATCGTGGGAGGTCCACCCCAACCACGGAGTTTCACCCGACTTGAGCAAATGTTGCTGTTATTTAAATTAAATAGATTACTGTGACGACAGATGAACAACAAGGTAAAAGATGTATTCTATGCACATTACATGAGGCAATTATTCCTAAAAGTTTTAGATCAGAAACCATTACAATCATATGGTTTTCAAGCTGTCAGTGTCCCTTTAAATTCTTTTCTTGTTGTTTTAATATGTTACTATCATGTACCTTAGGAACAGCAAGGATGCTGAACAAAAACTCAGCTATAATAGCCCCAGACAGTGAGTGCTAATAATTTACTTCTCTTGCTATGACTTCGTAACAATGTGGATGTGAAACTCTGCACTGCACAGTGCACCACTCACCACTTAATTTTTTCAAATCTTCTTGATTCCCAGTTCCCACATCGCCCCAATGTTTCACAGATATGACTTGTTTAGAGGATTGTCTTTCGCTGCTTTTATCATTTGCTATCCCTTTCTTGCTTGCAGTTATTTATATCAGAAATAAAAAAGGCTGCCTGTTTTTATTGCTCTTTCAAAATCCTTTCATTTCATTTTCTTTTTTTCACACCCCCACTCTGCTCAATTGCCACCATCCAGCAACCAGCTTAGGCTAGGGCACTGTGGCAGTCCCACAGGGGACACTGTCTGCGCCTCTACTTTCTGAGAGAAGCACCATCCACGGGATGCTCAGTCCTCTCTTTCCTGGCTAACCCCTGAGCCATCAAGGTCCATCTGGAAACTCAGTATGTCTGAGTAGTTAGCAGCACTAACGATACTGTAGTGCTAGGGGGCTGGCTCTTTTGTTTCATTTTAGAAACCAAAACATTGTTTGTTTGTTTTTTATTTTCCCCTGCTACTGTCCACCAAGGGTATACCCTGTAATCACCTGGGGATGTACCCTCAAAACAGACAAGGATATACCCTGCCCTGTAATCAGACACAGAATGGGATACACCCCGTTCAGGCTCTGTGAGCTGTCATTGAGACAGCAGGCAGGTATTTTCAGTCAGGGGCCCATTACACCACACAGTGCCAGCCCAGCTCCGCTCATTCTGAACCTGGCTCGCACAACCAAAACATTCTGACTGCACCATGTTGGTCTCCTAGTGGGTTGGAGATCCCTGCAAGGAAACCAACATGGTGCATTAGAACAAATGTTCTGTGAGGCCTTGCCCTTGCACTCTCCTTGAAAATGAATTGAAGGAATATAAAATAGCCATAAAATTAGGCAGCATTTTTTATTCATGTAATAAATAAATTATTGCAAGTAAGAAATGAATAGGAAAATTATGACACGATAAAAGCACTGCCCTAAACAAGCCCCATTGGCAAAACATTGGAGTTAATATGTGTGTGTGTGAGATTTTTTTTTTTTAACTTTATTTCTCTCCACTCCTGGAGAACTCCTTCCAGCAACCTCGGGGCTACCCAGCCTCTACCCTCCCCCGAGACTGCTCCTCTCCCCCATGCCACCAAGCACCATCTCTGGGCCTGAACCCTCCGGAGGTAGGGCCGCCCTATCCGACCAGGGTGCTCTATCTATAGGGAAAGTACCCGGCACGTGGTGGTCTCGGAGAGAAGCAGTCAGGGGTGGAGGTGTGGGCAAGGCAGTCGAGGTGCCTTCATCTAGCCCCAGGAATGGGGGTTTTCTAAGTACTTTTTGGTCCCCCCTCTCTGCAGAGCCTGGCCAGCAAGGCAGCGTATTGCCGTGGCTCCGCCCCCTCTGGCTTACGCCGCACCACTACCGTCGGCGATCCCTAGCCACAGCAGATCGCTCCAAGGCAGGCGCATCCTATACCCACCCGGAAGAGAGGCAGTCCTCCAGATGCTCAATCTCTTCCCTCCCATGCCGACCCCTGGTGGCCTCAGCTCGTTCCCGAACCCAGGTCGCTGGAGTACTGCGAGGTGTGGCGTCCAGCGCCTCAAACCTCAGCACCACCGGACCAGCTATGTGTGTTTGATTTTAAAGGGAAAATATTTAACAACGTGATATTGAAAATGTTCTTTTATTTTTTTGGCTTTGTGTAAATTGCAGCTGCTGACTGAGTGTCCTCTGTATGCAACTACACCTAATGAGATCTTAAACATTATGCAAAAATAAGGAGGATTTGTACCAGGGCTGTGACTGATTCTTACTTATAGAGCAGAAACAGGCCAGGCCTAGTAGTACAACTATTTTTTTATTCTCTTTTAGGGAAAGAGAAACACTTTCATAGCTGTTCTCCTAAACAGTGAAAGTTGACACAGAAAAATGTGACAAAAATGATCCTCTCTATCTTGAGATTTAGAGAGGGAACAAAAAATGTCAACATTTCTGATTTTTGTCTTGTATTGGATGGAAGTACATTCTTACTCTGCAGCAGCTTAAGTCATCTGTCTCTCCTGACTGATGCTTCTGCGAGCACTGGCTCACATGATCTGCCTTCAGTGAGCTTCCAAAGTGGCCTCTGATTGGACAGGAAGTCTCAGGAGATCTTGTACTTTCACAGCTTGTTCCAGTGGATGAATAATGAATAACGAAAAACTGAGATCCTTGAATATGAATGCTTAGTGGTATTCAAAATAAGTTATTTGCACACCCCTAGGAAGTAGGGCCAGTGGGATGCTGGGGTGCATAGGGAGGGGGTTTCACCAGTAGAAAGAGAGAGCGAGAGAGGTGCTATTGCCACAGTATAGATCATTAATAAGACCCTACCTGGAGTACTTTGTCCAGTTCTGGATACCACATCTCAGGAAGGACACAGACAGAGTGGAGACTGTCCAGAGGAGGGCAGTTAAAATGGTGCAGGGGCTGCATCAGAAGCCCTAGGAGGAGAGACTTAAGGATCAGGAGGGGAGAATTTTTCAGAGGAAAAGATGCACAAGAACAAGCGGACATAGAAACATAGACAGTGTTGTGTTGACAGAAAAAGGATCCAGAAGTACATCCAGTCTGCCCATTTACCTTTCTAGCTCTGTGCTTGGCCTAACACTGGGCTGGGTTTAGAGACCAGATAGCCCTAGTGACTTATCTTCACCCCCTTCCCTTCTTCTGCCTCTGGGTCTCACTATTTCCTTATATCTTTCCCATCCAAATTTTAACCCTGACACAGTCTTGGCTTCAACCATGTATCTGAGCAGTCTATTTTATTCATCCCAACCCACTCCGTAAAGAACTTTCTCATGTACCGCCTGAATCTTCCCCTCATTCTCCGCCTGTGCCCCTCCAGTTACTGTGTGCTCGTTCCTCGTGATCAAGTCCTAACAATCCACCCTGTTGATTCCTTGCAAGACTGTGTGCAACTCAATCATATCCCCCCTTTCCCTTCTGGCCTCCAGTTCATACACGTTAAAGTCAGCCAGCCTTTCCTCATTTGACCTCCTCTGCTGTTCTCTGGGATTATCTTCATAATCCTTCTTTGTATGGTCTTTATGCTGCCCCTGTCTTACTTGAGGTGTGAATTCCAGAACTGCATGCAGAACTCCAGGTGGTGCCTTACAGGGACAGAATCCCCTCCTTCCTTCTATCAAAGCCCCTTCCTATAATCCCAGTGTAACCCCTACGTGGCGCTATCCCAAGGGCTACAACCCCTGCCTGCTTAGCTAGTAGCAGGTTAAGGAGCCTAGGTAATGAAATGGGTGCCTCCACCCGGAGGTCAGGGTTGTTAGTGGTCACGCTAACCTGGGCACAGCCCTCCGGGACACTGTAACCCCCCTCTTTCCCCTTCTAGTGGCCTGAACAATATACAATAATTACTTTCACAATGACCCTTATTCACCAGGCAGTTACCCATACTGTTTGCACTTACCACCAGGGCTGGTTCCTCTAGCTTGACCCTGGGGACCCCCTCTAAAACAAAGTTATGCACGGCAAATAGCAACAGTACAATACTTTTGGCACAAACTGGAACAACAGTCAGGTTAAATGCAAACAAAGATAAATCTGATTTATTCAGGGGACTTGAATAGGGAAGGGGCGTAATCAGGTTGATTTGCTTAAAAGCTATATTAATCAGACAGTTATGCATGCAGTTCAGAGTCCCTACATGGTCACACACTCTGGATATCCAGGTAGGAAAACGGTGGGCTAGCCAGGAACATTGCAGCTGGTTGGGGCCCTGTGATGGAAGAAAGCAACATGCACAACACACACTATTTGTAGTTCGGAGCTGAAGGGCTCAGTTTGTGAAAGAAAAGGCAGCAAAACAATCAGATGACAACACTTAGATTTAGTTGTTGTTGCAGGGAACTACCCTGATGTTTACTCATGATACCCAATACTGGACACAGGCAGGATGAAATTGAGACTGCAGGCTGTTGAGCTGGAGTGCCCAGAGAAGCAGGGCCCACACAAATTACTGAGACGTCGTTCCTGTTCAAGGCATTGTGCAGGGGGCTGATCCCCAGGGTGGTCTCTCGTCGATGACTTTCTCTGCGTAGCAGGTATTCTGGCTGGGCAAGAGTAGCAGGGCCCAGGCAAACTGAAATGGATACGGATTCAGTTCGTGGAGCTGGATACAGCCTCCAGCAAGCAAAACACAGTTCAGACACATAGTGGGGAACCAAATCATGACCCACTATAAGCACACAGCACATTCACATGTAAGGAAATTCCACTGTACCAGGCAAATGGCTCTCCGGACGCAGTTACAGAGTCTCCGCACCATCTGGAGTTCAGAGGTAGCTAGAAGTCCATACAGGCTGTTTGCATTCAGCAAATCGTTGGTCTTCTTCAGGTTAAAGCCTGGTCACAATTCAGTGGCTTAATTCGCGCTCCAAATTCGGATTCAGTCTGAAAAAAAGCACAAGTTCCCTCTCACGAACAGCAGGCAGGCATGCAGGCCAAACTCAGGCCTTTCCGCAGTTCTCCCATGCGACTCCACTATGGATTGCTGCTCGAACTATCTTAAGCTGTTACTTCTTCACTTCCCAACTCAGATCTAACTGAATCTGCAAGCAGTGTGGGACTTTCCCCAAAATCCAAAAGTTGGGTTGGCTCATCTGTCTGTCAGTAACAACAAGGGCTCCCCCTCCAGGTTATTTTAGGCACCAAAAGCCCAAAACTACAATTTCTACAAGTTTTGGCCCTGCCAAGCCCCTGTAGGCAGGCTCCATTTTAGAGTCCCAAATGTACTGATTGGCCCATTCTGCAGCCCAGGACCAAGATGACGGAAAGAAAACAGAACTGTCCATGCTGCAAAGACGGCAGGTTAGAACAAACAGCAATATTATTACTACTCTAACTAATGATCAGTAAACAAGTACATCTTGTAACAGAGCTCCCTCTCAGATTAATTATGACTGCAATCCAGGCAGCTCTTAAAGAGACAGTACACAGAGGCTATACAGGCACTCTCTGGCAATACATTTAAACTGCTAAAATGCAGAACACCAGCTCGGCAGTGAGCATTTAGGCAAGCTCAAGGAAGACTTTTCGGGAACCCCATTTGTAGGGGGGTTACACCCTTCCCCGCCTGAAGAAAACCTTGCATCCACGTCAAGTCTGTACGATCATGCATCAGTTAACATAAACTTATTACTTTACTATACATATTCACCACACTTCATGATACTATATCCATAAGGACAATACTTATTTATTTAGCTTTTGTTTACTGGGTAAGTACACTAGACAAGTAATATGCCTATTTTCAGGAACGACCCGGGAGAGCACAACATGTAGAATACATACAAGGCAACTTAGGAGGAACAGCATATTACAGGAAAATAATAACAAGTGTGGAAAAGAAGATGCACAATCAACAATTACACAACGTATAAAGGGTACATTGATTGACATTAGGGGCAGCAGAATTCAACTGGATTAATTTCACTAAGGGGGCTTAGGACAGTCACACACCATTGATTGTTTTAGATGAGACCACAGGGAGGTGCGAAAGATCCCATGGGAGGGGGCTGAGCGGACATGATCAGGGAGAGAGTTCCAGAGTCTGGGCGCATATGCAGCAAGGTCACGGTCCCCCATAAGAGTACGGGTGGGGGGGGACTTTGAGCAGCCCAGCAGTCTGGGACCTGAGGTGGTAGGGCGTGGGGTCCATTTTTGGGAGGAGTTGCGCCGGTCCCAGCGGAATGCCGGTAGTGAGCACTTTCCCGGAGAAACTTCCAACACCGAAGTCCAGGTATTCGGCTGGGGGGAGCCAGCAGAGTTTGTCATAGAGCTCACAGCGATGGGTGAGTTTGGAGGCATCTAGTGCAAACCGACAGATATTATTATATGCCGTGTTCCACCTGGCAAGATGAGTTTGGGGGGATCGAGCAAATAAGTGAAGTCCATAGCTGAGGGAGGGAAGAAGCACTCCTCTCTCAAGGGCAAGTCTAGCCCCAGGGGTTAGGTTGTATTTGGCCCTGTAGACCAAGCCAAGCTTGCAATTTGTAGTTCTACAGATGTTGAGGATATGACTCCCCATGTCAAGTTGGGGGTCAAGAGTAACACCAAGATATTTGATTGAGTTCACTGTTGGCAGCGAGGGTCCACCCTCACTAGTTATGTTGAGCAAGGCTGATGAGGCTTTGATCTTGGCTGTGGAACCAAAGAGCATGGCCTGTGTTTTTTTAGGTTCAACACCAGTTTGTGGTTAGTAACCCAGGCCAAGACTTTGTTGAAATCTTCGGACAGGTGCTGGTTTAGGGCAGAGGCATTTTGAGAATGGGCCACTATCACCAGGTCATCCGCGTAGAGGGTGGCTTGGCAATGAGAGATCACCAAGGGCAGTTGGTTAATGAAGAGCGAGAATAGGAGGGGGCCTAACACCGATCCCTGAGGGACCCCCATGGTCACTGCCCTAAGCTCCGAGAAGGCCTTGTTGAAGCAGGTACGCTGCTTTCTGCCCTTCAGGTAGCCCATTAACCAATTCATGGCATGGGGAGAGAGTCCAAGTGACCATAGCTGTGCTCCATGTAGGTCGTGATTGACAAGGTCAAAGGCTTTTGACAAGTCTATAAATATAGCACCCGACAGTTTGCCCTGGTCCATGGCAGATCTGATGCTTGAAGTTACAGTAATCAGGGCAGTTGTGGTGCTATGTCCCCTTCGAAAGCCATGCTGGGCCTTGGATAGCAACTCGTGGGTGTGTAAATACTCCGAGAGTTGTTCGGCCACCACCTTTTCTAGAAGTTTGCTAAGGGATGGGAGAATAGCAATTGGACGATAATTGTCAGGAAGTTTGGGATTGCCCTGCTTTTGCATGTTTCATACAAGTAATACTGATTCCACTATGATTAAGATACTTGTGACACTACAATACTGATTCATGTTATAACTTCCTGTACATTAAACAATATAGGAGGGGGCCCTTCCCTATCAGCTAACTTAGGACTGGTTGGGGTAGGGGCACCATACTGAGAAGGAAGAACAATCAACCTGGAATTGGCCATTAAGTTCAGTTTGGGTAGTGAGCTCTGAGAAATATAAACACCCTTGTGAGCCACATTGAGAAGCAAATCCACTGGCTTCCCAGGAGAATCATAACTGAAGCGCAATACTAGCTTGACAGCTTGGCCAGTCTTTCTGGGGGGAATAGCCACAGTCTTTGTACTTTTAGCACTAACTCTGGAGTTTTCGTCATTCATGAGGGGTGCCTCTGCATGGATGGGAATGTCCAAACTGGGGGCACTGTCTGCTCCTTGCTCTGTAGGCTCTGTTTCCACAACACTTGACTCATTTATTTTATTTTATTTAGTTTTTGTTGACTGGGTAAGTGCACTAGACAAATTCTGCCTATTTTCAGGCATGACCCGGGGGAGGGGGATACAGATGAATGGCAACTGACCTTGAACCAGATTAAGCTGTTGGTGGTATTTTTAGTGAATGAGGGAAATTTGGCCAGGACACCGGGGAAATTCCCCTATTCAGAGAAGTTTCTGGCACAATTAGGTTTCGTGGCACTGAAGGGGGTCTGTCAGCACTGTCATATTGTTGTTCAAGTTCTGGTGTGTCACCAGGGAGACTCAGACCATCAGCCCCTTATTCAGGCAATTCACACAGTTCCACAAAACACAGAGAGTTCACAACCTCAGATGTGATGCTTTGCACCTCACTTTCAGGGAGCATTGGTTCCAAGGATGAAGCTTGGGGGTTAGGCAGTCCAGAAGGCCCAGCTTCACCCCATAATTAGTCATAGGGTTACCTCGAAACAGCTGTCTCAATTCATAGGAGGGGGTAATAGGCATTGTCACACTCACTATCGTCAGAGGTGGACTGACAGTCACTATCATTCTGGGCTTGCTGTGGGGAACCTTAACTCTGTAACTACTGGGGTGGGTGACTCTGTCTCTTTGCAGCAGTGTCAGTCACCAGCCCAGGGGAGGCAATGTCTGCTGGCTCAGCTTCAATAATAACCTGGCGATAGGAACAAGTGGTTATGATGCATGGCCTTGACAGCTTTGGAGTTATTCTCTGATGCTACCTCTGATACTGGTAGATCATCCAACTTTCCAGCTACTACATGAGGAAGATGGTGCCACCTATCAGCAATTTTGTTCTTGCCATGTAGTCCCAAATTGCGTAACAACACTCAGTCTCTGGGCCGTAGCTCTTGAGCCTTTACTTTCTTGTTGTGCCTCTGTTGGCGAGATTTCTTTTAGCGGCCATTGTCTGGGCCAGTTGATATGCATGGTTCAACTGAGCTTTCAGTTTCTGTACATACTGTAGGTAGTTTTCAGCTCGGACCCCATCTGGAGAGACCCCAAAACAGACATCAATTGGCAGGCGGGCCTCCCTCCCAAACATGAGACGGTAGGGGGAGAACCCAGTAGCATCATTTTTGGTGCAATTCTATGCATGTACCAAGGTGCTAATCTGCTGGCTCCACTTATGCTTGTCTTTTGGGTGGAGGGTGCCCAGCATGTCTAGAAGGGTGTGGTTAAAATGTTTTGGTTGAGGGTCCCCCTGTGGGTGATAGGGGGTGGTCCTTGACTTCTGCACCCCCCACAGAGACAGCATTTCTTTGATTAGCTGACTTTCAAAGTCTTTGCCTTGGTCAGAGTAGATCCGCTGAGGGCACCATAGTGGACAAATACATTTTCCACTAGCACCATGGCCATGGTAGAGGCCTTTTGATCTTTAGTTGGAAAAGCTTGTGCATACCATGTGAAATGATAAATAACCAGTAACACATTGCCAATATTCCGCTGATCAGGTTCTAACCACAAAAAGTCTATGCAGACCAGTTCCATGGGGGTGCTGGTAGTAATATTGACAAGAGGGGCAGCCCTCTGAGGCAAGGCTTTCCTTTGCAGGCAACGACTACAGGTCTTTACATGGTGCTCAACATCAGCCCCCATCTTGGGCCAGTAGAATCGAGATCGTATCAGGCCGAGAGTTCTGTCAGTACCTGAGGTGCCCCATGTAATTTTGGAGGGACCTCAGTACCAAATATTTAAAGGCCATGGGCAGGACCAATTGCTGCTTGTCTACTTGACCACTGCAATCCACTGTCTCTCTGTATAAGAACTGATTTGTAATTTCAACCTGGGGCCTTCTTTAAACAATAGGGCAGTTCGCAAGTCAGGGGAACACAACTGGGACACATCTTTCCCCGCACGCAGGGCATCAAGTGCTGGCTAAATCATAGGATCTTGGGATTCAGCCCACTGGATGCTGTCATTGTCAAATTGAGGTAGTGCACTAATATCTAGAGCAGAGAAATGGCAATAGGCAGCCAGTATGCAGGTATCAGGAGGGCCCAAGCAATCTACTAAACAGTTCACTGTGTCCGCAGACATCTGTTCATCTCTGTCAAACTTTTGGCACAATGCTCAGATGTCAGGTTCAGACAACCTGACCCAATCACTCTTGGAGACTGGCCTCCGTGACAGGGCATCAGCATCAATATGGTTCAGTCCTAGCCTGTATTTGACAGCATAATCATAGGCTGATAAAGCAGACAGTCACCGGTGCCCAGTGGCATCCAACTTAGTTGAAGTCTGTACATAGGTTAACGGGTTATTGTCGGTCTTCACCAATATCTTTGCCCCATAGAGGTACTCATGAAACTGGTCAACGATAGCCCATTTTAGGGCAAGGAACTCCAGCTTGTGCACAGGATAGTTTCATTCTGACGGGGTCAAGCTTCTGCTGGCAAAAGCCACTGGTTTCAAACCATCCTCATGGCCTTGATACAGCACAGTTCCTAGGCCCTGCAGACTAGCGTCCGTATGCAGCACATAGGGCTTGGTAGGGTCAGCATAGGCGAGAATGGGGGCATGGATGAGCTGGTATATGACTTTGTGGAAGGCTGCTTCACATTCGGGTATCCAGTGGGGCACAAAAGGTTCACCTGTTCGGAAGTATACTTTCTCGGGTTCTTTGACAGCCCCTTTCTTGTATTTATGGTTGGTAGGGGGTAACCCTGGGTGAGATTCAGGAGCGGGTGAAACACCTTGGAATAGCATTTATGAACCTGCGGTAGTAGCCACAGAACCCCAGGAAACATTGTAGTTTTTTCAAGTTATGGGGCTGTGGCCAAGTAGTCAGTGACTTGACCTTACTGGGATCAGTATCTATCCCTTCTGCAGATACTATGTGCCCCACATACTTTATGGAGGTTTGAAAAAAATGGTACTTGTCAGTGGACAGCTTGAGGCTGAAGTCTTTCAATCTGTCTAGGACTTTAAACAGTCAGGTCTCATGCTCCTGTAATGTGCATCCAAACACAATGATATCATCTAGGTACACTAGGCATTCCAGCAAGTTCACATCTCCCACTGCGCTCGTTCCATCAGTCGCTGAAAGGTGGCCGGGGCACCCAAAATCCCCTGTGGCATTCTCAGGAATTCAAAGAACCCCAAAGGACAGGTGAAGGTGGCTTTCTCATGGTCCTCCATGGCCATCGGAATCTGGTAATATCCACTGTGAAGATCCAATACTGAGAACCATTTGCTCCCATTCAAGCAATCAAGGGCATCTTGTATACAGGGCATGGTGCATTGATCTGGGATGGTCTGCCAGTTCAGGGTTCAATAATCAACACACATCCTCACTGACCCATTCTACTTACACACTACTACAATGGGAGAGGCATATGGACTCCTTCATTCCTGTATCACGCCAGCAGTGAGCATTTCTTGCAGGTGTCTCCTCACATCATCTACGTCCGCTGGGGCAAGGCGTCGGGATCTCTCTTGAAATGGCCAGTCATCATGCAGGCATATATTATACTCTGCACCCTGGACACACTCCACATCCCATTCTTTTAACGAAAACACTTGGTCTCTCTGCGCGAGTTTCTTGCTAATCCTAGCCTTCCATTCAGCTGACAGCGGGGAATCACCAAAGTCAAATAAGTCCAGGATCACTCTCTCCTTTTGCCAGAGTACTTGTTATTGGGTAATACTACAGTGTCTGTGCAGTGTACTGTAGCTAGAGTGCACTCTCTGTTCACCCGGACCTCCTGATCTGACACATTTCGAATCTGGACCATCATGCGTCGTGCATAAGCATGGGCATGGGCAGGCAAGATGCTGGGTTTAACCAATAATCCTTCTGGCAACTTTCCATCACCTGGTGCATCCAACATTAATATTTTGTTCTTTATGTTTCTCTTTAGGTGGACTTCTCCACGGATTGTGCACTGGGCGTTGGGGGCCAATACCAAGGAGTCAGGTTTCTTTTTCCACACCATCCCCACTGGCTCATCTGGATCCTCTTCATTGGGTTTCTGTTGTAAGTCATGTGCCCTTTTAACTAAGGCTGAAACTCTTAGTGCCCATCCAGTCAGTTGCTCTTGTTTCTCGTGGCAGAATTGTGCTAGTCTCCCAAACATGTGGGTGTTTGTTCCAGTTAACAGGGGAACCCCATCAAACAGTCTGGTGTGGGACACACTAGGGCCAGTGTCTCTACTTGCTCCTCCACACCAGTTACAGTTGCAGGAAAAGACAACCAGAGGTGGACATATCCTAGGTAGGGATAAGACTTGTCGCTCAGCCATCACACATGTAGGCCTTCCAGGGATTATAATGGCACATCAGATAAGTGTTTGTCATACCAGTCCTGGAATAGAATGGTCACTTGTGACCCACTGTCAAGCACAGCCCGAGTAGGAATACCATTCACAGCCACAGTAGTCTTCATTGAATGGCCCATTATTTTGGACCAGTCTGGCGGGACAACAGCTGGGGCCAGGACAGATGATTTAGACACACAGGAGTTTGAGTTAGGATGTCCGAAGCCTTCACTGCAGTCATTTCGTGCACCCCTTGACCACTGACTCATTTTCTGAAGCTTTCCTTGTTCACCACTTTCTCTAAGTCCTTCTGAGACCGGGATTCCCTCTTCATATGGCCATCCTTGACGCAATTGTGACAAATAACAGGGTCTTAGGGCATCCTTGAGGAAAACATAGCAGGGGATGCTGGAGCATCAATGGGAGATTGTGATCTGACTTCTGCTGGTAGCGTACCATGTCTCAAAAGTTTCTTTAGGGTGGCAGTCAATTCCTTGAGCTCAGCCGAGAAGCCACCCTCAGTAGAGTATGCCTGAGGGTGCACCCCACCTCCATAACAGTCACATCCTGACAGGGGCCAGGGTCTCTGTCAGCAGAGGATACCTCAGCGAACGCACCTGGTTGTACTTTTCTGACTTCCTTCAGCAACTCCTCCCCTCACCGTTTAGGCCACGGCAGGACACTTGTAGTGGTCTCCATTTTGGAAGGGCCTTCTGGTGCCATGATTACTTGGGCTGCACTCACCCCATAATTACAATCTCCCTCTTCACCTTCAGCATCCCGGAGTTCTTTTATCAAGTCACAGTAGTCAGGTAGGTTACCTCTCCTATCCTGCAGCCTTAACTGGATGATTTGCAGTTTAGAATGCTTGGCATGTTACAGTGTGTGCCCCAATCTCACATGGTTCAAATCACTGGTGGCTACCCCATGTTTCTGGTAAGCTTTCTGCAGAGCTTTTTCTAGGTGAGTAACGTACTCAGACAAACTTTCCCCCTTCCATTGTTTGGTACCTTGGAATTTCCACATCAAAGTCTCCCCTGACTCAGTGCTCCCAAAATTGCCTTCAAGTACAGATAGAAACTTCTGAGCAGATGCATCAGGGTTTGTGGACCTCAAAAATTTAATGGCTTCAAGGGCGGGGCTCCTCAAACTTTCTATGATTCTTTTCCGCTTCTCAGCCTCTGCACATTGCCACTTGGGTACCAAGTGGGCAACATAGTTGATCCAGGTCTCCCAGTCATCCTCCCCCTGGGGGGTGGGGAGGGTGCCCAAGAAGATTCTCAGCCTTCGGTAGGAGTTGTGACTAATGGTGGGTACAGATATAGGGGCTAGCATTGGTATGGGCACAGAAGGTGGGGCACTAACAGATACTGGAGTGGGAGGGGGTGTTGGGGAAAGAACACCCCCATGTGGCAGAAATAGTTTCTTAAAGTCCTCTACCGTTTTCCCTTCCTCCTGCAACAACTTCGCAAATTTCTCCTCAAAAGGCTCAGATAATGGTGGGAGCTCATCCTCCCTAAGGTCTTTACTGTCTTTTGTTATCACTCTCCAGGTGGCTAGGACCCCCTTTGAGGCAATGGTCTGTGGCACTTTAGAGCTGTCCATGAGGTCACTACACTCTACCAAGGCTTTGACAGTTTGGGCGATCAAATCAGGCTGTCGACCCACCACCACAGGGTTTTTTTCAACATTCAACTTTGGAGAGTGCTCCCTCTACAATGTCCTTACTGGTATCCAGGGGATTATCCAGTATAAGCAGAGTATTTTGGGGGTCGATCTCCTGCCCAGTACATCACCCCACTAACTGGTGTACAGCCATTTCTACTGGGACAGCCATTAATCTTTAACAATAATTCATAATTTTTGGCCACTAGAAGGCACAAAATCCCAGCGGTTAGCTTCCAGGATGTAACCCCTAGGTGGCGCTATCCCAAGGGCTAATACCCCTGCCTGCTTGGCTAGTAGCAGGTTAAGGGGCCTGGGTAATGAAATGGGTGTCTCCACCCAGAGGTCAGGGTTGTTAGTGGTCAAGCTAACCTTGGCACGGCCCTCCGGGACACTGCAACCCCCCTTCCCTTCTAGTGGCCTGAACAATATACAATAATTACTTTCACAATGACCCTTATTCACCAGGCAATTACCCACACTGTTTGCACTTACCACCAGGGCTGGTTCCTTTAGCTTGACCCAGGGGACCCCTGTAAAACAAGGTTAAGCACAGCAAATAGCAACAGTACAATACTTTTGGCACAAACTGGAACCACAGTCAGGTTAAATGCAAACAAAGTAAAATCTGATTTATTCAGGGGACTTGAACAGGGAAGGGGTGTAATCAGGTTGATTTGCTTAAAAGCTATATTAATCAGACAGTTATGAACGCAGTTCAGAGTCCCTACACAGTCACACACTCTGGGTACCCAGGTAGGAAAATGGTGGGCTAGCCAGGAATGTTGCAGCTGGATGGGGCCCTGTGATGGAAGAAAGCAACATGCACAAAACACACTATTTGTAATCCAGAGCTGGAGGGCTCAGTTCGTGAAAGAAAAGGTAACAAGACAATCAGATGACAACACTTTTAGATTTAGCTGTTGTTGCAGGGAGCTACCCTGATATTTACTCACAATACCCAATACTGGACACAGGCAGGATGAAATCAAGACTGCAGGCTGTTGAGATGCAGTGCCCGGAGAAGTAGGGCCCACACGAATCACCAAGGCATTGTTCCTGTTCAAGGCATTGAGCAGGGGGCTGATCCCCAGGTTGGTCTCTTGTCGATAACTTTCTCTGTGTAGCAGGTGTAACCCCCCTGCAAATGGGGGTTCCCAAAAGACTTCAGGAGCTTGCTTGAATGCTCCAAGCCTGAATGGTGTTTGGCATTTAAGCCATTTATCAGTGAGTGTTTTAGAGCCTCTGGCACTGTCTCTTTAAGAGCCGTCTGCTTGCAGACATAATTAGTTTGTATGGGGACTGTGTGTTTCTGTTTGAGTACCACTCGAACTGCTGCCAATTCACCCATTTTGCAGTCACTAGGAGTACAAAGGGAACCTATCTGAAAGATGTAACTGTTTGCCAGAAATCATTTACAGTAATAATGAAATTACAGTTTGTCTAACCTGCTTTCTTTGCAGTCAGAACTGTGTCTGCCTAGTTCCCCATTCTGGTTTTGAACTGCTGAACTGGACCAATCAGTGTGGGGTAAGCTAGCTCTAAAATGGTGCCTTGGACGAATCAGAACTTGGACTCATAATCTGAGCCAGCCACAAGAGGATTGTATGGGCAGTGACTCTGGGAGATGTAGTTTAGGCTTGGCGCCTTTTGGACCAACAGCAGCAGTCTATTGTGAGTGACAGCCAATCAGTCCAAGAACTGGGAGGAACTCAAAGGAAGTGCCGGTTTTGTCTGTTGGAGTTTCAGTTTAGATCTGGCAGTGAAGGGAAAAGAAACCCTGTGCTCCTTCAGTGCACAGTTTCAGTCAAAAAGTGTAAGGCCCAGAGTTCCGGTCTGCAGCTTGTGTAACTGCTTGTTAGGACTGAATCCATCCTGTGAAAAGAATCAAAGGATCTCTGAAGAGTAGAAACCAGGCTCACCCTGTAGAAGACTGGAGAAATTGTTGAATTGCACTCGGTCTGTCAGGAACTGAATCTGCTGTGTGTTCTCCCGGGTATTGTGCAGTAATTGCGATCGGGATAGAGAAGCAGCCTGCCTGGTATAGTACTTTCTTTTACATATAAATGTGTGAAGAGTCTCGTGGAGCTCAAGAGTAGCCCTGCTGACGTTGAAGGACCCTATCTTGTTTGGAGGTCGTGAGTACTAATTCAGGTTGCCTCCCTGTTGAATTGCCACATTAAATCCAAATGGAATCACTGTACTGCTGACTGTTTAAACTAATTTTTCTTTTCACTGTGTGAAAGGGCCCCTACCAGCTGCCACGGTTGGACTAGTCACTAGGGCTTGGGTACCCAGGACAGTAACTGGTAGGGATAGGCCTGTGCACAGAGCCATAGGTAGATAGTAAAGTGATAAGCTAATTAACCTGATTTCCCTGTCCTTGTTATATCCCCAAATAAATCAGAGCTGCTTGTTTCAGCAAAGTTATACTTCCTGAAGGTATTGTCTATGTTAAAGTACTGTGCACTGTGATTGTTGCACTGTATCTTATTTCACAGGAGGTCCCAGTGCCGAACTAGTCCTGGGGGTAAGTGTATACTGTGAAGGTAATTCTGATATATTGTGTGGGCCACTAGTGGGAAGAAAGGGGTTGCAGTGTCCCAGAGGGCTGTGGCCAAGTAAGTTTAACTATTGCAAACCCTGACCTCTGGGTGGAGGCACCCGCCATTGGATCCAGGCCCCTCAACCTGTTAGTGGCAAATCAGGCAGGGGTAGTAGCCCCTGGGATAGCGCCATCTAGGGGTTACATCTTGGAGGCTCACCGCTGGGATTGTGTGTCCTCTAGTGGCCATATTTACGAACCACTGTTAAGAAAAATGGGCACTCACAGAAGTGGCTGTGCACCGGCTGGTGGAGTGGTACTGGGAAGGAGATTGACCCCAAAATGCTATGCTTATCCTGGACATCCCTGGGTATCAATACGGACACTGTACAGGAGTACTTTCAAGGTGGAAGGTTTACAAAACCCTGTGGTGGTGGGTTGGCATGCTAATCTGCTCACCCACACTTTCCTGGCCCTAGTAGAGTTTAAGGATCCCATAGATAGCTCCAAAGTGCCACAGACCATTACCCCAGAGGGAGCCCTCACTGCCTGGAGAGTGATAACTAAGGACAGTAAAGACCCGGGGGGGAATGAGCCCCCACCACTGTCTGAAACTTTTGAGGAGAAATTTGCTAAATGGTTGCTGGGGGAAGGGAAAACTGTGGAGGACTTGAAGAAACTATTCTTGCCACCTGGGGGTGTTCCTCCTCCAACACCTTCTCCCGCTCCAGTACCGTAATGGTGGCTGAACCAATGCAGACTCCTATTTCTGCACCTGCCATAGTCACGACTCTACCGAAGGTTGAGGATCTTCTCTGGCACCTCCCACCCCCAAGGGGAGGATGACTGGGAGACCTGGATAGACCATGTTGCCCCCAAGTGCTAGAATGGCAATGCTCGGAAGCGGGTGCCGAAAGAGGGTTAGTGAGAGCCTCCGAGGTCCCGCCCTGGCTACCATCCATGCTAAATGGGCCAGTAACCTGAAGTGACTGCACAGGCCTATCTTGAGGCCTTGGAGAATGTGTATGGGAGCCCAGATTCTGATGAGGATCTATGGTGGAGAGTAAGAAATGCACAACAGTACCAAGGGAGTTGTTGTCTGTGTATGTATCTCGGCTGGAAAAATTGTTGCAAGAATGCCTCAGAAAGGGTAGTTTGCCAGCGATTGAACTGGACCGAACCAGGCTGGACAGGATCCATAGAGTCTGCCCCTTCTCAGAACTGCTGTTGCTTCAGTTACGCCTGGCAAATCGACTGGAATCCCCACCCTCCTATGATGGGTTAATGAGAGAAATTGAGGAGTTGAGAAAGGCGACCTCGGGAGGGACCTGCACCAATAGCTCGCCTCGACCCAGGTGACTGAGGGTGGCCCATCAAGTGAAGTTCAGGGGCAGAGGTTGGCAGTCAATGAGTGCTCTGACAAGGAAAAGATATGCCACAATGGGGCGAACTGTTGAGAGAGATCCGGGAATTCAAAAACAGTCCCTTTATGAAGGCCACACCTGCAAGTACGGGCCCTGACCTATATCCGACTGCATCTGCTATGGGGGTGGGGGTACCCACCCATGTATCTCCTGCTGATAACAGCTCCAAACTCAATTCCTTGACCATGGAAGTGGAGAAACTGACGAGATATCTCCAAATTCTTATCACGCCGCAGACAGAGATGGCACCAAGGTTTCCAGTTAGCAATACCCCCGCCCTGGCTCCCAGTGTGGTGCCTCGGCCAGCTCAAACTCCAGAAAGTATGTTTTGCTATAATTGTGGGAAGGATGGGCACATGAAAAGGGAATGCCGTTCCCCAAAATACACTGACAAAGTTGCATATAGGCTACAAGGAGAGCTTCGGAGAACAAATCAGTGGTTAAGAGGTGCACGAAATGATCCCAGTGAGGGCACCAAAATGCTAACTCACGTCCTTTGTGGCAAGGTCAGTTGCCCAGGCCCCACTATCACCTCTCCAGACTGGTCCAGGATAGTGGGTCCCTCCATGGAGACCACTGTAAAGGTGAATGGAGTGTCTACAAGAGCTGTATTAGACAGTGGCTCCCAAGTGACAATTATGTTCCAGGATTGGTATCAGAAGCATTTGTCAGATGTGCCCTTACAACCATTAGAAGGACTGCATGTATGGGGGTTAAGTAGAAGGCCTACCCTATTCCGGGTATATCCGAATGGCTGTCTTTCCCACCTCCGTGGCTGGAGTGGCGAACAAGTAGAGACTCTAGCCTTAGTGTGTCCCCCACTGGACTGTATGATGGTATCCCTTTGTTGATTGGAACAAATGCTCATATGTTCGGAAGGCTGGCACAGTTGTGTTATGAAAAACAGGGTCAAAAACTAGTAGAGCTTTAAGAGTTCCAGCTTTAATTAAGAAGGCCTATGAGGCACAGAGAGATGCTGAAAAAATAGAACCAGAGGAACCGGTCAGAATTGTATGGAAGAAGGATCCTGAGTCTCTGATCCTGGCGCCAAATGCCCAGTGTACCTTACAGGGAGAGGTCCATATCAGAAAGGATGTTAAGAATAAAATATTAATGTTGGATGCACCAGGCGATGGAAAATTGCCAGAGGGACTGCTGGTCAAGCCTAGTATTTTGCCCGCTAGAGCCCATGCTTATGCCAGAAGGGTAATGGTCCAAGTTCATAATGTGTCTGAAAGAGACATTCGAGTAAATAGAGATTGCATCCTGGCTAATGTGCATTGTGCAGACACTGCAGTGCTACCAGCAGCAAGAGTTCGAGGAAGAATGACAGAGTAGCTACTGACTTGTTTGATTTCGCGACTCCGCTGCCAGCTGAATGGAAAGTGAGGATCAGTGAGAAGCTTGCCCAGAGAGACCAGGTGTTTTCTTTAAAGGAATGGGACGTAGGATGCATGCAAGGAGCTGAGCACAATAACCGCTGCATGACGAAAGACCATTTCGTGAGAGGTCTCAACGCCTGGCACCTGCTGACATAGATGATGTGAGACGGCATCTGCAAGAGATGTTAGCTGCTGGTGTAATACAAGAATCCAGAAGCGCTTATGCTTCCCCCATTGTGGTAGTGAGGAAAAAGAATGGGACAGTAAGGATGTGTGGATTATCGCACCTTAAACCGGCGGACTATCCTCGATCAGTACACAATGCCCCGCATTCAGGATGCTTTGGACTGCCTAAACGGGAGCAAGTGGTTCTCTGTGCTGGATCTCCGCAGTGGTACTACTAGATCCCGATGGCCCCAGAGGACCATGAGAAGACAGCCTTTATCTGTCGCTGGCTTCTGTAATTCATGAGGATGCCTCAAGGATTTCAGGTGCCCCAGCCACTTTCAATGATTGATGGAGGTGCAGTGGGGACATGAACTTACTAGAGTGCCTGGTATACCTAGATGATGTTATTGTGTTTGGCAGCTCACTGGAGGAACATGAGAGCAGATTATTTAAGGTATTGACCGACTGGAGGACTTTGGCCTTAAACTGTCCATTGATAAGTGTCAATTATTTCAAACATCAGTAAAGTATGTGGGACACATAGTATCCACCGAGGAATAGAGACCGACCCAAGTAAAGTTGAGGCCTTGACCACCTGGCCACAGCCCAAAAATCTAAAAAGAACTGCAAAGATTCCTGGGATTCTGTGGTTATTGGTGCTTCATCAAGGACTATTCAAGAGTGATCCGCCTTTACTTAACCTTACTCAAGGGTATCCCCAACCCACAAAAATACAAAAGTCAGCGTCCTCAAGACTGAAAGAGTGTATTTTCATCCAGTGAAGTATTTGGGGCCCGCTGGACTCCTGATTGTGAGACTGCTTTTCATGAGATCATATATCAACTTACCCATGCTCCAGTGCTGGCCTATGCCGATCCAAGAAAACCTTACGTCCTGCACACTGATGCTAGCTTGCAAGGGTTGGGGGCTGTGTTGTACCAAGAGCACGAGAATGGCCTGAGACCAGTGGCCTTTGCCAGTAGAAGCCTGACCCCATCCGAAAAGAACTATCCTGTACATAAGTTAGAGTTCCTAGCTTTGAAGTGGGCTATTGTTGACCAATTCCATGAGTACTTGTATGGGGCTAAAATACTAGTAAAAACTGACAATAATCCTTTGACCTATGTGCAGACCTCAGCTAAGTTGGATGCCACTGGCCATAGGTGGCTTTCTGCATTATCTACATATGACTATGCTCTCGAATACTGAGCAGGTCTGAACCACATAGATGCTGATGCTCTCTCCCGGAGGCCTGTTCCCCAGAATGATTGGGTCCGATTGGCAGAACCGACATTGGGCACTCTGCGGAAGTTTGACAGGGAGGAACAAATGTCCACGGACGCAGTGGACTGCATGGTGGATTGCTTGGGACCCTCTGAGAATTGCATACCTGCTGCTTATTGCCACTTTTCTGCAATAGACATTGGTGCACTGCCTCAGCTGGACAATGACAGTATTCGCAGGCTCAATCCCGCGATCCCATGATCAAAGCAGCCTAGAAGCCCTCTATGCAGGAAAAGATGTGTCCAAATTACGCTCCACTGATTTGAGAACTGCACTGTTATACAAAGAAGGTCCTAAGTTGAAACTGATCAATAAACTGTTATACAGAGAAACAGTAGACAGAGGGGACAAGTGAGACAAACAACAACTAGTGCTGCCCACTGCCTTCGAGACTCAGTACTGAGGTCCTTGCACAACCACATGGGGCACCTTGGTATAGACAGAACACTTGACTTGGTGAGATCCAGATTCTATTGGCCTAAGATGGGGGCTGATGTGAGCAACACATTCGAACTTGTAGTCGCTGCTTACAGAGGAAAGCTTTGCCCCAGAGGGCTGCCCCTTGTTAACATCACCACCAGTGCACCCATGGAGCTGGTCTGTATTGATTTTCTGAGTTTGGAGTCAGATCAAAGAAATATCAGTAATGTGCTGGTGGTCACTGACCATTTCACGAGATATGCCCAAGCTTTCCCACCAAAGACCAGAAAGCATCCACTGTGGCCAAAGTACTTGTAGAAAACTTTTGTTCACTATGTGGCTCCACAAAGAATCCATTCTGATCAAGGGAG
The DNA here is from genome assembly GCA_016271365.2 of Neoceratodus forsteri. Lineage (NCBI taxonomy): Eukaryota > Metazoa > Chordata > Ceratodontiformes > Ceratodontidae > Neoceratodus > Neoceratodus forsteri. Next base: position 1,206,271,492 of record CM057458.1, on the reverse strand, counting down.
AGACTTTGAGAGTCATCTGATCAAAGAGATGCTTTCTCTGTGGGGAGTGCGAAAGTCCAGAACCACTCCTTACCACCCCCAGGGGACCCACAGCCTGAACGTTTCAACCGCACTTTGCTAGATATGCTAGGCACCCTGACCCAAAGGACAAGCCTAGATGGAGCCAACAAATTAGCACCCTGGTACATGCTTATAACTGCACCAAAAGTGATGCCACTGGGTTCTCCCTGTACTGCCTGATGTTTGGAAGAGAAGCTCGACTACCAGTAGATGTGTGTTTTGGGGTCTCTCCTGATGGGGTTCAAGCTGACAACTATTTACAGTATGTGCAAAAGTTAAAGGCTCAGCTAACTCATGCGTACCAACTGGCTCAAACCATGGCTGCCAAAAGAAATCTGGCCAACAAAGAATGGTATGATAAAAGGTGAAAGCACAGGAACTCCAGGAGGGAGATCGGGTATTGCTAAGAAATCTGGGACTGCATGGCAAACACAAGATTGCTGACAGATGGCACCATCTCCCTCACATTGTAGTGGGCAAACTAGATGATCTGCCAGTGTACAAAGTAAGGCCTGAGAACAATTCAAAAGATGTAAAACAATGCATAGAAATCATTTACTGCCCATTGGACAAATCCTGATTGAGTCTGAGCCCCAGAAGATGCCCCTCTGGACCAGTGACTAGAGCTGCTGCTAAGAAAAATCAAGGAAGTCTGCACCTACAGAAGCAGAAGTTAAAGTGTTCCCTGCACAAGTCCCAGTTGAGCATGACGGTCAGTCCATATCAGAAGAAAGTGAGTGACTTTGAATACTATCCTTCTTACGAACTGAGTCAATTGTTTCGGGGCAATCCCCTAGTCAATACTGGAGACAAAGCTGGGCCTTCCGGACTGTCTAAGCCCCCAGCTTCATCCCTGGAGCCAATGCTCCCAGAAAGTGAAGTGCAAAGCATCAGATCAGATGAAATGGAATCATTGTGCATGGTTGAACTGTTTGAGCTTTCAGGGTAGGAAAATGATAGATTGGGGCAGACTGGTGATACACCCGAACAAGAAGAGTATTTTGAGTGCCCTGACAGTCCACTGCCAGTGTCCGAAAGCTCTCCATGCGAGCCAAATGTTGTGGACTCAGAAACTGTAACTCCTGGAGCTGAAAGTGCCCCAAGTTCTAGCCTCTCTACCCCCATGGAGACTCCCCTGACAAGTGAGGACAATGCTGAAAATGAGGCTCAGAGTGCAGAGACTGTAACAGTTCCCCTAGAAGACTGAGTGAGCTGTAAAGCCTGTGGTGCACCTCAGTTATGATTCACTTGGGAGGCCTGTGGACTTGCCTCTCAATGTTGTCCATAAAGGAGTGTATGTGACCCCGAGCTCATTGCCCAAACTGAGCATCAGTGCCAACTCCAAGTTACTTGTGTTGCCCTCTAAGTATGGTGCCCTTGCCTCGTCCAGCCCCAAGGTAACTGAGAGGGAAGGGCCCCCACTCTTCAGGTTTCATGTACAAGAGGTAATAACTTGAGTTATGGTACAATGTATATGTAATACTGTGTAAAGAGTGACGTACTGCAATGTTTCAGAAATGTGTTCTTGGTAAAAATGATATATTGACTGATGATTACATGTGAGCTAATGCAAATGTGTATGGTTGCAGTTAAAACTTATGAAATTGCCTGGCATGAGACGTCAAGCTTTCCCAAACCAGGAAGGTGTAACCCCCTGCAAATGGGGGTTCCAAAAGACTTCAGGAGCTTGCTTGAATGCTCCAAGCCTGAATGGTGTTTGGCGTTTAAGCCATTTATCAGTGAGTGTTTTCAGAGCCTCTGGTACTGTCTCTTTAAGAGCCGTCTGCTTGCAGACATAATTAGTTTGTATGGGGAACTGTGTGTTTCTCTGTTTGAGTACCACTGAACTGCTGCCAATTCACTCCATTTTGCAGTCACTAGGAGTACAAAGGAACCTATCTGAAAGATGTAACTGTTTGCCAGAAATCATTTACAGTAATAATGAAATTACAGTTTGTCTAACCTGCTTTCTTTGCAGTCAGAACTGTGTCTGCCTAGTTCCCCATTCTGGTTTTGAACTGCTGAACTGGACCAATCAGTGTGGGTAAGCTAGCTCTAAAATGGTGCCTTGGACGAATCAGAACTTGGACTCATAATCTGAGCCAGCCACAAGAGGATTGTATGGGCAGTGACTCTGGGAGATGTAGTTTAGGCTTCAGCGCCTTTTGGACCAACAGCAGCAGTCTATTGTGAGTGACAGCCAATCCAGTCAAGAACTGGGAGGAACTCAAAGGAAGTGCCGGTTTTGTCTGTTGGAGTTTCAGTTTAGATCTGGCAGTGAAGGAAAAGAAACCCTGTGCTCCTTCAGTGCACAGTTTCAGTCAAAAAACGTGTGTAAGGCCCAGAGTTCCGGTCTGCAACTTGTGTAACTGCTTGTTAGGACTGAATCCGTCCTGTGAAAAGAATCAAAGGATCTCTGAAGAGTAGAAACCAGGCTCACCCTGTAGAAGACTGGAGAAATTGTTGAATGCACTCGGTCTGTCAGGAACTGAATCTGCTGTGTGTTCTCCCGGTATTGTGCAGTAATTGCGATCGGGATAGAAGCAGCCTGCCTGGTATAGTACTTTCTTTTTTACCATATAAATGTGTGAAGAGTCTCGTGGAGCTCAAGAGTAGCCCTGCTGACGTTGAAGTACCCTATCTTATTTGGAGTCGTGAGTACTAATTCAGGGTCGCTCCTGTTGAATTGCCACATTAAATCCAAATGGAATCACTGTACTGCTGACTGTTTAAACTAATTTTCTTTTCACTGTGTGAAAGGGCCTACCAACTGCCACGGTTTGGACTAGCCACTAGGGCTTGGGTACCCAGGGACAGTAACTGGTAGGGATAGGCCTGTGCACAGAGCCATAGGTAGATAATAAAGTGATAAGCTAATTAACCTGATTTCCCCCTGTCCTTGTTATATCCCCCTAAATAAATCAGAGCTGTATGTTTCAGCAAAGTTATACTTCCTGAGGTATTTGTCTATGTTAAAGTACTGTACTGTGATTGTTGCACTGTATCTTATTTTACAGGAGGTTCCAGTGCCGGAACTAGTCCTGGGGGTAAGTGTATACTGTGAAGGTAATTCTGATATATTGTGTGGGCCACTAGTGGGAAGAAAGGGGGGTTGCAGTGTCCCAGAGGGCTGTGACCAAGTAAGTTTAACTATTGCAAACCCTGACCTCTGGGTGGAGGCACCCGCCATTGGATCCAGGCCCCTCAACCTGTTAGTGGCAAATCAGGCAGGGGTAGTAGCCCCTGGGATAGCGCCATCTAGGGGTTACACAGGTATTCTGGCTGGGCCAGTGTAGCAGGGCCCAGGCAAACGAAAATGAAAATGGATTTAGTCTGTGGAGCTGGATATAGCCTCCAGCAAGTAAAACACTGTTCAGACACACAGTGGGGAACCGAATCATGACCCACTATAAGCACACAGCACATTCACATGTAAGGAAATTCCACTGTACCAGGCAAATGGCTCTTCAGTTGCAATTACAGAGTCTCTGCACCATCCAGGAGTTCAGAGGTAGCTGGAAGTCCTGACAGGCCGATCGCATTCAGCAAATCTTCGGTCTTCTTCAGGTTAAAGGCTGGTCACAATTCAGTGGCTTAATTTGGACTCCAAATTCGAATTCAGTCCGAAAAAAACACAAGTTTCCTCTCAGGAACAGCTGGCAGGCATGCAAGCCAAACTCAGGCCTTTCCACAGTTCTCCCACGTGAATCCACTATGGATCGCTGCTCGAACTATCTTGAGCTGTTACTTCTTCACTTCCCAACTCAGATCTAATTGAAATTGCAAGCAGTGTGGGACTTTCCCCAAGATCCAAAAGGTTCGGTTGGATGATCTGTCTGTCAGTTACAACAAGGGCTCCCCCTCCAGGTTATTTTAGGCACCAAAAGCCCAAAACTACAGTTTCTACAAGTTTTGGTCCCACCAAGTCTCTGTAGGCAGGCTGCATTTTAGAGTCCCAAATGTACTGATTGGCCCATTCTGCAATCCAGGACCAAGATGATAGAAACAAACAGAACTGTCCATGCTGCAAAGAAGGCAGGTTAGAACAAACAGCAATATTATTACAACTCTAACAAATGATCAGCAAACAAGTACATCTTCTAACAGAGCTCCCTCTCAGATGAATTATGACTGTAATCCAGGCAGCTCTTAAAGAGACAGTACACGGAGGCTATACTGGCACTCTCTGGCAATACATTTAAACTGCTAAAAAGCAGAACAACAGCCTGGCAGTGAACATTTAGGCAAGTTCAAGGAAGACTTTTCGGGAATCCCCTTTTGTATGGGGGGTTACACCAGTATCCTGTTTTCTTTCTGTATGCTTTGCTGTGAGTAGTGGACTTGAGACTGTCACTAATGTCTCTCTTCACAGTTGTATACATCACAGTACTCCACCCGCTCCCCATCCAGCTGTCCATGTTAGTGTTCTTTTTACCTATGTTCTTCACTCATCACTTTTTTGCATTCAGCTTTAGTTGCTATAATCTGGACCACTTGCCCAATTTTTCACAGGTCTGTTCATTTCTTTAACTACCTTCTTGGTGTCAGATCTAAGTGTCAGCAGCAAAGAATGTACCATATTTTGGATTCCCCTTTCTAGATCACCAAAGCAGATATTAAAGAGAACTTGTCCCGGGAACCAATCCCTGCAGTTCTTGGCTTGTGACTTGCCTGAGCTGGGAGTGTGTCGTGTTGATTACCACACTGCATCCTGCTCCCAACCAATTCCTTATCCACTTGGTTTCTCCTACCCCTGGTGTCCATCTTTTTTGTTAGCATTCTATATGGAACACAGTCAAAGGCCCCGACCCAGTCACAAAAGTCAATTATGTTAGTTTGGCAAGATGTCCCTTCTACAAACCTGTGATTCCTCCTGACCTGCAACCCACTGGACTCCAAGAATTCCACTATCTGTTCCTTAATAATGGTTCCTAGCAGCTTACCTACAATCAAGGTTAGACTGACTGGACTGTAATTTCTTGAGTCATCTTTGTCCCCGCTCTTGTGAAGCTGCACCGAATTAGCCACCCTCCAGTCTGCCAGAACCACCCCTTGCCTTTGGTCAGTTCATATTGTGAGAGGACCCATACGAATATTATTACATTTATAATTACATTATGATTTTATATTTATGTCCCTTCTCTGTGTAACTGAAATCTGCTGGACACTGTGTCACTCTACATAAAAACTGAAATCCAGAGTGGGTTCAGGAAGCATCTAAGACAGCTCACATTAGCTCTTTTGTATCACTTACCTGGAATAAAGAAGGGTCTCCAGTGGCAAATTACAGTGACTGCCATGTAGGGAGCAGAGTTACTCTTTCCCACTTCATGCACCAAATCAGAGTTGTAGCAGGGTTCAGAGCAAGTCACATGACATGAGCAGCGGAATAACACAGTCATCGTTTATGTTCCAGGATGCAAAACAACTGAGACACAAGTGGTGAAACATGGTAGTAAAGAGAAAGCAGGGGTGGAGCCTCCTGAGAATCTTTTGAGAGGTATGACCTCTAGGTCTAAAAGGGAGACACAGTATTGTGCACCTAACCAAGTGGAAATATATAGAGACAACGGGGAATTTGTATCTAGACAGGGTCCAGTCAGCAACTATAAACATTTTGTATTTACTTTTCTGCACCACCTAAATGGAACAAAGGAATGCTCCCTGGCTCAGTTACCAGAGACTGGGAGGCTAACTGTTCAATAATGGTAATCCATTGAATTGTTGGTGAGGTTCTGACAACACCAGCAAAGGGCAATGTGGCCCACTGAATCCTGGTAACAGCCCTGATAATGTCCTAGTTCCATGGAATCTATGCTTCTGAAAATGTTCACATGATGTCACCAACTATTTAAACTACTTAAACATGCAATAAAGCTGGAAGGGGGAACATTTAGGAGAGATGCATGTGAGGAAATACTTCTTCACTGAAAGAGTGCTGGATGCCTATAACAGTTCTCCAGCGGAGGTAGTGGGGGTGAAAACAGTTGGGGGCTTCCAGCATGCATGGGATAGGCACAAGGAAATATTAGTTGAGGAGCAGTGGGGGAAGAGACAGAGATCATCTACAGTTTGCAATTACAGTATATGTAGGAACATCTGCTGTGAATTCTGTTTTTATGTTTCCCCTCGACTAATGCTAGACTTTTCGACTGACTGCAGACGGACGCATTACATAGAGACTGTTTGTTTGGCTCCACCACCTGGTCCCATTGCTATGATGCAGAACCACGTGTCCAGTGGGAACATACTGAGTAGCCCTTCAGGTGGGGGCATCCTTTCAAAAGATATGTAGGATCCCTCAGCAAGCAAATGTTTACCTCAGAAAGTTAATACAAATTACAAGTGTAGCTACCCTCTCCAGCCAGCAGGTGTAGTGGTCATGTTTACTAAAATGACAGACCACAGAGACAGCTGATTTACAGAGCCTCTGACAGCCAGAGGGTGGAGTTAAAGTTCCCGTTTGTGGGTGCTGGCAGAAGTGTGTCTAGATGGCATAGTGATAGGAGGGTACAGGTGAGCCTGTGGAGACCCCTGACTCAGGCTGATTGCCAGGCTACCTGAGGAAACATAGGTCCCCACACTAGAAGCATCTTTTTCTGATCCAATGTATGAGAACAGTAGAATTCAGTGTCTCATCATCTGCTAGTCTCCAGGGACAGACACCAGGACAGTAGTGATGACTCTGGGGAGTTTGAGTCTGAACACCATTCAGTATAAATTGCATTCATTCTTTGGGAGCATATGGGAGACACTGGAGGGAGGGAGGGAGTGTCCTAAGGGGCTTCCCATCAAGGGAAGTCCCTGGTGACCTTGTGGGACATGGAAGATCTCACTGAGCAGGCATTCTTCAACTTTAGGGGGTGATTTCAGTCTTGTTACTAAGAAATGCTGCCAGTTGTGTTGAAGATAGTGAAAGTAGTTGAGCTGCTGAAACAGGTAAGAGATGGGCCTATACTATTTGTCTGGGGAATCCCAAGCTGGGATGGATATCTGAGATGCTGCCTCAGACAGAGGTCCTGGGATTACCAGCCCATGCCAAAGAGCAGGCTGAGGTATGCATGGCTGTGCTGGCACCCAGCACACTGTCTGGTGAGCGTAAGGATCTAGTTAATGTGAGGTGCCCAGAGCCAGGGTGGCTGCTTGCCAGGAATGCCTGAGTGAAAGTCCCTACTGTGGTGTTGTCTCCTGCACACTAACTGAACTGATGCCACAGTGTCAAGTTAGTATGGAGAAAATAAGTGAACACAAATAGTGTAATGAGATGGGGGATCTCGTAAGTTCAGAAGGCAGAGCTGGAAGGCTGTGTCCTGAGGTATATTCTCACCCACTGGTGAGTAGCAAGAGATAAGAGGAATCATGGGGCTCCACTGAAAGGTGTGTAAAGAGTACAACATTTCTTAAGGGACCCTGACATTCTGACTTACAGTATGTCTGTGGTCAGGACCTAGTCAGTCTTTGCATGCTGACATGGAAAACTTTTTGGGGACCATGTTCCTGAGTGTGTAACTGTGAATATCAATCAATCAATCAAATTTTATTTATAGAGCACTAGTCACATTGATCATAGTGCTTAACAATAGAAACTTAATAACTATCATATTCAAATAAATATTAAAAACAATGCAATACAATACAATACTTCCAGCCATCCTACAGCGAAGTCACTAGTCTGGAAAAGCCAGCCAAAAACAGGTGGGTTTTTAAATCAATTTTAAAACTTTCCATGGTCAGGCACTCATGTAACCGATGAGGTAGAGAGTTCCACAGGGTAGGGGCCACAAAGGAAAAGGCTCCAGCCCCAGATGTCTTCCACCGAACCCTAGGAACCTCTAGCAATCCCTCTTCGGTGGAGCAGAGTGGTCGGCGGGGGCAGTAGGGAGACAGGAGCTCTTGCAGGTAACTCAGCTCCTGTCCGTGAAGGGCCTTAAAGGTCAACAGACTGACTATAAAGGTGATCCGTCACTGAACTGGCAGCCAGTGCTGACTATGGAGCACGGGCGTGACATGATCTGAACGAGGCAGCCCAGTCAACAGCCTGGCTGCCACGTCCGGCACCAGCTGCAGGTGGTGAATGTCAACCCCAGGTAACCCTAGGTACAGGGAGTTACAGTAGTCAAGGCAGGATGTCACAAAAGCATGGATCAGAGTAGGAAGGTCACCAGGTGGAACAAGATGCTTTATCTGGGTGATATTCCTCAGACGGTAAAAAGAGGACTTGATGACAGCCGATAGCTGGGAACGAAGCATCAGCCCATCATCAAGAATAACACCCAGATTCCACTCCTGTTCAGAGGTTGACAGCTGGCTACCACCAAGCCAAAGCCCAAAAGGAGAACCTGCCGCCAACCTCTCTACCCGACTACCCGGATCCACCACTAGAACCTCGTTCTTGTCCGGATTCAGCCTCAACCAGTTGGCATTCATCCTGTCCTGGATCTCAGCAAGGCAGTTGTTAAACACAAAGACTGCACTATCCTGTTCAGGCACAAAAGACAGGTGGAGTTGGGTATCATCTGCATAGCAATGAAAACCCAACCCATACCACCTTACAATGTCTCTCAATGGCAGCATGTACACCGCAAACAACATGGGCAACAACACAGAGCCCTGCAGGACTCCACACAGCAGAGAGAATGAGTCGGAGGAATAAATCCCATACACTACCCTCTGAGATCTGCTGGTGAGAAAAGAATGGAACCATCTGAAGACTATCAGACATGCCACAGATCATGCGCAGGTGCTCCAGGAGTACTACATGGTCTACGGTGTCAAAAGCTGCAGAGAGCTCAAGAAAAACCAAGATGGAATGGCTCTTCTGATCTCTCGCTATCAGGAGATCATTGAGCACCTGAACAAGGGCAGTCTCTGTGCTATGCCTCTTCCAAAATCCTGACTGGAGAGGAACATAGAGATCATGGATGGTAAGGTGATTCTCCAGCTGCAGCACCACAGCCTTCTCAATAGTCTTCCCCACAAAGGGGAGATTAGAGACTGGCCTGTAGTTGGCAGAATAATCTGGATCAAGAGAAGATTTCTTAAGGAGGGGTGTCACCACCGCCTCCTCCAGGGAGTCCAGAAACTCACCTGTCTCCAATGAACACCAGATGATTTCTGCTAGGACCGGGCCAATGACTTCAACACACCCCACAAGGAGGCGGATTGGGCCCGAGTCCAAACCACAGCAGGTCGGACGCATTCTCTGGACAGTTTGCATGACATCTATAATCTCCAACTGATCGAAGTCAGACCATTCAACCTGGGGAACTGTAATCACCCACTGACCACCGTCTCCCCCATTGGAGTTAGCTAGCTGAATCTCGGACCTGATGTCGGCCACCTTATCAGCAAAGAATCGATCAAACTCATCACACTTTTCCTGTGAAAATGCTTTCCATAACTGCAGACAGGCTGCATTGCACAGTCTGTCCACAGTTCAGAAGAGCTGAGCTGGTCGATTCTGTGCTGCGGCTATTTCCCTGGACAGGAACTCTGCCTTCTTACGAGAGATAGCTGATTGATATTCCTGATAATGGTCCATCAATCTAAGTTTGTCAGCATCAAGGCCCGATTTTCGCCAGCAACGCTCCAACCTTCATCCCACTTGTTGCAGCTCTATCAAAGTCCCATCAAACCAAGGGGACTGAGGGTGAAGGGTGAGGGGTCGAACACGGACAGGAGCAATGGAATCCAGAGCCTCTGTCACAGCCCTGTTGTAGGCTAGCAGCAGATTGTCTGGACCCACGCTTGCATTTGGAAATCCTGATAGATCCATCACCAGACCATCTGGGGTCAAACCCCTCAAAGGACGGTCCAGGACCATCTCCACAGGGGAAAGTTTATTAGGGGGAGCTCAGAAATTGAATCCGATAATGTGATGGTTAGACCACCCGACTGGTTCCACCACCATATCGGAGATCTCCATACCCAGTAGGAACACCAGGTCCAATGAGTGATCATAGTTATGTGTCGCAGAGGTAACCACCAGTGTGAGGCCCAAAAAATTCATAAGTCGGAGAAAGTCTTGACCAAACTGTGAGAGTTCGTTGTTGACCCAGGCATTGAAATCACCCTGAACCATCAAGCTGGGGGACTCCAACACCATGTCAACAATGAAGTCTGCGACTTCCTGCAGAAATTGCTTCTCACCCCCAGGTGGACAGTAGATGAGAAGAATCCTGCACCCCACACCTGCGACTGCAGTACACTCAAAGGATCAGGTCTCCCCAACTGGCACAGCTACAAGACCCAATTACGTTCTAAAACAGATTGCTACACCCCCTACCCTGTGATACAACTTTGGGCGGTATATCACTGAGAATCGAGCTGGAATAGCTGACTCCAAAATGGGGCCAGAATTTCCATCCAACCAGGTCTCAATGATGCAAGCCAGGTCCAATGACCCAAAAAGATCAGCAATAACAGCTGTCTTGTTATTAATGGACCTGGCATTGCATAACACCACTCAAGTTGGATGGGACACCGAAGCCAGCTGAGCCACTGGCCCACTAAATGTGGAGCCCTTGGGTATGGGTATCAGGCATGGCGGGCCACGTTCCGAGACCCATTTCACCCAGGGTGTCTCCTGAACCTCACTACCCCAATCTGGCCGCTCCACTCCCCCCACCCCCAGGTCCAGAACCTCCCCATGCCTCCTACTCACAATCCCCAATGCCTAGCAATGTCCATAGACCTTGTCTGGAAGTGGAGGACAATTAAAGGGGCAGAGACCCCGGAGCTCGGAGGCGGAGTAGCACCTGACCAGGAGGGCCATCTGCCAGCACATTCCAAACCTAATAAAATAAAAATAAAATAAACAAATCAAACCAAGTACATAAAATAACTAACCCTCCAATACTTCCCACCCCAATTAATAACACTCAAATAAAACAAATTCCCCACAACCCCCGAAATAAAATCAAACAAAACACTATCAAATTATGTAAACTAAAATCAGTTCATTAAAATAGATCACTGTCAGTCTACAGAGCACTGAAAAAATATAATCTATATAATCACAGAAGTCAATGTAATGCAAATGATGAAAATGAAGGCTCTCACCACCTCCTTCACCGTGTAATGTTCACTCACTGTAGTACTCTCTCACTGCCACAGCTTTACATGATATGATAGTAAAACAATGACAGGGACCCATCATCATGTATCACAGTGATTTATTTCTGGTCTAACAGATTGGGCACTGAGTACAAGCTCAGCAAGGAAGGAATGGGGTTGACCCACTGGTGCAGTGGTAGCACTACGGCTTGCAACAGTGATGACCTGGGTTCAGAAACAAGCCTGGATCATCAGAGGAGGGGCCGGAAGGAGGATGGCTGAGGGTTCCATGAACGCTTCCATCCTCTGGGGTGGGAGGGAGTATGGTCTCTGCTGCAACATCTCCACTTGGGTGACTGCAGGTGGTAGTTCTGCTGGAGCCATTTATTGAGAGAGGGGGACATCAGTGGCATGACACAGTGGGTCAGCAAAGCCTTCCTGATGGCAGGGGTGGGATAGAAACACAGAAAACACCTTACTGAAGCAGAATGCCATCTACCACCCAAAACAGGCCCTGTACCGCCAACTGATTTCTCTCGTCGCTGGTCGACACTTCATCTCTGTCCAGGGGGAGTAAGGGCCTGGCCCCCTGGCAGCCCTTCCCATGGGGAAGGGGGGTTAATCATGGGTGATCATGGAATGGAGGTAAGTCCCAGAGAAGGTGAGTGATAGAGCTGGACTGTGTGGTTGAACTGATGAGGGATGGTCGGGCCACAAGAGATAAAGTACCTTAAATTAAAAAAAAAAAAAAAAACAAGAGTGAATGGGAGAGAAGTGAAAGGGGCTTGGTAAATAGTTAAAGGCAGAGTGTAACTGTAAGAGGGGATTCCTCCGGTGAGTAGTTACTATCTAGTCCTATTCCTGTAAGAAGAGAACTCACACAGGAGTGCAGCAGGCTAGAGCTGTGGTATGGAACAGAGGGTGTAGTAGTGAATAAGCCTGGCTCACATTCAAGGACTTCAGAATACAGCAGATCAGTAGTAGGATAAATACAGTTTATTATCAAAAAAGATAAATCTGCAACAGGAATTCCCATAGCAGCCATTTCACTGTGCTTGCTCTTTCTCGAGGCTGGCATGCACACCATGTGTCTGTTTATACAGAAAAATGTAACGTGCTAGTGCATAATACACAAATGTACAAACTTTCAAAAAAAATTTAAAAGATGTGAAACACAGACGTAACAATGGTTGAGATCCCAACCCAATCTGCAATAAAGAGAAATCAATGTATCACTTGATCTGAGTATATTAGAAATGGGGATGTAGCAGGAAGGGAAGTTGGGGGTAGTGGTGAAAGGGGAAGCCAAACATATGAAGGTGAAGGAAAGGTAAAGCATAAAAAAATTGCTCAACAACACAATTAATGGTGATCCCTCATAATGCCACTTCTATAGTTATAGAAAAACTGCTCTTTTTATATGTTTAAAGCAGAATGGATCAGTAATGCTGCCTAGTCGATTGAAAAGCAACACAATATATACATATCTGAAAATTCATTTCATCCAAGGTACAGACTTGTACTTCTAGGGCTAATAAACCCATAAATATCTAAAATACTGAAACCCATGATGGGCGTAATACTGGAACACTGATGTTCGTTGATAAAACTGGTGAGACTCATACAGTGTATTTAATGAAGACAACATGGTCTAAATCCAGTGGTACTGGAGCTAAATGAAACTCACATGAAGCACACATTCGACATATTATGCATGTGAAACGTTGGCTGATATGGGAGTTCCTGTTGCAGGTTTATCTTTTTTGATAATAAATTATTTATCCTACTACTGATCTGCTATGTTCTGGAGTCCTTGACTGTGAGACGGACTTCCTTTCTACTATAACATCGACCCCTAGACATAGAGGGTAACCCTGGGACAGTGGCCCACCCCTAGGACTCTGCCTGATGCCAAAAGAGGGTTATAATATGGCTTCAACCCACAGCTGAAAGTGCAGTAACAGCAGCCACAGCTGAGTGTGCTCCTTGGACTGCCTGTCACCTAGTTTGGGAGTCAGGAGACAAGAGGAGGGAGGAGAGAGGGGTGTAAAAAGGTGGGGATATCTGAGTCGATGGGATTTTATCCCCATCATTGGAATTGCAAAGAGGCACCTGCCAGGGCTGTCCCCTATTCTCCCTTCTCTTTGCACTGGGAATTGAACCATTGGCTATTGCCATAAGGGAGAATACTAATACATTAGGAATTATGAGTGAGCTACATAACCAGAGAATCTCTCTTTATGCTGATGATACTTTGCTGTATTTAAATGACCCTGTCAGATCAATAGCCCCTCTGCTAAATATTCTGGACAAATACAGGAAGGTACTGGGCTTCAAAATCAATCATGAAAAGTTGGAGATCTGTAAACCAAGTGGCATAATTTCAGCACAGACAGAGGCAGACATTCCCTTTAAGACCCAGTTCACACTCGCAAATTTTGGGTGCTTAAAAACCTTTTAACCTGGTTAAACCATGTTAAAGTCACTAAACATGCTTTGCGTCCACATTTATGTTGATTTTAAAACGTTTTTTAAAACCATGCTATAACCCTGCTGACAAGGTAGTCTTGAACCCGTTTTAAAAAACGTTTTCTGAAAAGCACAGTTTATTTGTAGGTGTGGATGCAAAGCATGTTATAGACCAGTTATGTTTGGTCCTCCGATATCCCAGAACACTCCTGCAGTTCATAATGCAGAAGTGTTGCAAGATGACAGATAGAGCAGCGAGCTGGTCTGAAGATGCAACCAGAATACTTATTGAGTACTGTTTAATGGAGGCTGTTCAAGAGGAATTGAACAGCTATCGCCAGAATAGCAGAATTTATGAACAAATATCTGCTCATCTGGTGGCCGAGGGTCATGACTGGATGGCTAAACAATGCCGCGAGAAAATTAAGCAGCTTAAAGTCCGATAACACAAAGTCAAAGACAAAAATCATTGTTTGGGTGGTGGGCGAGTTACTTGCCCATTTATTGATGAATTAGATCGTATTCTTGGTACTAGGCTGACATCCGCCCCACCAGTCGTCATTCAGAGTGGGGAATGTGAAGAAGCAGATGATACTGATGCTGATGCAAAAGAGGACATCACATATGAGGTTCTATATAATGATGGTAATTGTTATAAGAAATGTGTGCATAAGCAGCACAAAATGTAATGCTCACCTCATCCCAAGATAATCAGCATTGCAGCATTATTGTTTCCCATACATGCACGCTTCAGCATCACTGTGCAGCAGACTGCTGTGTGCCCACCTCCCCCCACCTTCAACATACCACTATCAGATGCACTGCATTACATCGTGGTATCCATTCTACCATGGGCAATGTAGTGATGTGACCATGGCAATGAAGTGCAACCATGGAGACATTTGCTGAATTCCAGTGCTCCTTTCTTGTTTTAACAATGTTCTCTCATTACCCTGCTTACCCTGTTTCCCTATTTATCTGTGTACTGTCTCTGCATGCACAGACTGCTTTGCTAACATTCCACTGCACATGGTGACTGATTTCTGTATTAAATAATGTGCATATTTTGCTTTACCGCACTGATAATATTATACTGCTCATTTATCAAGAAGTGCAGTAGTTTTTAAAAATAAATGTAATGCGTTTGTCAATTCATTTCAGTTTGCATTTTAGTACTGCACATCTGTCTGCAAAATTGTGACACGGACAAGGGTCTGAAGTAATTGGTAGCCTAATGCATTTGCCCATTGCCATGTCACAGGATACTTGAGGCTTTAGAAGCATGGGCACATAAATTCTGAACATAAGAACCACACTGCATGCAGTACAATGCAGACATTGGCAGCTTACAGGGGTGTCTGAATAACAACATGTATACAGAATCTGTGACACTGTTATGAATGTTATTGCATGCAGCGTGGCATGCCTGAGTCCAGTTTGTGGTGTAAGGCTTATATGCATTGAAGCATGCAGTCTCATGTCATTAACCCTCTAATCAATTCCCACCAGTAATAAATGCATCTGTAATCAATATTGCTGAAATTGACGGTGAGTTGGACTTTTGCCTTTACAGAGAATGACACCTCAAATACAAGTGCCAGTACTGACCAGCCACAGAATGATTCTGCAAAACCATTACCAAAGGATAATGTTGAGGTTGAGGAGCCTGGCCCATCTACTTCACAGCCTTCTGTCACTGAACAGCAACATACGCAGAAAAGAACCACTACAGAGACCCTGACAAATCTGCGAAAGAAAAAGAAAGGGGCGAGGATGCAAGAAATAATTGAATGTGCATTTGAACCCTCCAAAAAGATTATTCTTGAGCAGTATGAAAAGCTGTTGCAGCTAGAGAGGGAGAGAGCAGCTGCTGATAGGGAAATGGAGGAAAGAATGCGTAAGCATGAGGCAGAACAAAATGTTGCATTCTTCCAAACCTTGCCTCAAATTCTTGGTCCTCAGTCCAATGTCCAGCATGCTGTATCCCCAATACCACATCCGATGCTGAGTCAGCAATGTTCCATACCAACTCAGCATCATAATCAGCAAACAGTTTATCAGCAGTAATCCCATGTTGGCATGCAGCAACCCATCATGAATGTTCTGAGTGGGAACTCAACACAATACACTGGTTACGTGGTTTCAGGCCAAGCTAGAAGCATGACAGAAGAACTTCTGTTGAAAATATGACTTGGACTGAGCTGTAGACAGCATGTCATGATTTTATGGAAACATGGAAATGTACAGACATTTTCAATAGTTCTGTGTTAACCGTTTATTAATGTAACATGCAGAATGCTTAACTGCATTTGCAATACTTTTTAAATGGAATGTTTAGACCTGCAAAAACAGTACTGCAGCCTAACGAGTTAAGTGTTATGTACATATTCTAACCAACATGAAATGTTTTTTGAACTTTTTTTTTAAGTTTTTAACAGTTGATAGATGTTTTGAACCTTGAAATAATTGTAGGCAAAAGTTATGGTTGCTGGATTACCACAGATTTCTGTGAAGAGCATATTTCTTACTATTTATCAGACAACTCAACAGTTCAGTGCTGTATCAGTTTGGCAATCAATAAATGTTGTGAATGCATTATGCGTGTCTGGGCTTGTTTTATGAAAACATTCTCATAAGGATGCAGTTCAAGGTCAATGTACAATGCATGTGTATATATATTTATTTAAATAACATTTATTTAGTGTGATCTTTCTACTCTAATGTGGTTAATTTTAATACTGTAGTTTAAACCCTTTCTGTGTGCCTTTGATGGTGTCTGATATTGAGAACCTAAGTGTCATTTGTGGGTATTCTGTCTGTTTTGGTAGGTACTTTATTTTCTCTGTTAAACAACTGAGTATACTATTGCCTAATACTTTATAGTACATTGTATCTTTTTGTGCAGTCTCTGATTTTTTCTTCTTTCTCCAATGTTTTAGTACTGTTTAGTTATTGTGGCAGAGGTGTGGTACTGTGTTCTTTCTTGTAGTTCAAAGTGCTTTGGGACTGCTGATTCTACTGGTTTAAAGATTACATTTTTTCTATTTAGAAAAAGCTACATCAACATGGTATGTTGTCACCTGTTTGTTGTTGCTAAGCAGCAGATGTTTTTGCATTGTGCTATGGTTCTGTGATAGAATCTGTATTAGTAGAAAGTAGATTATTGTGATTGTAGTTACCTTTTGATGGTAAGGGTAAACAGCTGAGACAGAAATGTATGTATTTTTGAATGTTATAGAAGCCAAAAGGGGAAGGAAGCATATTCAATTCAATGCTTTACAGTAACTGGTAGTTGCTGTTTTTCTTTTAGACGTGGATTGTGGACTTTTGGTGACACTGTACTTTCTTTGTTGTCTTTACTTAGAATTGTTTTTGGGCTGTTGAGGATTTAAAACGCAGTGGTGGTGTATTCTTTGCTGTCTTTGGTTGCTGCAAATTTTGCCCCTTCCCAACTCTTGATTATATGCCCTGTTAAATCTGATTGACAGGAGCTAAACACTGGGTATAGTAGGGGTGTGGAGTAGGAGGGCATACCAGGAAAGGAACAGCAGCAAGTGAAGAGGTGACTGCTCTCTCAGTGGAAGGGAAGTAAATGCAAATCTAGGAGCTTTCATTATTACTTGCATTGATATTGCATTGGGGAAAGGAGGAGTAGGAGTTTGAAGAGGGTTGTGCAATGGCTACTTAAAGTCTGTTTTTGAGTGTGGATAGGAAGGATAGGAATACAAAAAGCAGTTGCTCAATATATCTAAACATGTGCAACAAAGGAAGTAAGGGAAATAAAGAAAATGTTTTGCACTGATAGAGGAGGGAGAGGGGAGACTTGGGGGAGTGTCTGGTATCCTGCATCTGGAAGGGTTGGGGGTCGCTGGTGGGCAACGACAGCAATGGGTAGGGTGGTAGGCTGCAACAACTGCGGTGCACCAATCTTTCTAAAAATTGCCTGGAGTGTGGGAGGATGTTTAGTGTGTAACCACATAGAAAAACTTAGAAAGGAGATTGAGGGTCTGCAGGAGGAACTAAGACAGGCAAGGCAGATTGGGGCTGGGTTTAGCCCAATACTGGAGGGAGGAAGAAGGGGAGATGAGGGGGGTGATTTAAGCCAACAGTGGTGAGGAGAGGGTCACAAGAAGGGAAGCAGAGACAAAGGGGCCCAGGCCAGGAAGAACTATTGCCAGGGAAACCAGGTCAGGAGACAAAAGACAAGTGGAAGGAAGAGATAGGGACTTGTGAGGGGAGGCGAAGAAGTGGCAAAAGTCATGGAGTAGAAAGGAGAGAACAGGTTACTATGAAGAGAGAGGGAGCGGGCATTTGTGAAGGGCCTTCAGAAAATAGTTGTGCACTGCTAGAGAGGAAGAAGGTGGGGAGGAAATGATGACATTAGAGGAGTAATTGATAAATGCCTGGAACAAACTGGAGCAGGGGAAGTTCTGCTGGGAGAATTGCAACAGGGGTAAAGGGAAATAATGTGCAGGAGGAAGAAGAGGCTGGAAATGAGAGAGAGATGAATGGAAGCAAGCAGGAGTAAGAGGGGTGGAGTCTTAGTGCTGGGGACTCAATACTAAGAGGAGTTAGGTGGGGTAGCAAGGGGGAGAGGCATAGTCGCATTTGGGTGGAGGCCATGCCAGGAATGACAGCGAAAGGGTGGGACAGTCTGTTCTGAAATATGCTAGAAGGGGTAGGGACAAGCCTCATTTAATTATACATCTTGGGACAAACGACCTGGCTGACAAGACAGTAGATACAGTCCAGAGGAGGTTTGAGGAACTAGCACAATTATGTGAGGGGGCAGGAAGATCAGTAACTTTTTCAGAGATACTTCTGGTGCCAAAGGCAAGCACAACAAGAAAGATGAGAATAGAGGAATTTAACGGATGGCTAAGAACCTGGTGTTGTGCTAAAGGGTATGGGCTGTTGGAGGGATGGGGAGGGACCTGGGAGGACAGTAGTCTCTATGCCAAGGACAGACTACACTTGAGTGAGGAGGGAAGGAAAGTGTTGAAACAGAGGATGGAGGAGTACATAGAGGAAGTTGGGAATTTAAACTAGCAGTGGGGGGTGGCAGTTGGGGAAGAGATATGCAGATACCACAGGTTGGGAAACCAAATGAGCTTACCCCCCATAACAATGACAAAGGACAAATGGCAAGTACTGTTGGTGATGCTAGGAAAGGAGTGCAGAATGGGAGGGGGGAAAGGGTGGAAGGTGGTTACCCTTAATGCTAGGAGCCTTGGGAGGAAAACTGCAGAGTTTCAGTTTCTCATGGCAGAGGGAGAGGTAGACATTGCAGCCATCACGGAAACATGGGCCACCCAATACAAGGACTGGGACCTGTCTGTACTAGGGTACAGGTTATTTCATAGGGACAGGGTGATTGGGAAAGGGGGGGGTGGCACTATATGTGAAGGAAGGACTGAAGTGTGTAAGGGAGGAAGGGGAGGAGGGTAGTATGGAGTCACTTTGGATGCAAATCCAGGATTCCAAGAATATGATTCTTAGAATGTGAGTGGTGTACAGACCACCATCTCACATGGAGGAGTTAGACAGGTAACTAGCGGGGCAGATCAGGAGGACCTGCGAGAAGGGTAGTGTGGTGATTGTGGGGGACTTCAACATGCCAGGAGTGGACTGGAGCACCCCAACAACCAGGAACAGAAGGGAGCAGGTACTGCTGGATGCCTTCCAGGACAGCTTCCTGCTGCAAATGGTCAGTGAACCAACCAGGTTGGGAATACCCTTGACCTTGTGCTGGCAAATGGGGACTTTGTGAGAGAACTTACAGTGGAGGAACCGCTGTCAGGGAGTGACCACCACTCAGTATGGCTCACATTGGATATGGGCAAGGAAGGAGTGGAATCTGGCACAATAGTGCTGAACTTCAGGAGGGCCAACTTTGGGAGGATGGGGGAAGTGGTAAAAGGGTACCTGGCCAGAATTCAATCTAGTATGGACACTAACCAGAGGTGGGAGCTGATAAAGCTGGGGATAGTGGAGGCAACCAAAACCTGCTGAAAAGCCCAGAGCAAGAAGGCTAGGGCTAAGAAACCGATCTGGTTGAGCAAGGAGGTCATGGAAAAGGTAAGGAGGAAAAGAGCTGCCTTTAGGAAGTACAAGAAAACAGGGAGGGGGAGGACAGGGAGGAGTACTTGACAGAATTGAAGGAGGTGACAAGGGCAGTAAGGGGAGCCAAAGCATCTACAGAACTCAGGCTGGCACAAGGCATTAAGAAGGGAGAAGGACTTCTTTAAGTACATCAGGAGAAAAGGAGCTGTAAGGACCACATAGTAGGATTAGGAAGGAGGGGTTGGGTGGAAGCAGGAGTGCGATAAGGGCGGAAGCACTAAATGAGTACTTCTGCTCAGTATTTACTAAAGAAGAGGGGAGGTGACACCCAAGGTGGGAGAAATGGCAGAAGCAGGGGTGGGAAGTGGTGACAGATGGGAAATCATGGAGCAGAGTTCGAGAGGGTTTGAAGGCACTGAGGGTGGACAGGCGCCAGGCCCAGATGGCATCCACCCCAGGGTACTGAAGGAGCTGGCAGAGGTCCTTGCAGACACACAGCAGACCTATTTAATGCCTCACTACATTAGGGTGTGTACCTCAGGACTGGAGGATGGCTCATGTGGTGCCCTCACAAGAGTGGCTAAGGATGAACCGGAAACTACAGACCAGTGAGCCTCACATCCATCGTGGGTAAGCTAATGGAGACTATCCTGAAGGAGAGGCTGGTGGCCCTCCTACAGGCCAAAGGACTACAGGACAGCAGACAGCATGGCTTCATAAGTGGCAGATCCTGCCAAACCAACCCGGTCGAGTTCTATGACTGGGTAACTAGGCAACTGGAATGGGGCCATGCAGTGGATGTCCTGTATCTGGACTTCAGTAAGGCATTCAACTCAGTGCCACATGGAAGGCTGGGAAAGAAGTTAGTAGGCACAGGGGCGGGTGAAAAGCTGGTGAGATGGGTAGGAAACTGGCTGCAGGGAAGGCAACAGAGGGTGGTGGTGGGTGGGGAGCTCTCACACCCAAGGGCAGTGATGGGCGGTGTTCCACAGGGCTCGGTGTTGGGACCAGTGTTGTTTGGGATATTCATTGCAGACATATCATGGGACATCAAGAGCAAGATCAGTCTGTTTGCTGATGATACCAAGGTAGGCGCGGTGGTGGATGTCCTAGGGGATGGCAGGGGTGCAGGATGATCTGGAAAAGCTTGAAACCTGGTCAGACACCTGGCAACTGGGCTTTAATGCCAAAAGTGCAAGGTGCTGCATTTTGGGATGAAGAACCCAAGGAGGAGTTACCAGCTAGGGGGAGTGCAGCTAGCCCAGACAGAGGAGGAGAAGGATCTGGGTGTGCTCATTACAGGGTCAATGAACAACTCGGCACAATGTAGGAAGGCAGCTGCAAAGGCCAACAAAATGCTGGGTTATATTGCAAGGGGTATATCCTCGAGGAGGGAGGAGGTGATTCTGCCACTGTATAGGTCATTAGATAGACCACACCTGGAGTACTGCATGCAGTACTGGCATCCGTATCTGAAGAGGGACATTAAGTTACTGGAGGGAGTGCAGCGCAGAGCGACAAAGATGATCAAAGGGCTGGGGGACTTATCATACGAGAGGAGGTTGAAGGAGTTGAACATGTACTCACTGGAGGAGAGGAGAGACAGGGGTGACATGATTGAAACCTTTAAATACATGAAAGGAATAAACAAGACAGGTACAGAGGGGCTGTTCAAAGTAAGGGAGGGGAGGGACACCAGGGCCATGATATGAGACTGGAGCGAGGAAGGTTTAGGAGGGAGATGAGGAGACACTTTTTTACAGAGAGGGTGGTGGCTGGGTGGAATGCGTTACCTGCTGAAGTGGTATGCAGTAGGACAGTGGACTGCTTCAAACGAGGATGGGACAGGACAAGGGGGAGGGTTAATGAAGGGAAAGGGTAACAGGGAGGGGCATCTGCAGAATAAGGGGTGCTAGCTGCACATTCGAGCAGACTTGATAGACCTCTAGGCCTTTATCTGCTGTCAAATTTCGTATGTTCGTATGTAACACATAATACATTATACACAAAAGCAAGCTCTGGCACCTTGTTGCTAAATATTTGTGAATTATCATTAGGCAGCATGAGCTGCTGTTAGCAGCATGGTTAACAAATTTGCTTACAGCTGCTGCTAAGCCTCACATCACATTCTGACATCATGTCATGGGTACTGCCATGTATGCAGCATTACCAAAACACATATGTCATAACATCAGTTCTGTGATGTGAAATGTTGTGCAAGTGCATCTCAGATCAGTGTTGCTTGCCTATTTTGTGCTGCAACAGTCATGTCATCAGCGAACAGTACTTCTTGGTCTGCTTGATGGTTGTTGTCATGCTCATCCACCTCCATCCATGTTTCATTAAATTGCTCACCCTTTCTCTCACATATGTTGTGAGAGGACACAGCAGGCTGATATCACTAGTGGCATATTGTCATTTGGAAGTCATTTCATTTTAGAAGGTAACGCCATCTCCCCTTTAACCTTTCAAAGACACACTCCACCATCATGCGAGCCTTACTAAGTCGGTAGTTAAATTGATGTTTGATAGTGTCATCATAGTCAGGGTATGGTTTCATGAGCCAGGGTAACAGAGGGTATGCTGGGTCACCAAGTATTATAACTGGAATGTGAACATTTTGAATAACTCTTGTTATTGCAAGAAACAGGGCACCTTTCTGCCCCCTGTCAAACAATGCACTGTTTTTAAATACACGTGCATCGTGGACCTTTCCCGGCCATCCAACATTGATGTCCATAAATTGATATTCATGGTCCACCAAAGTCTGCATGACAATCGAATTAAAACATTTTCTGTTGTAATATTCAGTGACATTGAATGGTGGGCAGATTATAGGAAAATCCATGCCATCCACTGCGCCACCACAGTTAGGAAACCCCCAGTCCTGGTCAAAGTCAGAGATTTACATCTTCAACATGTTGCATGGTTATTATTCTGGGCATTAGTACTTTTACTATCGCTGTACATACTTCAAGCGCAATTAGGCCCACGGTGAATCTGCCAACTCCAAACAGATGGCTTAGAGTACGATATTCTATGTTTGTAGCTAGCCGCCACAATGCAATGGCCACCCTTTTCTCTACCTTGATTGCTTGACGGAGCCCGGTATTTCTGCATTCTATCATAGGGCCTATTTCATTACTGATGGAATGGAATGCTGCTTTTGACATACGGATATTTGATAGCCATTGCTCATGGCTCCATGTAGTTATAACAGTTTCTTCCCACCACTTGTCATTTCTGTCCATGATCCACACTGAACGAGTCACTGAACTTGCCATGTCTGCAGCTGCAATCAGATTCTGAGCATAGCACAAGCTTTGCAGCAAGGTTACGGTCAGCAGCGCAAATGACCTTTGTCTCCTCATCCTGGCGAGACGAATCATGCAAATCTTGTTTCGGAGAATTCTTTTCCACACAATGAAATGAAATGCAGCAAGGATTAAAGCCAGCCTCACAGTGCTGCTCAACATTATTCCTACTGCAATACCTAAGTAGATGTCCCCCGATACAAGCTGTGCTGCGCTGTCGGCGTGCAGAACATCAGATATGAAGCTTGTGTTGTATGCTCTTGATCTGTAACAAGAAATTAGTTGGCTTAAAAAAAGATGTTCAACACACACTAAAATGAATGGCGTTCAGTATTATTGAAATATTGGCAAGCTACTCATCGAGTACATAACAGGCTGTCAGAGATTCTCCAATATTATTTGCCATCATAATACTATCAAATTAGCATGGAAAATCCAGACAGAGCCCAGACCTGTAGCTAAAAAAAAAAGACAATGCTGATCCAGCGAATTTGGGATTGGGAGAAGAGTGTTGGACATAATGAGAACATGCCAGCTAACTCCAGCAAAAAGAGAGAAGGAACTGCATCTATGAAACTGTGATGGAAAATCTGTCTTACAACAAAGTCAGGTGACAGACTATGAGCCAGGCCATTGTGTGACCAATTTTATATCAGTAATAAAAAAACTAATACAAAGATGCTCAATTTTATGTGGACACTAGAGATAACCCATACATAGCTGCAACAACTGCTTACTGTCACTTATAGGTCTGTGCCATTAGCCTTTCTAAATAGCAACAAACTCAGTTGTCACCATGCAGGGAGTAAAACTGAAATCAGGATGGAAGTTGCACACAATACCATATACAAAAACATGCAGATCATGGTCACTTGAGACTACTGATACCCTGGCTAATACTACGACTGCAGGGAGGCAATAGGGGTGTTCCGACTCTGCAAGCATGTCGGAGGGAGTAATACATATTTATGATACAACATTAAACAATGAAAAGCAACCACAATGGCCTTAAACAAGGATCCCTGTGTGGTTTGCACCACCACGTGCTTGGGTTAGCAGCTTCTGATTACCTCATCAAACAAGCTCCCATGTTTAACAACTCAAAAATGCCGCCGATAATGACAGGGGGCTCGCAGGGCAATTGTAAACAAAGAGATGCGTTATGCGTAATCCAAGCATTCTGGGATACAAGTATTCATCGCGCATGACATGGGTCACCAAACACGGACTAACTTTCGCAAATGTGGCCAGGATACCATTGCAGAAACCGTTTTTGAGCACAGTACTACTTGATAGTGTGGACGCTGTGGCACGGTAGGCTTAAAAACGTTTTTGATAATGTTTTAAAAAACATTAAGCTAGTGTGGACAGGGCCTAAATGGGCACATAAAGGGTTCAGATATCTGGGGGTACACATTATGAGGGATGCCACAGGTCTTCTTAAGACTAACCATGAACCACTTTTGAGGGAGATATATGCTGACTGTAAAAGAAGGGCCCATTTCCCCCTCTCGGTAGGGGGCTGAGTCCAAACAATCCGAATGAATATTCTGCCATGATTATTATACTGTTTCCACAAGCTCCTAGTCATTATTCCACCTGGGCTCTGGAAATCGCTAAATAAGGACACCAGAAAATTCATGTAGGGCACAGGCTACTCCAGAGTGTCCCATTGCCTCTTAAGATGGCACAAAAGCAGAGGTGGACTAGATTTAGCTAGCTTTAAATGTTATTGGGCTGCACAGGCTGCTCCTGCAATGCAGTGGCTCACAAAACAATGGGAGACAGGATGGGCTGAACCGGAGGCTTCAGGTCTCCCAGAGGGTTAGCTGCTATCACTACCACTATCTCATTTCATTCCAGCTATTTTCAACCATGTCTAAAATCCATGGATTATCCACAGCCTAAAATCCTGGGACAATATGCGCAGGCATCTGGGCATGGCCAATACAATCAGTCCCCTGGTGAACTTGGTAAATGCACCAGATTATACCTTTAATCTGAACAATGGAGATGTGAGGGTGTGGGAGACAAGGGGTATTTCTTCACTTTGGGATATTATGACTCCAGATATGCTCTCTCTCTCTGAAAATGTTTCCTCAATTGCAAACAGAGTATCTCCCTCACAGGACTGATTTTGTTTTTTACATACCTGCAACTGAAGCATTTTTTAACTCCCCCAGAGGTAAACACCCACATTTTCCAAACCTTAACCTCGCTAGAGTCTTTCATAGATACCACAAGGAGATTAGGGGCTGTAATCAAGCCAGTGGCAGATATGGACAGTACACTGCAGGACTGAGAATAAAGGTATTCATGGATGGCATAAAATGCATGGCAACAAAAGGTTTGTGAGTAAATTAGTGACCAAATATGAGAAAAAGCAAACAGGATGGGCACCAAATCAACAGTAACCCCAGTGCTCAGGAAATTTCAGTGGAAGACTCTAATAAGATTTTTCCTTATCCCCTCACGCACCAAACACTACACCACAATGGGTCAGACAGGTGTTGGCGAGGCTGTGATCAGGCATTAACTCCATACCATATTTTTTGAGCTGCCCTACTCTTCTACCATATTGGTCAGATATCCATGCCCTCCTGAACTAGGTCCTCCCTGCGCCTGTTCCCTTATCCCTCTCAGCCATTATTCTGGGAACTTAAAATCACAAGGACATACAGAACAAGCATTTGTCAATGCCGAACATTGGCTGCTTGTTAAAAAATGTTTTTTTTTGTTTGCAGTTCTGACCCCAAATTTTGAAGATACTTGTTTCAGGATTCACCTTATAGTCATGACGTGTGCCGTTTATAGTATATTGGCCAAATGTCATTTCGCACATCTCATCTAAGATTTTAAAAATGACACATCACATTTATGAGGTGATGTGGAGAAATGGCAATGTTGAAAGGCTGGAGTCAAAATATTGAAAATTAATGAAGTTGAGTGAACACTGAAATCGTGCAATGTTCAGTCACAACCTAGGAATTTTACCATATTTGTACACCCAATTTTCAGCATAGCCTTCTTATTATCCCACCTAATGAATGCAGTAGGTGAAAATTTTCAAATCCCTGGCAAAATGTAATTTCGTGGAACACATTTTGGCCAGGATTTGAAAAATGACAGCTGTCACATTCATGAGGTGCTGTAGAGAAATGGCTATGTTGAAAATTTTGGGTGAAAATATTGAAAATGACCAAAGCTATGAGCCTGCGTTTTCAAATTTCAATGTAGGCTCATAAATTTTTTAAACATTTTTATATAAAATTTTCAGCATAGCCTTTTTATTACCTTACCTCATGAACAAGAGCTGAGAACATTTTCAACTCCTGCCCAAAAGGAGATTTCGTGCAGGGACCACACAAATCACCTTTCAGGACAGATTTGCCTAATGTGAATGTAAGTGTTCAAAAGGCGGGGTCCCAAAAAAGGTATGTTGAAAATTTGGGGCAAAAATATTCAAAAATGGCCAAGTTATGCCACTAAGTTCAAAACCACATTGAAATAAACTGAACTGCATACCTGATTTCCTCAGTTCACAGTTGTGTGCTGAAGAGTGAACATGTGTCTGCGGTCCAGAGAAGATTATAGCATCAGACCTCCGGTGTGTAGGTAAGGGATTGAGGGGGTGTGGGGTAGTGGGTGCTGAGTGGAAGGGTCAGATGGGGGACTAACTGCACAACAGATAACAATGGATGTTTTACTGTTTTCCAGTGTTAAAAAAATAATGAGGGATGGTTTTCTAGATTTCAGGTGATGACACTAGGGTTTGGGCTCCCCAGTGTCAGTGTTACATTTATGGGGATGGGTGGGTGGGTGCAGGGACCAGTTATAACAGACATCAATTGCCGGTTTCTTTGTTCCAGCTAATCTATATATAAGGATCGTTTTTATGGTCCCTCTATTGTTTGCGTCAGTAGACGTTTTGATAATTTTGGTAGCAATTGAAGAAAATAGCTGTAAGTATCAATAGACATGAACTGATTCTGGCAATACCTTTCATTTGGCAAAGTGAGGGGTATTTTATAAAGAAATATTAGCCTGAAAAGTAAAAGCAGGACTCTGCACATGCACACTACTGTCAGTGCTGGTGAACATGTGCAGAGTCTCACTTTTATTTTTCAAGCTATTTCTTTATAAAATACCCCTTGGTTTGCCAAATTAAAGGTATTGATGAAATCAGCTCACGTTTATTGATACTGCCAGTTATTTTGTTCAAACAGCAAATGCTGCACACTCCTATGCTCAGCCGTGCAGCTCCACAATAAGAAGGTGGCTAACCTCAATAGAACAGAGAACCAAGAATGTGGCGCACACAAAGGGCAACTCAAATACAAAAGGTGCAAATAAAACTGAAAGATTTACTGTTTCATTCCGCACAGTCTGAGTACAATCAATACTGCTTCCTGGACAGGCACACTCCCCTAGTGCCTCGACTCAAAGGAACCTTCAGTGGGGGTGAGACAAGTAAGGAGCACTAGTGTATTTATAATACAATTAATTAAACAAACAATTTGTCAATTCATCAGTCATCTTATGTAAAGCTTCTTTCACATTGTTTCAGACTTATTTCAAACAAAATAGTATTTCTGAAGCTCACTAACTAAGGAACAATCTAACATTTTATACAACAAATCATATAAACATGGTTACTGTTAAGAGACCTGCAGAGGATACTGATAATTTTGATTCAATTAGCTCTAAAAA
Organism: Neoceratodus forsteri; assembly: GCA_016271365.2. Classification (NCBI taxonomy): domain Eukaryota; kingdom Metazoa; phylum Chordata; order Ceratodontiformes; family Ceratodontidae; genus Neoceratodus; species Neoceratodus forsteri. The sequence continues at coordinate 1,206,243,821 of CM057458.1, read as the reverse complement.
TATTCAGAGATTATATTTCTCGCTTATAACATTACATTTTTATATTTTAAACTGTTATTCATTCCTTAGAGGTCTACATTAACTTTCCATCAAGCTGTAATCAAAACATTCGAGCTTTAAAATGAATGAAAATTAACATTAATAGACATTAATAAATACAAGAGGGATATTTTTAACCTGGACGAAAATCATGGCATCACCAGTTATAAACTCCCTGGACATTTTCCAAACCTGGGTAGGAAGGAGTAGTTGGCCAGTCGAAAATGGTCTAAAGAGAAAAAAAGGGAAAACAGGCTCATTTACAGAGATCAAAATTACATGCAAGTTTACATTCTTACCATTTTTATTTACTTTTTCTTTAAAAATGTTTTAATATCCCAGTTCTCATTAAGGCCCATGGGCTTGACACTATTCATTTTAAAAATCCATTTGCTTTCTTTTTTGCAATAGAGTATTAGGTCTGTCACCGCCTATTATTTGCCTCACACCCACTGAAGGCTCCTTTGAGTCTAGGCGCTAGGGGATAGAAACATAGAAGCTGATGGCAGATAAGGACCGCAAAGCCCATCCAGTCTGCCCATTTCTTTTTCTACCTTATAATTATGCCATCGGCCTTTGCTCTGTCAATGGCTTGTCCAGGAATCAGTATTGATTGTACTCAGATTGTGCAGACTGAAACAGTAAATCTGTCATTTTTATTTGCACCTTTTGTATTTGAGTTGTCCTTTGTGCACACCACATTCTTGGTTCTCAGTTATTTTGTTCAACTGCCACCAAAATTGCCGAACTTGTTCAGTTACAGGCAAAGATACAAATAAAATAAAAAAAAAAAACACAGTGGCGACACTGAGGGATTGGGCACCCCCAGTGTTAGAGTTACATTTGGGGGAGTGTGGGGCAGTGGTGCTGAGATGGTTGGGGTGGACAGTTACAGGTGGGCCAGCAACAGACATCAATGGATGGTTTTCTTTTTTCCTCCATATACAGTTTTTTTTTTACGTGTTTCTGGTATTTTTATTTCTTACCCCCATGGGGCCATGACGTACATATGCGTGTATGTGTGCGTAGGCGCATGTACATGCCAGAATTCAGTGACCCCTTCTGCCCCTTCCCTGACTTCTGTCACTGATTATTACCGCCTACACTCCCACCGGACCTCCACCTGATGGGAGCGGGACTACGGACGGGCAGGCATCCACCCCTTGGAGGGAAGAGCCATAGCTCAGTCCTGCTCCAGCACTCCCCCCCAAGTCAGCACCCCAGTGAGCCAAGGTCATTCCAGAACCTGAGTCACCAGCGTAGTGCGAGATAAGGTGCCAGCGCCTTGGCCCTGTGCACTACCTGGCCGCCATGATGTTCTTTTTTACAGACTGACAGGCTGCTGAAGTTAAAAGATGCTCAGCTGTTTGTTGATCAGCTTCATGCAAATGAAATGACTGAAGGGTGAGGAGTTTGGAATACAGGATGTACAAGCATGACAGCCATTGCAACATGTCATTGCTGTGTATGTACCATGCAAGGCTCTGGGGCCCATGATGCAGGTGTTTTTGGAGAGCAAGTTATTTGCATGTGTGCACATGGCAGAGAGTGCTGAAGAGTTTTTGGGTAGGCTCAGTGAGGATCGGATGTGATCATTTGTTTGATGGGACCTGATCTTCTGGGCTCTAGGGGATGTAATGGCTGTTTAGACTGGCAGGCTTGTTTTGTCATTTTTACATCTTTGGTGGGAGGATTCTATCATAGGAAGAGGAGCATCAGAGATGCCCATGATGATCCTTGGGTGAAGGATGGAGTATCTGATGCCCTAGTGTGGTGTAATGGGCTAGGGCATTGACCCACCTCTGAATTTTCGCAGCGGGAAATAGTTTCTCTGGAGGGAGAATGTAGCAACCCTCTGAGCAGGGGAAGAGGGCTTGTGTACTAGAATGCCATAGCATACAGCCTTCTGATTGGCAGAGTCTCTTATAGCCAGTGGCTGGAGCTGGAGTACCAATTTGTGGGTGCTGGCAGAAGTGTGTCAAAATGGTAGAGTAACAGGTGGGCACAGGTTGCCTTTGGGGCACCCTTGCCATAGGCCACTTGCCAGGCCACCTGAGGAGGCAGAATCCCTCTCACGTGAGGCAGCTGTCTGTGGATTCAGTGTGTGAGATCTACAAAACACGTTGCCTGGTTGTCTGGCAGCCTCCAGTGACAGACACCACAACAATGGTGATGACTCTGGGGAATTTGGAGTCTAAAGGCTGTTCAGTGTAGGTTGCTATTCATTCTGTGGAAGTATATTGGAGACATCAGTAGTGAGTGAGTATCACAAGGGGCTGCCCCTCAAGGGAAGTCCCTGGTGACTTTGTGACGAATAGAGTATCTCCCCAAAGCAGAGTCTTCATTTTTGGGGGTGATTCAGCTAAAAAATAACTTGTCCCATGGACCAGATAATATCTCAACAAGAATGTTAAAATCATGTTAGACTACAGTCCCCCTTACATTGCATCTTTTAGACTTCCTTAGACACAAGTATAATATCAAAAGACTGAAAAACTGTTGGCATAATTCCCATCCACAAAAAAAGGAAACAAAGACCTAATGTCCTGGTAAAATTCTTGAAGCTATCATTAAAAATAACTTCAAATCTTCATAAACAATATTGACCCCGAACAACATGGGATTACTTCCAGATGGTCATGTACCACTGATCTTCTCAGTTTTTACAAGAAAAATAAGCTCACTACTAGATTCCAAAACATCATGCAATATAATACTCCTTGGTTTTAACAAAGCTTTCTATTTGGTCCCACACTGGGTGATTATTAAACAAAATGGATAAATTACACATCAGCCCATTACTGATAAACAGAAGAAGTAACTGGCTGGCTAACAGAACACAGAGGACTCCGTTTTCAAAGCACTGAGAATGCCGTAAGCCCCTGGTGCACTGATTGTTTGGCGCACAGTGCTTGCAGCATTCTCCCGGCCGCGATTGGAATTTTCAATCCCGAGCACCAAATGCCTCAAGCTAGACCAGCTTTCCCTAGCCTAACGTGTGCCATTTGGATGACCTTTTTCACAGGGCTTGCACTAAATCTTTGGTGCAAGCTGCCATAAGATGAGGAAAGTGTTGCAACTGCACCTGATGTACTAAAATCTGGTGGAGTTACTCCAAAGGAGTTTGGCACAGCAGCGCCAAAAAATGGGTTTGATGCAGGGTTTGACGCAAGTCCTGCATCACCCTTTGAAAACTGAGCCTTGAGGGTCAGAATCAAAGGTCTCTTCCTCAACCAGAATGGTGACCAGTGGATTCCCCCTAGGCACTGTACTCAGTCCAGCTATCTTTCACATCTTCATTTCTGACCTTACTGCTAACCTCAACTGCTCATCAAACTGCACTGATGACTCAAAACTAGGGGCCCCATGTATTACTCAAGAGCAAATTAACACAATTCAGGACAATTTAAATAACATTTCATCAAATGTGGTTCAGTCTTGAAAAGTACAAAGAAATGCACTTTGGATTTAACAAAAAAAAAAATCAAGCTACTCTGAATGCAGATACATTTTTAAAAAAACTACCCAAGAAAGAGATCTGGGTATACTGATATCATCAGACCTCAGTCAATGAAAACAGTGCAATAAAGTTGTCCGTAGGGCAAGTGAAATCATACGATCCTTTGAAAGAAATATCTCATCTAGGGACAGAAAAGTAATGTTTCCATTATACACAGCTTATATCACACCTCACTTGGATTTTGCTACCCAATTTTAGAATCCCGTCAGACAGCACAGCATTATGCAACTGGAAAGAGTACAAAGAAGGGAAACAAAATGTGTAACAACCATAAAAAATAAAACATATGAGGAAAGAATACATGAACTAAATCCAATGTCCCTGGAAGCTGGTGCACTCACTGAGATTTACTATAAATGTATGTGATCAGTAAGGATCCATACTTATTAAATGAACTAAACATTAAATTCAGACCAAATCACAGTGACATTGAAGGCCATCCTTTACAATTAATAGGGAGTCATTTCCGTACGTTTAACTGTAAATTCTACTAATCCCAAGGAATAGTAAACTGAATGAATGCTCTCCACCTCAACATTGTTATAAGTAAAATGAAACAGGAATTCAAGTCCAAATTAGACAAATGTTTGTTGAGTGGACACAAGATGGGTTATTACAATAGCTACATGGCATCCTGCCTTTTTAGCTTCTTAACTCCACAGTATGATTTTAGTCCAGTACCCAAGATGTTAACAGCTGTGATGAAGATGGTGGAGGCGCTTGTGAGGAGCCTGCAGCTGGATGGAGTGGTGCCTCTTAGAAGTCTTGCTATGCCGGCTGAATCAAGGGCCAGCTGACTGAGGATTCAGTGGACTTTTTTGAGACTTACTGAGACCTGTTCTCCTGCTCGGATGGCGATCGCCCTATCCTAGTTCCCTGAGGGGGGGTTCTGAGGTATCGACTAGGGGTTCCCCGAAGGCTATCTAGGGGTGTCCGTTGGAGGGTAGGCACTGCCTTGGTGCTGTAACTTGGAGTATGCTGGGATTTGTGTGGCTGCCCCTGCGGTGGGTGTTTCGGGGTCTTGGTTTGTTTCTTTTTTTCCATCTTGTGTGCTTCTACAGTGACCGCTATGGTGGTGGTAGCTACTTGAGATCATAATGCAGGACAGTGGGTGTGTTTTTGAAAGTCCTGAGGAGGAATTCCACAAAGTCCCATAGAGGAATCCAATTGAAAGAAGCTGGTGGGGGAGCAAGTACATTTGCCACTCCATTAAAGCTGAGAAGAACATTGTTCTACTTGAACTCTGTCAGGTTTGGGCTTGCTGAGCTGATGATTTTAGAGGGCAGTGAGAGTGCTCCATATTCTATCTGCATTTAAGGCTATGTAAGCTCTGAATTTTGTGACAGTGAGAGTTTCACAGATTCAGTGTAATAATCTGGTATTTTGGGTTAGAGGAGGTGAGAGCTCCAAAAACCTCTTATTCTTCATTTGGTGAGACTTGGCGATTCTCATAAACTGTGGACAAGTCAAACATACTGTTAAACAGAACTGTGCAAAGACTGTTCTTTAACTTAATGTTTCCTGTGTTTTTAGTTTATATTTGATGTTAAGTTGATTTGTTGGGAGGGTTTTAATTGGATTTTATATTGAGTTGGGGTGGGGGTTACAGTTGCTGATTGAGCGTGTGTCTGCGAAGGGGGTATGTGTGTGAGTGGGGGCATATGTGTGTGTGTTTATATGTTGTTAAATTTTCTGTTTGTTTGGTTAGGTTTGATTAGTTGGGTTACTTCCTGCTTGCTGCTTGGTTAGCTTTAGCTATGTGTTGGTAGAGAGTACAGATGGTCAGGCACTACTCTCCCACGAGGCTCAGGGACCTCTGTCCTGTTAGCTGTCCCCTCTTATCAGCTGAGGTGTATGGGCACTGCTGTGCACTCAGGATAGCTAGGAGGAGAAAGAGATTGGGGGAGGGACTGGGCCTGGTAGGGTTATGGAGCGAGATGGGTGGATTGGGGTGGTGGGGACAAGAAGACACCCTGGGGCAAAATGGGTTCAGGAAAGGGGTTCTCCCTGCTTGATTCCCATACCCAAAGGCTCCACATTTTGTGAGCATGTAGCTTGGTCAACCTCGTCTACCTAGCTAGCCTACTCGAGTGGTGTTATGCAATGCCAGGTCTATAAAAAAAAAAACTGCTATATTTGCTTATCTTGTTCGCACAACTGACCTGGCTTGCATCACCAAGACCTGGCTGGATGGAAATGCTGGCCAGGTATTGGAATCAGCAGTTCCAGCAGGGTACTCAGTGATACACTGCTTGACGGAGGACTATAGGGGCAGGGGTGTAGCCATTTTTTTAAATTTTTTTATTATTATTTCTTCTGGAGCTCCCGGCTTGCATGTCTGCCATCAGTTGTCCCCCAGCGCAACCCCCAACAGTTGGACCCCTTCCCTTATGCACCCCACGACTTATCCTTCATGGCAGGGTGGTGGGGAGTGACTCAACCCACCCCAGATGGATCCATGCCAGGGAGGTGCCATCTCGGAGGCGGCGCTGCGGGGACCACTTCATTCAGCTGGAGCTGTATTTTTCGCTTTTCTACCCTTCTTTTTTGGTGGCGGGACATGCAATGACACCAGCGTAGAGAGCGCGCACGCTTCTGCACGCGGTCTCACCAAGCATCTGCCCCGTCTCCTCCCCTTAGTTGTAGCATCAGTGCACTGCCCCTCAGCAGCTGCTAGACGCCAGTGGAGTGCCGACAGCTAACACCCCCCCCACCCCGGAGAAGGAGAGCAGTCCATCGGATGCTCGATCCTTCTCCTCCCTGCCAACCCCTGATGGCCCGTGCTCATTCCCGAACACGGGTTGCCAGTGTGGCTTGAGGTAAGGTGTCCAGCGCCTCAGCCCTCAACACCACCGGGCCGGCGTAGCCATTTGTTTTAAGTCAGAACTTGGCCTTGTAGACACCCCAGTGGGGGTGACCAGATCTTTTGAATGTATTATGGGAGCAGGTGTAGGTTGCAGGATTCTTCTCATCTACCATTTACCCAGGGGTGAGAAGGAGTTCCTGCAAGAAGTCACGGACTTCATCGTCAACATGGTGCTGGAATCCCCCAGATGGTTAATTCTGGGGGATTGCAATGTCTGGATCGATAATGAACTCTCGCAATATGGTCAGGACTTCCTCCAACTTATGAACTCATTGGGCCTTACACAGGTAATTACCTCTGCTACCCATAGTCACTGTCACTCAATGGGTCTGGTCTTCCTACAGGGGATGAAGATTGCCGATCTGGTGGTAGAACCAATCAGATGGTCAGACCATCACACTGTAAGGTTCAGTTTTGAGACTCCCCCTAATAGACCTGCCCCTACGGAGATGGTCCAATATCGCCCTTTAAGGGGTTTGACCCCTGATGGTCTTATGGTGGTACTGGACCTATCAGGTATGTTGAGTGTTGGCGGGGACCCAGGGGATCTGGTATTTGTCTATAATAAGGCAGTGACAGTGGCCCTGGACTCCCTAGCTCCTGTCCATGTTCCTCCCTCACTCTTCGCCTCAAGTCTCCCTGGTTTGATGAGACTTTGAAGGAGTTGAAATGAGGGGGTTGAAGGTTAAAGTGATGCTGGTGGAAATCTGGCCCGGCTGATGACAAACTTAGATTGATGGTCCATTATAAAGACTATCAATCGACAATCTCCTATAAGAAGGCAAAATTCCTGTCCAGGGAGATTGCCACTCAGCAAAATCGACCAGCTCAGCTCTTCTGGACCATCGACAGTTTGTGCAATTCAGTCTGTCTTCAGTCTCAGAGAGTGTTTTCACAGACTAAGTGTGATGAGTTTGCTTGGTTTTTCACCATCAGGTCAGAGATCCATTCAGTGCCCTCCATTGGGCTTTATGGAGGTCAGCAGGAGGTTGCAAGCACTCAGTTTTTCCGCTCTGACTTTGGCCAGTTGGAAATCATGTACATTGTGCAGATTATCCAGGGTATGCACCCAAACTACTGTAGTTTGGACCCAGGCCCGACTCACCTCCTTGTAGGGTGTGTTGAGGTCATCAGCCCGGTCCTGGCTGAGATAGTCCAGAGTTTGTTGGATACATGGGTGTTTCCTGACCCCCTGAAGGAGACGGTAGTGGTACCCCTCCTTAAGAAATCCTCCCCCAGAGGCGACTTCCGGTGACGTCATTGGCAACATGGAAGCCTAGTCATAGAGCTTCCTATCTCTGAATCCATAAATTGATTTCCACACAGCTGAACTCCGAAAAATTTTGACAAAAATGGATAAAATAAGTCGTGGAAATACATCTAGAAGGAGATCCTGATCCAAAAGCCCTAAAGAAAAGTGAGATCACTTGGGATTGAGCTCAGCAAGCACAACCATGAGCGGGAGAGAATCTCCTCTAAGCGAGGTGGGTGGCAACACAGAAACTGAAATGGAGAATCTCTCTAGATCGAGATTTGAAACACTCTTGGTGGAAATCAAACAATTCCGATGTGAAACTAAACTCGAATTCAGTAAACTACACGCTGATCTAACTAAACTAGAATCCAGAGTCACAGGAGCAGAGAATCTAGTGTCAACAGCGGAGGATGACTTACGGCAGATTTCAAGCTCAGTGGAATACCTTATACAGCAAAATGAAAGTATCTCAGCTAAATGCTTGGATTTAGAGGCACGCTCCCGAAGAGATACCATCAGGATCTATGGCCTCCCGGAATCAGCCGAGGTTGGGGAGATGAGCGATTTTATCGAAGATCTGCTAAGGCACGTTTTGGATTTACCGTAGCCGTCTACGTTCAAGATTGAGAGAGCACACAGAGTGCTCATGCCTAAACCAACCTCCCCCACAGCCAGACCACGCTCAATAATAGTAAAATTTTCAAGTTACAGGGATAAAGAAAAGATATTATGAGCAGCATGGAAGCAGGGACAAGTGATATACAATGGGGCCAGACTTATTTTTGATCACGATTACCCCCAGTCAATTCAGCAGCAGCGACAGGCATATGCGCCCATGCTTAGAAAGCTGAAAGAAAGCAAGATTAAATTTCAGACGCCCTATCCCTCGCGACTATGGGCGAACTGGGATACAGGAACTGAGCTTTATCACACAGCTGAAGAGGCTCTCCAGGCCCTTAGAGAACGAGGACATGATATCACATTAGGTCCCCGACGTAGAGTCCCACCGCATGTGTTGCAGAATCCCTGGCAGAGGAGCAGCTCTTGAAAGGGAAGCAGAGAGGGAAAGAAACAAGCAGACACAACATTGCAGGACATTAAAAAGACGCTATTTCATCTAACACATACTCAGGGAATGGAAGACCCGCATCAGAACAACCTCTCAGACACTTGAAGGAACATTTTCCCTGGTGAGATCTTTCCTTTAATGACATGTGAGACTCTTGGTTGACTTCCCCCTCTCTGCGAAGTCTTTTTGGACTACTAAAAACATTCCACATCACTGACTCTGTAATTTATATTATTTAGACATTTATTATTTTAATTAGAAGGAACATTCACTTTGGAGTCGCGGGAAGGCGGGAGGCGGGGGGGGGGGACTCCAGAACTTGGCCGATGAGGGGTGACGTAGCACAACAAAGGAGGAGTTCACATTGCCCCCTCTTGCTATGGAGGAGATGATTTAGGAAGGTGACCAAATTGGGACTAACCATTAGGGAACAAAATGGGACACAGAGCAGAGTCACACTGGGATACCTCACCTTCTCTTGGGATGAGGACAGCGTAGCTGCGACCAAGCGGGAGTGGGTGGAGGGGGCGGGGGCGGTTGTTATCTGCAGTAGCTCCTTCTTGACTACTCTAGCCGCTGTACCAGCCGACTTAAGAGGTTGAAGTCCCAGAGTCCCAGCGAAGCAGTAGAAGGCAAATTTTAGCAATATAGGTATGCTGTTTAAAATTCAGGGTACCAATATGATACTTCTGTTTGGATGGAAGTTAATTTCAGCCACAGAAACAGCACAACTCTTCAAGTGAAGTGCCATAGGCAACACCAGAGGACTAAGGTGGTCATTCTACTATAGCTTTTTTTTTTTTTTTTAGAGAGAGAGAGAGGCTGGGGGGAGGCAGATTCGTAGTGGATAACCTTGAAACGCGAAGCCATACGCAGTGGCCTTGAGTATATATCCCAGCGGCTGAGTAATGACTACCAGGCGTTGGGATGTTGAGAATATCCCTGTGTTCTTATACGCCGACCGATTGCATTTCGCAGGGCATGGGGAAACTGACTTGCGGGGGTGAGGTCAAGAGGTAACGCCGAATGGGGCAGTCCTCTGCAAGGAGACTTGAAATATAAATGGCAGGCAAATGGGGAAGGGGAGGAAGAAAAGGTCAGAATTGCCCTGACCTTATGATGTGTTGGAGCATGCCTGGGTGGTGGGTGGTGGGGGGTCAGAGACACGGAGGCATCGCCTCAATGGGAATGAGGGAAGAGGTCCCCGCCTGACCCCCCCGGATTACTATTATGATAATATGCTCTAATCAAGTTCCGAAGCTTCTATATGACCCCACTGGTTGAAGGGCACCGCCGTGAGGAGTCTGGGATACGATAATTAAGCTCTGCCTAGGCTCCTCATCAGGCGAGCTGTTTATTCAGGTGCATTCTTGTCCTTCGTTAATAATATATAACTTAGACCCCCGGGACCCCTTATGAGAAGGGAAGAGACATTTCAGAGAGCCAGCTCTGAGGCCTTGAGCCACACAATAGGATAACAGGGCTCCGAAATAAGAGGAATCTCTAATCCATATCAATGCAGTTTAAATCTGGATTCGGGGAGGGGGATAAAAGGTCAAATGAGGAAGTTTAAAGCAGCACGAGGATGGTGTGGCAGGAGGATATCCCACACACCATTGATCTCAATAAAAATGTTGCTGTTGATGATATGCCATTACACTCAATTGTTTTAGAGTCCAGGAGGACTGGGCTGTATACACAGACCCTTTCCCTCCGCACCGAGTGTTGTTCACTCGATCTTGCAGGGAACAGAATACTCTGCTCTCCTACCTTGGGAGTCACACTGTAAATAGAGTTTATTGGGAGGTTCAGGTTGCTCAGTTGGGGGCGCCTCCCAGGTTGTATGAATTTGTGTATTTTGGTTATGTTGATGCGAGGTTACACAGTTTACTGTTGCACATACAGATACATAGGCAAAACGATCATAGGAACCAAGAGAAGTTTCAGGGCTTGCTGCACCTCCTGGGGCAGTGGAGAGATAGTAACTGGATGGGAGAGAGTTGAACAATGAGGGAAATGCTAACAAACTCACTGGGGTAGAGGAAAACATTCCTAGTATATTGGAGAGGTAATATACTAACATATATAAATGGGAGACAGTAAAAGGATCAAAATCAGTTCACATAATGTTAACAGTCTCAATAACCCTGTGAAGCGTTACAGAATTATGTCGACCCTGAAAAGAGAGGACCCCTCCTTTATATTGCTACAAGAAACACACCTTAACAGATCTGAGCATCAAAAACTAGGGAAATTTGGATATGGTATGATTGTAGTGGCCTTCTTTGGAAAGGGGAAGAGGAGGGGGGCGGCAGTATTGGTGGTTAGGGGGACACAATTTCAGAAAACTAATAGTTATGCAGATCCAGAGGGCCGCTTGGCTATTCTTGTGGGAACCCTAGAGGAGGCCCCTATCACTTTGGCTTCCACCAGGCTCTACGAAGGAGGCTATGAGAGCCCTATTTCATAGAATTCTGGAATATCAGGTTGGAACGTTGGTGGTGGGTGGAGACCTGAACCAGATCTGGGATCAGAAAGACACGTCTAGAGATCAGGTTTTTAGACAGACCCCGGTCGGTAAACTTATTAGGAGACACTTAAAGGGAGCAGTCTGGATAGATGCGTGGAGATGTCAGAATGCTAATAAAAGAGAATACACCCACTACTCACATCCACATGGCTTGTATGCTAGGATAGACTACAGCTTAGTCTCAGGAGAACACCAAGACCAGGTCCTAGATTGTAGGCACATTCCATCGGTTCTGTCGGATCATGCCCAGGTCTGTCTGACCCTGAGTTGGACAGCCAAAAGGGGTCTGTCCCTCTGGAAATTCAACAACTATTTTTTAAACTTGATAGAATTTACGGATATGGCAAAGAATAGACTTTCTCAAATTCAAACGGACAATGAATCCGAGGAAATTCCTGACACTGTGTTATGGGACACTATTAAGGCGGTGTTCAGGGGGGAATGTATTAAATTTGCCATAGACTTTAAGCGACAACAAAATAAGCGTATGGAACAGCTGCAAGGGCAGTTACAGAGCCTGATGGATCACGATGCAGCGGGGAAGGCCTCGATGCAGCCAGAAATCCAGAAGGTCAAACAACAGATCCAAAAAATTATTGACATAAGAACAGAGCAGGCGTTGCAACGCCTAAGGCAGAGGTTTTATGAATCTGGCCCCCAAGCCTCTCACTTACTCGCACATAGACTTAGATGCCAGATGGCAGAGAACACAATCACACAGATCAGGGACCCCAAGAAGGGAAGCTTATTGAAATCCTCGGAAAAAATCTTATCGAGCTTCAGGGATTACTATACACACCTATATAGCTCAGATCATTCCCCAGAAAGAAATCAGATCAAATCCTACTTAAACAATCTAAAATTGCCTGAGTTACCACAGGAACTCAGAGATTCCCTTGATTCACCTATATCTCCAACAGAGTAGGCGTTTGCAATCAAGAGGCTAAAAACTATGAAGTCACCCGGCCCAGACGGTTACACTCCTGAGTTCTTCAAATTCTTCTGTAAGGAGATAAATGCCCCGCTCTTGAGGTCCTGCAGACTAGAACAGTTGGGGGAGGACTTTCCAGACTCCTGGAACTATGCAGTCATATCGAGTATTCCCAAACCAGGAAAGGATTCTACCCATTGAGGGTCATATCACCCTATATCTGTATTGAATATTGATTATAAACTCTATTCTTCGATACTAGCGAGGAGGCTAGAGGGGATCCTTCCCAAGTTAATTAACCATGGTCAAACAGGGTTTATCCCAGGCAGGCAAACACAAGATAATATTAAAAGAACATTACATATAATTCACCATGCCACGCGGTCGAGGGCCTCTTGCATGATTCTGAGTTTGGACGCGGAGAAGGCCTTCGATCGGGTGGCATGGAAATTTTTGGGGCTGACTCTGGACAAATTCGGCTTCTCAGAGGCTTTTATAAAGACCATAAACAGGATATATTCTAACCCAAAGGCCTATGTAAAAATAAATGGCAGGGTCTCTTACCCAATATCTCTGCAACGTGGCACCAGGAAGGGCTGCCCTCTTTCTCCCCTCCTCTTTGCCCTTTACCTTGAGCCTTTGGCTCAGGCCTTGAGACAGAAAGAGGGGATATGGGGTTGGGATGTGGAGGGGGAGACGCCTAAACTTGCACTTTATGCGGATGACCTCCTGGTTTACCTCCGAGACCCGGAACAGTCTCTGGAAGGGCTTTGGCATGCCCTGACAGAATTCAGTCAGTTAGCTGGGTATAAGATGAATATTTCGAAGACAGAGGCCTTGAAAATGCACTATGAACCATCAGATAAAATCAAACAGAAGTTCCCTTTCAGGTGGAGTCTCCCCCACATTAAATACCTGGGGGTACAAATGGGATTTCAGATAGATAATCTATTCTCACTCAACTTTGACCAATTTTAGCAAAGATTAACCTGGAATTAGACCAATGGTCAACCATCCCTATCACCCTGACCCAGAGAGTGGAAGCCATAAAAATGATAATTCTCCCCAAACTCTTATACTTAGTTCAGACAATCCCTACCAGAATACCGGACTCATACTTTGATACACTGAATAGGGTGGTCTCTTGCTTCCTGTGGGGCCCACATAAACCCAGGATCCGGCTTTCGGTCCTCCAAATTCCGAAAAAATGTGGGGGTCTGTCATTACCTAATTTTAGGCTATATTACCTTGCAGCTCAGCTGCGGACGGTTATGTACTGGTTAGATAATTCATATTTTTCAAAATGGAAAAAACTAGAGCTTATAGAAGGGGTACTCCCTGACCTGAATAGCATGCTCCTCAGGCAAGGGGGAAGACCTCGCCTGTGTCAATGGGAGAAGCTCCTCACGGCGCTTCACCCTAGAAGTATGGCACAGCATTCTAAGAGATAAGAGGGCTAGAAACTGGAAATTCTGCTATGGTCTATACCGCACTTAGACAATCGCCTTCCTGGGGTTTAGGATGGAGGGTTCAGGAGTTGGAGGCAAGAGGTCTGCACCTGGTCTGGCACCTCCTAGATGGTGGGGGGATTGTCTCCTTTGAGACACTTGTAGACAGATATAATATTCCTTGGCAGGATAGGTTCAGATACTTTCAAGTTAGGAACTTTATAAAAGAGTTTATCTCAGAGTTTAGCTGGGGAACAACTTCACCTCCTCAGATTGCCTTCACCTTTAAAACTGCGCTAGAAGGGACACCCATCAGAGCACATATCATTTCCAACTTATATAGAGATCTGTTGGCTTGGAAAGGGGACTCCACGGAGTATATAAAGAGAGCCTAGGAAAAGGACCTGGGCAGTCATATTTCAGAGGAGGTTTGGCTCTGTGCCCAATCTAAATTACATTGGGGTCTATCAGCTGTGGGTTGGCAGGAGTTTTCCTGGAAAATTTTTTGGTCAAATGCAGGCATCATACTTACACATGTTGTGGTTCTGTCCAGTACTTTCCACCTTCCTTTCGGAGTTGCAGCAGGCCCTAAGGAAAATAATTATTTCAGACCTGACATTATCCCCCATGTGTTACATTTTTCTAGAGATTCCGCAGAGACTCAGAGACCCCCTGTCAATGAAGTTTCTGAAAATAGCTTTTCTGGCCGCCCAGAAGGTGACAACTAAAAACTGGAAATCTCATACTCCCATTTCCTTAAATCAATGGCAGGATATTATGATAAACATATATAGGATGGAAGCATTATCTGCCACTCTGAATAAAAGATTACCTCAATTTGAAATCTTATGGAGACGCTGGGTCCTATATATGGCAGGGGAGAGACCTGATTTCACTCCTTAGTGTGAGAAACTTCTAAGGGGACTGCATGGGCCCGCACTGTAAACTTAGGGCCTTCTTAAGCAATCTACTGGATATAGACTATGAAACCCCCAGTCCATAATTAATTACTAGATCATAAATTAGAATACTAAAATTGAGGAGATACTTAGTGGAGTTATGATCCCCTCTATGTATGGGAAACCGGCTGATCCATGCAGGTAATTTAATATTTATTACTCTCCCTGAAACTCTTGATTAATTGTTTGTATATACTGAACTTGCCTATGAACACTCTCCTGTAACTGTGTATGATAGAAGGATGAATGTAATCTGTATGTATTTTATTTAAAAAATCAATAAATAAATAAAGTTTAAAAAAGAAAGAAATCCTCCCCCAGAGCCAGCCCGGTGGCACAGAGGGCTGAGGTGCTGGTGCCTTACCTCGCCCTATGCTGGCAACCTGGGTTTGGGAATGACCTCGGGTCACCAGGTAGCCAGCTCGAGGGGGGAGGGTTGGAGTCGGATTGTGCTATGGCTCTCCCTCCAAAGTGGTGGATGCCCGCTTCATCGTAGTCCTGATCTCACTAGGTGGAGGTCCGGTGGGCAGCGCAGGTGGTTGGAGCGGTGATGCAATTCTGGGGAGGGGTGGAAGGGGCCACCGGATCCCAGTGTGTGCATGCACCTACATGCACATACACACATGTGTACGCCGTGGCCCTGGGAGAGAAGGGGAGAAAATTGAAATACCAAAAATTACGAAGGAAAAAAAAGGAGAAAAAAAATCCTCCCTTGACCCAGACTGCTTAGCAAATTACAGGCCTGTCTCTAACCTGCCCTTTGTGGGCAAGGTTATTGAAAAGGTGGTTGCGGTGCAGCTGGATGACCATTTAGTTATCCATGATGTCTACGATCCTCTCCAGTCTGGATTTAGGAAGAGGCATAGTATTGTGACGGTGCTTGTTTGGGTACTTAATGATCTCTTGATAGCAGGGGATCGAGGGAGTCATTCCATCTTAGTTCTTCTCAGTCTCTTTGCAGCATTTGACACTGTGGACCATGTATTGTTGGAATGCCTGTGGTTCTTCTGTGGACTGCCTGGTACAGTTCTCAGATGGTTTTAATCATTCCTCAAGGGCAGGACTCAAAGAGTGGTGTCAGGGATTTATTCCTCGGCCCCTCTCCCCTGTCCTGTAAGGGTCCCACAGGGTTCTGTACTATCACCGATGTTGTTCGCAGTGCATATGCTGCCATTAGGATACATTATAAGGTGGTATGGGCTGAGTTTTCACTGCTATACATATGATATTCGGTTCTACCTGTCCTTTGTGCCCAAGCAAGATGGAGCTATCTCGGTCTTTAATAGCTGCTTCTCTGAGATCCTGGGCTGGATGACTGCCAGCTGACTGAGGCTGAACCCTGATAAAACCGAGGTGTTAGTGGTGGATGCAGGTTGCCGGGGTTTGGGGGTGTTGGCTGGTCAATCATCTGGGTTTTGGCTCGGGGGTGGCCAGCTGCTTACCTCTGACCAGGTGCGAAATCTGGACATTGTTTTCGACAGCTTCCTGACATTAAAATCTCAGGAGTCTGCTGTTGTCAAAACCTCTTTTAACCATCTGAGGAACATCACCCAGATTAAGCACCTGGTCCCACCTGGCAACCTTCCAACCTTGGTCCATGCCTTTGTGTCTTCCCACCTTGACTACTGCAACGCCCTTTACCTATGGCTACTGGAGGTTGATATCCGCTGATTGCAGCTAGTGCAGAACGCGGCAGACAGGTTGTTGACTGACTTACCAAGATCTTGCCATATTACGCCTGTGCTCTGCAGCCTGCACTGGCTGCCTGTTTATTAGTGGATCACCTTCAAGGTCAGGTTACTGACCTATAAGGCTCTACACAGACAGGGACTGCGTTACTTGCAAGATCTTCTCTGCCCCTACTGCCCCCTCCGCTCACACTGTTCCTCTGATGAGGGAGTGCTAGAGGTTCCTAGGGTTTGATTTCAGACATCTGTGGCCCGTTCATTTAGTTTTGTGGCCCTTTCCCTGTGGAATTCTCTACCTCGTTGGATTAGAGAGTGCCTGACCATTGAGAGTTTTAAATCTGCTCTCAAAACACATCTTTTTAGTTTGGCATTTCCTGAACCTATTTAGTCTAACATTTTATTGTACTGTACCAGTTTTTAATATTGATTGTGTGTATTTTACTTGTTTTAAGGGATTTGGATTCTGTACAAGCGCTTTGATCTACAAAGGAATTGTGCTTTTTATAAATAACATTTTATTTGAATTGAGCAATGGTGACAGAAGTTAAGCTGCTGAAACAGGTAGAAGATAGGCCTACAATATGTGTGGGTAATCCCAAGATGGGATGAATATTGGAGAAGCTGCCTCTGGCTGAGGTCCTGGAGAGATTGCCACCACTGACAGAGGGCAGGCTGAGGTACATGTGGCCATGCTGGTGCCCAGCACACTCACTGGTAAGAGTAAGGGTCTAGTTAGTGTGAGGCCTCAGAGCTGGGGTGGCCATTAGCCATGAATCCCTGAGTGAAAGTCCTTACAGCGGTGCTGACACCTGCACACCACATGAACTGATGCCATGGTAACATTTCATTTCATTTTTATTTTTTATACTTGTAAGCATGGTGAGCAATACTGTCCATTTTCACAAGTGACAAGTATTACAAAAAACATTACAATTCATACATGGTACATTACAAACACACAGTATACATGAATGCATAATGGAAATAAAGACATTTATGGATTTGATTCACAAGAACAATCATTTTCAGTTGCCACCCATGATTTTAGTCTATTTTTAAAGGATGTTACAGTGCCCCTTTTGGTTATATGATCTGGGATAGTGTTGTAGAAAAAAGGTGCTCCATATTGTAATGATTTCTGTCCAAAATATATTTTACAGAAAGGTGGACGGAATACAAGTTTACTCTGCAATCTTGTGCCTTGTTCATTAGTACTTCGTAAAAATAGAGACTGAGCTGAATTTGGAATCAAGTTATTAGTAACTTTATACAGTAGAACACCCATTCTAACTTTTATTCTATCTTCAAATGACAGACACCCGGATTTCTGAATCAACTCACAATGGTGTGTTCTAATAGTAGGATTGGTCATAAACCTAAGGAAACTGTTATATGTGACCTTCAACTTAGACAGGGCCTTTTCGCTGGTTGATGTATAAACGGTTAAACCATAATCCAGCACACTCAGTAGGAAACTACGCATGAGTACCCTCTGTGATTCTGGGGTCAAAAAGGACTTCGCTGTATACATAGCTCCTAATCTTTGGTGTATAGTCTTAATAGTGTTGTTAATATGATGTTCAAATGTCAATTTAGAATCAAGGGTTATTCCTAAATACTTAAAACTATTTACTTGTTCAACTATCTCCCCATTTAAGTCTACAATTTGAATTGATTCTGTTTTCTTCCTAAGACCAGAAAAAAATCATAGATTTTGTTTTCTTTACGTTCAATAACATTTGTTTAGACAGTAACCATTTTTGAAACAGAAAAAAGTCACTTTGTATTGATGGCACTGCATCCATAGGTCGGTTACCTATACTAAAAATAACGGCATCTTCCATATACAAAGGCATAGCTGAATTCTGACATGTGTCTGGAGCAGAGTTCATGTAAATAGAAAATATTAGGGGGCCCAGTATTGATCCTTGGGGTACCCTACACTTGGTGGTGTAACTCTGTGATAAAACACCATCAATTCTTGTTCTATGGACTTTTTTATTACGGTAAATGAAATACCATTCTGTGACCTCCATTGAAAAATTCAGAGCAAGAAGGGAATCCAACAACAAATTGTGGTCAACTAAATCAAAGGCCTTGGTGAGGTCCACAAATATAGCCTCAACAGTGTGCCCCTTATCAAGGGCACCTTGTATGCAGCTTGTGAACCCCACCAAGACCATTTCAGTATTGTTCTTTGGTTTAAAACCATGCTGCACATTTGATAGCAAGTTATACTTTCCCAAAAAATCAAATGTCTGATCAAATATGATTCTTTCTAAGATTTTTGAAAGGGGGGTACAATAATGAAATTGGCCGATAGTTAATAACATTGGTAGAACTAACACATTTGAAAATTGATTTAATTATAGCTATTTTCCCCTGTTCTGGGAACACTCCATGGCACAAAGAGAAATTAAAAAGAGTGGCTAAAGGCTAAGCCAAAGAATCAATACCCATCTTAATTAACTTAACGTTTATACCATCTTGGCCAATAAGAGGCCTGGGATTGCATTTTAATACATATTTCTTAACTTGGTAAGGTGTAACTGTCTGAAATTAGAATTTTGGATGAATCCCTAAATCTGTTTGACTTAACCTGTTATCATTGGGTGCCTGAAAACTATTAGTTCTATATCTATCTAGGTCACCAAAAAAATCATCGAAGGTCTCAACCAGTATAGATGGTTCATCAATGAGATTTCAGTATCCTTTATTCCTCTAACCAGAAGACTGTTTAAAACTTCCCATGTTTTCTTGGGATTTTCAAACGATTTCACTTGTTCTGATAAAAAATATTTTGCTTTACTTTTTCTTATTTCGGATTTACATTTGTTTCTTAGAGTTTTGTATTCTTGAAGTACAGACATATCCCTATTTTTTTATACAGCCTCCATTTCTTATCCCTTTGCTGCATCAATTTCTGTAGGTCCTGATTGATCCATTTATTTTTATTTGTCCAAATATGCATTTTCTTAACTGGTGCTAATCTTTCAACAATTAATTTAAGATTGGTACAGAAGATGTCCAATAAAGCATCAATATTATTACACCATTGTAAGCCTGACCAATCAATCTCCCTACATGCTGCATTCAGAATTGCAGAATTTATTCTTTTAAAGCTCCTAAACTTGATATATCGGGGGAGATCTTAATCCCTTTGGTTGTCCATTCACAGTGGACTGGACAGTGGTCACTAATCCCATCCGGTAACACACCGACCCAACAATTTTATTTGGATGTGTGATCACTATCCAGTCCAGTGTGGCAGAAGTTTTATAATTTAACCATGTAGCATCTGAAATCATTTGTAGTAATCCCAAATCATAAAATAATTCTCTGGCCCCATTTTTTGCTTCATTGATCCAATTACAATTAAAATCTCCTAGAAGAATCGATTCCTGATTTACAGGGAGACTCTTTTTGACTTTAACTATTAAGTTTAATCCTGTTTCAATTCATTTTGGTGGGATACAGATGCAGCTAATTATTAAATGTTTATTTTTTCACATAAATATCTCTACTGAAATTAGATCTTAACTCCAGTCCTCTCCCGTTGTTTCTAGGACCCGGACACTTAATTTGGTCTTAGGGTAAATCAGGTTCCCCCCCTTCTATCCTGTCTATAAGTATTGTAACCAGTCATTGAAATCTTCTTATCTTCTATTTTACTATTTAACCATGTTTCTGATAATCTTATGATATCAAAATTATGTTGTGCAATCCAAGCTTCTAACTGACTCAGCTTAGCTGGGAGACTTTGTACATTTAAATGCACAATTTTAAGTGTGGGTGCTCTGAATCCGATTTCATCCCTTAGATTAAACTGAGTCTCAATATTGTTATTCTTCTCATACATGGGTCCTGGATGGGGTCGGACTGTCCCTGAAATTAATAACAACAACACTAGTATCCTCCTGAATAGGGTCCTGTTATAGTAAGTTATTTCATTTTTCCTAATCAATCTGTGACTATACTCCCTATATTGCATTAATATATTTCCAACTAAAAAAGGATCAAACATTGTTGTCAGTGTCATATTTGCAGGAAAATAAGAAACCCACTTATCTCTAATGCCATGCTCATTAAAAACTGTTATGTGTAAGAAACTATAAAATTTGTATGCAAAAGTACCTTGATTAGTTTCTTGGTTAGTATCTGTTGCATTAACAGACTACTAATAAAAATATAACACCACTTTTTATAACAGTTAAAACTTTTAACTTAAAAGAACTCTTAGTGGTACCCTAACCTGCTTTTGCAATCAATAAATACTATATAATTACTGGTGACCCCCTTTATCAACCTGAATTCAGACACTGTGAAAACGCCATAATAATCCGAAATCGAGTTATTATGGCATTTCACAATCTCAGAGTCACTCTAGAGCTATACTCTGCACTCAAGACAGCTCAGGCGCCAACTCAGATTTTCCCCAGCTCAAGCACTTTTGCTTACCAACTGCCTCCATTTGAGTTGTTACTTAAAAATCCCTCAGAAAAATGATGTGGAACAAAATACCGCAGTTTAAAGACTCTCTCTCTCTCTCTCTCTCTCTCGTAGGTCACCCCAGCAACCAGAAGATCTTTGTGGCCATCGCAACACTTCCTGTTTGGCGCACTGCTAACGGCACAATTTAAAACAAGCACAACATTTTAAATTTCTAGCTTTACAAAAACACTCTAAAATTTTATTTAATCTTTCACCCAGCCACTATTTAACTGCGATCACCAGCGAATGTCTACAGTGTACTCCACTCTACATTTGGACTACTGGTATCTTTTTTTTCCCCCTATTAGATAAACGCTGGCTAAGACTCTGCAACAGCAATTATAAAAAATAAAAGATAGGCAAGTGGTGTTTGAATATTTTTTCACATTTTCCGTGTGTGATGACATCAGATAAACCTCTCGAGCTTCGCTCTCGAGGTTTATAGGTAATCACACACCTTGGGTATGAAAAAATATTCATAACACACACTTGCCCATCCATTATTCTCTATATAATCCACTAGTGGTACCCTTAATCAACAGGGCTTATCCTGTTAAGTTACTCACTACTGAACTAATCCCATACTTCTATTTCAGGATTTGGGCCTATGGGCCTTTAAATCTATTAGCAATCCAGGTAATACTATCTAAGATAAATAATTAATATTATAAAACGAATTAAAAGATATTACAACCTAGGCAGGTCTCTAGGGTACATTACCAAGGAACTCAAATACTAAAAATAAGCACTTGCAAATGTTTCCTCCTGACCTCAAGTTTACTAACATTACTATGCTATCCGTTTTCTCCACCAAGTGGTGCAGCCACTCATGCTCGCACCCCAAGCTCACGCTATGCAGTGAGCATTTGGATTTAAAGGGACTGTAGTTCCCGCCTCTTGAGGCAACCCCACGTCTAACTGGCTCACTGCTGAGCCCCCTCACACTCGCGGTTATGTCAAATGCCTTGGGCAATGTGTAAACAGCATTATACAATGGCAAGAAATAATCTTGGACTGTGATTGGTCAGTTTGGGGCTGGACCCATGGCGTTATCCCAGCATAACACCACAGGTCTAGTCTCAGCACTGTGAACCAACTGCTGATTGTTTGGATTTGTTCATCTTTGTTTGCATCTTCTCTTAAGAAACAAAACTATTTTTTCACACAAACAAAAACATTCTTCAAATAAGTTTTTTTTAATTCTGCCTATAACAACAAGACATTGTATAATAGGGATCCATGACAGGAGTCCGACAGAATTTATGTCGAACACCCTGTCAGCGACACCGGCAGGTCGACCGAATTCTGCAGTCAGCTGCCAGTTCACTATTTGTTTCTTTGTTTTCTTCAGGGGGCTTTGCCCCCCAACCACCCACGAGGGGGTCTATGCCCCCAACCCCCCCACTTAAGGATTCTCAACTCCAGTCGGAGCTGATTGGGGGGGTGCAGAACCCCCGACAGACAGTGCCAGGTTCCAGCGGGTCACCCAGTGCGGCTAGGTGCTGTAGTCGCTGTGGGGGACCTCACTGATGAAATATTGCTGTGGGGGGGGTAACTGGTATAATAGGAATAATGCCCTCCAGGGTGTGTGTCATGCTGGAATGACGCCACTCCGGGGATGTTGGACGCATTCGGCCTGCGGCCTCATGCCCAACCCCCCCAGGTGTGGTGTTATCCCAGCACAACACACACCCTGTAATGCATTATTCCTTTAACAGTAGTTTTAAAGTGTCTTGTGCAGCAGCTGATAATAAATGGATTCAGCGGCAGACAAATAGCAGGCAGCAAGTGCTATTAGGCAGGTTTTGAATAAAATGTCCTGAATGTATTGCAGAACAGTCAACACATACTTTAAAGGTTTGCAGCAGCAGGAAAACAGTAAGCAGCTCAGCACAGAAATGTTGTTTCAATGGACAGCGGTACAATTGGAGCCAGGCAAGGAAACACAGCAGATGTGTAGTTGCTTTCAGATGTTAACACCGCCAGTCTCTTAGAGCTAGATAGTAATGCTCACAATTCAAGCTGTGGGGCGAGCATTTGGATTTAAAGGGACTGTAGCGCCCCCCTTGAGGCAACCCTGCATCTTATTGGCTTGCCACCGAGCCCCCTCACACTTGAAGTTATGTCAAATGCCTTGGGCAATGTGTAAACAGCAACAGTAGTTTTAAAATGTCTCGTGCAGCAGCTGATAATGACGGCCACTGCCAGGATTTTTACAAGGGAGTTCTTTTTATGCCGTCTGCAACCTTTTTTTTTTTTTTATATATATAAATTTTTTGGTTTTCTGTTTTGTTCCCTACCCTCCCGGGCCACGGCATACACATGCATGTACACGCATGGAGGCGCATGCATACGCCAGGATCCGGTGGCCCCTTCCACCCCTCCTGACTTCTGTCACTGCCCATACCACCTACTCGCCCACTTGACCTTCACCTGGTGGGAGCGAGACTATGGATGGGTGGGCATCCACCCCTTTGGAGGGGAAAGCCATGGCTCAATCCCGCTCCAGCCCTTCCCCTTTGCCACCACCCCAGTGACCTGAGCTCATTTCCAAACCCAGCCCCTGGTGTAGCATGAGGTAAGGTGCCGGCACCTTAGCCCTCTGTGCTACTGGGCTGGTGCGCAGTCTGCAACCTTTAAAAAAAAGTTGTGGGTCTTAGAGCCACCAGGACCCCCAAAGCCGTGGGGTCCTAGATGCTCTGTGGTGCATTTTGTGGGGTATTCTGAAGCTAAAGAAGTCATATCTGAGATCTCCTACACCCTTGCTCTAAGCAAAATTATTATCTGGCTGGCTGCAGGGTGAATACATATATGTATTCAGTACCGGAGGGCAGCAAGATGCTGCTACTGTAATATACCTAAGGCATTGTCTCAGATATTTTATGTTATCAGCTTTAATATCTATAGCTGTATCTACTGGTGTGTAGGTAAGGGGTCTAGGGGCTGCCAGGCTCCAGAAGCTCTGGGGTACTAGATGCTCTGTGGTTTATTGTGTGGCTTACTTTAAACCAAAACAACTCATCTGTGAGCTCCCCTCCACTTCTTGCTCTAAGGACAATTATTACTATCTGGTTTACACAGATTGTGTGTGTGTATGTGTGTCTATCTGTCTGTGTGTTTGTGTATGTATACATATATGCACTGAACTTCAATGTGGAGTCTGTAGCTGGTTTTGGCTGGGTATTGTACACTACTAACTTACTGCAGTGCTGGCTCGCTTCTAGGTCAGGGGTCTTGGGCTGATAAGCTCCCAGAAACCATGGGCTATGGTATGCACTGTTGTGGCTTATTTTAAGTCTATATAACTCATATCTGAGCTCCCTCTACCCCTTACTGTAACCCTCACTCTCCCCAACTCAATATACCATTTAAGCAGTTGAGTCAGTGCAACATGGCCTACAGCAAGGCTAGCAGGATGCTGGGATGTATTGATATGGGTATTGATAGCAGAAGAAAGGAGATAATACTTCCCTTCTACAGATCCCTGGTGAGGCCTCACCTAGAGTACTGTGCATAGTTCTGGAGTCCTCACCTCAGAAAGGATAAGGATAGGTTGGAGACAGTGCAGCACAGAATAACTAAAATGATTCAGGAACAGCAAGGCAGATCCTACGAGGAGCGCCTCAAGGCACTAAATATGTACTCACTGGAGACCAGAAGGGAGAGGGGAGGTGTGATAGAGACCTTCAAGTTCCTTAAAGGAATTAAAGTGAACTGTGGGGTATTATTTATAAAGCCTGTGAACCAATTTGCGGTTAATTGGACGTGAATGGAAATTAACAGGTGATAGGTTCAGGAGAGATGTGAGGAAGTACTACTTTATGGAAAGGGTGGTGGAACTTTGGAACAGTTTGTCAGCTGAATTGGTGGGTGCAAAAACAACCAGAGGATTAAAGCAGGGCTGGGACATAATGAAGGGAATAGTGGTTACTGGGGCCGACAGAACCAAGGAGGAGAACAGAGAAAGGATGGGAAGGGTTAGTGCCCTGGAGAAATGGTAGGTTCCAGGGTCTTGAGCAGACTGGATGGACCTCTGTCTTTTTCTGCCATCATTGTCTATGTTTCTATGTTTCTACACCAGGCACCCTGCTTGGAAAAAAATCTTTAACATAATTATTAGCTCAATATTGGGTACTACACTTGTTGCCTCTCTCCATTCTCCAATGTGGTAGGCATGATAAAGAGAGTGAGGGGAAAGGTAATTTGACAGTGGTGGGGATTCCCAGTGCAAAGTTTCCATCTCCTAAATGCCTACTCCCCACCTCCACCATACTTCCAAAAGTAGAGTGGTACTTTCATACCTCTGAACTGTAGCAACAAATGTCATTCTGCTGACACATGTGGTCATCTGGAGAAAACTCTTCTCACAACTTAATTGTTTTAACAGTGTCTGACACAGATGACACAGACAAAAGAGGACCTGAATGTCAATAAAAATGGGACCACAGTGAAGACCTCCCTGAACAGCACAATTAGTGAAGTGGCAGTGTAGATCCCAGCCAGACCCTTCCAGACACTTGCATTGCCTTTCCACTGTGGAACCTCTTTTGCTTAACTTATGAAAAGTTAAAACAGGCATATGAAACATGACAACTTTGCATTTTGTATAGATGAGGATTTAAGTAATTTATTTCTAAATCTTCAGCCCGCCCACCCGAACAGCTCCCTTGCCCAACTGCATAGTCTGTCCCTTGATATACAGTTATTAAGGGACACATCTTCGGCAATAGTGGGCAGCAAAATTTATCTGATAATATTATAAGTCGAGGTCCTCTACTTCTTTTTTGCTCACCTGGAGACGTCATCTCTGAGCCTGCCACCATGCTCCATCTTCCTCGAGTGCTAGCTGACAGTGTGAATTGTGGGCAGCAGCCGTGCTGTATTCCAGTCACATTCACAATGCTGATGTGAGCTGCAATTGGCCAGTCAATCATAGGGGGATGGTGCGGAGAAAGACTCACAAAGCAGCTCCAGTCATCTTACTGGCACTGAGGGAGCTGATTGGTAGCAGATGGAGGGGGCATGCATGCAGAGAAAAAGTGCTGGGGTTCATCTTGTGTGCATAAGCAATCTGTGACAGTCACCAAATAAACAGAAATAATGAAAAATTTTTAAAAATGATGAAAAAGGGGGAGTTTCAAAAGGGGGGTTCTTTTGAACCATATGAACCACCCCGGCAATGGTTGTGAATAAATGGGTATAGCAGCAGACAAATAGCAGGCAGCAAGCACTATTAGGCAGTTTTTGAATAAAATGCCCCAAATGTATTGCAGACTAGTCAAACAGTACTTTAAAGGTTTGCAGCAGCAGAAAAACAGCAAGCAGCTCAGCACAGAAATGTTGTTTCAGCAGGCAGCGGTACAAATAATAATAATAATAATAATAAAATTTATTTGATTAAGCGCTTTCAAATATTTCAAGGCGCTGTACAAAACATCATAACATTCATCATAACCATGCATACACTAACAGTACTACCGATAAAATATTTAAAATAAACAATTAAGATACAGCAGGAAATGCCTGATTCCATAAAAATGACTTTAAAGCCTTCTTAAAACTTTCCACCGTTGTACTTTCTCGGAGCTGGCGGGGCAGAGAATTCCAGAGGGTGGGAGCCTCAAAACCAAAAGCATGGGCTCCAGAAGACTTCAAATTCACCCTCGGAATCTCCAGCAACCCCTCGTCAGCTGAGCGAAGCTGTCTCAGAGGGGTGTAAGGCACCAGAAGCTCTTTCAGGTAGTCGGGACCTAACCCACGTAGGGCTTTGTAGGTCAGAAGACCCACTTTGAAGGAGATCCGCCACTGTATTGGCAGCCAGTGCAGAGTGCACAGCACAGGGGTAATATGGGACCTTCTAGACACCCCAGTCAACAAACGTGCTGCAGCATTCTGCACTAGCTGCAAGCGGCGGATGTCAACCCCAGCAAGCCCTAGGTACAGGGAGTTACAGTAATCAAGACGTGATGTCACAAAGGCGTGGACCAAAACCAGCAAATTGCCTGGTGGAACCAGGTGCCTAATCCTGGAGATGTTTCTAAGATGAAAAAATGAAGTCTTGACTACTGCAGACACCTGATAACGAAGGGTCAAGCCAGTGTCAAGCTCCACACCCAGGTTATGCACCCGTTCAGAGGTAGGGATCTGGTCTACCCCAAGAACTAATCCAGAGGGGGACCCTATCCCTAGACCCTCAACCCTGCGACCGGGGTCCACCACCATAACCTCAGTCTTTCCCGGGTTCAACTTCAAACCACTGGTATTCATCCAGTCTTGGATATCAACGAGACAATTATTCAGCACCGAGATAGCACTAACCTGGTCAGGTGCAAAAGACAGGTAGAGCTGGGTATCATCAGCATAGCAATGAAACCTCAGCTCATACCATCTTACAATGTCTCCGAGGGGTAGCATATATGTACTGCGAATAACATGGGGGAAAGCACCGAACCCTGAGGTACCCCACAAGATAGAGAGAAAGCCCCGGATGAATGTAAACTGGAAACCACTCTCTGAGTTCTCCCCAGGAGGTAAGATGAAAACCATCTAAGGACAACACCTGAAAGCCCGCAGATGGACCTCAGACATTCGAGCAGGACCCCATGATCCACAGTATCAAAAGCTGATGATAGATCAAGGAGAACCAGAATAGAAAGGTGTCTCTGATCTCTCGCCATCAGGAGATCAATTGAGCACCCGAACCAGAGCAGTCTCGGTGCTATGCCTCTTATGAAAACCTGACTGGAGAGGCTCGTATAAACTATGGATGGTCAAATGGTTATCAAGTTGAGCCGCCACAACTTTTTCAATAACCTTCCCCACAAAAGGGAGGTTAGAGATCGGACGGTAGTTGGCTAGGTCATTCGGGTCTAAGGAAGCTTTCTTCAGAAGGGGAGTCACCACCCCCTTCTTTCAGAGAGCTAGGAAAAACTCCCATCTCCAAAGAACACCGAGTAGTCCGAGCAAGGATCGGGCCAATAAGTTCGCTACATCCTATAATCAAGGAAGTGGGACCCGGATCCAAACTACAACAAGTTGGGCGCATCTCAGAGACAATCCTCATAGTGTCCACGAGGTCTGGAAGATTAAAGGAACTCCAGGAAACTCCGGGCTCTGTGACAGCACACTGATCAACTGCAACAACCTTGGAGTGAGGTTGGGACACTGCTTCCGAATGTCTTCCACCTTATTCACAAAGAATTGAGCGATCTCCTGGCAGTCAATCTGTGTAAAAACTCGACTGACCTGCCGACAGGCTGGGTTGCACAGTCTGTCAACAGTTCTGAAGAGCTGAGCTGGTCGATTCCGAGCGACAGAAATTTCCCTGGACAGGAATTCTGCCTTCTTATGGGAAATTTCTGTTTGATAGAGCTTATAATGCTCTAGCAAAATAAGATGGTCGTCGTCCGAGGCAGTCTTCCTCCAGCGACGCTCCAACCTACGCCCCAACCTCCGCAACCCTCTCAACGCCCCATCAAACCAAGGGGACGGCGTGGAAGGGGCGAACACGGGTTGGTGCAATCTGGTCAAGAGCAGCCGAGATGGCCCCATTATAGGCCACCACCAGCCGCTCAGGATCAGAGCACAATTCGTCACACAACGAGAGGTCAATAACCGCCATCAGGTCTTCAGGGACAACATCCCACAATGGGCGACTGACCAACTCCACAGGGGCCGACCTACCCAGGGGGCCACAAAATTGAATCCAACTGAGTAATGGTCAGACCAACCGACCGTTCCACCACCAGTCGGATGCCCCGATCCCTGGAGGAAGACCAGATCAAGAGAGTGACCTCCTTGTGAGTAGCTGTGGAAACAACCTGAGTGAAGCCAAGAGATGTCATCACCTGGAGGAAATGTTGACCAAAAAGCGAAGATTTGTCGTCGACCCAAGCATTAAAATCGCCCAGCACCATCAATCTGGGTGATTCCAAGGCCATGTCGGCGGCGAAATCTGCTATTTCCTGCAGGAAAAGCTTCTCATCCCCGGGTGGACGGTAGATGAGAGCAATCCTGCACCCCACCCCAGCTACCACAGTACACTCAAATGATCTGGCCTCCTCAACTGGAACTTCAGTTAGGCCCAGTTTGGTCTTAAAACAGATCGCAACCCCCCCCCGCGATCCAATCTCGGGCGATGTATAACCGTGAACCTGGTGGGAACAGCAGCTTCTAAAACTGGGGCCGCATTCCCATCCAACCAGGTCTCGGTAATGCAAGCCAGATCTGCCCTAGCAACAAAGTCCGCAATAAGAGCAGTCTTATTGCAGACAGATCTGGCATTGCACAACAGCGCCCGAGTTGGATGAGGGTGACGAATTGTCCCAACCACTTGCCCTCTAAAAGAAGAGGTGCCCTTGGGTATGGGAACCAGAATGGGGTTACCACGCTCCAGAACCCATTTCGCCCCAGGGCGTCTTCGAGGCCTAACCACCCCAATGGGAGAGCAGCGCTCACTCCGCTGTCCACAACCTTCAACACCCCCTCGCCTCCCCCTCCCCCTTTGCACAATCCTCAAAGCCCGGCAACGATGATAAACCTGAGTTGGTAAGGGGGGAGAGAAAAAGGGGCGGAGGGTGCGGAGAGCAGAGGCCGAGTAACGGACAACTGGTGGAACTGGCAAGCACATCAGGCTGCTCATCAAAATTAAAACCAAATAAAACAAATAAGCAACAAATAAAAAGCACTACCATCCACCATAAAACTAAATAAAACAATATTATAATATAACAATTAAACAATCAAAAGAATTACTTTATGTCCCACAGCCCTCTCACGGCCAAGAGACAGAAAATAATAATACAACTGTAACAACTAAAATAAAATACAGTAAATATTTGCAGGGGAAAAAAAATGTAAAAACCACCCACCGGAACTCTCTCACCGGACTGAAAGGGTGGAAAATAAGATGAAAACAAGCACTCTCCCTGCTTAAATTTTTCCCTCAAAATAACTAAACATCACAAATCCTAAAAATAAAATACAAGCAGTACGATAAATCAATATTCATCAGCACTTAAATGAAAACAAAATGAAAACAATCAACAGATCACAGGAACCAGCCAGTCCGAAACGATTAGAGACCCACTGCTACTACTCCGGGGGAGACCCTTCGGCCAACCACCCCAGGAGTATAGAGGAGAGAAGAGAGGACCGGCCTTCTAGCCAATCCCACTCCCCCCACTGTGTGAGACCCTAGCCGAGGACCGCCAGAGCCCAATAGGCCACCAAAAATTAATAATAAAAGGCTCAAGAAAACAGTAGCTCTATCCACAGTCACTTATCTTGTGTAATCTTCTTCTAGCCGCATCTTTACACTTCTTTACACTTCAGAAAGTCGGACAATACTGGTCCCACATCCTTAATACATTCCCACAACCAGGATATCCAGACAAAGTTCCCAGTGTAAGGATTCCAATTCAGTCAGATTTCAAGGGAAAAGCATATTTGCAAATGGAGCCAGTCAAGGAAGCACAGCAGACGTGTAGCAGCTTTCAGATATTAACACCTCCAGTCTCTTAAAGCTAGATGGTAACATTCGCTATCAAGTTAGTATGTGAGAAAATGAATGAACCCAAAGCTTATAGCAAAGTGGGATAGCTGGTATATTCAGAAAGCAGAGTAGGAAGGCTCTATCCCGAGGTATAGCCTCGCCCATAGGTGACTAGCAAGTGATAAGAGAACTCGTGGGACCCCTTGAGAGATGTGTAAAGGGTACAACCTTTTCTAAAGGATCTTGAGGTTCTGATGTGTAACAGGGGTCAAAACATAGCCTGTCTTTGCAATGCTGACAAGGAGAGTGTTTCTGGGATTGTGTTCCCAAGTGTGTAACTGTAAATATGTTATTAAATACAGCAATAGTTCATCATGTATCAAAGGAAATTACTTCTGGTCTAACAGATTAGGCCCTGAGTAAAAGCTCACCAAGGAGTTGAAAGGGACATTGTAAGGGACTGTATCCAAAAAAAGCCTCGCACTTACACAACCAAGAAACTCACATCAAATCATATTCAAATCTTGAGCAGATTGCAGATAGATGCTGTCCCCTGTAGTGAGCACAGAAAACCCCCCCGAGATGTTTTGAGCCTGTATGCAGGCACCCTTGATAAACTGTCTGCATAGGGGCTCAAAACACCATCAGGAGTTTTCCTATTAGCTATTTTCTCAGCACTTGAATATAGTTTTTTTTTTTTTTTAACCAGGAGAGACACACTAAGCTGAAAGCTTGTTTACAGGTGTGACCTGGGAGCACAAGGAAGTTAAGTGGCTTGCTCAGGGTTACACAGTATGCAGTTGGGGGCTGTGGGATTCAAACCTATGTCTCCAGGTTTGCAGCTCACAGCCTTAAACCACTGTGCTATACTGCCTCCTTGATGTAAGTACTAAATAGAATTAAGTACATCTTCTTCTAATATCTGAGGTGTTTCAGTTTCTTGGTTGTGTGAATGTGAGGCTTTTTTGGATACAGTGATAACAAAACTTAGCCTCCTGCACCACTTTTCTTGAGCAACCTATTGTTTGTTAGAAGCAATGTAAGGGACCCTGTTGGCCCCCATCCCTCTCAGCTAATAGAAGTTGGAGCTATGCACTGAGAGGGTGAGCTTCTTCTTTGAGGACTTTGAACCAATGGGATGAACCCTCCACCCAGGGAGTTGGGTAAAAGGCTGGAACGGCCCTGAGTGGCATAGTGTTAGCATACACATCATCTGATTGGCCCCATCTTTTTCTGCTCTTAGCAGGGGCAGATCAAGCCTTAGGGGGGCCTGGGACACTCAGAACTTGGGTGGCCATGTAAAACGCCCAACTTTTCATACCAAAATGTTTAATTTTGCACATTTACTGAGCACATTGTTTATTAACCATAACAACCACCGTATGGTGAGACTACCCCCATTATTCACAGGAGAAACAAGTAACTTGAAGCACAACGCCCTGTCATGTTGTCATAGTCTGTAATGTTATATTTATTGTACTGTACAAGACATGAAGGTCGCCAGGCTCCAGATGCTCTGTGGTGAGTTTTGGGGCTTTTATTGAAGTCACTCTCCTCTAGACCCCGTTAAGAAAAGCAAAGTAATCTTTAAGTAACCTCTTTAATCACAAGTTTATTTTAAGGAAATAAATGAAACAAAAATAAACAGTGCTTTAATAAGAGGCATGCATCCTACTCCAAACAACAGTAAGTTACTGTATGTACCCATTGTACAGAAGTGTGCAGTTCCAATGTACAAATGTTATGACTCCAAATAAACAGACTGATGTCATACCTTTTTCTGCTCATGGGATATCAAAGGAATGATTAATTCCATTTATTTCAGAGTTAGAGGATCCATGCATGTATACACACACACGCACGTCCCTTTATCTCGTCTTTGAACAAGGTCAGATCAATTATCTCAGCATAAAAATAAAATGCATATATCAACTTTCTAAGCCACTTACTGAACTCAAGCTGTCTGCTGTTGCTTGGCGCTCCCTTTGAAACTCCTTAGTTTAGCAGGAGCAGGCAGTTTAGGACAGTGCATCGATTAATCATGCTGCTAACGATAGAGTGGCCGTGGCGTACAGATAGCGAGTGCAGGTGCTGCCGCTGGCAAAGTGCATGCTGAGCCTCAAAAACCACCAAGAAAGAGTGGTTTAAAAAATGCTGCCCAGATGGATTGTATGCAGAGCTCCTGGTCCTGGCACCGCTTCTCGTATTATGCAGCGGCAGCCCAGGTCTGATCGCAACTTGCACTGGTCCAGGTCCAGTCCCAGACTCAAAAAAGTGGAAAACCTGTCAGTATCCTAAGGAGGTAGATCACGGTGCTTGCATAGTTAGCCTTCTTCACTTCTTGTGCCACACAGTGCCAGTTTGTTTTTCTAGCAAGTCATCCGACTCTAGCTGCAGGCTGCAAATAACGGAGGAGGAAAGTGGGGGGGACGAGAGAAATCTTCTGCAATGTTGACTTGCCGGGAGGCCTATCTGTAGCAGTAGAGTCCGAGGGGCTTGTGTTTTTGTTTTCTTTTAATTAAAGAAAGCCTCTCCCAAAGTCATTTTTTTTTTGTTTCTTTTGTTTTATGGAGCAAGCTCCGGGTTGATTCACGCTTGACTCATGCGGGGAGGCATGATTTATTACAAATCCTTACCAGTACTGTACCACCTGAGGGAAGGGGAACGAGAAATCTGCAAAGTAGGCTTGCCGGGGAGACCTATCTGTGGCAGGGGGCTAGTGTGTTTTTTTATTTTTATTTAACAAATGTGCTTCTTCTGAAGTCCGCTGCTTTCACAGCATTTTAAGGGGAGCAAGCTGCGGGCGCCTATGGGGGAAGTTGGCTCGCACTTAACTCACGCTGCGGCGAGGGGGAGGTGGCATGATTTACAAACCACCAGTCCACTTACTAAAAGTGTTTCTCGTTTCCGACTACTGGGGGGGGCCAGTCTATGGAGGGGGGCCTGGGGCATTTGCCCCATTTGTCCCCCACTTAATCCAGCCCTGGCTCTTAGCTCCTCTGTCCTTCTACCCCCTCATTGGGACATAGGGTCGGGTCATCAACATTATGCTTCTCCAAGTGTCAGCTGCCCACTGTGTCTATCACTCCCAGCCTGAAGCATCTATATATAATGCCGTTGCCTGATTTAGGAGGAAGCTCCCAGGGGGACAGTGTCTGATCTGCCCCTGCTTACCTCTGCTCCTAGAGTCCCAGTTCAGGGCAGTGGGACCTGGGTCACAAGTGTGCCAAGTGGTCCCCAACCACTTGGTATGATGGTGCCAGCAGGACATGTTTCATCTTTAAGTACTCAGCGATAGTTTTTAAAGAGCTTGTGACATCTCTGAGGAAACTTTAAAGCACATGGTATTTACAGACAATTCTGCTTATATTTTACATATTTGTTTATATGTCCCACTCTTTATTATTAAGGTTAACTACTTGAAAATACAATAAATGTCCTGCAGACCTTATCTGCCCATTCTGCTAATCTACATATGATATCAAAATCCTGTGTTTGTGAAGCACAGTTGGTTTCCATGGGAATGATTATGCTGTATCCATAGCAGATGAAGATCAAAGTGCAAGGATTCTGTTTCCATATAAATTTCCTTAGTCAATTGAAAAGCTTTGCCTGTGGTTCAATGGGCTGCAGCAACCAGCCAAGCCCCCTGCCTGAGCTATTTATTTATTTAAAGATTTAACCAGGAAGGCATGCTGTGCAGACTACTGCTTGATTCCAGGTGCGTCCTGGGGGAAGGAGGAATACATTCATATTATGAAATCCAGAAAACCTTAGAGCAAAAATCTTACAGTGTATAGTGCAGTACAGCAGGCAGTTGAGTGAGGCATATGACAATAAAATATTCAGATACATAATATAAATACAAGCATTTACATGCAGTGCCTATTTACAGTCCCATAATGGAGTAGGCAAGGCCCAGGTGCAAGAGCTAACATGGGTGCATGTGCAGGTGGAGGAGAAATGTGCTTTGAGAAAGGAGTTGAGGTGCTGACTGGGGGAGGCATGACAAATATCCACAGGAAGGGAGTTCCATAGTCTAGGCATATGATATTTAAATGCTGACTGGCCTGCCACGGTGGACCTGAGTGGCACAGACAGGAGACGTGAGTCATTACTCCTAAGTACGTACACCGGAAGGGTAGGGGCAGATAGAACAGAGGCAAGATATGGAGAGACAGAGGGAGGGACTGGGCCCAAAACTTTGCTGTGATGCTAGTGCAGTGGGAGTGTTGCTGGTTCTGAAGTGAGGGGAGGTCCAGGGTCCGATAGAGGTCACAGTGATGGGTGATGGGAGGACAGTCAAGACAAAACGACAGAAAGAGTGGAAGAGGGGGTCCAGTCTGGCTAGGGTGGCCTTTGGGGCGGCACTGTAAACTACGTTACCATAGTTGAAGATAGGGAGCACCATCTTCTGTACAATTGCTGGGCAAGCCGACAGTGGAATGCAGCCACGGTTTACAGTATAAAGCACCTAGCTTGGGGCAAAACATTTTGTGGAGGGCATCAATATGTGGGGAGAAGTCAAGGTGCTGGTCAAGCCAGAACCCAAGATATCTGCAGGAGGTGCAAGCCTCTAGAGATGTCCCATCCGGGTATGGAATGAGGGGGTGGAGAGGAGCCAGGATAATCTCTGCCTTGTGCTGAAGGTCATGGAGACAGTTTTTTTGGCATGGAGAAAGAGCTGATTTGAGAAAAACCAGCGCTGAACATTATTGAAATACTGCTGAAGTCTGGTCACAACATCAGAGGTTGAGAGGTTGAATATATACAATACTGTATCGTCCGCATACATGTGAATGGATATATGTGTGCAGGCAGTGGGCAGATCATTGAGGAAGATGGAGAACAACAGCGGGCCGAGGACAGAGTCTTGGGGTACACCAGTAGTAACAGGGAGGTAGGAAGAGGTGGTGTTACCAATTCTGACAGATTGTGATCTGTCTACCAGATAGGAGTGGAACCAGCTGGTCCTTATTAGAGTGCCCTGTGAGAGAGAGCTTGGATAGGAGGAGTGAGTGAAAGACAGTGTCAAAGGCTTTAATCAGGTTGACAAAAATGGCTGAAATGATGTGGCCTCTACCCATACCAGTGAGGATCATATCTGTGAATCTTAGGAGAGAGGTGGTGGTGTAGTGAGACTTCCTAAAGCAAGACTGGTAGGGTGTGAAGAAGGAGGGGTCAAGACAGGAGGAGAGTTGTGACAGGACTAGGTATTCCTGGATTTTAGCCAGGATAGGGAAGAGGGGAATTGGGCAGTAGTTACCAGGGTCACAAGGTCACCACTTTTAGCAAGGGGGATGACTGTGGCATGCTTCCACTCGGATAGGATAGAGCCGAGAGAGAAAAAGAGGTTATAGAGTGAGGCTAGAAGGATGGCAATGGCTGGAACTGACAAGTAGAGCAATTTGGAGTCCAGACTCCAGGCCAGTGGGGCATTTGCCCGTGGAAGGATTGAGGGTGAGCAGGGCTTTATAAACTTTGGCCGGAAATTAGATGGAAGGCAAAGAAGGGCCATGGGGAGGAGCTTCATTTGGGGGAGGGGGAGAGGGGGTTTGCGGGTCAGGAGGGAGAAGACAGAAGTGACAATGTACATTCTGTAAAGAAGGAATTGAACTGTGAGGCCACTTCGAGTGGGTCTGTGACAGTGGAGCCACCTACATTTAGAGCAGGGTTGGGGGGCTGTGAGGGAGGAGAGAATAAACGTAACCACCTTCCAAAATTTAGCTGGATGGCTTAAATTGGTATGGAAGGAGTCTTTTTTTATTATGTTTCTACTCCTGCAACTCTGCCTGCAATCATCCAGCTGCTGTCCTCCACACCCCGTGAGACCCCTGTCGGCTCACTTGCTCGGGCTAGCACACACAGTACCCGTGGTGGGGCTCCCCCTATTCCCCTGTCACTAGTCCTGGATGTAATACTGCAGCATGATTCCTTTGGGTCTGAGGGTGTGCGGAGGCACAGCCATTAGGCTGTCACGACCAACCGACATTTTTCCTCCATGTTTTTTCCCCTTCAGGAGAATGGATGTACAATGACGTCAAGGCACTATGTGCCGACATCTGCTGTACTCCACCCCTGGATGCGCCGCACCTGTAGTGCCCCCAATTCCCATGGGGGGGCTGCTGAAAAGCGCTGTGAACCCTGAACCCTCCCCAGAAAGAGGAGAGCAGTCAGTAGACGCTCAATCCTCTCCCCTCCCTGGCCAACACCCGATGATCCAGGCTTATTCTCAAACCCCAGTCACCGGCGTAGCGTGAGGTGTGGCATCCAGTGCCTTAACCCTCAGCACCACCAGACCAGCTTGGAAGGTGTCTTTGAAGTAGTTGGCTTTAGCCCTATGAATGTGTCTTGCTCCGGCATTTCATAGAGTCCAATATTTTTGTTGATGCGCGGGTGTGCCAGAGGCCTTGAGGGACTTCCAAGCCCGATCTCTGGCTCTGAGGAGGGCCATGATGTCCACAGAAATCCATGGCAAGTGGGCACCCCTCACCAGAGCTCTTCTAAGTGGGGCATGAAGCTCCAGATTGAGATAAACCTAGTCTTAAGTACTCTAAGGCAGAGACGATAGAGGTGGCCCAGGAGATGTATGACCAGTCTGTGTATGCCAGGTAATTTAGGAGAGAAGCAAGGTCCAGAGATTTAAAAGATCTTGTCTGAATGGTTCTGGGGGGTGCCTTGGGCCTGTGTATTTTCCTTACTGAGTAGATCATATGATGATCACTTAATGAGTCCGATAACAGACCTGAGGCGCGTATCCGATGCGGGTGGGTGGTAAGTGACCAGTCCAGTTGAGAGTGATTCAGTGATTTGGGGTTAGAACATGTGGGCTCGGTAATCTATTGAGATAGGTTTAATGCTGCTACCTGACTGTGAAGCTTGGAGCTAGTGCTGGAGAGCCAGTTCTGGTTGAAATCACCAAGGATATGTAGCTTGCGCCAGGTGGCCTTAGAATTTAGGATATTCAGGCATTTCAAAGATAAAGGGTGTAGTGGAGTCAGGGGAGCAATAAGAAAAATTTACTTACCATAGTAATTGTGTTTATTCCCAGTGATGCTCAGATATTCTTAACTTTCTGCAGTAAGCATGTAGGGTTGCACTGCCCAGAGAGATGGAACACATGCAAATGATGGAACACTTTGCACGTGAGCATCTTTCAAACACTGCCTCTACTAACAGCCTGTATTCTAACCTCTTCAGATTTTATAAAGGAGCCTGAAAAGATGGTTCAGGATAATGTAATACTACTAAAAAAAATCTTATAATTAAAATTGGGGTTACCCAATGATATGGATTTTACTAAAGTAGTCCTCCAACTGGAGGATAAATGTTTAAATAAGTTAGAACAACATGTCAGAAAAATACCAAAAATAAACACAATGAACTCTGTTCACCTAACTTGTACAGGTGCAGTGGAAAATGTTACCCAAGGGTGTAAAATGATAAGTGGCACCAGCATGCGGAGTGCAGAGGCTGAAGTTCTGGAAGGGGAGGTAGGCAGGAAAGTTAAGAATATCTGAGCATCACTGGGAAGAAACACAAATACTATGGTAAGTAATTTTCTCTTCTAACCCCAGTAATGCTCAGTATTTTTTTAACTTTCTGCAGACTACCAAGCAGTACCCCTGGAGGTGGGCATAGAACTCTGTTTTGGAAACAGACTTTGCAGGACTGCTGTGCCAAGCCTAGCATTACTTCTGGATAAAATATCCAGGTTGTAGTGCTTTGTAAAGGTGTGTACTATTTTCCAGGTAGCTGCTTTGCAAATGTCCACCAAGGGGACCTCCCTGGCAGCTGCAAGGGTGGCAGCAGTCCCTCTTGTAGAATGAACCCTCAGTCCTGGTGGGGGCTCTCTGCCAGCACTAGTGTAGCAGAATTGGATATACTGGACTATCCAATGAGAAATAGATCTTTTTGAGGCTGGATTACCTTTTCCCACATCCCCATAAGTCAGAAACAATTGCTTTCTATCTTGTCTAAAGTATTAGTGGCTGTCATGTAATAACTAAGGGCCCTCTTCACATCTAAACTGTGCAGTCTTCTTTCACCAGAAGTGGTGTGCTCAGTGAAAAAGACAGGTAGGGTGATAGATTGATTTAAATGAAAATCAGAAACCACCTTGGGGAGAAATTTCCTATTCGTTCTGAGGACTACTTTATCCCTATGAAATGATGTATAGTCCTGGTTAATACACAGAACTTGAAGCTCACTGATTCTTCTTACAGAAGTCATTGCCACTAGGAAAACTGTTTTCCAAGTGACATATTTAAGGTGAGCTGTGGCCATGGGCTCGAAGGGAGCAGCCACCAGCTTAGCTATACACACATTCAGATCCCAAACTGGCACTGGTGGCCTGTGAGGGGGATGTAGATGATCCAGGCCCTTAAAGAACCTTTTGAAAATAATGTTAGAAGACAGTGTCACCTTTTTCCCAGCACAGAGGTAAGCAGACACTGCTGCAAGGTGGACCCTCAAAGAACTGGGTTGTAGGCCCAGAGAGTGTAAATGAGTGAGATACTCCAGTACCTCTGATAAACCAGCTTGGTCTGGAACCAGAGTCTTGCCCGAACACCTGATAGAAAATCGCTTCCATTTGGAAGAATAATTCTTTGTAGTAGAGGGTTTTCTGTAACCTCTTAGAATACTTAAGACAGGTTCAGAAAGTTTTAAATCAGCGTATTCCAAGTCTTCAAGAGCCAAGCTTTGAGATTGAGAGACTTGTAGTTCAGGTACAAGAAGGTTCCCTGGTTGCAGGTCAATAGGTTGTGCCTCTGAGGAAGATGTATTGGATTTGTAACAGGCATTGAGAGCAGAAGACAGTACCATGGCTGCCTCGGCCAGACTGGAGCTATCAAGATCAGTGATGCTGTATGGGATCTGAGCTTGGCCAGTACTCTGTAATTGAGAGGGGAAAGCATATAGGAACCTCCCTAACCAGTCCAGACTGAGGGCATCCAGAGGGAAGGTTCCCTGATCTGGAGGTCTGCAACAATACTGTGGCAGTTGGTAGTTCTGGTGGGATGCGAACAAGTCCACCTCTGGAGTACCCCACCTTCTGAAAATAACTTGTACCACATGCCTGTTTACGGTCCACACGTGATGGTCCTGGTTTATTCGACTCAATGCATCTGCCAGGGTATTGTCCTTCCCTGGCAAGTGAATTGCATGCAGAGACACTTTTAATGAATAGGCCAGAGTCCAAATCCTTATGGCCTCCAAGCAGAGGGGCCCTGACCTTGTGCCTCCCTGCTTGTTTATGTAATACATTGTGGTGGTATTGTCTGTTCTGACCTGTACCACCCTGCCTTGGACTAGATGAGCAAAGTTTTTTAGAGCCAGCAGCACTGCTCTGAGTTCCAGAAGATTTATGTGCTGAAGGGACTCTGAGGCTGACCAAGTGCCCTGAGTTGTGTGATCCCCTATATGGGTGCCCTAGCCCAAGAGGGATGCATCTGTTGTGAGGATCACTGATGGATTCTCTTTTTGAAAGGGAACTCTTTGCCTTAAGTGGATTCCTTCTTCCACAACAAAAGGGAACGTAGCAGTGGCCTTGTTACTGAGATGAGCTTTGAGAAGGAATCTTTTCTTTGACACCAATGGGACCTGAGATGGAACTGAGTGTCCCACATGTGAAACCTTGCACCCAGTACTGTGCCCGTGGATGCAGCCATGTGGCCTAATAGCTGGAGAAACTGTTTTGCAGTTTTTGAGTTGTGGAGTTTGAAAGAGTTTGCTATTAGCTGAATGTTTTTTACCCTTTCCAGAGGCAGATATGCCCTGGCCTGTAGGGTATTGATTTCTGCTCCTATGAACTGCAACACTTGTGTAGAAGTGAAAACTGACTTTTTGTGATTGATTAGGAATCCGAGGGACTCCAGGAGATCCTGAGTGACATTCAGGTCTTGCTGCACCTGCAGGAGAGATTTTCCTACAACAAACCAGTCGTCCAGGTAAGGGAAAACAAGATATTCTCTGTCTGCGAAGATGTGCCACTACAGCTGCCAGGCATTTTGTGAATACCCTTGAGGCCGAAGAAAGGCCAAAAGGCAGGGTTGAAAAGTGGTAGTGACCTGAAGGGAGTCTGAATCTGAGGTATTTTTTGTAAGAATCTTTTATGGGGATGTGAAAATAGGCATTTTTCAAGTCCAGTAATGCCAACCAGCCTGCTTTCTGAAATGTTGGCAGGATCAGAGCCAAAGTTACCATCTTGAACTTTGGTTTTCTTAAGAACTTGTTTAAAGCTCTTAAATCCAGTATAGGCTGCCGCTCCCCACTTTTCTTTGTGGTCAGGAAGTATCTGGAATAGAAGCCCTTTCCCCTTTGAGATTTTGGAACTGGTTCCACTGCTTTTAACTGCAGTAGATTCTGAACCTCTGCCTCCAAGAGCAGTTTTTCTGCTAGGGAGGGAGAGCTGAATACTCTGGATTTTTGAAAGGGGAAGGACTTGAATCCCAGAGGAAGACCCTGTCCCACCACCTCCAACATCCACTTGTCTGTGGTGATTTTCAGCCAAGTTTGGAGAAAATGGGAGAGCCTGCCTCCGACAGGTAGGGAGAAAGCGGCCTGCAGTTCAGGGGGTCTGTTTGGTTTGTGGCTGAGGTTGAGGATGAGACCCTCGCCTCAAGTCCCTTCTGCCCCTGCCCCTAGAGTAACTCTGCTGTGGGTACTGCTGGTACTAGGGTAATGCTACAGGTTGGAAGAAGGGCCTGGTGTAAAAGGACCAGCCCCAGCCTCCCCTTCCATAAGGCCTAGTGGATGTAGAAGCTCTCTCTTTAGCAGAGTTGCTTCTGTAAGTGGCTTTATACTCATCCACCTTCTTCATGTATGCTACAGTTGACTCCCCAAAAAGAGAATTTCCTTCTAGGGGAAAATCCAGGGCCTTCAGTTGTGTATCTTGAGTAAGGTTTGTGGCCCTAAGCCAAGCAAACCTCCTCTGTGCCACTGTGTTTGCCATCCATCTGGCTGCAGTATCATTAGTGTCAGCAGCCATTTGGAACTGGTACTTAGCTGCCTCCAACCCAAACCTGGCTGTTTCAGCCAGGTCATCTGACAAGGGCGAGGGAGCTTTCTGGGACATGGCCAGGACTGACTGCCACAGGGATTTTTGGTACTGGGCAGCATATGCCTGGAAGGCAGCCTGTCACATAGCCAGGTACCCTTTTTTGGCCATATTCTCTATTTTCCTAGAATCCTTGTCTGGAGGATGTGAGGACAGAGGGACCCTAGCCTTGTCACAGGCAGCCTGCTGTATGACCCCTTGGTGGTCGGGGTGGGAGAAGAGAAAATCAGCTCCCTCCCTTTCCAGATGGTACTTCTTGTCCATCCTCCTGTCTATAGGAGGGGTGGAATTTGTTGCCTGTAAAATATTTAGTGCATCCTTTTTAAAGAATTTGACAGAGTTTGGAACTGTCTGATTTTGAAAGCAGCACAAAGGAAGTCACAGAGTTTGGAACTGTCTGATTTTGAAAGCAGCACAAGGGAAGTCACAGAGTTTGGAACTGTCTGAGTTTGAAAGCAGCACAAGGGAAGTCACAGAGTTTGGAACTGTCTGATTTTGAAAGCAGCACAAGGGAAGTCACAGAGTTTGGAACTGTCTGATTTTGAAAGCAGCACAAGGGAAGTCACAGAGTTTGGAACTGTCTGATTTTGAAAGCAGCACAAGGGAAATCACAGAGTTTGGAACTGTCTGAGTTTGAAAGCAGCACAAGTGAAATCACAGAGTTTGGAACTGTCTGGTTTTGAAAGCAGCACAAGGGAAGTCACAGAGTTTGGAACTGTCTGAGTTTGAAAGCAGCACAAGTGAAATCACAGAGTTTGGAACTGTCTGGTTTTGAAAGCAGCACAAGGGAAGTCACAGAGTTTGGAACTGTTTGATTTTGAAAGCAGCACATGGGAAGTCAAAGAGTTTGGAACTCTGATTTTGAAAGCAGCACAAGGGAAATCACAGAGTTTGGAACTGTCTGATTTTGAAAGCAGCACAAGGAAAATCACAGAGTTTGGAACTCAGTGCTTTGGCTTCTCAGAAGGAACTAGAAGGGGGACAAGATCAGATTTACAGTACAGTAACTTCTTGTTTTACATTGTTTCTTGTGTATTCTACTTGGTAGAAGGTTATTTATTTTCTTTCTTACTACTAAGGGGCTAGCAGGGTATTGTTTGGGGCTGTTGGAATTTTGAAACCTGTTTTGGTAGCTATAAGTGGGGCTCATTTGTTTGATTCACTGTGTGGCAGGCTGCATTTGTAGAGACCTATTTCTTCTGTTTTAAAACATAATTGGTGTGATTTAACTGGGTCTGTTTCTTTAATTGGAGACATATATCTTCTAATTCAAGCCTATTTTGATGTGTTGTTGGTGAAGCTGTTTGAATTGGAGTCCTGTTTCTTTGGGTAGCAAACTTATTTTGGGGCTTTGAGTAGAATTGTGATTCATTGTTGCTGGCTTCACTAGCTGCACAGTTTGAGTGCAGAGTGGGGAAGGGTGCTAATGGTCTGACCAGAGGCCTCAGCTACCTGATTGTTTCTGGAAGACTTGGCTGGTCCACCCTTGGTCCATTATTTCCTTTATACCAGGGGTTCTGACATCACTTCCTCAAACAGGCAAAGGATATGCACCTGTCATAGCAAAAGCAGACATCCAGAAAAGGAACAGCAGCAAGTGAAGAGTTGACTGCTCTCTCAGTGGAAGGGAAGTAAATGCAAATCTAGGACCTTTCATTATTACTTCTTCGCATTGATATTGCATTGGGGAAAGGAGGAGTAGGAGTTTGAAGAAGGTTGTGCAATGGCTACTTAAAGTCTGTTTTTGAGTGTGGCTAGGAAGGATAGGAATATAAAAAGCAGTTGCTCAATATATCTAAAAGTGTGCAACAAAGGAGGTAAGGGAAATAAAGAAAATGTTTTGCACTGATAGAGGAGGGAGAAGGGAGACTTATGGGAGTGTATGGTATCCTGCATCTGGAAGGGTGGGGGGTCGCTGGTGGGCAATGACAGCAATGGGTAGGGTGGTAGGCTGCAACAACTGTGGTGCACCAATCTTTCTAAAAATTGCCTGGAGTGTGGGAGGATGTTTAGTGTGCAACCACATAGAAAAACTTAGAAAGGAGATTGAGGGTCTGCAGGAGGAACTAAGACAGGCAAGGCAGATTGGGGCTGGGTTTAGCCCAGTACTGGAGGGAGGAAGAAGGGGAGATGAGGGAGGGTGATTTAAGCCAACAGTGGTGAGGAGAGGGTCAGAAGAAGGGAAGCAGAGACAAAGGGCCCAGGCCAGGAAGAACAATTGCCGGGGAAACCAGGTCAGGAGACAAAAGACAAATGGAAGGAGAAGATAGGGACTTGTGAGGGAGGCGAAGAAGTGGCAAAAAGTCATGGAGTGGAAAGGAGAGACAGGTTACTATGAAGAGAGGAGGCGGGCATTTGTGAAGGCCTTCAGAAAATAGTTGTGCACTGCTAGAGAGGAAGAAGGTGGAGGAGGAAATGATGAAATTAGGCAGGTAATTGATAAATGCCTGGATCAAACTGGAGGCGGGGAAGTTCTGCTGGGAGAATTGCAACAGGGGTAAAAGGGTAAATAATGTGCAGGAGGAAGAAGAGGAGCTGGAGAGAGAGGGAGATGAATGGAAGCAAGCAGGGAG
Organism: Neoceratodus forsteri; assembly: GCA_016271365.2. Taxonomy (NCBI): domain Eukaryota; kingdom Metazoa; phylum Chordata; order Ceratodontiformes; family Ceratodontidae; genus Neoceratodus; species Neoceratodus forsteri. The sequence goes on along the minus strand of CM057458.1, from coordinate 1,206,199,900 downwards.
TAAGAGGGTAGAATCTTAGTGCTGGGGACTCAATACTAAGAGGAGTTAGGTCACGATAGCAAGGGGAGAGGCATAGTCGCATTTGGGTGGAGGCCATGCCAGGAATGACAGTGGAAAGGGTGGGACAGTCTGTTCTGAAATATGCTAGAAGGGTAGGGACAAGCCTCATTTAATTATACATCTTGGGACAAACGACCTGGCTGACAAGACAGTAGATACAGTCCAGAGGAGGTTTGAGGAACTAGCACAATTATGGAGGGGCAGGAAGATCAGTAACTTTTTCGAGATACTTCTGTGCCAAAGGCAAGCACAACAAGAAAGCTGAGAATAGAGGAATTTAACGGATGGCTAAGAACCTGGTGTTGTGCTAAAGGGTATGGGCTGTTGGGGGGTGAGAGAGACCTGGGAAGACAGTAGTCTCTATGCCAAGGACAGACTACACTTGAGTGAGGAGGGAAAGAAAGTGTTGAAACAGAGGATGGAGGAGTACATAGAGGAAGTTGGGAATTTAAACTAGGAGTGGGGGTGGCAGTTGGGGAAGAGATATGCAGAGACCACAAGTTGGGAAACCATATGAGCTTACCCACCATAACAGTGACAAAGGACAAATGGCAAGTACTGTTGGTGATGCTAGGAAAGGAGGGCAGGATGGAAGGGGGGGGAAAAGGGTGGAAGGTGGTTACCTTTAATGCTAGAAGCCTTGGGAGGAAAACTGCAGAGTTACAGGTTCTCATGGCAGAGGGAGAGGTGGACATTGCAGTCATCATGGAAACATGGACCACCCAATACAATGACTGGGACCTGTCTGTACCAGGGTACAGATTATTTCATAGGGACAGAGTGATTGGGAAAGGGGGGGTGGCACTATATGTGAAGGAAGGACTGAAGTGTGTAAGGGAGGAAGGGGAGGAGGGTAGTACGGAGTCACTTTGGATGCAAATCCAGGATTCTTAGAATGGGAGTGGTGTACAGGCCACCATCTCAGACGGAGGAGTTAGACAGGGAACTAGCGGGACAGATCAGGAGGACCTGCGAGAAGGGTAGTGTGGTGATTGTGGGGGAATTCAACATGCCAGGAGTGGACTGGAGCACCCCAACAACCAGGAACAGAAGGGAGCAGGTACTGCTGGATGCCTTCCAGGACAGCTTCCTGCTGCAAATGGCCAGTGAACCAACCAGGTTAGAAAATACCCTTGACCTTGTGCTGGCAAATGGGGACTTTGTGAGAGAACTTACAGTGGAGGACCTGCTGTCAGGGAGTGACCACTGCTCAGTATGGCTCACATTGGATATGGGCAAGGAAGGAGTGGAATCTGGCACAATAGTGCTGGACTTCAGGACAGCTGACTTTGGGAGGATGGGGGAAGTGGTAAAAGGGTACCTGGCCAGAATTCAATCTAGTATGGACACTAACCAGAGGTGGGAGCTGATAAAGCTGGGGATAGTGGAGGCAACCAAAACCTGCTGCAAAGCCCAGAGCAAGAAGGCTAGGGCTAAGAAACCGATCTGGTTGAGCAAGGAGGTCATGTAAAAGGTAAGGAGGAAAAGAGCTGCTCTTAGGAAGTACAAGAAAACAGGGAGGGGGAAGGACAGGGATGAGTACTTGACAGAATCGAAGGAGGTGACAAGGGCAGTAAGGGGAGCCAAAGCATCTACAGAACTCAGGCTGGCACAAGGCATTAAGAAGAGGGAGAAGGACTTCTTTAAGTACATCAGGGAGAAAAGGAGCTGTAAGGACCACATAGTAAGGATTAGGAAGGAGGGGGTTGGGTGGAAGCAGGGTGCGATAAATGAGTACTTCTGCTCAGTATTTACTAAAGAGAAGAGGGGGGTGACACCCAAGGTGGGAGAAATGGCAGAAGCAGGGGGAAGTGGTGACAGACAGGAATCATGAGCAGAGTTAGAGAGGGTTTGAAGGCACTGAGGGTGGACAAGGCGCCAGGCCAGATGGCATCCACCCAGGGTACTGAAGGAACTGGCAGAGGTCCTTGCAGGACCTTTGGCAGACCTATTTAATGCCTCACTCGTTGAGTGTGTACCTCAGGACTGGAGGATGGCTCATGTGGTGCCCCTCCACAAGAGTGGCCCCAAGGATGAACCGGGAAACTACAGACCAGTGAGCCTCACATCCATCGTGGGTAAGCTAATGGAGACTATCCTGAAGGAGAGGCTGGTGGCCCTCCTACAGGCCAAAGGACTACAGGACAGCAGACAGCATGGCTTCATACATGGCAGATCCTGCCAAACCAACCTGGTTAAGTTCTATGACTGGGTAACTAGGCAACTGGACAGGGGCCATGCAGTGGATGTCCTGTATCTGGACTTCAGTAAGGCATTCGACTCAGTGCCACATGGAAGGCTGGGAAGGAAGTTAGTAGGCACAGGGGCGGGTGCAAAGCTGGTGAGATGGGTAGGAAACTGGCTGCAGGGAAGACAACAGATGGTGGTGGTGGGTGGGGAGATCTCACACCCAAGGGCAGTGACGAGCAGTGTTCCACAGGGCTCAGCGTTGGGACCAGTGTTGTTTGGGATATTCATTGCAGACATATCATGGGACATCAAGAGCAAGATCAGTCTGTTTGCTGATGATACCAAGGTAGGTGCGGTGGTGGATGACCTAGGGAGATGGCAGGGGTTGCAGAATGATCTGGCAAAGCTTGAAACCTGGTCAGACACCTGGCAACTGGGCCTTAATGCCAAAAAGTGCAAGGTGCTGCATTTTGGGATGAAGAACCCAAGGAGGAGTTGCCAGCTAGGGGGAGTGCAGCTAGCCCAGACAGAGGAGGAGAAGGATCTGGGTGTGCTCATTACAGGGTCAATGAACAACTTGGCACAATGTAGGAAGGCAGCTGCAAAGGCCAACAAAATGCTGGGTTGTATTGCAAGGGGTATATCCTCGAGGAGGGAGGAGGTGACTCTGCCACTGTATAGGTCATTAGTTAGACCACACCTGGAGTACTGCATGCAGTACTGGCGTCCGTATCTGAAGAGGGACATTAAGTTACTGGAGGGGGTGCAGCGCAGAGCGACAAAGATGATCAAGGGGCTGGGGGACTTATCATACGAGAGGAGGTTGAAGGAGTTGAACATGTACTCACTGGAGGAGAGGAGAGACAGGGGTGACATGATTGAAACCTTTAAATACATGAAAGGAATAAACAAGATGAGTACAGAGGGGCTGTTCAAAGTAAGGGAGGGGAGGGCCACCAGGGGCCATGATATGAGACTGGAGCGAGGAAGGTTCAGGAGGGAGATGAGGAGACACTTTTTTACAGAGAGGGTGGTGGCTGGGTGGAATGCGTTACCTGCTGAAGTGGTATGCAGTAGAACAGTGGACTGCTTCAAACGAGGATGGGACAGGACAAGGGGGAGAGTTAATGAAGGGGAAGGGTGGAAGGGAGGTGCAGCTGCAGAATAAGGGGTGCTAGCTGCACATTCGAGCAGACTTGATAGACCTCTAGGCCTTTATCTGCTGGCAAATTTTGTATGTTCGTATGTTCGTAATTTATAGACTGGGAAGAGGAGAGCCTTTGTAGGTGTTAACCCCATCATTTCTAAGTACTCCACCTCCTCCTCATCTTCAATTTGCTCAGTGGTGGAAATGTCAAGGGCATCTGCCATCCTTCTAACAAAAGTGAAGTGGGATGAAAAATCCTCAGACACCCTTGGGGGAGAACCAAAGTCCTGTTCAGAGGACACTTCTGGTTCTATTGGTCCCTCCTCCTCATCATCATCACCATCATCATCTAAGGTTTCCCCACTTTCTCAGGGGAAGAGGATGCACATTGCTGCCAACCTGGGACCCTGGAGGGGGGCAGGAGGCTGCTGAGGAGGGACTATTGCCTGTAAGGACTGGATAATTTTAAAAGCCTGAGCAATCTCTTGGGCTGTAGGTACAGGCAAAGTAGTCAAAGAAGTCTCCGGTCTGACAGGTGAGGGTTCTGTGTGTTTTAATTTCTTTCTTTTTTTGCAGGAACTAGAGAGTCAGCCGGTTCAGTTGCTCTTTTAGTTCCCTTTGTGCCTGTCTCAGGGGCAGGAACTGAAGAATGTGTGGGTTCAGCCACAATGTCTGGGGGTGTCGGCTGGTCAGAGCCAGAGGGACTCCTTGGAATTTTCTTCCTTAGCCTTTCAAGGCATTTCTCAGCAGTTTTATCAGGGAATATCTTACATACATCACATTCCTCATTTAAATGGTCAAAGCCAAGACAAACTACACAAAGTGTGTGTTTGTCTGACTTTGCAAAGACCTCTCCACATTGGGTACAGTTTTTGAAACCGGGCTCACCAGTTTTCTTTTGAGGTTTTTCCGACATATTCAAAATTTAATAACTGCTAAGAAAAACCCTAATTTTTTTTTTATCGGTTCAGGAATCGAAGAGGAACCGATGGGACTGTTTGTTCAAAATGGAACTGAGATAGCGGTTCAGTAACCAAGATTTGTCATTTAAACAATTAGAACAATTCAGTGAATTTAAAGAAAATATAGATAGTTCTTTAGTCATAGAACCTCGATTTTAATATAAAACTATCCGGTTCCCCCACGGTTATACCGAACCGAGAGGAACCAAGAAAAACAACAATTTTAACATAAAAAAGATTATCTAGACAAACAATAGTAGAGGCAGTAAATGAAAACAAAAATGTATACTTATACAGTATCTGATGTTTTCTTCACCCAGGAGAAAGTGGACGAACGTGACTCTGAGCGACCAGACTTTTCAGGCAGAGAGAAAAATCTGAAGAGGTTAGAACACAGGCAGTTAGTAGAGGCAGTGTTTGAAAGATGCTCACGTGCAAAGTGTTCCATCATTTGCATGTGTTCCATCTCTCCAGGCAGTCCAACCCTACAGGCTTACTGCAGAAAGTTAAGAATATACTGAGCATTACTGGGGTTAGAACAGCCAGCAATAAACACAGGGCTTGTGTGAGGGAGGGAGAGTTTGATTAATAGAGCATCAATGGTATGTGTGGGCATAGGCCAGGGTACCGGGGTTAACTGAAGCGATGTACATGACAATGCTACCACCTCTTTTGTTGCCAGGCTGGTTGTGATGAATAACAGTGTAGCCAGGAATAGTGAATTCAGCATCCTGGTAAGGTTTCAGCCAGGTCTCAGAGATAATTAGTATATCAGGTCTTAAAGCGAGAGCTGTTGGTTGCAGCAGTGTTAGTTTGTTTAGAAGGCTGCAGGTATTTAGGTGTGCAAATTTTAGGCATCATGGGAGTTGGAGGGTGGGGGGTGGGGTTTGGACCGAGGGGAGGGTTTGGGCCGGGGTTGGGTTCAACGTCCCTGGACAGAATGAGCAAAAGAGTTATCAGAATTTGGGTTTTGGGTTGGCCCATAGAAGCTTGTGATTGGAATTTGGTGACTGGAAGGAAGGCGCTGAGGTGACATGGGTGTTGAATTTTAGGGCTACTAGACCGTCGTGGAAAGTGGGTGGTAGGACAGAAGGACCTACCAACAGACTGAGTAGGTGAACATCAGGGAGCAGATTGGGAGTTAATGTTGGGAAGGGGGGTGTTGGAGCAGCTAAGGTGTAGAAGTCTCGCTGGCAAGGCTGCTGCTCTGGTTAGGAGGAAGGTGGTAGTGACACCAAAGGAGCTAGCAGAAGAACTACAATTAGATATAGAGGCAACATTGTGGGCCAAATAGATAGTACGATATGGGATTTTCCATTGTAGTTTATCTTCCAGGTGTTTTTAAAGTGTGAAAATTCCAGTTCCATCATATTTTTAATTGGGGCCCTGAAGAACTCTGCGGCTGCCCAAAATTGTACTGCTGTCAGCATGTGGCCATGGTTACCTCATCTAAGAAACAATGCGCTAGAAGCATTCTTCAATAGCTCTGCCCTGAGATGGATACCATGAGGCCTATGTGGAAACCAGTCTCAAGCAGCTTGGCATGAAATAGGACAGAGAAAGATAAACAGCTCAAGAAGCAGCTTTCTTTCTTGTAGAAAAAAAAAAATTTGATTCACTTAAAATATATAAATTGAAAGGTTACAGGTAGGATTTTCTAAACCAATTTTTGACGTAAGTTCCCTTAGCGTCTGACTTGTGACCCACAGGACTTGCATCAAAAACTTGGGGTTTTCCATCCCTGTGTCAGAAGGATGCCCGCTACACCACTTCTCTATGATCTGGCATGCGCCACTATTGGGATCACTTGTGTGGATATTTCAGGGTTTGTTGGCTACTTGTGCCCAGCTTTTGATAGCAGGATTGTTATTTATGGCCGTTGTGTCATGCTGGAAACAAATAGGCCTACTTACACAGACACCTAATTGTATATGGAAGTTTTACTAACACAATGAAAATGATTTGGAAAACAAACTGCAAACACAGGGTGAATTGGGGAATACAGCTTTTGTTGCATGGCTGTTTCATGGGATTATAGAAAAGCTTTTCATCAAACATATAGTGTGGGGGAGGGATGAATAGCATTTGTTCTGCTCATATTGGTGATGGAAGCTGGTGGGTGCAGTTGCTAATACAAATCTGTTTTGTCAGAGCACTAGAGACCCATTCACAGACAGCTGAGGACTTGGCATTGAAAACAGATCCTTGGTTTGTCCCATTTCTCAGCTGTTACAAAAACTTGCAAGTATTAGGAAACTACTTTAACTTATTAAGGCTGCCTGCATAGATGTGGCCAGGGGTGGTTTCCTCGCTGCACCAGAAACCCCTTCTGTCTTGCTTCCATTACGTTTTCATACAAATGTTTTTGGTACACTGGGACTAAATGATGAGATTTCTTTGGTGGAAACTCCCTGTTCTCAAATCCTGGCTACAGTCCTGGCTTGCATAACAAGAAGACTTATTGCCATTGCTTGCAGTAGAAGAGTAAAGGACTGAAACCAGATGAGACGCATTACCCTGTTGTTGTCTCTACTATTTGCCAACTACACAAATGTACATTACTAATGTAATGCTATACATCATATAGGAATCTGTATTATTGCATTAGAAGAACTATTTGCAAACTGTCTGGAGTTTGGGTATTGGTGGGAGCAAAGGGAGAAGTGCTCTGTAGGATGTGGAAGTAGTTGTGGTATGCTACTCTCTGAGTCCAAATCCCCCCACCAGCATATCAAATTCCCCCAGCCAGCACTGCCATCCATCCCTTTTCATACTGTGAAACCCACCCAACCCATTTCCTTATCACCACTAGAGATGCAGCAAATTAAAATTCTGCCTGCGAAGTGCCCACAAAGTGGGCACTTTGCGTTGTCACTCCGCTACGTGGAGTGCCCATTTTAAAGGCTCACTTCGCCTTGTAATTATCACTTCACATTGTTACTCTGCCTTAAGGTGAATTAAGGTGGAGTGGCAAGTCTGTTGCAGCCCCCCCCCCACACACATCACATGGCTTGCAGTAGTGTAAGTCACATGCTTTAGCCAGGCAGGAAGGAAGAGAGTCATGCTAGGAGATAGTTTCACTTTCCTCTTTGCAGAAGGAGAGAGAGGAGCCTGGCTGTAGAGAGTAGAGAGAGAGAGAGTTAGAGGCAGAGGTTAAAAACCGCTGGAAAGCCAAATCTTTCTTGTTTTTTTTTTTCTGATCTTGTTCTTTGTTTATTTGTTCTTCTGTGGATTTTTTTTTATTATTTCTTTGTTTTATTAATTGGTGTGTGTGTATGTGTGTGTGAGAGAGAGACTGTGCTGGGCCACAGCCAGGACAGAAATTCGAATGGAGGGAGGGAAGATCTGGGGCCAGGGCATTTCTGCGGTGCGGCGAATGGGTGGGAGTTCGCATGCATGGGGTGGGTGGAGCCAGTTTTGGCTGGACCACAGTAAGATCTTGCCAGCCCCCCCCCCCGGAAGCAGGAGGAGTTGGTGCTGCTGCTGCAGCTGTGATGAAACCATCACCATCGCCACCTCCTTTGGCAGTGGCACCACCTCCCACTGCCCCACCACCATCAGTGCCAGCAGCACCTCAGCAGCATATGCCTGTGCCTGTTCCCCCGGCCCAAGTGTGGAGCCTCAGCCCCAGGCTCCCACAGCATCTGGGCCCCCCGCCTGTGCCTGGTCCTCCCCACACCTCCCTAGTTTGGGAGTTTTTCTATGGTGTGCAGGGGGGACAGTAGCACTGTAAGTTGCCAGACCTGTGGTGTGGAGGTGCACTGTGGCTCCCGGGGAAGTCACCTGGTGACTGAGGGCCAATGCACCCGTATGTTGAATTACCACCAGGAGGAGTGGCAGGCTGCTGTCACAGAATGGACCAGGACTGCACCTGCTGGCCCTTCTATGGCAGAGGGGGTGGCTGCGCGTGGCACTAAGTGGACCAGTGCCATGCCAGCACCTGCTACTCCACCAGCACCACCACCACCAGCTGCAGCACCTCCTGCTGCTGGCAACCCCACAGAACTGCCTGTAAGTCAGGCTGATTTTGGCAGTTCTGTGGAGTGCCGTGGATGCTGCCAACCAGCGCCTGACCAATGTTGAGTAGCAGTTGGAATGGATCAAAGGCCATCGGCTGCAAATGATGGCCGTGCTCCAACTGCTGTTGTCCCACCACAACATTGAGCATTAGTTTTTTAGTTTTTCTTTCATTCTACCCCATCACCCTCTGTAATAAAAATATATTCCTATGTTGCCCCTGAACCTTCCACACTGTATCTTGTAATTGTTTTCCCTTTTTATGCACATTTTGTATTCTTGTCTTCTTCTGTTCTGTATGTGTCGACCCTGTTTTTGATTTCACTTCTGTACTTTATAGTTTCTATCATGTGCCCCCCCTTCTGTTAAGTGTGTGTGCTGTTTTGTTTTTGGATAACCTTGTTTTAAGTAAAAAAGGGTTGTCCTTGCCCTCATTATTTCAACCTAAAGGAGTAGTTCACCCAAAATTTGCAACAACATATGTTATGCAGAGCATTTTGATTTGTATGTAAAGTCCTAGTGTGTCCTTCCCTCTGTCTGCTATTAGGAGTTTTTCCTAAATTAGCCTGCTAGTGTTATGGTAGTTTTCTGAGTTATGATCCCCGTGGATCTCTATCTCAAATATGTTTATTGCCTTTCTTTTACCTGGCAACAATGCATCATGTGTCATGTGACAGTGATGTAGCATAGCCCATTGATTTACCAAATGCACAGTTCACAACAGTAGAGCTGTGTAACTGTTCTTATCCAGCGATCACAAATGGCAAGTTACAGTTTAGCAGATAGCTGACAGCTAGTTGAGTGGGGTTTCTGTAAGAAAGCAGCTACTAAATAGCTGTAATTCACTATTTGTGTTTTCTGTGTGTGCCATGTCTAGCTAGCAGTAGTAAGTGTTTTCATTTTAAAATTTAATGTAATCAAAGTACACACAACAATAAAAAGCACAGAAATTGCCCCAGATCATCAGTGCTGCAATTAGTAAAAACTAGCAGTTTTTGTACAGAAACCCCACTCACCTAGCTCTCAGCTATCTGCTAAACTGTAACAGTAGCTATTTGTGCTCACTGGATAAGAATAGTTACACAGCTCTGCTGTTGTGAACTGTGCATATGCTAAATCTATGGGGTATGCTACATCACTGTCACGTGACACAGGGTGCATTGTAGGAGCGATAAAGGCAATAAACCTATCTGACATGAAGATCCATAGGGCTCATAAAACTACCATAAAGCTAGTAGGCTAATTTAGTAAAAACTCCTACTAGCAGAGAGAGAGGGACACACTAGGACCTTACATACAAATGAAAAGTGCTCTGCATAACATATGTTTTTGCAAATTCTGTGTTGACTATTCCTTTAACAAAACCAGAAAGCCATAACTCCACACGAATAGATGCCAGTAAAATATTTTCACTGCTAGTGCAACTGTATTTAAGACAAAACAAGGCACACAGTAATGACCCTTGTGCTTTGGTGGTTAGGCCTTCAGTAGTGTGCTTCCTAATGAAGACCTATGTGCCAAAGCGCAGTGGGCATTTGTGTGTGCCTTGTTTTGCCATCAATAAAGTTGCAGTAGCATTGAACATTTTTGTGTCATGTATTCATACAGAAAGTAAACATTACTGAGGCACCAAAAATACTGTTCACACACAGTCACCAGAATTAGTGTGCATCCACAGACTGCTACTGTCTTGTCTCCAGAAAATTCACCAGTCCACTCAAAGTGAAATGACAGCATAACAACAAATGTAAAGTCTCCGCACTCCACACTACAGTAAGAACTAAGTGCCCTGCTGCTGCTGTTGGAATTACATGTAATGCTGCTGTTGTTGACCTGACTGTGATGTGATGATGCACAGTGTCTTGCCAAATGGTGTGCAAGAAGGATAACCTGACCATTGAATTTACCGTGAAAGATGATGAGACTGAGAACGCTGTTGGTTGCCCAAAGTGTGCCGCACTGATCCCAACAGGAAGGATGCCCTTTGTGTGTACACTAATACTACTCTTGGTAAGCTGATTAATGTACCTGCCTGGCACCATCATTGTTATCCACAGAACCGGACCTTAACTGTTTTATATATATATATATATATATATATATATATATATATATATATATACATACATTTGTTTTCTACATATATACATGTAATCATTGTTTTGTTTTGTATCACAGGTCACATAGTCACACTTGGTGTGTGCATTTCTGTGCTTGATGAGGAATTGTGGCGTTGGAATACTGTCAAGCCAGTGAAGGTAAGTATTATTTTTTTTTGGGGGGGGTGCATTTTCAAGCAAGTTTCAATAATAGTTTATTGTTTGGTAAATTATTCACAGATCTTATCTGCGACGCATCCTCCTCCAGTCCAGTACTGACGGTCATGGTCATGGATTCATACTACTTGTTGCCTCATGTCTACTGGCCCAGGGGGTATGATGTTGAACTTGTTATTTGGAGAAAGCAACAATGACAGCACACAGCATTAAAAGGTTTCCTCCTAAAAGAGATGAAGAAGGAGTTATTAGTACTTACTTGCAGTAACACATTATGTTTAAAGTGTGGCTGTTCCATCCTGTCATATATGCTGATTAACAGATACAAAGCTGTCTCAGTAAGCCACATGAAGACCAAATAATCACCATCACAAATTTAATACCTGTAACCCATACACTGTGTCAATGTCCCTATATCTTAACTCAAGTTACATTGTAAAAACACATCTTGTCAAGTCATGACCTGGATCAAACTTTGTTCAACACTGGCATGGCTACTGCAGCAATACAGTGTTTGAAGTGTATGGTAAACATATTATGTGACGTACATGTTGCCTACTTTATATGACTCGTCAGTCAGATTTGCACTCTTATGAAAAAATGAAAAACAAAAAAGCACTGATGAAATAAAATTTATATACTTACCGTTACCGGTCTGGAAATAGATATCCTGTAGGTTGCTATACACAGTACTGCAGTACCATAGTCCTCCATCGAAGGAGAGTGGTTTGTTGACCTGTAAAAACAGAAAATAAGTTTACTGTATGTGTTTTGTTTGACCACTGTATCACATAAAATCAACAGGAAACATAACACAGCTAAAGGAAGTTCCATAGTATAAAACATTAGTACACATACTCACTTTAAAGTATTGATAGTAACTAAGAAATCTTGTGGCTGTGGCTGATGTATGAGGTCTCCTCTCTGACTCCATCTGCCATGGCATGGGTAGGACACAGAATGAAAAACATCGGCATACTGGTGGTGGTGGTGGTGGTGGATGGTCATGGGAACATCATGTTGACATTCCCTCTCACATTTCTCTGCATCTGGTGGCTTTGGCTAACAGCGTTTTTTTCTGGTGGTGATCATGAGGGCACACGTTGACATTCCCTCTCACATTTCTCTGCATCTGGTGGCTTTGGCTAACAGCAGTTTTTTTCTGGTGGTGATCATGGGGGCACATGCTGACATTCTCTCTCACATTTCTCTGCATCTGGTGGCTTTGGCTGACAGTGGTTTTCTGGTGGTGGTCATTGGGGAACAGCTGCAGCCTGCAACACATTCACTATCACTGCCAGACACACATAGGTGGATGGCAGGCAGGATATAGTGTGCACTGTGTTACAAATAAGGCATATGGAATTTGAGTCATTCTGAGTGGGACACTCATTTAACTTTATGAAAAACAAAACATGTACCATAGAAAAAATGTGACAGCCTTTTAACCACTTCACTTAAAACCTACCAACATCAACCTCATCATCATCCTCATACAGAAAGCTGCCCTTGTAGTCATCAATGTCTGAATTCTTCCCACTAAGGAATTCTTTCTCCATCATGTCATCTTCTACTTCACTGGTAGGCCATTTCATGCTGCCAGTGCCACCAGGATGGTCCATTTCTACAACATCAAAAGCACAACCATGACCATGCTGGGGCACGAATACTGAGGTTGCAGTTCGAGCTGGCATGTGCTCCTCATTCATTTTTATGAATGTCAGCAAGCTGACATTTGCAGGAGAGAGGTTTGTATGATGATCCCGAACTATTGCACCTACTGAACTGAATACCCTCTCAACACTTACGCTGGAGGGTGGGCATGTTAGGTACTTGAGTGCTACTGAGGTCAGCTCTGGCCAGTCACTGACCTTTCCACTCCAGTACAAAAGAGGATCATCAGTTATTGACAGATGCCTGTTTTCAGCCAAATATGAGTCAACCACTAGCTGTGCTACACGAAGTCTGGTGGTTGATGCATCATCCTGTTCTCCGGAATCATTTATGTCACAAATCCTCACTTGGGACAAAGCACTCCAAAGTGGGTTAATGACAACTGGTTTTGATGGCAGACCACCTGGAACTGCAGCCCCCTTACAGGAAGTGCTTGATACTACTCCAAACTGACCTTCAGTCCGATGATGCTGCTGAGGTTTGCTCAACTTGGCACATGCCTTCTGTGTCCCATGAACCAAGCGCACCAGTTGCCCACTGACATTTTTTACCTGTTCAGGCCCTCCCTTCAAGAGTGAAGCAATTCCATGTTTGTATTGTGGGTCCAGCATTGTTGCTATTGTAAAGTCGTCACTCTCCTGAATGCTTAAGATGTGCTGATTGTGCTCAGATAGTGTCAGCATGTGTTTCAGCAAAACACTGCTAGCACAGTCTCTGGAACCATCAAGGCTATGCTGTAGATTCAGCATTGTCTGCAGCAACACCCATAGCAGTAGAATTGATTGGCTAATGGAGGCAGACTTGCCACTCACTGCCTGTGTGGCATGTTCAAAAGGCCTCACAATTGTTATTACAGAGTCTATGAGGCACCACTGTTCAGTCGTAGTGACATGGAGGCCCCGGATGTGTCACGGCTAGTGTGCATGACAAGATATTCTGAGATGGCTTTGTATTGTTCATACAACCTCTCTGCCATGTATAAAGTAGAGTTCCACCGGGTGACAGCTTCCAGTTTGAGGTAGTGCTGTGGGAGGCTGTTTTTGATCTGCCACCTCCAAAGATGGTCATGGGCCTTTGCAGAGTGTGAAAAGTGAAAACAGATACAGCGTGTAACTGTCAGCATTTCCTTTATATCGGGGTGCTGCAGAAACTCCTGCATCACAAGATTTAAACAGTGGGCCATGCATGGAACCCAAATAAAGCCACCATTTGAGATGCATTTAACCAAATTTGACCCATTGTCACTTGCTATAAACCCAGCTCTCAGGGACAGGGGGTTCAGCCACTCGTCAGTTTCAGTCAGTAGCAAGTCCAGCATGTTTTCATCAGTGTGTGAACGGGTCACACAGCACATAGGAAGTGTTGCATACTGTCGAATTCCTGGAAGATTGCTACCATGACAGTCCACCTTACTACACTGATTATTCACACTACCACCAGCACAAACAACCCCCAGTACCTGCCCAATATGCAGTTATACACAAATATGAACTCCTCTCTGTTTTGCCACTTGTCCACATATCCATAATGAAATGGATGAATGGAGAGGAGGAATGTTGAAGGGCATGTCTTACAGAGTCAGTCATAGTACAGTTTAACTCGGGGACAGCACGGGTGGAAAAGTATGTCCTGATGGGACTTTCCATTTCGGACAGGCATGTGCCACAAACCGTTGGAATCTGGAATTCTCCACGAAGGAGAAGGGCAAAAGAACAACTGCCAGCATTTCAACTACAGCAGCATTAAATTCACATAACACTTCATGATTGAGTGGGTACTTCAGGTTACGGTCACAAATACTCTGCAACCTGGGCTGACTTACACGCTTTGCACAGGGTGTGACAAATGGCTTTGCTCTGCGAATGGCCGGGGTGGTGAAGAGGGCTGCACAGGTGACATATCCACAAATGCAGTTATTTTCCCAGATTTACGCACAGGGGTTGATGTGCCACTTGCACTAGACGTACTACATTGACCACCACCACCACCACTACTGCTATTCTGACCACCACTTGACAAGATTTCAGAATCATTATCCTCCACCTCATCATGCCTGTAGAAATCCTCTGCTGTTATTTCATCACTACTACAGACATTCCTACTTGCTCTTACAGTCATTGAAGGGGATAACATGCCCATTAAGGCTGATGACGAGGGTGAGTGCCCCACTATGTCATTAGCTGCCATCTGGTGCCGAGTCCACAGTGCCATGTGCCTGTTCTTAAGATGTGTATGCTGACCCCCCATCCCCAGATGACTCCCCTTTTTACCTCGACTCACACGTGCATGGCAAAACTGGCAGATTGCAACTGACTCATCATTTGCATTTTGCACAAAAAAATTCCAAACAAGGGATTTTGATCCCTGACCCCTACTTTTAACATGTCCCTGATTCTGCTAATTGGAGTCCAGTTTTTAAACCCTGAAATGGGGGGTGTGCTACATGATTTTTCAGGTGGGACATACTTGGACTGCAACTGACCATTACCACGGCTACCTATGATTATTACTGGGCCATCATCAACATCAACAGGAACCACTAAATCACGACTTTTTTCAGGACAGGGGATTTAATGTCAACAGACCCAGACACAGCCACCTTGACTTTCTTTTTCTCCGGTTCCCAACAGGGGTCACTGACATCATCATCATATTCATCAACATCATCCGCATCCACATTTTCTGCTTGGATGCTGTCATGTGGACTACATGTTGCAACCACAGCAACATCATCCTCATCATCATCATCATCACTCGATATTTTTGCACCACACTGAGAATCATTGCGTGGCAAAGGCATGACCTCCGTGGTGGAAGAAATGTGACATTGTGCATTATCGTTGCCATGATCAGAATCATGTTCACCTACCACTGGGATGTTACTGGGGAGTATGACATCATCTACACTGTCACTCACTGCTTTAGACTCAGCTATATTTTTTGACACAGTTAACTGGTCGGAAGTGGAACTCGAGGCAACAATACCCATCCCAGCAGAAACTGCACTAACACCACCAGCTGGGAAAACATTATCTCCTCCAATTACGATTGAAGCTACAGATTGCGCTGTAAAAAAACACTGATGGAGAAATCCCTTTCCTCACATCAGCTATGCACTTTTGCGTACTACCACGCACACAGACAATTTTACCACTGGCAGCAGTGCCATGGCCAGAAACAGCTTTGCTTGCACGTCTCTTTGCCGGCATTTTGGGTGATCACCAAGAAAATTGTAAACCAATTTAGATTTTGGAACTTTCAGTTTGGCCCTGTGGATGTGACGTGAAGCCCCAAAAACAACAACAGTGGCTTGCGGTCTGCAGATGTAGAATGTGAAGTAAACAAATGCAGAGGCACAGACAGATTAGATTGCACTGCACAAACAAGAAAAAGATGCAGATGCAGACGCAAAGTCACAACAACACCTTAACCACTGCTGCTCACAACAGTCACAATCCAAATCCAATATGGAGAAGAATACCTTTTACCACTTAGGGGTGGGGTGGGGGCAGTGCACTGCAGCAACAGTACAAAACCAAACCAATATACCACAATCCCTCCTGACCACAAAGCAGTACAAAATCACGCAGCTGTGGTGGATAGCAGGTTCACACTGCTGTAATTACTCTGTGGCACAATAAAAGGTGTCTGTGATTTGATGGCACATGTCGCACACACACACACTATAAGTAATGTGTGCCAAATTGAAAACTTCAGTAATATAAACCAGATCTTTTCAACAAACTGAAATTATGCACTGCTGCAACACAAAATTCAGTAAAAAAAATGTCAAGAATTACTGAAAATACTACTGTGTACATTAACAATTATACAACAAAAATATAACCAAAACAAAAAGACTGCCTTTTTCTCCCAGACAGTTAATCTACCTACTCGTACACCACACAGATATGCCCTTCCCCAAAAGCACACTTCCAGTGTCTCTCAGTACTCAGACTGAATGTTCAAAATTAACGTTCAAAATCCACACACAAACAATAAACACTCAATGATATGAGTACAGGAGGGTTTCCTACAATCAATGTACTATGTTTTAAGCCAAAAAAAGGCTCAAAAAGGATTTTTTAAACAGCTTTTAAAGAGTTCGAATCACAGAGCTCTGACAGCAAACTGTCTCCAACTACCGCTACACACACACTACACTGAACTGAGGCTGTGCAGAACAATCTAGAGCCCATGTGACCTGCAATCCCATGAATCAATGCTAAATTCATCTTGGATCCCCAAAACAAGGTGAAGTGGTGTGAAGTACATTGGCATCAATGTCCTTCGCCTAAAAATATGCACATAAGTGGTTGGGGAAAGGTGGAATAATGCAAAGTGCATTGAAAACAATGACTTTGCGATCCTCATCATGACGCGAAGTACTCCGCTTCGCGTTGCGGAGTGCTTCGCGGATTCTTGGTCACTCTGCGAATTGCTCCACGGAGTGAATTTTGGCCACTTCGCACACCACTAATTGCCACCCTGTCCATCCTGTCCTTGTCAACCTATAAATTCATCCTGGTAGATACAATTAATGGTTTAAACATATCCAGTTTGACATGAAGATCCTCATACTTTGCTTCTCATCGCCCGGCCCAAATGGTAACAATTTTGCTCAAGTAGTGCTTTACATGAGATTGCTGGCATGCTTCCCAGGTGACGAAACACACAGAATGAAGATATTTTCATTCAACTAAAGCTGCATAAAACAGAAAAAAATGTATCACTCTTATTGTAATTTCATTTTTTGTTAGCTCCGATGTTGCCACTTGAAATTGATAATAAATGGGTAAGATGCACGCCTGCTAGGGACACTGCCGTAGCTCACAGGGGCATAGCCAGGATGTGATGGAAGGGGGTTCCAAATATTTCTAGGGGGGGGTTTGGAGGCATGCTCCCCAGAAAATTTTAAAAATGCAGTAGTTAAATGGTGCCGTTTCATGCATTTTTAGGCAATAACTGTTGAGTTACAAAATGCACCAAAATTCAAGTGTTCAGTCTCATCCCTCCCTAGTCCCAGGTCTTTCAACTAACTTTGTTTTGTCTCAGTCCACTAACCAGGTAAACTAAAATATTGATTAATAAAAACAGAATCTTGTAGAGAACCCTATGTGCAAAAGAACATTCCATGAGGTCAGGAAGAACTGACTATTTATTTATTGGGAATTCAGAATTAACACCTTTGAGCCATAGGCTCTTTTACAAAAGTTCCACGTCGAAAGTTCGTAAAAAGACAATTAAAAAAAAACATTAGAATTGGTTTACACAATCCAGGGTTGCTTAACACAAGAAACAGTATGGCTAGACATAGTAGCTAGGTTAGATACAATGAAAAAACAGGGAATATCTTTATAAGCAGTGGAGTACACAGACACAGTTATACAGAGAATTATAATGCATCAAAATTAAGTCTTGTCATCGGAGTAGAAGAGTTTCAAAAGTAGCAGGGATTGACGCTACATACTGATATAGGCATACGAGAGAGGGGATGCGTAACTGTAGGTAGGTAGCTTAGGGTGTAGGGGGGATGGGAGGTCAGAAGACATTCAGGACCTGGGCTAGTGGACAGGGGAGTAGGAAGGGGGAAGAAGAGTTGGAGAGCTAGTAGTGGGATACAGCAAGTGAGGGGAAAGGGGGAGGTGAAAAAAGAGAAAGAGAAAAAAGGTATAGGGGATTATGGGAGGTGGATAGAGGCAGAGAAACAGAGAAAATGGAGATAAAGGGAAACAGGGGTGTCAGCCTGGGGTAATTAAGTGAAGCAGTCACATGAGGCCCAAGTCACAAGGGTGTGACGAAGATTATGTTTGAACAGGCCTAGAATGGCTGAACTGGTGACTTTGCTGCCCAGCGAGTTGAATAACTTAGGGGCTCTGCCTGCAAATGACCACTGGCCCTGAGAGTTGTGACAGCAGGGGACAAGTAGGGTGGAGTTATCAGAGTTTCTGGTCTGGCGAGTGCTGTTAGTTGGTCTAAGGAGATTCTGTACCCCAGAGGGGGTGTCAGAGGGAAGTGGTCAAGGATGAACGCAGAGTCAAAAGGTATCAGGTTGGACCAAGCAATTGCTAGGCAAATTTATTTTAAGCCAGCATGATAAGCAAAGCAAATAAAAAAAAGGCGAACTGAATACGACAAAAATAAACAGAAGCAAAAGAAAAAGAATATATCATTATACACTTCTCTAGAAATGGCTAGAGCATAACAGCAGGTCAGTCTACTACCAACCTCTCTACTCACTATCTATCTGAGGAGATGCATAAAAGTTGCTCCTTTTATCTCAGTGGGGGTCAGGTGATTTACTTGAAGCTCCGCCCACTTACTTCCAAAATCCTTAATTTTAAAACTAACCATTATTTTCACATATTAAACACAGGACAGCTTCAATTCAGCATAAGACTATGTAGTATAGCTCTTAATATCAATAAATATGCTTAGTGTCTTTTATTGTAATGATGTTCCTGGTAGCAGACTCCTCCCCTTGAACTGAGCAGTATATAGGACTGAGAAACAAGGCCGACCAGCTCCTAGAAACAATGGAGAGGCCAAGGAGGAAGTTCTGCAGCCAGGTTTAGGTGATGTCTTTCTGGTCACTATTCATTGTCTATATGCTTTTCTTACAGCACTTTATTCAGTATATTCAGTTCAGTAAAAAGCAACTGAGTGATACACCAGACTTGTATTATTTATAGGTATGTAAAAGAGACATAAAGCAACATAAATATAAACTGGGTTTTTACTGTTTTACCTTAAACGTGCCTGGTAGATCTGCACATCACCACAGAACTTTGTCTAGCTGCTAGCTAACTGCCACCCAAAAACAGAAAACCACAAATAAGTATTTTTTTTTGTTCAGGGAGTTACAAGATAGCTGTAACTAACAAAAACAAACCTCCTATTCTACCGTCTCCTTTAGTGTGCACTGACTGGTATGTATATAAGAAGGGCTCCATGTATTCCAACACTTCTCTATGCTATGCCTGCATCGAGTTGTTAAAGATTACACTGCAGAAACAGACAGTCAGAACCTAAAAATGTACCTCAGTGTCATGTTTCCCATTCAGCATGAATATTCTTCACTTACATTACTCCCTCAGAACTCAGACCACTACTTTAATGAGTAAGGAAAGGACAACATTTACATCACTGTTGCCAGCTGCATTCTCTTATAATACATTCTGCAGCAAGAACTGAGTTACTCAGTTCACTATCATGGGTATTCCATAAAAGGGGGCATAAAGAAATTTTTCTTCCTGAATCCATAAAGAATCATAGGGATAGTACAAAGAGCTTTCCCATGTGGCCTGTCTGGGAAAGGGAAAATAAAGCAAAGTCAGTATAGACAGGATAGTTACAGAAGGTGCTGCTGCAGCAGACTTGAAGCAGGAGAAAGAGAAGAAGCTTCCAGAAATACAAATGGTATTACAGCACCCTGTGACAGGGGGCATAAGACTGAGGGATGCCTTTTTTACTACCAGGCAGGTTTGGTAAGTGATTCTTCCCAGAAGTTGAAGCCAATTACTGTAGCCTGCTTATACAGGTCGCAGGTGTGCATGCGGGGTCAGCACAAGTCAATAATCTACAGGACTTGTTCAGAGCAATGGCGACACTCTGTAAGGCAGACACAGAGGCAGCTCCTGATCTCCCGCCATCCTGTGGTATAAAACTGACAAACTTGGGTGTATGGTATTGTGGTCTGAGAAAAGTCACATACTTCAATGGTCCTTAATGGTTTTTTCTATATGATTTATTATTATTGTAAATGAAAATATATTTAATTAAAAAAAATGGGAACTACCTTAGTTGATGGATCAATAATGAAATATTTATCTTCATAAAATATTTGGATGGGCAGGTAAATAACAGGACTGTGGATTCATAGCTCTGCACAAATAACTGACTGTTATTTAGCACAGCAGCCCAAACAACTTTTATACAGTATTTTAATTTGAAACAAAAAAAAAATTCAGCTTCCAAAATTGCAGACATAATGGGGAAGACTATGTTACGCATAGTTGTTTTTACTTCTGGCAAAGACTAAGAGAAGCAAGATGAATTTGTTCAATATCCCCTAATAAAAATGTATTAGTGTCCCCATCTCCATGGTTAAAGAATGGCCATAGCAGACTATTTTTTCTCCTTTTCCCCAACCCAATCATCTCCACTGTGGCTCTACCTCGGCTTTTTAATTTACCAGCTCTAAACGCTGCCTGCAGTAAACCTGGCGAATGCTGCCTCAGCCCTCAGACTGTGGTGTATTACTCATCTCAGGCTGCTCTAATTTCCAGCTGGACACTGAGGCATTTTCAGTCTGCCCCCTGTCCAGGGCAGTGACGACCACCGAGACCCTAGCTGCATCCACAGGACGGAGGGAGGTTGGGAGTGACAGAGAAGTTGACCGTCCGTTGGATTATTTATTTATTTATTATTAGCAGCCAAAGTTATTGAGTCAGAAAAGCAACAAAATAAATTGGGCCCAGAGAGCAGCCACCCTGATCACACACACCACCGACTCTCTCACACTGACTAGTGGGAAACAAGTGAGAGTGTCAGACAGGTCTATGCAGTCTGGCTGCTGAGTACCACATGACCACCACTTTACAGTCATCTGACCCAAGACCCAATCATTCGAGGCTCCAGCTCAGGAGGCAGGGCTGATTGCTCTGAATATTCATTAGCAGATACCCGCCTCCCGACCTGTCTCGCAAGCACTGCGGCACTTTAATTAGTGGAATCTTTGACATTTTCCGACACCATACTGACACCTGGCACTTGGCTGAGGATGTGAGTAGAGCGGGGGGGGGTAGATGGCATTTGTTTGGAGTTACGAAGTGGCCAGGACTTTGCAAGTGGGGGTGAGGGGTTATTTAATGCATTGGTAAAACAGGAAGGGGAGTTCCATGCACCCAGGAAACACCCCCTAGCTACGCCTATGGCTCAGAACTGTGACATCAGCACTGAAGTTTGGGAAATTAGCATGCCACAGACTCTAATTTATGAGTCCATACTTATTGCCATGCAGTAAAAGAATAATAATAACCCCAGCTAATGACGTGTTCATACATTTCAAATCAGACAATGTGTGATATAAAGGATGAAAAAAAGTCACTGTACCTTTGCATAAGAATTAAACTGACTTGCTTGGCATTGGACTTCTGAAAGTCACAAGGAAACTCCCGATGAAAGTCATGGAAACTGAAGTCATAAACCTAGGAGAACCAGGATGTAACTGAAACATACACATAGTTAAAAACTCTCCAATTGAAGGATTAAACTGTTCTAATCTACAAAGCACCAGAAGAAATTAACTATATGCCTATAAACTAAATCCTTAAAAATACAAAATAAGAGTCTCACCATAGTGCCAGTCTACTAAATTGCATCCACAATCTTCTTCGCAAGAGTTAAAAGCAACTCTTGGGTGTTGTCCCAATGAGAATGTCAAAGCTAACAGAAAAATAAATCATGCTAAGTACTGTATGGTAGAATGTTTTTATTTCTGTAGCATTCCATGTTATTAGGAATTGATAACAAATGGGTTCTAATGAATAATACCCATCAGTCTATGGGAGGGAGAGACTACTGCCACGTGCACATCTTCCAGTGAGAGCTTTACATTATAATTGCTGCCTTCAGCATCTTGTGTTGAAAGGATGCATCAGTTGAACTTTGAGTATCAAGCTTGTAGTGCCTGGTGAATGTGGAGAGGGGTGACAGCATACCCAGTAAACATATGAAGGAGCGACGTTGTGACTGCCTTCATAGCTCTGAAACATAAGCCTCTGCCCTTTCAGCACACGAGGCTGCCTTGGCCCTTGATGACTGTGCCCTTATCAAAGCTGGTGGTTTCAATTTTGACACTACATAAGCCTTTGCTGTACAAGCTCTGGCCCAGCTAGCTAAAGTAGCATTGGAAACCATGTGTACTTTCTTTGCAGCTCAGAAGAACATGAAAAAAATAAGGGGGATAGGGGTTTTACTATAAGTGCTCCCAGAGTCTGGAAATCCCTTCCGTCCCAGGTCCGCTCCTCACCCTCTCACTCATGTCTTTGGGGCTCCCTCTGGACTCACCTGAAGCTTTCCTCTGCATGTGGTTGTCCTAAACCGCCATAACCCCATCATGGTTCCTGTACTGGGCTACTATGTCCCTGCATTTCTGGTGACCCCAGCGTGGGCCTTGAGGGTGGTTCTCGTTTACTAAGGTTCTGTTTGTATTATATTATACCTACTCTCTGCTCTAGGTGGAGTTTTGTCAGATGCACAGTTTGGTGGTCCTTATCTGTATAGAAATGTGCTCGCCTTATGCTCCTGGGCAGTGATGTGTTGATGCACCATTCTTCTCCTTATGTGATCCTATGTATGCTCTTTCCTGCTCAACTGTATTATATTCTTGACTGCTTATGTTATGTGATGTCATCTGTATCTACCTGATCCTGTACAATCAATGTTTAACTGTATCTTATTGTTCTTTGTATGGACTTTGTCCCTCTTTGTACTCTCCCGGGTCATACCTGAAAATAGGCAATTGTTTTGTCTAGTGTGCTTACCCGGTCAACAAAAGCTAATAAATAAATAAATTAATTAATTAATTTGGTGAAAAGTCGGTGTTCTTACAAGATACATTTTGACAGCTTTACACTTATCATGATGGCGCAAATGACTTTCTTTGGGATTTGCTGGCTTTGGGCAAAAAGTTTGGATGGTGAACCTCTTGGTTCACAAGAAAGGCAGTGAGCACTTTTGGAGGAGAGAAGGAAGAACAGAGAGAGAAGGACATAGTCCTGAGGAAAATTACCTTATCATGTCAAAAGATGAGATAAGACTCCTCACAGGAGAGAACCTGAAGCCCACTTAATCATCTGAAGGAGCAGAGGGCTGTCCAGGAAACACACATTAATAGAGAAAGTATCTTTGGAAATGTGATAAATTTCATTTATACTTATTGTAAACGCATTATCAGGATTTATACACATAGTAAACTCATCAGTGTGTGGCCACGCTCCCCTTCCCACGTTCCCTCCAGCACTACTTTCTCCACTTTAAAGAACAGTATAGTGGAGAAGGTACACCCCCCAACCAAACTGAAACATGATTCCAGCTCATTCTCTCTCTCTCTACAGCACCCACCTAACTGTGCTGTAAATTTGACTGAACACACACTGGAATACAAGTTTATTTTTTTAATTCAAACCAAACACTACAAGTTTTCCACCCTGCCCCCACCCCCACACTGCTTCAACTTTCTCAGTGAGCCACTCCGGTCTCTTCTGATCCTCTCCCTGGGGACTTCATAGGTGCCGACTCCATGGGTGCTGGGTTGCTCGGGCACTCCCAAAAGTGACTTAAGCACCCTCAATGTTTTGAGGTCAGCCTGTAAAAAAGGATTACTAGGGAACCCAGCCACAGGAAAAATACTACCTGCTGGCAGTGAGTACTTGGAAAGGTTCATAAAGGTTGGCACCCCTCTTTCTGGCCCACACTCTGTCACAACTCACATCTTCACCCTCTCTCCAGCTTGCTCTGCTCCTTCCCTGACACCAGTGCACAACAAAATCTAGTCAGACTGCAGTATTTAAAAAAAAAACAATGTGAACTACAATTTGCAGATGCCAGTTTCTTTAGACACAAGGCTGACGCCAGAAATATGTGTGTGATGGTGGCTCCCACCCGCTCACTGAAGCCTGCCACAATATTTACTGACATTTTTTTTAAAAGCTACTAGGTCAGAAAGCTGCGGTACTGCACTGTCTGCTGGCATCATGCCAGCACATCCATGGCAATGCCAATGGCAACACCACAGGTACAAGATGGACAAATACTACTTCACCAAACATAATTTATTTATTTAATAAAAAAAAAATAAGTATCTCGCAAGATCCTAACCTGCTGCATAAATCAAATACACATGGGGATCTTGTTGTATAAATGATTTATAGGAATACGTGCTGTTTGGCCTCGGATACCTCACTTGTGGCTTATGCCACTTGTGAGGTTACCCGAGGTCAAACAGCACTTATATAGATAAAGCCTAATAATGCCTCCTCCCATCTTTCTTTTTACCCCAATATAGAAAAATAGAATTTGTTGGCAGATAAGGACTACTTGGCTGACCAAGTCTTCCCATTTTTTCCTACTTACAACATCACTGTGGGCTCTACTTGATCTCCGGCTCCCCCCCCCCACTAAGATTCCCTTATGCCTATCCCATGCATTCTTGAACCCCACCACTGTTCTCACCCCCCACCTCCACTGGTAGGCTGTTCCAGTAAACCACCACCCTATCTGTGAAGAAGTACTTCCTCACATCTCTCCTGAATCTACCCCCTCCAGCTTCATAGCATGTCCCCTTGTTGTTGAACACCTTCTTTTCTGAAAAATATTTTCTTCCTGTACCTTATTTACTATTGAGAGGCATTTAAAGGTCTCTGCCATATCCCATTCTCCTTTCTGTTTTCCAGGGTATACATATTGAGTTCTTTTAGTCTCTCCTCATATGACTTTTGATGCAGGTCCCTTACTATTTTAGTTGCCCTTCTGTCTATGTTCTTGTGGAGATGTGACCTCCAGGACTATACACAGTATTCCAGGTGAGATCTTACTGGTGATCTATATAGAGGAAACACCACTTCCCTCTTTCTGGTGGTGATACCCTTCCCTATGAACTCCAGTGTCCCACTAGCCCTCCCAACTGCCTTGTCACACTCCCTGGCCACATTCAGGTCACCCAATATGATTACCCCCAGGTCTCTCTCCTGCTTTGTAGTTGTCAATAACACTCAACCCATTTTAAATTACTCCCCTGGATTTCTGTGCTCCAAGTGCATTGTTTTGCACTTTTTGCATAGAAATCCAGCTGTCATACTGATTTTTCTCAGGCTTCTGCTCACCCTTTCTACTGGGGAGGCTTTTGGCACATACAACCCATGCATTTGCATGGGGGCCACAGTCAGCAAGAGGGACCCCTGGCCCTGCCATCCCCTACACCACTGTCTGTTAGGGGCCCTGGCTTCGAGCTTTGCATGGGGGCCCCAGCAGGGCAAAAGCCTCCACTGCCTTTCTACTCATGTGGAGCGTCCACTCAACTGCAGATTTTTGTAGTGTCATCCGAAAAGAGGCAGACCTTCCTCTTCAACTCCTCCACAATGTCACTTATAAAGACATTAAAAAGGATCGGTCCCAGCATTGATCCATGAGGCATCCCACCTTTCACCCTCCCCTCCTCTGAGTGAACTCCATTTACCACAACCCCATGCGGTCTACCCGCTGACCAATTTCTTACCCAGTTACCACCTTTATACCCACTCTTAAACTTCCCAGCTTGCTTACTAGTCTCTAATGTGGAACAGTGTTAGGTAGACTACGTTCAACGCTGCACCCTAATCTAATTCCTTGGTCACTCATTCAAAGAAATCTATCAGATTTGTTTGACATGACCCCCACCCCTGGTGAATCCATGCTGTCTTGGGTCTTGTAAACCACTGGATTCAAACTTTCAAAATATTCCACCATACTTTCCTTTAGCAGCGATTACATTAACTTTCCCACTACCGATGTCAGGCTGAATGGCATATAATTCCCAGCTTCCTCCCTGCTACCACTTTTGTGAAGTGGGACTACATCTGCCCTCCTCCAGTCATTAGGAACCCCTCCTGTTTCCAGTGAGCTTTTAAGTAAGACCGTCAGACTCAGAGGTGCAGTCAGTACCTCTCTGCGCTCCTTCAGTACCCTTGGATGCTCCACATCTGGTCCCATGGCTTTATCTACTTCCAGATTAACGAATCTCTTCAGGATTCACTTCTCTGAAAAAGGACTAGTGTCCACCTCCCTCCTTTTAGTGCTCATGTTAATTTTTTATGGTTCCTCCCCTTTCTTTCCTCTGTCATCACTGAACAAAGGTATCTGTTCAGGATATTTGCCTTTTTCTGGTCTCCCTCTGTGCAGTCCCCCTTTCCCTTTTTAACCTTACAATCCCTCCCCTGGTCCTTTTCTTTTCACATGCATACCTAAAAAATGTCTTGTCCACTTTCATTACTGCTTGGGCTATTCTTTCTGAAGCTTGAGCCTTCACACATCTCCATATCCTTCTCCCTCTGTGTATCCTTACACCTTCTGAATGCTACCCTTTTAGACTTTACCTTTTCAGGAACCTTTTTTGAAAACCAAACCAGAGCAGTCTCTCCTATTTCTTTTGCTCACTTCTTGATGCAGAGGTTTTTTGCCTTCACTATGCTTCCTTTTAGCTTTGCTCACTGTTTCTCTACCTCACCCAGGTTATCTATCCTCCTGAAGTCCAGGGCCCTCGCCCTTGTGTGGTTCAGTTCTGCAGCTGTACTTATACTGAACCACACTGTATGGTGATCACTGGTCTCCAGGTGTTTTCCCACCTTGATGTCTGCAACACTGTCCCTGTTAGTGAGTATCACGTCAGGTATTGCCCCATTATGAGTGGGTGTGCTGACAAGTTGCCTGAGGAGTGCCCCCTGCAGGGAGTCCAAGATGTCCTTGCTTCTAGCTGAAGCCACAGCTGGGAGGCTCCATTCTATATCTAGTAAACTGGTCCCTCACTAGCAGCTTCTTCCCCCCCTTTTCTGCCATATTGCCAATGGCTTTCACTAGTACCTTCTCTAACTCCTCCCCCTGTGCTTGAGGTCTGTATATCATGCCAGTGTGAATATTAGCTCTGTTTCCCTTCTCCAGGGTGACCCACAGTACTTCTGCTCCCTCCTTTAGTCCTCGTATCTCTGTCCCTTTTATGCTTTCCCTCACATAAAGCAACACACACCCTCCTTTCCTTCCCACTCTGAATAGAGTATAGCCTGGTATGGCCATGTCCCAGTTATGGTTTTCAGTGCACCATGACTCGGTAATGGCCACAATATCCAGGCTGGCCTCTGTCATGATGTCCTCTAGGTCCAGAATCTTATTTCCTAAACTTCTAACATTCACACACATGGCCTTCCAGATTGTTACCACTCTGCTTATTACACTTTTTTTTTTTTGACATCCATCTGCCCCCCCCCCTCTTTTTAATGCTCCTTTTCCCATCCCCCTTCATTTCTACAACCCTGCTTGCACCCTGGGATATTTCTCTCCTTTCAGGTTCTCCCTGTTTCCTACTTTAGTTTGTGGGGGGGCAGTTTTTGCCTCCCCAGTTTCTTCTACCAGCCTCTTGGCTAGTATAAATGTTTATTGAAGTCATCACCGTGACCTCTCTACAGTATGCAACTGTGTGTCTTCCTTTGCTTATCTGACCACCCTCTTGGTTTCCCTTGTTCTCATTTGATATTCTAACTATTCTTCCTCCCCTTATTTTCCTTGTACCTGGAGAAGGCCTTCATTTTGACTCTCACTGCTTCCCTGACCTTTCCAGAGAACCATATTGATCTCTTGTACATGTTTCTTTTGATTACCTTTCTTGTGCAAGACTTTGCTGCCTTAAGGATGGCCAGTATGGTTGCCTCCTTCTCTCCTCCTCATCCATGATGCTGCTCACTCCAACTAATGTGTCCCAGACTGGCTCCCTCATCTGGATGAAGCCTGCCCTTCCGAATCTAGGACTTCAGCCTTTGAAAAGGGCTTATTTGTCCCAAGAACTAGGGTGAACCATACAGAGTTATGGTTGCTGGGCCCTAGTGGTTCCTCCACCCTCACTGCTCCTTCCACTTCTGAGTTGGTGAGCACCACATCGACAATGGGATCCTGCCTAGTAGGTTCCATAACCAGCTGCTCCAGCTGGCAATCCTGCAATATATCCAGCACAGCCTGACTTCTGCAGCTCTTGGCTGCTGGAATGACACAATCAGTATCCCCTTTGCCATTCCCCTTTCTAGTTCTGCCCCTAGCTCCTTCTCTCTCTCTCTCTCTCTCTTCCTCCTGTCCTGGAGGTCTAAAAATCACCCCATCTGTAGTTTCTTGCCTGAGGCCACCAAGTTTCAAGTTCAAGTTTATTGTGAAGAGATATATCTGTTGAGGAAGCTCATTTGCAAGGAGGTCCCTTGGGACAAACATACATCAAGTACAATACATGATGAAGGATAACAAATACATAGTGCAAAACAGCAAAAAAGATAACAGCTGAACCCACAGCTATTTTGTTTCCCCATTACCTCCTTTGATATTTCCATCTTCCACTGCCTCCATGCCTTCCCTGAAAAATAGAGCCACTCCTCCTCCTTTACCTTTTCCTCTGTCCCATCTAAATATGATGTAGCCTGGGACTGTCAGGTCCTAATTCCACCACAGTGTTTGTCACCATTGCCTGCAGCTCACTAGTTTTATTTCCCAGACTCCTGGCATTAATGCAGATTCCATTCCATCTTTCTCCTTCTCCGCTGTTGCTTTTTCCTATTTTTCTCCCTTATTCTTCCCTTGTCTCCTTAATTGTTTTATTTTTCATGCTGAATGTAGGCTTTGTTAGCCAGCCCTAACTGTCCTCTTCGTCTAACCTAATTTGAACTTCAGCGTTACTATTTCCCACCTTGCTGCTGCGAGTCCCCTGTTCAGGGGAGCCTTTGCTAGGTTCCCCACCCACTTTCTCTTCTCAGTGATTCCCTTAGCCTCCATCTCCCCTGCAGTCAAACCATCCAATGTAGACGTCAAACTTCTGCCTGAGAGCACTGGTCCCCTCCAATTCTAGGTGAAGGCATCACCCTTGAAGAACCATCCTGTTCCAGAATCCCCCCAAAATGGTACCCCTCCTCCTGATACTATCTCTTCAACAACCCATTAAATTCCTCAGTCTCTTCCTACCTTCCTCAATCATTTTTATTCCCTCATTCCATACAGGAAGGACCTCAGAAAAGGCCAGGGAAGCTAAATGCACCTGCAGTCTGTTCCACAGCCTTTTAAAGTTTCACTTTACTGCCTCCATAGGCTGGTTTGCCAGATAGTTGGTTCCCCAAATGTACCAGTACACCCAGCTCCCCTTCCCCCTTCTCTGCCATCTGATCTATCCTATCTATATCCCAGATGGTTGATGCATCTGGAAGGCAAATTTTGACTATTTCTCTCCTCCTCTTCCCCCACCCACAACCATCTCCACTCCCCTAATCATTGAGTCTCCAATCACTAAGACTCTCCTTGCTGACATCCTCCTCCTCAACCCCTCAGGTGCCACCTAGTCATCCTGCCCATTTGCCCTAACTGACTCAAAGCCCCTCCATCCCCCCAGATGGAGTCAGGTACCTGAGCCTCCTTCAGGGGTGCAAAGCAGTTTGCTGTGTGGATGGTGAGAGACCAACTGAACCATTTGTGGCTTTCTCTGCCACCCTTTTCCCTCCCTTTCTTCACCACCCTCCAGCCCCTTGGGCTAGTGGACCTTTGAGGGAGTGGCAGCGTGGGAAGTGGACCCCAGTTAAGCCAGTACCACAGCTGAGAAATCTCACCTCATTGCTGCTATCAGCTGAACATGGAGGTCTGAAAAGGTCCTGCAGATGGGGCAGTGCCCCTTCCCCAAGAACATAACCCTAGAGAAGAGAGCCCCACAGTCCCCACAACTGACTACCTCCCCCTGTACCTCATCTGCATATTGATAGTACAATAACCCCAGGCCACTGTTAATAACTTGCTTTCCTCTATCTGCCTAGTACTTTTAGATTAGAACCAAAAAGGTCTACCTTATATATGGAGTTCTGTTATATACGGAGTACAGTCAAGGCTGCTTAATCTGGACACCTCAGTGGATGCCTTTTCATCCCAATTAAGTGGCTGTACCATTAGAGAGAATTTTTTTAACTCTTCCCTGTTGTACCTCCACTGCCCATAGTAGCACACCAGAGAGCCTGAAGAATGCCGAGGGCAATATTGCATTTCATTTATTTGGAGCAGAGTATAAAAGTAAATTATAAGTTGTACTGTACAATAATAAAATATTGTTTGCGCTGTCTGAGTACAAACAAGCATGGTGCACTTGCTGCTTACTTCATTAGGGATGCTAAACACACCGAAGACTGATAAAAGCACAAAATGCCAAACGTGAAGAAAAATGAAAGTAAGTTTAGTGTTTTATTTAAAAATAGTTTTAAAAGCAGTTGATTGAGCCAATGTGGCAAACTGGGAAGAAAGCATGGAGTACTGAGAGTAGATGCGCTGACACGCCATGCCACAGAGGTTACAGTTACCACAGAGGCTGGGTAAGGGAAGCCGCTAAACAGGACTAATTCAGCATTTAAAATGGAGGAAGCCTGGAGAATCTGGAGCAATAGAACAGTGAGACAGAGAAAGAAGAACTCTAATTTCAGCTGTGGGGAATGGGAGGAGGATCAGGGAAAATCGTTGGCTCAGGAGGACCAGGAAGTGAATAGGAGATGTGTGTGTGGTAGAGGCTGCCAACACTATTCACAGTGCATTCACACATGCTCAGCGGCTCATCAGTGTCCCATTAACTAGCCAGAAACCAGGACTTCCGGTCTGGTCGACTTCCTGTATGGCAGCTTAGCTTTTTAGCTCCGCGACAACCCGACCTAAATCCGTTGTAATCAAGTAAAAGGAAAACCCATCCTGTAGTACAAACGCAGAATAACGGACTACCTGATGCCGGCCAAACATAAAATGAAGGAAAATTGTTCAGGTGAGGCGAACAAACAACAGAAAATGCTGACAGAGTTAGACCCATGAGTGATGGCGCAGCTAACGATGGAAATGCAGCCTGATGATGTGGAAGGGGCAAGCCAAGGAGAGGAGAATTATACAATAACATCTAAACAACTATGCTCTACCCTAAAGCAAATGAACAAAACTTTACTGCGTCTGGATAAAAATGTCTCGAGCCAAAAACAAGATATACTGGACTTAGTGCAGAGAACAAGTCTAGAGACTGTGATGTCAGATTATACCCACATGACAGATGCCCATAATACTACACTGCTCGACCTTCACCAGAGGGCAAATAAATTAGAGCAAAAGCTGGAGGAACTCGGAAATAGAAACCGCCGTAACAATATTCGAATCCATGGTTTACCGGAAGGTACAGAGTCCAAAAACATGGTGGAATTCATGAGTTCTTTTTTACATGAGATCCTGAACCTCCCACAAAATAAAGAACTAAATATTATTCGGGCCCACATATCCTTAATCCCTTGCCCTAGGGACTTGAAGGCAAGACCACGCTCCATAGTGATAGCTTTTCTAGACTACAGGGTAAAAGGAGAGGTGTTAATGTTAGCCTGGGGGAAAAGGGAAATTCACTTTGGAGATGTCCTCTTGTACTTCGATCAGGACTATACCCCACAACTGTTAAATAAACGAAGGCAGGTCTTAGCGGTTGTGAAGCTGTTGCAACAGAAGAACCATAAGGCTTTTGTGGAATACCCTGCTAGGCTAAAGATAATGACAGAGAAAGGCCCAATTCATTTTCAAGAGCTAGAAGCAGCAGAGGAGTTTCTACATACTTTAGAAATCAGCATACCGCGTTTATCTATAGAACAAAATCGGAGACAACTACAAAATAACAATTGGTCAGTTGTTGGCCCCAAAGGTCAAGGGACAAAGGAGAAGGGGGACACTTCCGCTCTGTGGAACAAGATTGGCACAAAGAGACCCATGAATAGGAGCTTGGAACATCAGGGGGTTCAAGAGGAGCGGGACGTTCTGACTTCACAGCTGCAAGATGGGATGGAAGGGGAAGGAGGCACCTGAAATGGTAATCGTTTTCTATGGCTTGAGCATTCGGGACTTGGTGGTGGACTTGGTCTTTTATGACTGAAATGGCAAGTTGCTAATGAAGATAAAAGGAACTCTTTTTTGTTTTCCTTTTTCTCTGAAACCGTTGCAGGTCAAATGTACTATTTGGGTTGACTGTATTTAAAAACTGAGAATGGTCTAACAAATGGATATATATTGGGAAGGGACTGGGAAGGCAAGTGATTGGTGTTGGGGGGCACTGCTGGGGCTCTCGTCCCTGGGAGGCTGGTGTCTGAAGCATGTTGGTGCAAGCAACTAAGGGCCAAATAACTTTGGGAGACCAACGTTACAGCAGGGAGTGGTGTGCTCAGAGGGGTGTGAGCCTTAATCTATGACCACAATTTTAGCTCGGAGGTTCAGGGGCTAAATAGACCGTGCAGAGGCCTAAATACAAAAATAAAAACTAAACACATAAGGAATGGGTTGGTTTGCACTGAGGACCTGACAGCTCTCGGGACGACTGAAACCCACCGAACTAGAAACCAGGTTTAATTCTGCTACGGCCGGCCCATACGAAGAAGGCTCATTTGTATCATTGGTACACTCTCCCTAGCATGAATAAAGGAATGAAAAGGGTCTCTTTAGATGGTATGCGGATACTAGCCCCAGGTGCTGTGGCCTATCATGCGGATGACGCATGGCTTGCCGGGGGGGGGGGTCACCCAGTGGTGTCAGTCAGGCACTGTCCCGCTTTTCTAACCCGTACCCACATAAAGTGAAAGAGTATATGCAGCCTAAAACAGGTCAAAGGTTGTCTGCCAATGGGATAAGAGACCAAGCAATAACGGTTGTGTGTTGCGCTTTGTTTTTTTTTTTTTTTGAGCCCACCTACTGTGTTGATATTTCTTAAGTTGCTAAACTGTGGGATTCTACCTTTCTAACACCTTCTCTTTTATTATCGTAGTTTATCGCAACACATTAAAGGTCAAGGGAGAGGCCTCCACCCCCCTCCCCTTGATAGTTTTGCGGAGCTGAGTAACCCAATAGGGCAGCTCCAGGTGAGGGCTTCTGGAACAGGGCAAACGTACCTCACCTTACTCTCCACTTTCATTTAAGACCTACACGAAGGAATTGTGAGGGTAACTAGAGATTGTTTATCATGAATCTCCTACCTTGAAAGTCAGCTATCTTTTGTTTAAAATGTTGGATAGAAGCCACGTTGTCTGATAACGTTAATGAAAATGTCAAGGTTTTAATTTTATTGTACCAGGTAACTCTTATCATCCTAATTGTACAGATGGTGCTCATATTAATGACTTTAGCCAGTTTGGGAGACAGCTTAATAAGGCACTCTGGTAATGGCTTTATGAAAGCCAGTCTGTATCTCATTTACAGGAGTGATGGCTGAGACGGGCTCGCTGTTCTGTTCTTTTAATGTGAATGGCCTCACCAACCCTGTTAAACATAGCAAGGTTATGAGTTTTGTAAAGAAAACTACAGCTGACTTTATCTTTTTACAAGAAACACACTTGTCAAAGTAAGAACATGCCAAACTGCTGAAATTTGGTTTCGGGGACATGGTGGCATCTTCATATAAAAAGGTAGAAGAAGGGAGACGGTGATTCTGGTTCCAGCCAAAACACATTTCGAAAAGATGGATACTTTGGCAGATAAGGAAGGTTGCTACACTCTGATGAAAGGCAGATTGGGGGGGTGATGGTCACCTTGGCCTCCGTGTATTTCCCACCGGGCTCTAGATATCAAGAATATAGGACCTTTTTGACCACCCTACTGAGCTGGGCCAAGGGTACCATAATATGTGGGGGGGGGGGACCTTAATATGACACTGAGCCCTGCTCTAGATACCACTTCACAAATACCGAGAGCAATACATGGAACAGTGAGGAAGGTACAGAAATTGGTGAGGGAACTGGGTTTCCAAGATGTATGGAGGTATTTTAATGGGAAAGAGAGGAACTACACTTTTTTTTCGGCTGCACACCAGATGTATTCCCGGCTAGATTATTTTCTGGTGCATGGGGAAGATATGTACAGAGTGAAGGAGAGTTGGGTGGGAGACTTAGGTCTTTCTGACCACACTCCTCTTTTCATGAGGACTGATATAGGAGAGGTCAGGAGAAATACATTTTGGCATCTCAACCTATCATTGCTGAATGATCAAGAGGTTAAGGAGAGCATTAAGGAAACATTTGATAACTATATGGCTGAGAATTCACCTCAAGATACTTCTCAGGCAATAAGGTGGGATGCTGCAAAAGCAGTTTTGAGGGGGAAATTCATTTTGATAGCATCAAAAAAGAAAAAGGATAGGGAGGCTAAGAAGCTAAGGTTATCCATACAAATTAAGAACTTGGAAGATCTCCAGAAAGGTAAAATAGACAAAACAAGGACTAAGCAGCTGAAGATACTTAAAAAAGAACTGAATGATATCTTAGACTATCAGGTCGAACAAAAACTACGTTTTTTAAAACAACAATATTATGAGGGAGGACCGAGGTCATTGAAATTACTGGCTAGTCGGCTTCGTGCCCAGAGGGCTAAAGCCACAATAAGATCAATATGGCACCCTCGGAGAAAATAAATGGTCCATGAGGTGAAGGAGATAACAGACGCCTTTAAATTATTTTATGGTAAGCTACATACAACAGATAAGACACCAT
Organism: Neoceratodus forsteri; assembly: GCA_016271365.2. Lineage (NCBI taxonomy): Eukaryota > Metazoa > Chordata > Ceratodontiformes > Ceratodontidae > Neoceratodus > Neoceratodus forsteri. The sequence continues at coordinate 1,206,165,273 of CM057458.1, read as the reverse complement.
GTGTACAAAGAGTACAAGCCTTTTTGGAGGGACTAACGATACCAGGGCTATCGGAGGAACGGGGAGGTCATTACTAACCCCTATTATGGAATCGGAGGTGACCGCAGAAATTTCAAGACTGAAAGCGGGTAAATGCCCGGGTTCAGACGGGTTACCATCGGAGTTTTATAAGACATTTAGAGGAATGGTACTCCCAGGCCTTTTGGGCCTATACAAAGCTGTGCTTAATGAGGATGAGCAAATACCCCCCTCATGGGATAGGGCTGTGATCTCAGTGCTCCCCAAACTGGGAAAGGACCTTACTAAATGCTCCTCTTATCGACCAATTTCCTTACTAAACACGGACTATAAAATTTTCACGTCCATCTTAGCTAAAAGAAAACAACAATACCTCCCTGGTCTCATTGGTATGGACCAGGCCGGCTTTGTCCCAGAACGACAAGCTCAGGATAACCTGAGAAGAACATCTCATGTTATAGATCGGATTAACTATACAAGGACCCCTTCCCTCCTTATGAGTCTGGATGCCAAAAAGGCATTTGATAAAGTCTCTTGGGCCTTTCTAGGCCAGGTCCTTTCCCAGTTTGGTTTCCCTCAGCAATTTGTGAGGGCTCTGTTTAAAATATATAAGTCCCCCATGGCTTTTATAAGTGCGAATGGTCATGTTTCAGAAGCAGTTAGTTTAGGAAGAGGAACAAGACAGGGATGACCTCTCTCGTCACTGTTATTTGCTCTTTATATAGAGCCTCTGGCCCAGAGTATAAGACAGAATGGAGGGGTTAAGGGAATTTCAATGGGGGGGGGTGAAGAGCAGAAATTAGCTTTATATGCTGATTTTTTTTTTTTTTAATTCTCTTTTTATTTATTTCAAATAACAACAAAAACATGTGTACAAACATATGTATAATACAGCCGAATAATAAAGTCCACAGGATAAACATGGAGGAATAAACCTAGGACAAAATAAACCCCACCCCTCCCTCTCCCACCCCTGGAAGGTGTCACCATTGAAGAAAAGAAGAGAGTCCAGGAAATAAGTCATTAGGGGAAAGAGAAGTTGCCCTGTCAAAGGATGCAGCCGCAGCCTGTCTGGAAGATGGCAGGGAGAAACAAAAACCAATCCAAAAATAACTGGAATGTAAGGAAGGGTGGGAGCATCAGAGAAATCATAGGGGAGTATCTTGTCAGCCTCGAAGTAAGTCATAATGGATTGGGCGTGGAAATCAGTGTAAATACAAAGCATAAAGCTTTCCCCATTTTTTCTGGAAGGCAAGGGGAACAAGTCTAGAATCAGCTATCAGTTTTTCAACTTTAAAACACAGAGATATTTCTTCCACCCAATCCATGTAAGAGAGCTCTAGGTGGTCCGACCAGTGACGCAACACTAGCCTTTTGACCGCCATTGAAATAAGAGCCATGTGGTACTTTCTTTCCTTTACTCTAATCTCTGCATAGACCCCCAATATACAAATCTCCAATGTAAAAAGATCCTGCAAACCTAAAATGGGGTCTAGGTTGTCCCGAATAGCATTCCATAGTGGTGCTACCTTGGAACAGTACCAAAAATATGGGAATACTGCCCAAATCCTTGCCGATCTAAGACAATTGGGAGAACTGGACTGGTCGAGCTTTGATTTCTTAATGGTAAATACATGTTATTTGTAATAAATATTGAATGAGTCTATTCCTGTCAAGGGTATTGTATTTATATAGATCCTTCCAAACCTGATTCCAAGTAATCGAAGTATTTAGGAGCAACGATCCCAAAGTTTGGATCCTGCAAGGGTCTCCGGAAAACTGACATTCATAAGATGTAGGTACAGTTTAGAAACTCTGTGGGGCTTAGCTGCACAGTCTTTAATCTCCATTAAGAGGGGTTTAATTACTGACTCCGTTCTAGTAATGCCGAAATCTTTAGTTATGAGATGTTTTAATTGATATACTTTGAAAATCAGGTGGGGGGGGACATTTAAGGTTAATAGCAGCTCCTCAATCGACCCAAGGCCTCCTCGCAATAATAAGTCTTCCACTGAGAGCCCCCGTAGTTGAGATAACCACAGCGGGGTTATCCATTTGGTGCCAATTTTAACATTGGGATTGGATAACAGTGGCTGACCGGAATCTTTAGTGTGTTGGATTTTAACTCGGCATAGAACTGATTCAAAACCCTCACCGATGTACCTACGCCGAGTTTTGAATGTAACGAGGCAAACTTGAAAAATTGCAGTAGAACAAACTAGAGGGGTCTATGTTACCTTGCTTGATAAGATTGAGGTCTAAACCTAACCATAGGGCGAGGATTCTGGTTCACTGTTACCCAACCATCTACCTGCTTTAGCTAGGTGGCTAGCTCAGTAGTAATATTCAAAGTTAGAGACAAGGCCACCTCTGTCTTTAGGTAAGCAGAGTTTATGAAAAGCACATCTAGGAGACTTGTGATTCCAAATAAAACGAATCAAGATTGAGTGAACCCGTTTGAAAAAGGTTTTGGGTAACCAAATATCCAATAGGTTTAGGGGATAGAAAAGGCGCGGTAAAATATTCATTTTAATAATGCTAATTCTACCTCCTACTGATAAGGGGAGTTGTCCATCTTTGTAAATCAGAATGAATTTTGTCTACTAGATCATCCAAGTTTAATTTCTTGACCAAGTCTGGTCACGGGCCAAATAGATACCAAGATATTTAAGGTGAGAAGAGGCCCATTTCATGCCAAGCGGGACATACTGGAATGAGTTGTATATAAATTGAGAGGAAAATTTGGTTAGCCAAATTAAGTTTGTAATTAGACACAGCCCCAAATTGTTCTATTATATCTAAGACTACCCGCAGGAATCAACTGGATTGGTCAACTGCAATAGAATGTCATCAGCAAAAGACAGATATTGGAGGTTTGGTACAATAACACACCCTTGAATCTCGGGAGAGCCACTTTAAGATTAAGTAACAAGGTTCCAGGTAGAGATTAAAAGGTATGGATGAGAGGGGCAACCCTGACGGGTGCCTGAGAACAACCGGATATGAGATGAGAAAACTCCGTTACAGTAAATTTTTGCTGAGGGATCTCTATATAGGACCTGACCCACTGAATAAATTTCTCCGGAAGCCAAAATTAGATAGAGTGTTCCACAATAATCCCAGTTGACCGATCAGAAGGCTTTTCAGCGTCTAAAGCCACTAGTGCCATGGGAGTTTGAGAGACTAGGCGGCCTGAAGAACATAAGATAAGACTCTCATGTGATCAGCCGCTGATCTGCCTTGCACAAAGCCTACTTGTTCTCTACTCAAAAGTGATTGCCATACTCGTTTAATACAGGAGGCCAGGATCTTAGACAAAATTTTAATGTCACAATTGAGTAGAGAAATAGGCCTATAGTTGGCTGGATCCAGAGAAAATTTATTTGTCTTGGGAATTAAAATTATAATAGCTTCTAGTATGGATGGGTCCAGTAGGTCAGAAGAGAGAATATAATTGTAGAACTCTAAAAGAACAGGGATAATTCCTTAGAAAATCTTATAGAAATTAGAGGGTAGGCCATCCGGTCCAGGAGCTTTATCTGGCAAGACTGCAGATGGCTTCTCTACCTCCCTCGGAGATAGTGGAGCAGAGAGGAGGGCCGCTTGATCCTCAGAAAGAGTTGGTAGGGAAATTGATTTGAAGGAGGCCTCAATTGCAGGCAGAGAAGGAGGAGTTGATGGAACTCCACACAAATTTTGATAGAATGACCTGAAAACCTCCACAATATCTCTGGAGCCTGTCTTAATGGAGCCATCCTGTGCCTCTAAAGCGGGGATTAATCTTGAGTTTTCCACTTCTTTAAGTTTTAGGGCCAAAAGTCTACTCGGTCTCTCCCCTTGATCCAAGTACCTAGCTTTGGATCTCAGCAACTCAAATTCCGTCTTTTCTCTAATTAACTCTTCATACTCATTTTTGAGCTTGTATAACTGTTCCAAACTCTTTTGGGATTTAGAAGAAGCAAGGGAGTCCTCTGCCTCTTTAATCTGGCTAGATAAACGGAGAAAATTTTGGGTTCTGAGTTTTTTCCTCCTAGAGGAAATTTTAATGAATTCTCCCCTCAGGAAGCATTTTAGTGAGCACCAAAGTATATCCTGTCTGGCTACTGAGCCCTGATTAATATCCAGAAACTCTCTAATTAAGGATTTAATCTGAGCAATGGACTGATCAGTCCTTTAGGATCTGGGTATTGAGCTTCCAAATTGAATCAGTTGAGCCAAAGAGGAGGATTAAAACAAAACCACACAAGGGCATGATCAGAAATTACAATAGGCTCAATACCTACAAGGGGTATATTAGCCATGAGAGGGGTGCTTACCAGAAAATAGTCCAGCCTAGACCAAGAGTTATGGAGCGGGGAAAAAAAGGTATAACTCCTGTTAGAAGGGTTCAAAGTCCGCCATGGGTCCACCAACCCTAACATATCACCTAAATCTCGCAGTGCCAGTTGCGCTGGGGATGGCGGCTTCAAAGGCCTATAGGTTTTGTCTAACTCTTGTGAGGGTTATGTTCCAATCCCCCCAAAATGAGGGGGTTGGTATGACACTCAGTTTATCAATCAGCTGCATTAGAAATCCAGCATCTCCCCAACCGGCCATAAACAGCACCCAGAATTATTGCCAGTATAGAGGGCACCCTGAACAAAATAAATCTGCCCCAGGGTCTTGTATACATTTCTCGGCCTAAAGGGATCCCTTTCTTAATCATAATGGCCACCCTTTCGAATCGGAGGAGTCACCGCAGCAAAAATTTGAGAAAACCCTTTAATCCGTAAATATTAGCTTCTGATGCAGTTATATGGGTTTCTTGTAAAAGAGAACGTCAATCCCCAGCAGGGAACAATTAAACAAAATACGGTTCCTTTTGTTAGCTTCCCTAATGCCCCTGATGTTTCAACTAGCTAATTTAATATGTTCCAGAGCCATCCATTAAAAATCAAAATGAGATAAGGGCTGGCCGCACAGAGAACCCCACCCCTAAACCAAACAATGGTGACACCTTCATACCCCCCCAAACACCACCCCCCCAGCCGCCCAGGTAATAACAGAATCGAACAGCTTCCCGCTGAAAAATATAGGAGTTGAGGTACATAGCAAACAAACCAAAAGCAAATAGAAATGACCACAGTCCCCAATAGCTAACAACAGGCCATCCCCCAAAATCAGTGCATACTTACAACAGCTTAAATTTAACCCCTATTTACTTAACCAGGTTCCAAAGACCAGAATAGCAAGAGAAACAGACTGAACAGATCCACCCTCCCCCACCCCATGGGTACCGAAAAAACACCCCAAAGCATCAAAAATGGCCATAACAATATTCACCCACCAATCCAAAGTATGAAACAAATATGCCCCCGAGGCGAAAAAACAATTAAATGCCACCCTACAGGTACCCACCAAAACCCTTTTAGGTCGCAAGGCAGGGCTCTGAGGCAACTAAACCGCTCGAGCTTCCTGCCCCCTCCTCCCCCTCCAGCGAGTACGAAAAGTAACCAAAACAGTACCTGAGAACCACATGTCAGGTCATGAAAAAGAAAGAAAAAGGGTATCTGAGAGAAGCCCCAGCGAGAAGAGGGTCCATTTCCCAAAGACAAAGCTGCTCAGGGCCCAACCGGAAATGCAGGGATAAGGAAGTGCTGACGGACCAAATGAGTCCGACCCAGCAACGTCCCCAGAAACCCACATCCCTGCTCAGCAGTACCCAAAGAGCAGCAGAGAGGACCAGGCGCATCGGGAATCAAGTGCAGGCTAACAGGCCTCGCGGCCTACTTCTCCCGAGACCAACCCCTGACCCAGCTCCCCGCCACAGAAAGCCTCTCAACAGGAATAATCAGGTACGCTGCCCCCTTAACTTGTGTAAGGCAGGAGTGCTAGTAGGGATCAGTTAAGGCAGAAAAACTGATCGGGCTAGTTAGACAGAGCAAAAAGCCAAGCATTAACACTGGAGCTACTGAGCAAAGGCCCAGCTACATTAAATAATGGGAGAGTCACTTGAATAAGTCCGGGAGCAATTTATTTAACTCGGATAGCGCTTCTTCCGGCTTCTCGTAAGCGCGCCATGTGCCTTCAACTTGGACAAGCAATTTAGCCGGGTAGTTCATCTTGAAGGCTCTCCCGGCCGCTATGAGTTTCTTGACTACCGGGTGAAAGGCGGCTCTTCTCTGTCGGACTCGAGGGAAGATCCTGGGTGATCCTAAGTTTGCTGTTGCCCCAGAGGATAGAGTCCAGTTGTTTAACCTTCTCCAAAATATGCTGACGTTCCAGGTAGCTTAAGAGTCTAACAATTATAGGTCTGGGAGGAGCACCCGGAGGTGGCTTAGGCTTAAGAGATCTGTGGTCCCTTTCTATGTGATACTGTTGATGGATAGGTGAAGGGCCCACGATTTTGTTAAAAAACTGCTGGATAAAGCGTAGGGTGTCACCCCCCTCCTCTGACTCCGGAAGGCCAAGGATCAGCACATTGTTCCGCCGACTCCTACCCTCCAGGTCTTCTGTTTTTGCCTGGAGTTTCTGGATCTGTTGTCTCAGCTTGATGATCTCAGGGTCAGTTTTGTGCTGCCACTGCTCTATTGAAGAAACTCTGGCCTCTGAATCGCTTACTCTCCTCGAGAGATCAGCGAAATCCAGCCTTAGTGACCTTATCTCTTTTGAGATTTCCTGCAGGGTCTCTCTAAAAGGAGATAATTCCTCTAAGAAGCATTCCTCTGTTAATACAGTGCCCTGTGCAGTAACTGATGCCCCACTGGGATGTTGCTTGGATGTTGGAGTGGTGCTAGCGCTGGTATTCCTAGCTTTTTTGAGGCCTTTCTGGCAGGTTGGGGAGTATGTTTAACTCCCGCAGCCTTCATCTCTGAATCAGCCATCGCGTTTCCTATAAAAAGCAATCGAGTCGCCAGTCGCGATCCTCGAGGGGTCCTGCAGTGGTAAGGAACCTTCACAGCTCGCCTCAGGGTCGATAGCGTGGATTTAGGAGCGAGAAAAGACTGTTTTAGGAGGAGAAGAGCGGGAGCTCCACAGTAAGCAGCTATTCAGCACCACTGCATCACGTGACTCCTTTATATGCTGATGATATCCTACTGTATTTGTCAGACCCAGATAGTTCACTACCAGAGGTGTTTGGACAGATAGAGACGTATGCCTTACTTTCAGGATTTATATTGGACAGGAGTAAGACTGAGGTCCTTAGTTTTTTTGACACCCCCTCTGCTGAAATTAAGCAGAGATACCCAATGAAATGGGTCATGGAAACTATCAAGTACCTGGGAATCAAGATCAGTAAAAACATGTCCAACCTATTCAAATTGAATTATCCCCCACTAGTGCAACAATTAAAGGTAGATTTCAGAAGATGGACATTGCTCCCCCTAACTTTGCACGCAAGAAATCAAGCATTAAAAATGAATGCCTTGCCCAGGCTGCTTTTTTTATTTCAGTGTGTCTCTTGCGTTGTTTCCCAGAGGGATCTTGAATCCTGGCAAAAGATGTTTATAAGCTTTTTATGGGGAGCAATACGACCAAGGGTTACAAAAATACTGGTATTTCTTCCCAAAAACAAAGGGGGGCTGACTTTTCCCCACTTGCAGGGATACTGGATAGCGTCCCAAATGAGAATCGCATTATTGTGGGGCAACCAGGCGTACACATCCCACTGGAAGAGGCTTGATCTGGCGGAGGTTAGAGAGGTCCCTCTACAGGCGGCCCTCTTTGCAGAGGGAAGGGTACAGGGAACTACGACTTATTCAGGGACGGCAACGGTTTTAGAGGGTTGGAGAAGGGACATTAGTAGAGGTAATATCAAAAGACAATTATGGAAATACACATGGTGGGTCTTTGACCTCAATTTTGCACCAGCAAAATTGGACAACTGGTTCCTAAGACAGGCAAGAAAAGGATATCAGGAACCATATCAGCTTTTCATGGCTCCTCCCTGATGTCCTTCGAGATGATACAGTTAAAATTTGGTATAGCCCCACAAGATAGATTAAGATATTACCAGTTAAGGGACTATATAAATGATCAGCTGGGCAAAGGAAATGAGGTGAGGGATCAGGAGGGGGGGGGAAGTTTCAACAGATTTGGATTGCAACTAATGCAAAGCACATGATCACTATGTTACATATGAATGTTTTAAATGACCTTAGTATCTCCTCACAGTATATCAAGGAAAGATGGGAGAGGGACATGAACATATCTATTACAGACCGACAATGGCCCCAGGTGTGGAGGAGCACTTGGGGTACCATGTCCTCCCCATTGTGGAAGGAATTCGGTTGGAAGGTGAGGACTCGTTTTTTCCTGGTTCCTGTACAGCTGGGTCATTCTATCCCGGGGATAGGCTCTGAGTGTTGGAGGCAATGTGGAGAGGGTAGTGCATCCCAGGCACATATCTTTTGGGCTTGCCCGGAGATTGTTTCATTCTGGGAGGGTGTCAGGCGACACATTTCTAGAATATTTGAGGTCCATTTAGGTTTTAAGCTGTCCAATCTGAATATATATTCTGCTTTCTTTTGAAGCAGCATCTGCAGCCTATCCCCACACCTTGGATTATATTTCACATGCTCTAATCCTAGGCAAAATATTTCTTTTAGGTTGCAGTTATGGACACTTTTAAAATGATCCCCCAGTGGTGTCTCTTACCTGCCTGAGGTAATATCCCTCAGGTGCTTTTGCAACCTTCTCTTGAAAACCCTAATCGTCTGACCCCCATAAATCTTTCTACATGTACTAATGAAGGCATAAACTACAAAAGTAGTTATACATGTGATGAATTCACATTTTATATTGGACCCCCATGGCTGGATGAACAAGCACCTTCGTAAAGTTTCCATAGGAGCAAACAGTACAATTTTTACATGGGAAGAAGCCTTTTGTGGGGCAGCCAGTTCCTGGCCTCACTGTTGATTGTCATTTGAAAACTGTTATAGGTCAAACTGTCTTTTATATTCAGGGCTCTCTTATATAAAATCCTGGGCGTAGGTCCCAGTTCCCATTTCAAGGTGTCCTCTGAAATTAACATCTCCCAGTATTTCATGACAGTTGCCCCGGTACATACAGCTGCTCCATTGTATTCAGGGGAAATGATAACAGGTTTGCCCTTTTATTTCTCTCAAACTGCAGCAACTCCACCTAGCTTTCCTTAATACCATCTCCCTGAATCCCTTCAAAAGCCTAGTACTGTAATCCCTTCTTTGGAAACTTCCTTCCAACTCATCATTCTTTGCTTCAGAATTACTCTGTTCACTGCACTTCCTGTTAACATGCAGGAACTGTGAGTAAGGGGTTGATTCTTTTTTTTGCATCATATTTTTATTGAATTTTTCAAAATATGTACAGCAACAGCTATACACTATACAACCATGCTAATACTAAAAAACATACTAGCAACAGAAATATAAATAAAAAAACAGAAACTAACTACATTTGAACTATGTACATGGATCCAATTCATTTCGACACATATATGTGTTATAAATTGAAAACAAAAGCATTTCTTATCATAGCACAGTATCAAAAATTCATAGTACGCAGTGGTATGACCACTCAAGGAGAACCATATGCTTATTCAAGATCTGAAGCCAGACAGTTGGGCATCTATGGGGATCGTTGATCAACATGCTAGGTCCAGGGTTGATTCTTTTAATGCTCTAGAGTGTGCGCTACTGGCAAGTAGGAGGGAATTCATAACCATGGGCTTCCTGAAGCCCGTGTTTGTACTCTTTTGCCCTGCCACTCTTATGCCTGCGATCGGGCCAGTCGGGGAGGGGGTTTCTTCTATTATGCCCGCGATCGGGCCAGTCGGGGGAGGGGAGTTTCTTCTATTATGCCCGCTTGGGCCAGTCGGGGAGAGGGGTTTTTCTATTATGCCCACGATTGGGCCAGTCGGGGGTGGGGGGATTTCACAGTTATGCCCGCGGATCGGTTGCAGGGGCATCGGTCCCGGATGGCTGCTGCTCTGGCAGGGGCACCAGGCGCAAGTCCTTGGGGATCGGCGCACCTGCATGCTAATGGCATGCAAATGGGGCCATAAATAGATGCAAATGGCCCCCCCTGCACCTTGCATGAATTATGGCTCCATTTGCATGTCACCTTTTGAATATCAGAAATTTGCACATGGCGCAATGGAACTTGCGCCACTGTATCTTGAATGCTCCACTCTGACCACTTGCCATGCACAGTGGCTGTGGCCGGGGGGTGATATTCAAAGGAGTTGCTCAATAGCGCAACTCCGTTGAATATTGCCCCGGCCACATCCCTGCGCAACTAATTTGTGCAGCGCAAGGGCTTGCACCACAGAATGGCACAGTTTGAATATCCAGCCCATTGTGTCTTAAGGTGTAGTATGTTGCCCCCAGTTGGTGCACCTGCAGTACTTCTCCAGACAGTACTTACTGGCTTCTAGCCCCTTATCTTGGTGGATGGAAGAATACAAGGGTTTCACATCCACTGAAAAAATCCCTGCTGCCGTATAAAATGATCCAGCTTACATAATGGGTCGCCCTTGTCCCTGAGGTGGGATCTCAGTTTAACCACTTCTTTTGCAGAAAGAAGTCCACAGTTCCCATATGCAGGCAATGCCATCTTATGGTACTGTTTTATAGACAACATTGGTTGCGTATGGAAGAGGAACAGAGAGGGGGCAGTAGAGTTTGTCAAATGGACGAACAATAATGACCAACATTTACATTTTTCTTATTTTATTTATTTATTGATTGATTGATCAAAAACTTTAAAGCTTACCTTTTCGCATAAGTGCTCATTTACAAAGATTCCATGTCAAATACAGAGTCAGATAAAACATCACAAGTACAGTAAGCAGTTCAGAGGAAATGCAGTTGAGTCAGGCTCAAAGCACTAAAGGCAGAACAGTTACATACAGTTTTGAAAGAAAATTCTTACAGATCATTGTATAAAAAGTCACAGGTTATGTACAGAGAGAAACCAAATAAAACAGTTTAATGGTTACAGTTACACTGGACTGTGAAGGCAGACTGCAAAGACCTCTTAAACTGATTACACTTGGGGAGATTCAGCAGTGTAACAGGCAATTCATTTAACTAATTAGTGGCCCTGATAACACATGACCACTTGCCCAGCTGAGTACACCAGAAAGAGGCTTAAGGCCATTCCTGGCCATGTTCCTGGTGTTGCATTGATTGGAGACGGTGTGGGAGTAGTTTGTCAAAGCAGTGGATGTTAGGCCCAAGAGAGCCTTTTTGGCTAGCAAATAGATCTGGAGCTTTATTCTGCTTGGTAAAGGTTGTCAGTAAGTGAGTGCATAAAGGGTACAACTATGAGTGCGGTTATCTGCACCAAGTACAAAGCGGCATGCCTTATTACAGATCAGCTTTACTCTGTTTATCACCACGGCAAAGGCAGCTGCATAGACAGGGAGCCCATAATCTGTAAGTGACAGACTGGAGTTGGCCACAATAAAGCATCTAGCATCCCCAGTGAGATTGCTCCTGTTACGGTACAGGGCACCCAGTCTTCTGTTAACTATGGCCACCAGACTGTCAACATGGGGTGCAAAAGATAATGTGTCATCCAGAGTTACTAAAGGTCTCTACCTGTTCAAAGTTATATCCTTGACCATTTCAGATCACAAAGGGTTGCAATTTCCTCTTCTGTGGGAGGCTAGAGGAGAGCATGATCTGGCTTCGGACTTTGGAAAAACTGTCACCTTATAGGGTGAAGGCAAGGAGATCAACTTCTTGATCTCACATTGACAGCAGTGGCAGGGCAAAATTTCCTGCTGCTGGCCAGTAGTGTGCACCCTAGAATGTTAAGACTCAGTCTCTCACTTACAGTAGTTGCATGTTAACAGGAATTGCATTGAAAGGTTCCAAAGAAGAGGTTGCAGTACTGGGCTTTTGAAGGGATCCAGGGAGAGAGTATTATGGAAAGATGGGGGAAGGGGGTTGTTGCAGTTTAAGAGAAATAAAAGGGCAAACTTGGAACAGCAACCTGTTACATGTTCCCTTGAATACAATGGAGCAGCTGGAAGTACTGGAACACGATGAAACACTGGCAGATACTAATGTCAGACACCTTGAAATGGTAGCTGGGACTTAAGTCCAGGATCTCAATATGAGGTCAATACGTAATGTTAACAGTTCAAAATCAGTATGTACAGCAGAAATCAAACACAAGGTTACAGAAGTTATAAGCGCACTTAACTTAGTATGAGTAGAGCAGACTAAAACATGCAGGCACAGAAAGTTTAGAATGAATGAATACAGTAATGTCAATAGTACATTAGGCTTTGCTGCAGGTAGTGACACGAGGCAACATCTGGTCCTATGCAGAGATTCAAAGAAAATTTCACCTCCCACACAAAGATTTCTACTGCTATCTCCAACTACGTCACTATATGGAGGGCCTCCCGAGAACACTGTGGAACCCGGAGGGAAATCCAGCACTGATTCAATGTCAAATACAACTAAACAGCTCAGGAAGGCAAGACCACCTAATTTCATTATACTATCAAACCCTTAACTCACAAAGGGAAACCCTCACTGAAGATATCCGCACACAGTGGTCCCGGGAAACTGGACATCAACTCTCTCCAGAGGAGTGGAGGCAGGTGTGTATCCTCTCAGCACGGGTTACTAGTTCCCATCACTGGCGAGAATTTGCCTGGAAGGTTTTGGTGCATTACTTCCGATCACCAGTGGTCACAAGCCACTACTCACCAAACAGCACAGCAGAGTGCTGGAGGCTATGCGGGGAACAGCGGGCTAACTTGACCCGCATTTTGTGGGTATGCCTGGCCCTCCAAGTGTTCCTCATGCAGCTTGAAGCTCAGCTACAAGAATTTATAGATCCACAGCTCCAATTGACCCTAGAGATGTTCCTGTTTCTTAATCTCCCCAAAATACATAGAGGCCCTAATACCAGATACCTGCTGTCTCTGCTCCTAACTGCAGCAAAGAAAGCAATCACTAGACAGTGGTTAACAACAAAAACCCCCTCAATCCAAGACTGGTGGGACATCACAAAACAGATTTATAATATGGAGAAAATAACACATAGTCTAAATGATCAGAGAGAGAAATTCATTACTAGATGGACACGCTGGCAAATATACTACATGTTGAAAGACCTCACCTTTATACCCTAAGGAACCTTAACTTAGGAACTGCCAAGAATCACAAACGGAGATGGTGGAGAGTTAGACCCCGGAACCCCTAGCCTGGCCTCCCTGGTCTCCTGCAGGGTGGCGGGGTAGCAGTCCACCCATAAACTGGCTTATCGAAATCAGACCAGGCAAGGTGGGACTCGGGAGAGGATGGTTACCTGGAAGCAAGGGACATGTGAAACCAAATGAACATTACAATTAGATTGTAACCCGAAATGGGAGAGGATATAAACAAAACCATACATTGTTTCACTATACCCCTTTCTGGGTAGGGGAGACCATAGGAGGGGACTACCAGAGGCGTCAGGGCATCTGGAGGACCCGTCCTATATATAAAACCAGAGCCTGGCTCCATGGGGGCTAGTACCCCCTCATTGGGTATCATCAATGGAAGGGTCAGTTTGTCGGATGCTTATGGCACCTCAAGCTCTAAATGAGAACTTTAAATATTAACCTCTCAGACCTGGTGGCTGAAGGCGTGGACCTATAATACTGTATAGCATCAGACAGGAAACTGTAAAATTGAAAGATATACCCTGCCATGAATGTATTTTATAGTGTTATGATAAATAACCGTACAACATGGAAGCTATGAATGTTTTTTATAAGCATGTGAACATTGATGACTTATATGTATATAAGTTGAAAACTCAATAAAAAGAAGAATTAAAAAAAAAATAGTACATTAGGCTGACAAGACAACAGCTATAGCATCCTGTAGGCTAAGCAACTTATGGACAACAATTTAAATAAGGGATGCTGTATGGGAGATCAGGATCTGGATAAGCAGCACATGCACTGGAGTGTAAGCAGTACTAGGGAGTAAGGGCACAGGGTAGGGTCTAAGGTAAGAGCCAAAAGGGGAGCAAAAGTCAGGTGACCCACAGTACATCCTAGGGAGGCTTACAGTCCCTAGAGTGTCCTAGAGAACAGCTACAAGTGTACTTGTCTGGAGCCAGATTCTGAGGTTTGTTTTGAAGGATTGGTGGGAGGGGAATGAGTGGATAGGCAGTGGGAGTCTATTCCAAAGTGAGGGGGCAGAGACAGAGAAGGCTTTGCTACTCATAACAGAAGATATACGTGTAACTTCCTGTAGGGGAATGGAGGAAACCCTGATGCTCTGAGAGGTCGCCTTAACAGTGAGCAGAGAGGAGTAGGGGGACTGCTGGTAGTTCCTGAGTGAGTTGTCTACTAGGCAGCCTGTGGCATAGTCAAAATGACCCTGTAGTGTGAGATACCCTAGGGACTGATAGAGTGTGCAATGGTGGGTAGAGAAAGGGGCTTGAAGAACAAATCAACAGATGGAATTATATGTTGAGATTAGACAAGAGTGTAGTGAAGAGGACACGGAAGAGTAGACAGGTGAGCAATAGTTGAGCAGAGGCAGTAGGTTTCCTTGGGCGATAGTTAGGCAGGCCTCAGGGGACAGATATTGGTTGAGGTGATAGACTGCACCTAACTTCTGATGTAATTTCTTCATGATAATGCTTATGTGTTCATTGAAAGTGAAGGAGGGATCAAGCATCACACCTAAGTATTTGAAGGTGGGGACAGGGCCTGCAGGGGGGTTCACAAGGAGGGAGGAGTTTGATTTGTGGACCTTAGCAAGGAAAGACTTGGAGCCAAAGAGCATTGCCTTAGTCTTCTTGTCATTTATGAGACATTTTCTGGAGAGGAACCATTTCTGCACAGCACTGTAGTTTAGTGAGAGGGTGGAGGAGATGGATTCCAGGGATTTTTCACTATGGTAGATGACAAGGTCATCCACATACAGAAGAGCCTTACAGTTTATGCTTTTGGCGGGGAGAGCATTTGTGAACAAGGAAAAAAGTAGGGGTCCAAGTATGGACCCCTGTATTACTCCAGAGTGGATAGGTAGGGAGGTCGATGAGTCATTACCTATGAGAATGGACTGGGACCTGTTGGAGAGAGAACTATGAAACCACGCAGCAGTGTCTGGGGAGCAGTCAAAAATCTGCAGGGTTGAGTGGAGAAGGTGGTGGTCTACGAGATTGAACGTTTTCGATAGATTCACAAATACTGCACCTATTGCTTTGCCTGCATCCATATTTCTAAAGACATGGTTGGAGAAGAGGGCCAATGCGGAGGAGGTGCTATGGTGTTTGTAGATATGGATATTACTTCAGGTAGCTAGAAGGTGCCACTGGGGGAACATTTTAGAAGTGTTCATAACTGCAACACAAGGGAAATGTTTTGCCTAGGGTCAAAACATGTGGAATTAAATCAGAGGTGAGGGGATAAGCTGAAGATGCTGCTTCAAAAGAATACAGCATGGATATTCAGATTGGACAGCCTAAATCCTAAAGGTCATAATGAAATAATCAATTTTAAATGCTTTCTTTAAAGTAGGGCATTATGACATCCCCCTTTGTCCATACACGCCATGTAAAATAGATAGCTGATTCTGTGTACTCAGATTTGCAAAGACCATGGCTATGTATGCCTGCTTCCACCATTAAATCTTTTTACCATGTGATGTTGTACCAAAGTGGTCTCAGTCTCGCTGGCAAGAAATTCTATTGAGGATCGGAACTGAGATCAGTTCTGCCAGTGTGACAGAGTGAGAAGCAGCTGTGAGCCACTGTCTACCAGGCACTGTGGGCTTTGCAGTCTAAAGGATGTCTGGGATCCCTACAACTGTCGCTTTGTGAAGAAAAATAGCAGCTTTTATAAAAATTACAAATTTAAAGACGAAGATTGGAGCTGGGGTTTTCCTGCCCCACCAGGGACTTCCCCTCTAGGGAGTGAGCTCCTTCGATGATTGAGAGACTGGTAAGGCCACTGGCTGCATCTGCAGCCTGACACAGAGTGTGACAGAACTGAGACTAGTAAGTGAACACCAAATGACATCTGGAAATGCCTGCTATCCAGCTGGAAGCGTGGCCATTTGTCTCGTCTGTCCCATCATCAGACACTGTTGGTATCTGTCAAGCTTCAGAGCCATGAGTAACCACTGGGGTTTCAGCTTCACAACTGGGAAAATTCTGTTGGTTACAGAGACTGAGGGAGAAGCTTTGGGCAGGACTTTACCACCATGAGAGGCCCAGGCAGAAGACCTGTGGACACCAGCTGTTCACCCATTCCTTATGGATTCTAAAGAGGGGCCCCCTTTTCAACCCATTTCAACCTTTTCAACAGTTTAAATGCTAAATTGTTCAAGCTTTTGGTTTTGATGTTTGGTTAACTGCAACAGTTTAAAGCAAATCACCTAGCTGCTACCCTGCTAGCAGCAACTGCATCCCTAGTGAGGTATCTGCTGCGACACAAAAAGACAGCTCTTGCCCATCATGGCCTTTGGGGGGAATTAAATCGAATGCACTCACTTGGGGTTTGAAGGACTGCTTGGTGGGGAACAGATTGTGGAGCAATATTATGGTTGTTGCTACTGCATAACATTTATAGAGTTTATGGTTACCCTATTGCTCCCATTTTCCCTATTGTCCCCTTGCTCTCTCCATACCTTCCCCTTGAAATAACTTGGTTTAACTTGGTTTAATCAGACAAAGTAGGCAAAAATGCCCATTTAATTGTCTCCCACTACATAGTGGGGTTATTACGATTTCCTAAAACTCAGCAAGTAATCATCCAAATTTATTTTAAATTGATCAAATGTTGATGCTTCTACAATATGATTGGGTAATGAATTCCATAACCTGGCAGTACGCATATTATAAAAATACATTTGTTTGAACTGCATTTCTTGGTTTGGTGGTTGCTATTGCTGTTACAATGTCACTTGTTCATGGGGGACTTTGTGGGCAGGTTGTGCACTGTTTTCTGGGGGGGTATTAGCCTTGTGTGTCAGCATCCATGCCAGTTTAGGCCTGAGTACCCAGTGTAGCACACCTTTAGGTAAGTCAGGCCATCCCCCTCAGAGGGTTAGGTGAACCCTGAAGGCCTGAGTGGTCTGCTACACTGCAGGCACTGCTGGGATTTCTATGCTACTTGGACAGTCCCTGAACTGTGACTTTTGGAAAAACAAATAACACCCATCCCCTGCAAATTTTAAAGTTGCCATGGTGCTTCAGGAGTTGGAAGATTGGTGCCAAGGGAAATGCCTAGAACTGAAAAAGGTTATTCTGACACAGGAATCCCTGAAGGTGCTGATAGACCAGTACTTTGGAGCAACTGGACACTTTGCACTGTTTGGGTAATGTTTTTTATCATAACACTATTTATACCACCTCCACGGACCTGGCAGGGGCTATGTCCCCCCCCCAGAGGGGGTACATCCTCCAGCCCAACGGGGCCATCATTGGTCCTGCTGGGCCATGGTATTTATTCCTCTGTTTTCTCCCCATGCCCTCACCCATGCAATGGGTGCAGCAGCTGTCTCCAGCTCTGCAGAGGCAGCTAAGCACCCTGGGCATGGGCTGAACCCCTTTTGTTGTGCTGACGCAGCCAGCACAAACCCCCCACCCCAAGGAAGGAGAGCAGTCCTCTGGACACTCAATCCTTACCTCCCCAGCTGACCCCCAAATGACCCGAGTCTGTTCCTGAACCCAGGTCACCAGCATGGTGCGAGATGTGGCACCCAGCACCTCAGCCCTCAGCGCCACTGGGCTGGCATGTTTGGGTAATTTAAAAGTATACAGAGTAAAGTACAACCAAACCAGCCAAAGCATGACTGCCTTACTTGAATGTGATTCACAAACTGATGTGAGTAAGCTGCCCACCATGCTCAACCCTGAATGTTTGGAAGGAGTATGGCACCTGTTTGGCAGGGGTAGTAGTCCGGCTTCCATCCCCCCCCCACTACCGCTAGTGCACGTAGCAGATTGGATGACAAAAGTCAAGATGGTATTGGCTAATGAAGGAAAGACTTGCAAGACTTTCAAGCACTCCAATCCAATGCATTTTTCTCTGGTTATACTGGACAGAACATTGGTTATAATGGACAGAACATTGGTTATAATGGACACTATGAAGCTTTTATTGGCATTCGTAGTGCTTTTTTGGGGGGGAGTGCAGAGATGATGAGGAGATTTGGCAAATGTAGAATTTAGACGGATGAGCTACAGAGATTAAATTTACAACAAAATAATTCTCCACATGCTGCATGAACATTTTTAGTTAGTTAATTTCACTAAAAGGAAATTATCCTATATTTGAATAAAATCCTTACAGTACAATTGTCTTTGTTCTTACTGCTCTAAAACCCCAACATGCAGTCACTAGAGTGATTATCTTTTTACTATCTGCAATAAACTTCCTTAAAAATGGTCATGTTACCTGATAGTTAAATAAACACACAGAATACAGAAATGTATATGCTAGGCAGGATTCTGAGTTATCTATGACATTTTATAATAGGTTCTCATTCACTCTGAGCCCATGCCCACACACATAGACTCACCTAACACATAGGCTCCTCCTCCTCTGGATATAATGGACACTGTATATAATGGACAAAAGTTGTGTGTACAAATGAGTCCATTATAACAGGCTTGCACTGTATTGGCTAATGAAGGAAAGACTTGCAAAACTTTCAAGCATTGCTGACAAGTGACAACCCAAATCCCAATGCTCCCACAGATATTGAGAAGAAATTTCAGTTGTTTCCCTGTGCAGAAAGAAAGACTGCCAAGGATGTGAGCAAATTGTTATGAAGCAGTGCAACACCCCCTGAGTATCCCGAAAATTCTGTACTTGTATGACAATTGGTAAAGGACAGCTCCCAAGTAAATGAAACTAGCATCAGTGTGCAGACTGTATGGTTTGGTAAAATCAGTGAATGTCAGCATGGCACCTCACTCAGACATTTGATTATCTCTTTGAATGCCGCTTCACACTGTTCAGTCCACATGGTGCCAAATGGTTCATTCACCATCCAGTACACTCTGTGCAGGGACTGCCCATCCCAGAGCAGGCTGATTGCGGTATCCAATCCAATGATTGCGGTATCCCATTATGACACCAGTTTCTACAGAAGATTGTGAGTATTCTTAGGTACTGTCCCACCCCCAATGGGGAAGATGACTACTACAACTGGATGAGTCAAGCAACACAGATGCTCCAAGAATGGATGTGTTCAGAGGACAAAAAGAAGAAACAAGCTGTGGAAAGTCTCTGGGGCAATTCTTTGGACATTATTCTGTCTCTGTGCACCAGTCAGCCAAACTATACCCTGCAGGAGTACCTGGAAATGCTAAAGAGCACCTATGGACTCACTGAAAGTGGCACAGACTTGCTCATCTAACTAAGTGCAACCATCCAGGGAGAGGGGGTGAAGCTGTCTGATTACCTGACCTGACTGGAGACAGCTACCTGGTGAACAGTCTAGGCTGGTGGGATCACCATGACCAAACTGACAGGACCAGACTCGAGCAAGTGCTGAAAGTGGCCACGCACTCATAGATAACCATCTTCTCACATTGGCTGAAAGATCAGAAAGTCACATCACCCAACCTGAAACAGCTACTTGAAGAGGTGTGAGAAGAAGGGTTCCAGACAGAATGGAGGGAGTCTTTGAAAATTACTACAGGGAAAGCAACCACTCAAGTCACAAACCACTGCCTAAAGAGCTCAGATGGATGCCACTGAGCTAGGAGTGCAAACAAAGCAACTGGTGGAGCAAGTGAAAGCATTGGCCACAGCTCATGAACGGTAGGCAAGAATAATCTCTAGGTCTCCAGGCAGAGGAAGTGCCTGCAGATTTTCTGCTGCCCCTCGGCAAAGGTCTCAAGTCTCTTCTTGTCCCAGGAACAATGTGTTTTGTTACAGAAGTGGGCAGGATGAACACATAGCTTGAGGTTACACTCAGCCAGCAAACCTGCAGCTTATGAATCAGAAATGGGAACACCAACAGCCCCAGCAGGGAAACAACAGTAGAGCCCAATGAAGGAACAACCTGTGTACACTGCTCTGTGGAATGGACTGACACTGAAATCCCCCAAGGGAACAATTTTCCCTCAGGACTACTGGGCCCCAGACCAGACATTCCTATCTTTATTGAAGTATAACAATGTAAAGTGTTACTTGACAGCACCTCACAAGTTAATTATTCACTGTGCTTTCTACTACAGCCACTTAAAACTCCTGCCTCTCATGCCTCTGAAAGAACTTGCCTTGTGGGGCCTGAGCAACACCATTTACCCCTATGGTAGCTACAGCATAGTACAATCTGAATTCCCCAGATTCAGCAAGGGAGTGCCTCACAACATTGATGCAAGAACACTAATATGTCCAGAATCCAAGAACATGGATGACACTCCAGTGTTGATCGGTACTAACGTTGATATTTTGGGAGGCTGGCCCAAATGTGTCAAGAGAGCAGAAGCAAAGTGCCTACAGAGTCCACCATTACAAGCTATTGCAAAAAGGGTGAGCATGAGACTTGAAACCTCAAAGCCAGTGGTGCAGGAAGAGCCCACAGAAGTGATTGCCATGTTGACAGCCATGAAGGAGTCCTACCACCTGATGTGATGTACCGAGTGATTGGGATTGCAGAGCTCAAGTGCCAGCCAGCTGACTTGTTATCTTCATTGATGCATCAGCTAATAACAGCCTACCAGAAGGACTGATGGTCCAAAGAGGAGTGATGCCCCCACCTGCCACACCTTGGGAAAGACTGGTCTCAACGAGAATGAAGAACGAAATTGAGAAATCCATCATCTTGCGGACAGAACAAGTATTGTTTAATATTTACCATGCAGCTAGTGTTAAATGGAGTTGACCCTGATCATGTAACTATTACAGAAAATTGACCCTGGCCTATTCAAGTTTGGAGACTCTCCCATAGCTGACCACTACTACTGGAGTCTAAGTAATAAGCTAGCCAAGCAAAGTAAAGTATTCTCCTTGAATGAATGGGACATGGGATGTGTCAAGGGGGAAAAGCACCATATCCACCTTCAAGATGATATAGACCTTTCCAGGAGAGATCCCGATGACTGCCCCGATGACACAGAGGATGTCAGGCATCACTTAAAAGAGCTACAGGCAGCAAAGATCATCACAGAGTCCAAAAGTCCATATGCCTCACCAATTGCAGTGGCCTGGAAGAAGACAGGCACAATTCGTATGTGCATAGACTACCACACACTTGACAAGAAGACAGTGTTTGACCAATACACGTGCTCAGACTTGAAGACGCCCTGGTGAGCTTAATGGGAAGCAAGTGGTTCTCAGTGCTAGGTGTCTTCAGTGACTATTACCAGATCTTCAAGGCAGAAGAAGATAAATTGAAGACAGCATTTATTTGGGTTCCACCAGTTTGAAAGGATGCCCCAAGGTATATTCGAAGCCCCTGCAACTTTTCAAAGGTTAATGGAAAAGGTGGCAGGAGATATGCATCTGCTGGAGATGTTGGTGTACCTGGATGGACCGATAGTGTTGAGCTGGACACTGGAGGAACACAAAACCCAACTCATGAAAGTGCTGGATAGACTGGAAGAATTTGGTTTGAAAGTTTCCATTGACAAATGCCAGTTTTGTCAACCATTGGTTAAATATGTGGGGCATATCATTTCGGCAAATGAAATACAGACTGATCCTGCAAAAGTAGAGGCACTCACCACTTGGTCTAGACCACACAACCTAAAGTCACTACAATGATTTCTTGGACTCTGCCGCTACCACAGGCAGTTTCTAAAAGACTATTTTATTGTATTACGTCCCCTGAATGACCTCACCCAGCAGTACCCGCCAACCCACAAAATGAAAGCCTGCTCTGGGAGGGCAGTCCCTGCACAGAGTGTACTGGATGGTGAATGAACCATTTGGCACCATGTGGACTGAACAGTGTGAAGCGGCATTCAAAGAGATAATCAAATGTCTGAGTGAGGTGCCGTGCTGACATTCACTGATTTTACCAAACCATACAGTCTGCACACTGATGCCAGTTTCATTTACTTGGGAGCTGTCCTTTACCAAGAACACCCTGATGAACTTCCTCGAGTTGCTTTCACCAGCAGAAGTTTGAACCTGTCTGAAAAGCTCCACCCATTGCACAAACTGGAATTTCTGGCACTAAAGTGGGCTGTCACTATCTGTATGGTGCCAAGTTCTCTGTGAGAATAGACAACAATCCTTTCTCTGACATAAATACAGCTGCCAAGTTGGATGCAACAGGACACCGGTGACTTTCAGCTTTATTCCTCTACAGTTACAATCTAGAATACTGTAGTGGCCAAAGCAAAACTGACACTGACACTTTATCCTGGCATCCACACCCTGATGAGTCAAATCAAAGTACTTCAGTTCCAAGTGTAGCAATAAAGGTAAATTTGAAACCACAGATCATGCTTCTCCTGCCAATTTGCACTGAGCAATTAACATGCTGGGGGCCTCTCCAAATGCTAGTCTGACATCATATCTCAATTTCAAGCTCAAAGGGAAGGTTGTATATTACATGGTATGGTACAGTATGTGCTCTGCAGAAGGGGCAGGATGCAAGACAGGTACAGTTCACTTACCCAGATATCTCCCTGTTGTTGTGAGAGTGGAACAAACTATCTTTAAAATTTGTCTACTCATAAGAGTAAGCCACAATAGTGCACATCCTGATTTCCCTCGACAACCACTGGCATTACCCTGGAAGTACTGCATATCCATTATCCGATTCCTGCATGATGTCATGGGTCACTTGGAAGTTGACCACACTTTGGACTTGATGTGAGCCTGTTTCTATTGGCCCAAAATGGCAGAAGCGATGGAGAAACATTACAAGAACTGTCTTAGATGCATTAAGAGGAAGACTCTGCCAAAAAGAGCAGTACACTGATTAAGTATCAAAACCAGTGGGCCACTTAAACTATGGACTTCCTTTTATTGGAGCCTGATGGTAAAAGCCTTGGAAACATCCTAGCCCTAACCGATCATTATACGCAGTATGCTCAGGCATACCCAGTGAAAGATCAGACGGACACCACTGTTGTCAAAGTATTGCAACAATATGTACATTTTTATTATATCACTATGGCATCCCTCAAAGACTTCAGCTGTCAATTAATGAGTGCTTTCTGTATTATACAGTACACTCTCTGTGACAGTTCAGTCGGCGGTCGGCCATGGTGGTGAGAGGAGGGCTGTGCTGGTTGCCGACTTGGGGTTTGGGATGGGGTAGAGTGGGGTGGTGGGCACTACCTGCTAGTGTTGGGGTCCACTAGACCACCAGGGAAGGATTTATTTTATTATTTCAATATATGGGCAAAATCAGGGATCAGGAAGGGGGGTCCACTAGCCCACCAGTGAAGGTGATTTTTGTTCTTTCAATATACAGGTGAAATTGGGGATCATGTAGGGGGTCCAATAGACCACCAGGGAATTATACATAAATAATTTATTGGGGACATCAGAGATCAGGGAGGGCGGTCTACTAGACCACCGGGAAATATATTTTTAGCATAGTCAAATATCGGCATATCAGGATGGGTGGGAGGAACTGCTAGACCACCAGGGATGTACTTAAATAACGTGTATATATGAGCATATTGGGAGGTCAGTTAGACCAAAAGGGAATACTTGGGGACATTGCTGCATAGCCACCCATGGCTTGCTGCAAACTATCCATGCATGTCCTCTGTTTTGCACACCACTATGGTTGCCACAAGCTGCAGAATTTTGCTGCCGGGATCCTACCTAATTGAGAATCAGGCACTGGGTCGCTGGTGCACTGGCAGTTGGCGCAAGCCATCTTTGGAGCAGCTTGTGCCAACTTTTGAGAATCGAGCCCTTTGTGTACAAAACTTGAAGCAAGAGCCATCGACCTATCAGAGCTGTTCTCTGTATATAGAATTTTAACTATAACCACCTAAAGAAAACAGATCATCCAACCATTTTTAAATGTAAAGCTGATAGGATATGATTTAACATCTCATAAAAACTTCCTTGTATCTTCCATTGGGTAATGTACACTTTCTAATATGGTTTGGCTGTTTTTAATTTAAAAAATTATTTTTCATTTTTATGTAGCAGAGTGTGTCTTAAATTTTCATCCTTTGCTAATTAGAACTTTCAGCTTCAGTGTTTCTGGGCATGCTGTGATTTCAGGTCCCATTGTGTCACATAAATTCATTGACACTGGGCACCGATGTAAATAAGTAGCAGATCTTCAGCCACTCTGATGGCATGGCACATCTTCCAGTGGTTGTGAGGAGGGCTCTGCCAGCCATCACCTACTCTCCCCCACTGCTTGCCACAGTTGCATGGGCAGCAGTACAGACTTTAGGAACAACGTGGTGAACAGGTAAAAACATAGAATGCAGTTACATGGGCAGCAGTACAGAACACATGAACAATGTGGTGAACAGGTAAAAACACAGAATGCAGTTACATGGGCAGGAGTACAGACTTTAGGAACAATGTGGTGAACAGGTAAAAAAATAGAATGCAATTATATGGGCAGAAGTATAGGACGTAGGAAAAATGTAGTGAACAGGTAAAAACATAGAATGCAGTTACATGGGCAGCAGTACAGACTTTAGGAACAATGTGGTGAAGAGGTAAAAACACAGAATGCAGTTACATGGGCAGCAGTACAGAACGTAGGAACAATGTGGTAAAGAGGTAAAAACAGAATGCAGTTACATGGGTAGCAGTATAGAATGTAGGAACAATGTGGTGAACAGGTAAAACACAGAATGCAGTTACATGGGCAGCAGTACAGACTTTAGGAACAATGTGGTGAAGAGGTAAAAACAGAATGCAGTTACATGGGCAGCAGTACAGACTTTAGGAACAATGTGGTGAAGAGGTAAAAACATAGAATGCAGTTACATGGGCAGCAGTACAGACTTTAGGAACAATGTGGTGAACAGGTAAAAACATAGAATGCAGTTACATGGGCAGCAGTACAGACTTTAGGAACAATGTGGTGAACAGGTAAAAACATACAATGCAGTTACATGGGCAGCAGTACATAACATAGGAACAATGTGGTGAAGAGGTAAAAACATAGAATGCAGTTACATGGGCAGCAGTACAGACTTTAGGAACAATGTGGTGAACAGGTAAAAACATAGAATGCAGTTACACGGGCAGCAGTATAGAACGTAGGAACAATGTGGTGAACAGGTAAAAACACAGAATGCAGTCACATGGGCAGCAGTACAGAACGTAGGAACAATGTGGTGAACAGGCAAAAACACAGAACGCAGTTACATGGGCAGCAGTACAGAGTTTAGGAACAATGTGGTGAACAGGTAAAAACACAGAATGCAGTCACATGGGCAGCAGTACAGAACGTAGGAACAATGTGGTGAACAGGCAAAAACACAGAACGCAGTTACATGGGCAGCAGTACAGAGTTTAGGAACAATGTGATGAACAGGTAAAAACACAGAATGCAGTTACATGGGCAGCAGTACAGAACGTAGGAACAATGTGGTGAACAGGTTGAAACAGAATGCAGTTACATGGGCAGCAGTATAGAAAGTAGGAACAATGTGGTGAACAGGCAAAAACACAGAACGCAGTTACATGGGCAGCAGTACAGAGTTTAGGAACAATGTGGTGAACAGGTAAAAACACAGAATGCAGTAACATGGGCAGCAGTACAGAATGTAGGAACAATGTGGTGAACAGGTAAAAACAGAATGCAGTTACATGGGCAGCAGTACAGACTTTAGGAACGATGTGGTAAAGAGGTAAAAACAGAGTGCTGTTACATGGGTAGCAGTACAGAACACAGGAACAATGTGGTGAACAGGTAAAAACACAGAATGTAGTTATATGGGTAGCAGTACAGATTTTAGGAACAATGCTGTGAGTAAGTAAAAACACAGAATGCAGTTACATGGTCAGCAGTACAGACTCTAGGAACAATGTGGTGAACAGGTAAAAACACAGAATGCAGTTACATGGGTAGCAGTACAGACTTTGGGAACAATGTGATGAACAGGTAAAACAGAATGCAGTTACATGGGCAGTAGTACAGACTTTAGGAACAATGTGGTGAACAGGTAAAAACAGAATGCAGTTACATGGGCAGCAGTACAGACTTTAGGAATAATGTGGTGAAGAGGTAAAACAGAATGCAGTTACATGGGCAGTAGTACAGACTTTAGGAACAATGTGGTGAACAGGTAAAAACAGAATGCAGTTACATGGGCAGCAGTACAGACTTTAGGAACAATGTGGTGAACAGGTAAAAAAGAATGCAGTTACATGGGCAGCAGTACAGACTTTAGGAACAATGTGGTGAACAGGTAAAAACAGAATGCAGTTACATGGGCAGCAGTACAGACTTTAGGAATAATGTGGTGAAGAGGTAAAACAGAATGCAGTTACATGGGCAGTAGTACAGACTTTAGGAACAATGTGGTGAACAGGTAAAAACAGAATGCAGTTACATGGGCAGCAGTACAGACTTTAGGAACAATGTGGTGAACAGGTAAAACAGAATGCAGTTACATGGGCAGCAGTACAGACTTTAGGAACAATGTGGTGAAGAGGTAAAAACACAGAATGCAGTTACATGGGTAGCAGTACAGAGTTTAGGAACAATGTGGTGAACAGGTAAAAACACAGAATGCAGTCACATGGGCAGCAGTACAGAACGTAGGAACAATGTGGTGAACAGGCAAAAACACAGAACGCAGTTACATGGGCAGCAGTACAGAGTTTAGGAACAATGTGATGAACAGGTAAAAACACAGAATGCAGTTACATGGGCAGCAGTACAGAACATAGGAACAATGTGGTGAACAGGTTAAAACAGAATGCAGTTACATGGGCAGCAGTATAGAAAGTAGGAACAATGTGGTGAACAGGCAAAAACGCAGAATGCAGTTACATGGGCAGCAGTACAGAGTTTAGGAACAATGTGGTGAACAGGTAAAAACACAGAATGCAGTTACATGGGCAGCAGTACAGAACGTAGGAACAATGTGGTGAACAGGTAAAAACAGAATGCAGTTACATGGGCAGCAGTACAGAACACAGGAACAATGTGGTGAACAGGTAAAAACACAGAATGTAGTTATATGGGTAGCAGTACAGATTTTAGGAACAATGCTGTGAGTAAGTAAAAACACAGAATGCAGTTACATGGGCAGCAGTACAGAACGTAGGAACAATGTGGTGAACAGGTAAAAACAGAATGCAGTTACATGGGCAACAGTACAGATTGTAGGAACAATGTGGTGAACAGGTAAAAACACAGAATGCAGTTACATGGGCAGCAGTACAGAACGTAGGAACAATGTGGTAAAGAGGTAAAAACAGAATGCAGTTACATGGGAAACAGTACAGATTGTAGGAACAATGTGGTGAACAGGTAAGAACATAGAATGCAGTTACATGGGCAGCAGTACAGAATGTAGGAACAATGTGGTAAAGAGGTAAAAACAGAATGCAGTTACATGGGCAACAGTACAGATTGTAGGAACAATGTGGTGAACAGGTAAAAACAGAATGCAGTTACATGGGCAGCAGTACAGACTTTAGGAACAATGTGGTGAACAGGTGAAAACACAGAATGCAGTTATATGGGCAGCAGCACAGACTTTAGGAACAATGTGGTGAACAGGTAAAAACATAGAATGCAGTTACATGGGCAGCAGTACATAACATAGGAACAATGTGGTGAACAGGTAAAAACAGAATGCAGTTACATGGGCAGCAGTACAGACTTTAGGAACAATGTGGTGAACAGGTAAAAACATAGAATGCAGTTACATGGGCAGCAGTACAGACTTTAGGAACAATGCTGTGAATAGGTAAAAACATAGAATGCAGTTACATGGACAGCAGTACAGAACGTAGGAACAATGTGGTGAACAGGTAAAAACAGAATGCAGTTACATGGGCAACAGTATAGACTGTAGGAACAATGTGGTGAACAGGTGAAAACATAGAATACAGTTACATGGGCAGCAGTACAGACTGTAGGAACAATGTGGTGAACAGGTAAAAAATTAACAGCATGGATTAATGCAGTGATATGTAGACAAACGTGAGAGGATGACATCATGTGTGCAATGCCAGTCAGGGTAGTTGACAGTGCTAATAGGGTCCAGAACAGACCTCAGTCAGGGTCAGAATTACCCTCAATTAAGGGGGGGGGCAGAAGAGAAAGGATAGAAGATGAAGGGGGGGTTGACGGGGACAGGAGTGTACAGTAAGATGTCATAGCAGATGTCTAAAGGCAGGGAGTGAAGACTAATGGTACTGTACCTGATGGTAACTCAAGTCCTGGTTTTGCTTTAATAATGGGCGAACACAAGACAAACTGTGCACCACAAGGAAATATTGCAGACGTGGGATATTTATTGTCCACTCCTGGTGCTAAGAAGGGATGATCACATGCCTTTTCTCACTGGAGTATGCATTAATTTCCTGGGAGTGAATGAGTGCCAGTGATATTTAGGCTGGAGTGTATTAATCTCACTGTAAAGTGTATTTCATAATTGAAATAAAGAGGACTGTAATATGTTTCATCTTTCCCAAAGTGCAGGACCTTTAATTGCTATTGAGCAAACTAATTACTTAACCTGTCAGTTTCAAAGCATATCTCACAGCTTCTTTTGAGCAAACTAATTAGCTAACCTGTTAGTCTTGGAGTGACAAAAACCTTCTATGACACCAGGTTAATGCCTCTCTTTTCCAGACAGTTTACCAGTAAAAATGTTGTTATGCAAGAAATACTTGTAGAATTTGATATTTAATGTACTAAACATTTCATTGCTGTTTACAACCAATGGTGCTATTTTAAAAGCTGTTATGTAATGACTTGGATGCTGAAGGGAGGTGGTCCCTCTGTGGCTAAAGTGGAATGTAAGTGTGGCCATCAGATTTTAGTGGGCACAAATGGAGCTTGTGTCCTGTCACTAACGTCCATTGTGCAACACTCATAGAGGTATGTTTGTAGCATGGCACCAGTTGTCAACCCTTATCCTTAGGCCCATTTCTGGGCTGTTATGTCCGACCCACTCCAGGCCCTTACTGGCGGTCCAGTGGCCCAAAGTTCACCACTGCCCAATATAGTCCATGGCATCCAATGGAACTTCTCTCTAGCCATGTTCCATCTCATTGCCTGTGTGACTTGCGGGGCTCTCCCTCATCTTTATCACTCACTAGCTCCCTGGTTCCCAGCTGCACTTTTCAGATGCTCCTCTACAGATGGGGGTGTTACTAAAGTTGTGACTGGGATCGCCATGGTGACTATACTTTCTGTACAGCACTGCATGTCATTTGCATTGAGACCCCTGATGTTTACACACACTGTTATAATAGAGTTAGTATCCATGTGGGGAAGGGCTGCTTCCCCACAACAAGTGAACAGCACAAAAGTGCTGTGCAAGCCTTTTGCACTGGTTCCTTGTGACTGAGAATAGAGCCTACTGGGTCAGTATCTCGTACGCTTAATAGCATACATTAAAACCGAGCAACAGGGACAGCACGGTTGGGTAGAGCGAGAGGGTGCAAAACCGCAAAAGGGTATATACATGGTAGTGCACCCCTTCACTCTTCCCAGGTAGGGGATGAGACCTGTGCTGGGAGGTGGGGCTGGCGAGCAGCTGCCGTGGCTCTATGGGATGAGCCACAGACAGCAAGGGATGAGGCGGTGTGTTTGGGACCGGGTTTCAATTCCCGGTCCCAGACGCAATAATTTTTTTATTATTCACACTTTGTGGGAAGTTAAGTGCTAACCCCCCCTCCCTGGAGTTGATTATTTTAGTTGGGGGGTTGGGGGCGCATTATGACCCCGTGCCGAATAGAAGGGGGTGTTTAGATGCAATGATTTGAATGTTTTCTTGAGGAGGATTTGGATGTTTTGATGTTTGCAGCTGAATGTTTTGGGAGGGTTGAATATTTTGGGGAAGGGGATTTGCATGTTTTAGAAGTTTGTATGTTTTTGATGTTTGGATTGGTGCAGTATGTTTCAGAATATTTGGATTGTTAGATTTTAGAGGCAATGATTTGTATGTGTTCCTGAGGGGGCTTTGGATGCTTATGATGCTTGGATTTGGATGTTTTAAAATTTGGATGTTGATGTTTTTAACATTGAGATTTGAATGTTTCAGTGTTTGCATTTGTAACACCCAGGTTCCCCTGGGGTTACAAGAACATCTTCAGTATAGTTTAGATCATTAGTTCTCACACTTTGTGATAGTGAGCCTCCCCCAAGCCATGGAAAATATTTCAAGCCTCCCTCAAATTTGGAAAAAATCATGGGATTCCCCATAGAAAAAAATAACATACTTTGCACACTACACCAGGAGTAAATTGAGTCTAATAAAGTTGACTGTGTATATTCTCTTTTTATTCAACTTCTTGTTCCCCATCCCCAACCCCACGCCCCAGGCTATTCTTGACATTCCACTTTTCTGACTCTTGGGACCTTGGTTACTCTGTTTCCTCTCTAGCTGGAACAACTAACCTAGTCACTTCATCCCCCCCCCCCCCTTACCCTGCTGTTATGTAGCTTCTTGTACCCTTGCCCCAGGTCACACCTGAAACAAGCATTGACTCAGTGTGCCTTTCCCACTCATCAATTTACATACAAATAAACACATACTGTAGAGACAGCCTTGACTCAGTGTGCCTTATTAGTCACCAATTTACACATAAATACACACCTAGTAACAAGCTTTGGCTCAATGGGCCTTTCCTGGTGACAAATCTGTGCACAAATAAAGAAATTCACCTGCCATTAGCCATATTTACTCAGCTTCATTCCTTCACACAAAACATCGAAAACTCAAAATTTAAATACACTACCTCTCAACTGTCACACAATACGAGGTACGTCACTCATTTCATTTTATCTCTCTGAAACACTCTGTCACACACTGAGAAGGTGACATCAACCACTAACCACTGAGACTTTTAAGCAGACATTTGTCACAATATAAGATGTTACATAACCAGCATAGAAACATAACATAGAAACATAGACTTTGACGGCAGATAAGGACCACTTGGCCCACACAGTCTGCCAATTTCCCTTTCTATTGGATAAGCTGCAGATTCTAGTTAACCAACAGCCTACTTCCTGCAACCCCCCACTACAATTGCCTTATGTCTGTCTCATGCATGTTTGAATTCCCCCACTGTTTTAGACCCAACAACCTCCCCAGGAAGGCGGTTCCATGCATCCACCACTCTCTTCAGTGAAAAAAATGTCCTCACATTACCCCTGAGCTGCCCCTTGTTCTTACACATCTCTTTTCTAAAAGATGCTACCCTCCTGGACTTTGTTGATTCCCTTGAGGTACTTAAAAGTTTCTATCATGTCCCCCATCCCTCCTTTCATCAAGGGTATATATAAGCTCCTCAGTCTCTCTTCATATGGTTTCTGATGCAGACCCTGCACCATTTTAGTTGCCCTCCTCTGGACTGCTTCCATCCTGTCTATGTCCTTGCGTAGATGAGGTCTCCAAAACTGCACACAGTATTCCAGCTGGGGTCTCACCAACTGTCTGTACAGAGGGATAACCACTTCCCTTTTTCTACTTGTGATGCCCCGTCCTATGTACCCCAGTATCCCCCTGGCTCTCCTTACTGACTTCTCACATTGCTTACCCACCTTTAGGTCATCTGATATGACTACCCCCAAGTCCCTTTCCATTTTTGTTGTTGTTAGTACCTCCCCTGCTATTGTGTACTCTTCTCTTGGGTTTTTGTTTCCCAGGTGCATTACTTTGCACTTCTTTGCATTGAATCTAAGTTGCCATATGTCTGACCATTCCTCCAACCTTGCCAAGTCCCTTCTCATCCTTTCTACCCCCTTGTGTATCAACTCTGTTACAGATCTTTGTGTCATCCACAAAGAGGCATACCTTTCCTTCCAGACCCTCTGCAATGTCACCTATAAAGATGTTAAAGAGGACTGGACCCAGTACTGAGCCCTGAGGTACTCCACTAGTAACCCCCTTTTTTCGGAATGTGTTCCATTCACTATTACCTTCTGTGTCCTGTTGTGCAGCCAGTTTGCTACCCAGGCTACCACCTTGGAACCCACTCCCAGGCTGGCTAACTTGATTATTAGTCCTTTGTGCGGGACTGTGTCAAATGCCTTGCTAAAGTCTAGGTAGGCCATATCCACAGCCCCTCCCTGGTCTATTACTTTGGTCACCCAATCAAAGAAATCAATTAGATTTGTCTGACATGACCTTCCTGCTGTAAATCCATGCTGCTTTGGGTCCTGTGCCCCGCTGGCCTCTAGGTACTCAACAATTCTTTCTTTCAGAAGTGATTCCATCATTTTCCCTACCACTGAGGTCAAACTTACAGGTCTGTAGTTTCCTGCTTATGCCTTGCTCCCACTTTGTGAAGGGAATCACATCTGCCCTCCTCCAGTCCTCAGGTACCATCCCATCCTCCCATGATTTGTTAAAAGTGTGGTCAGTGGTGTCACTAGGCCCTCCTTAGTTATTTTAGGATTCTGGGGGTGAATCCCGTCAGGCCCCATTTCTTTGTTCACCTTGAGTTTTAGGAGTTCTTCCAGGACTCTTTCTTCTGTAAATGGACTGGTGTCAACCCCCCTTCCCAGAGTGCTTCTATTGTCTGGTTTAGGTAACTCCTCCTTATCTTCTTTTGTGAATACTGAGGAAAAGTATTCATTCAGTATCTCTGCCTTTTCACTGTCTTCCTCTGCCCACCTCCCCTCTCCTTTATTAATCTTCACTATTCCTCCCTTAATCTTTCTATGCTCCCTAATGTACCTATAGAAGGTTTTATCCCCCCTTCTTAACTGAGTTGGCTATTTTTTCCTCGGCTTGGGCCTTTGCTATTCTGACTGCCTTCCCCACTTCTTTCTGCTTTAGTTGATACAGTTCCCTGTCGTGTTCCTTCTGTGATTCCTTATACTTTTTGAATGCAGTCTTTTTCTCTTTAACCTTCCCTGCCACCTCTTTTGAGAACCATAGTGGTTTTTTACTCCGCTTTGTTTTCTTTATTTGTTTCACACAAAGGCTTGTTGCCTCTATGATAGCAGTTTTGATTTTTCTCCATTGTTCTTCCACCCCTCCTTTTTTGGCCATTTGCTAGTGCAGTCGTCAGGTATTCACCCATTTTGCCAAAGTCGGCCCTTCTAAGGTCCAGTATCCTTGTTTTTGTATGGCTTGTCTCCGTGGTTGTGCTTATTGTGAAGCATACTGTGCAGTGGTCACTTGTTCCCAGATGTCTACTGACTTCCAAATTTGTGATCCTCTCTCCATTTGAGAGTACCAGGTCTAGTATTGCTCCCTCCCGAGTGGGTTCCAATACTAGCTGTCTAAGGCCTGCCCCCTGCAGCAAGCATTATAAACATTAGTACACATATTTCAATAGTGTTCTGAGCTTGCAGTGCCATGTTTGATTATTTGTTACACATTTTGTCCTGCTTTCACACATCTTGTCACACATTTGGTTGAAGAAAGGTTTAGAGGAATGTAGTACATTCTCAGACTTAACTGGGCCTCCCCTGGAACAGTCCGGGGCCTCCCTTGGGTGGCTGACCTCACCATTTGAGAACCACTGGTTTAGATAGATTGGTGGCAGCAAAGGAGAAGCTGCTCCGCTACAAAACCGTGCCATGCAACAAAACTCAATTGCAATAACAAAACGAATGGCACCAGTATACAGTGTTAAAACAGGTTTAATTGACCAAATGTTCAAATACCTTGTTGTGCTGTGCAAAATTAAAGTGCAGACAAAATTCCCGGCTGGTGTGACCTGACTTGGTTTCGATGAAAGGCTTTCTCAAGGAACAAGAAAGACATACACACAGGTATGCTTAAATAGTCATAACAGTTAGGTCACATGGTGCAAAACCTGTAACATATTTAAGCAATAATGCCCGACAGGGTGTGTGTCATGCTGGGATAATGTCACGCCTTAGGTGGTTGGGCACGAGGCCGCAGGCCGAATGCGTCCAACAACTGAGTCATGATGTTATCCCAAACGACACACACCCTGGAGGGCATTATTGCTATTATACAATGGCTCGTTGTTATACATAAAATAAAAAAATAATTTTAAAGAATGTTTTTATTAGTGTGGAAAAATATTTCTGTTTCTTAAGAGGAGATGCAAAAAAGAAGAATGTCCATAATGATGAGAGTAGACCCGTGATGTCGTGCTGGGATAACATCAAGGGTCCAGCCCAAGACTGACCAATCAGAGTCCAGGATTTTTTCTTGCTATTGTGTAATTAAAGTTATAGTGCAACTCTAGAGCTATTGCAATTTAGGGATGGGCAGCACACAAAAGGGTAAACTCCCTGTAGGTTAATTTCAGCATTCTGTGTTCAGTCTCTGCTGAGCAGGGGGAGCAGATTTACATATAGAACTCTCGCAGCAGCATAATCACCCCCTGGCTATCAGAGCTGCAGTTCTGATTCATTAGTCAGTTGGCGTTTGAGTGGAGTTTGGAGTTGAACAGGTTGGTGCCATGCTAGCCAGAAGCCCAACTTCCAGAAGGAAAGCCCCTCGTGCCTTTTATT
The DNA here is from genome assembly GCA_016271365.2 of Neoceratodus forsteri. Lineage (NCBI taxonomy): Eukaryota > Metazoa > Chordata > Ceratodontiformes > Ceratodontidae > Neoceratodus > Neoceratodus forsteri. The sequence continues at coordinate 1,206,130,726 of CM057458.1, read as the reverse complement.
CACCTTAGTGTTTTAGCAATCAGTCTGTGAGCTGTCAAGCAGTGGAGATTGTCTATTCCAATGCCCCTAGGAGTGAATTTCATCACAAGGGTGTGATCTTCTGGAGTCAGTGAGCAGCTATTGGGCCCTCACCCTGCCGCTTCCCAAACTGCTGCACAGACTACACTATGTGTTTTTTTTACATCAAGACTCTAACCTTTTTAAAATGTAAATTACTTGGGATTCCTATCATTTGAATTCAGTATTTCAGAAAGCCCTGTAGCCCTGGGGCTGGAGTGTAATTACTGCTGTGACTTTCCAAGTGTTACTGGGGGTGGGTTCCATGGAAGAGGGCCCCTGCAGTTTTGAGTGAAATGTGAATTTCTGTGGAAACATAACAAATGCTTTGTGGGTTCAACTCTGCCTAGTACAAAGTTCATTTGCTGATTTACTTTTGGTTTACTGGCACCTAGCAAGGAGCAGAGCAATGTTTTTATTTTATTTTTTCATTTATGACAATTTCGGATAACACCTTTAAGCAAACAGTACTCTTTTACAAAGGTTCCATGTCATGGACAATGGACAAGCATAGACAATAACAGGCAGGTAGATAACAGTTAATACAATTACAGCACATACGCTGCCAGTGGCTTTGTCCAGATAAGACAAGACAATAGAATTGATAACTGGTAAAACATTACAGAATGCATGAGCTGCCAAAGGCTCTGTCAGGATCAATGAGGACAGAAGCAATGGTGCAATATCGCCAGACATTATACATTGTACAAATAGAGCCTGGGGCGGTTACAACTGAAATATTAATGTGACAAGTGCATGAGAGGGCCAGAGGTAGTTGGTGAGAGGACAAGGTAGTAGGGGACAGGCAAGAACCGAGGGGGTAGGGGATTGTAGGGACAAGGTAGGTGGTGAAGGAAAGGAGTAGGTGGTGATGGAGGGAAGGGGAAAAGGGTTGGGAGATGTAAGGGGGGTAATAGGATGGGTGGGGTGGAAGGAGAGAAGAGTTAGGACAGGCAAGGAGGAGAAAGGAGAGAGAAATGAGAACTAGAAGGGAGTTAAGGAGGGCTAGGGGGAAAGGAGAGAGAGAGAATATGAGAACTAAGAGGTGTAGGGGTAATAGGCGAGAAGAGGGACAAGGATGTGAGAGGGAATGGAGAGAGGGAGGAGTGAAATCTGGGGGGGCAAGGCAGAAGGCTGAGGTGGCTGACGTGAAATATTGGAAGAAGTTAATAAGGAGGGAGCGGGGTGTAGGGAGAGTGCATAAGTAATGGAGAGGCCAGGAGGGCGAGCAGGGAATTTAAGTGTAGCAGTTACAGTAGGCACTGGCCACCAAGTGCTGTCGTAGTTTGTGCTTAAAGGAGCTGAAATTCGGTGCATTGGTGATATCCACTAGGAGTGTGTTGAACCAGTTAGAGGTCCTAACTTTGTAGGAGTGCTGCCTTTGACTGGTCCAGCAGTGGGGAACTGCGAAGACTAGTGTTCCAGAACTCCTGGTAAGGCGGGTGGCACAGTGAGGGGAAAGTATAGACTGAATCCATGGTGGAAGGAGGCCTAGGGCTGTCTTCTTTGCAAGTAAGCAGGTCTGATACTTAATTCTGCATTGAAGCTGTAGCCAATTAGCCTGTTCGTAGAGATCACATGTGTATGTGTGAGTCTAGAGGCTGTGGTGAGGAGCCGGCAGGCCTTGTTTGTGCCAGAGGGCAGTGTCGGTAGCTGATCCATAGACTACGAGGCCATAATCAATTAAAGAGGTGACTGAGCTCTGGATGGCAAGCTTTAATGCTTCGTCTGTCAAACAGTGCCTATGCCTATATAGCAGCCCTATGTGGGTATTCACAACTTTAGCAAGATTATTTATATGCGTGGAGTATGGAAGAGTGGAGTCGAGGGTCACTCCCAGGTATCTGAACTGGTCTGGTGAAATGTTAAAAGTAGGTCCACCAGTGTTTGGTACAAAAAGTACATTGGGATTATCTTCAGAAGCCAGCAGTGCCTGAAGAGTCCACAACTGTTGTAGTTTCAGAGAAAACCTGACTTTGGCTTAATCTGAGCTGACCACTCAACCAGGTTGCAGAGGGACCTATCTGCTTACAAGTTTTGGGGTGGTAACATAGTTCCCCCCCGGGTGGTAATTTAATTCACCCAGTTGACCTGTGCTTGCTAAATGAGTGTTATGGAACCTACCATTAAACATGCACTTAAGTAGTCCTGGGGATCACCCGATGCCCCATATTTCCATGTGGTCCCTAAACAAAGGGATGAAAGCTCGAAAATAAATGTTCTTGTGACAAGTTCTGTGCCTGCAAAGTAGTTGTGTTCTGTACATTCTGTGTGTTCTGTACCTACAATAGCCTGGGGGCACCACAATTTCTGAATGACACCTTGTCAGGAATAAAGCCATACAGTACAATCCCACTCCTGTTGTGGACATTTCATCTATGTGTGATCTGTTACTGGCTTTTTGGGCCCCCTCAGACATTTTTGACACACCATAGCCCAGGTACTTCTCCCCTGGGCTCGGTTAAATAGAAAATGTTTATTTTGTACCCTTCCCTCTGACGTTCTGAGATGCTCGAGCCAGGTGTTGCCCTAATGCCAGGGGTAATACTTTTTGTTGTTTATGGTTGTTGCCTTGCCAGTAAAAGGGGGGGTGGGGTTACAAAATTGGGGGCTTGTCCGAAGATTTCAGGGGCAAGCAGAGTTGCCATGCAAAGGGTATGGTTGTGGTCTTTTGGTCTGGTGGCAGTACACCCAGCCAAAGAATTGTTTTCTGTGAGAAAAAGTTGTGACCTGCTGTGGAGAAGTGTCAGCTGTGCATGGACTGCATTGGAAAAGTGTGGACTGCATTGTGGATTTTGTGCAAAAACCTGCTTGAAAATACTGTTTAGGGAACTGTTGTGAATTCTGCCTTAAAGTGCTTAACACCATACAAAACTGTCAAAATTGCCAAACTGCAGTGTGATTTGAGAGGCAAATGTTTGTTTTACTGTTTAAACAATTTTCCCCAGTAAGTTCGAGGAGTGCCTAATAAGACAAACATTTGTCAATTCCGAATGTTTGCTTGCTGGCATTAGCAGTGGAAGTGCAGGAGTTAGACAGATGCAGTATAGGAATGGCAGTGAAGTACTGAACTGACGCCAACTCCACCCCCACCCTGCAGAGATGGACAGGCATTGGGGTGTGCCTTTGGGTCATCTCTCATGACGGTCATGGCATTTCACCTCACCCTACCCTGCAGACACTGACAAGTGTCGAGGTGTGCCTTGGAGTGTTTGGGCTTTATGTTCACCTCATTCCATAAGGAAACATGCTGAAATGGGTGTAGTATAGGAGAATGGGGTGAACTCTGGGGTCAGAGGGTCCCAGGCACACCTCAATGCCTTTCACTGGCTGCAGGTTGGGGTTGGGGGTGGAATGGCATAAGCATTACTGTCAACAATACCAAGTCACACCCCTGATGCCTGTCAGTCCCCACAGGGTAGGGTGTTATGGTCAAAGACCCTAATGCCCTGGGGATTTCTTGGTATTTTAACTCCAATTATTCAACATGGGCTTTTTGTGACCCCCTCCGCATGAACGGGGACACTATCAGTTCGTTAGCTGAAAGGTGATTTTGCACAGCGACTGCACCATTTGGTGCCACAGGTGCAAAAAACACATTTCAAACAGGATGTGAAAAATAACAGCTGTACTGTTCATGAGGAGATGTAAAAAATGGTAATGTTGAAACCTGGGAGTGAAAATATAAAAACTGGTGAAATCACGAGCGTGCGTAGAAACTGCTCAACGCACACCAGCATCGTAATTAGTTTGGGAATTTTTTACAGCAGATTTTCAACACAGGCATTTTGGGAGCTCCACTCATGAACAGTGTCACTGTGATTTTCTTAGTCTGTCCCAAACACTGATTTCAAACAGCAACCGTGCTATTCTGCGCTGGAAGTGCGAAAACACCTTTTGGCCAGGGTGTGGAAAATGACAGCTGTACTGTTCATAAGGAGGTGTGGAAAAATGCCAATGTTGAAAATCTGTACTGAAAATATTACAAATTCGTGAACTTACGATAGTGATTTTGAGGACTTTTGTCACCAAATTTTCAACATAGCCATTTTAAGATCCCTGCTCATGAACAGTGTCACTGTACTTTTCTTAATCTGTCCCAAACATTGATTTCACACACCAACCATGCCATTGTGCGCTACATGTTCGAAAACACATTTTGGGTGAGATGTGAAAAATGACAGCTGTACTGTTCATAAGGAGGTGTGGTAAAATGGCAATGTTGAAAATCTGGAGTGAAATAGTAAAATTTTGAAGTTACGAGCGTATGAGAACTGTGCAAGCACGCGTAACAGTCATTTTGGGAATTTTTTCACCATTTGCAACATAGGCTTTTTGAGAGCCCACCTCATGAACAGTGACACTGTCATTTCATAAATCGGTCCGGAAAGGTGATTCCACTTAGTGACCGCGAAATCACCTTTCGGGACCGAATGACCAAGTGACAGTCACTGAATTCATGAGATGGGGTCCCAAGAACCCCATGTTGAAAATTTGTTGCAAAAAATAAAAAAAATGAGATATGCACCAAAGTTGAAAAACCCTATTTATGCCATTATACAGCTTACCGGCATTTCTTCAGTTTGCGGGTCGGCTTTGAAGAGTGCAGACATGTTCCCGCTCCACCGAAGATCGTCGTGCCAGCCTCTGGAGATGAGTATGGGGTGAGGGGGTGGGGTGGTGGGTACAGAGGTGGGCACGGGTTGTGGGAGGGGCAAGAGAGTCAACGGAGGACCATTTTCTTTGTTACAGTTTTTTTTTATTGTACATGGACGATGTGGGACTTTTGCCACACTGGGGTGGGCTCCCAGCATGGCACCTGGAAGTTTTGAGGGGGCAGTGGAGTCAACGGGGAATTGGGCACCCCATTGGCCATACAGTTTGGGGACACATGAGGATGCTGGACTTTTGCCATGCTGGGGTGGGCTCCCAGCATGGCACCTGGAAGTTTGTGTTTTGGGGAGGGGCACTGGAGCCGATGGGGTTAGGCACCCCATTGGACATACAGTGTACTTGGGAGGAGTGTGCATGAGCCGAGGGGATTGGGCGCTTCCTCGGTACCTAAAAAGGGGCGGCGCATACAACCCCACCCAATAATCGAGGTGACGTGGAGGCAGTTTGCATACTGCTGACGACAGGGCAGTATGCAAATTGCCTACACGTTACCACCGATGATTGTGGCAGTCATTTGCTTTCAACTGTATACCACTGCAATCTGAACTGTTGTCATAGACAGCTGGGACATTCATTGGTGTGGTGCAGCCACACCTGCAAAAACGTTGAGGGCATTGGAAGCAGGGGCGCCACACCTACGAAAACTCGTATGGTGGCACTATGTTTCTTGCACATGCGTGCAAGCAAACATAAAAAGTGTGGATTAAGGGATTTTCATTGAAAAAGTGTAAACTGCTTTATTGGACTTGGGGGGAGTTCAGTTGCTTTTTAAATTGTTCCTACAGCTCGAGGAGCCTTGAGGAGAGAGAGAGCGTGCCTGCTCATTAGCATGGCATAGTGTGATTGGTTTGTTCTGAGGAAATCCCATTTCCAAGCTGGAATCTGGTGCTGGACTGTGGATTTGTTCATGGTGGAGTGTTGAAAAGAGTGTTTGCGGCAGCATGGTCTGTGGATTTGGATCATTTGAGACTTGTGGATTTAACAGCTAATCGGAAGATTTTGGGGCAACCAGTCGAGTGATTCCTGTAGCCAGTAAAGGGACATTTGTTCTGGTTGCAAATTAAGTGGTTTTTTGATGTCGGTTACTATTTGGGACCATCTGTTGGTACGAGTGCAACAGCCATCGACTCTGCGTAGGCCGCAGTACAAGACAGAAGCAATTCAGCCTTTGTAAGTACTTAAAACATTTGTTTTGCCAACAAAAATGATTCTGGGCAACTGAAGATTGTGCTGGAAGCGACTGCAAGTGACTTTGAGTGCAAATGAAACAAAGCTGAGATTTTGTTCATGACACAGTGTAAATTGGGCACACTGTGCCAGGGCAGGGGACGAAGATAAAGGTCATCCGAAGTAAACAAGTAAAAAGCAAAGTTAAAACAATGTTGAAGCACAGGCCACAGAAGTAAAAATATGCAGATTGCAGAACAGGACTTTGAATCTTAGCTAAAGCAGCACGTAACAGCAGTTTTGTTGTATGTGTGTTTTGCAGTGTAAAATGATGGCTAGTGGATCAAGGCAGAATCCCTTACATATGAAGACCTTGATTGCTCAAAAGAAGCAGGAACTCAAAAAGTTTGAGGAATGGGGGACATGGCTTAGCTATCAGGCAAGACGGCAGCTTTATCTATAATGACTGTCTACTCTGGAGCACAGATAACTGAATTTTCCGGTTCTGCCCAGTGCACCATTTCAACAACGGCACCAGAGAGTGTGTGAACTGTGTGTCTGTCGGTGGCTAAAATTTTAAATCACTGCTTACCTCAATCACACCATGCTGTCTCCAGGTTCTGTTCAGACCTCCTCGGCCACATGGCACACAGTAGCAAAGGGGGCCCTGAACCCTCGGTCAGAGAGATGTTCGCCTCGATCCTGAGCCACATCGAAGATCTCACTATTGCCTCTAATAAGGCCTGTACCCTGCATCAGCTCGACCTCCGAATGGGGCTCAATGAACAAAAAATGGTTAAGCATGGAGAAGCGCTCCAGGGACACTGCACCACACTTCAGGAACAAGCGCTTCAAATTAAGGCCCTACAAGACAAAATGAAAGACCTGGAGAACAGGAGCTACTGCAACAACTTGCGGCTCCTGGGCTTCCTGGAGGGCTGTGACGAGGGCAGGACTGTTCAATTCTTACAAAGGGCCCTTCTGAACTGCTCAACCTCCCGAGAAGCACTTGCATCATAATTGAGAGGGCACATTGTACTTTACAACCCAGACTTTACAGCCCAGACCACCCACTGATGAGAGAGCGAGGCCCATTCTGGCCCGGATCCTAAATTTCACCGAAAAGGAAATGATCCAGTCCAGAACTAGGGGACTGGGAGTCCTGGACTGGAGAGGTCATAGAATCATGATTTTTCAGGATTATTTGAAGGACTTGGCTGCAAGGAGGAAGGTATTCACGGAGGTCAAAAGAGAGCTGCATGACCTCAAGGTGCCGTTCACGCTCCGTTACCCTGCAGTGCTCCGAATTACCCACAATGGCTCCCACTTGCAATTTTCTTCACCCGAAGTAGCTATGGAATTTGTCACTGTGACCTGGCCCCCCTCTAACAACCGGAGGAGCAGCCCACCACAAAGCCTGAATCCAGGCACTAGAAGCTCTTACACTGATCGCAGCTCACCGCTGAAAAGGGATCAGGGTGCCTCCAATGACTGAACTGTCAACCCGGAACTCCGGCGGCAACTGTAGCCAAGGTCTGAATCCAACAGCAAGGGGCCACAGCATGTTGCGCACAGCAGAAGGGAGCATTTCCATGAACAGAGTGGAGAAGAAGACGATCACAGCAGGCAGGTAGGCCACTGGGGGGACACGCAGGGCCCTGCGTTCACCAGTCCATATGTCTCCCAGAATCAGTTTTCCCCACTGCCCTTGACTTCCCTGCCACCCAAACATGACAATGAGTTTCCAGGCATGGATCTTTCTGTCCTAGCATACCAGGACCAGCAGAACGGGCAGTCCCAACCATCGTGGGCATCCCCCCTTGACACTGCACTTCCACTACCTGAACTGGCAGTCCTGCCCGCCCTCCTAGGCCCCGCGCATGGACAGTTGATGGTGCAGGTGGAAATCAGAGAACGTGGTGGACAACAGTATCTCCTTTCTGCTCTCCTTGTCTGAAGACTGGCACCAGATAAGTACATGCCTACTAGAGTTTGTGTAACAGAGGGGAATAATGGGGAGAATGGCTGAAGGGGTTGGGGGGGATGAGTGCCCTGATGTCTGAGAAGGCCTACCATGGTCCAGGGCATCTCCTCCCCCCGTCAATTAGCAGGGTTTTACAAGAGGGGCAGGGTTGTATTCTGCCTTGCCCCCCCCCGTACACATCACCCCTAGAGGGTAAATGTACAGAACTTAGCCTGAATTTGGTGTATGGGCAATGTTGACTGTGCTGTGGGGATGGGGAGTGGGGATTTACTGCACTGGATTAGAACTGAGAATGGGGTAACAGTATGTTGTGGTCCCTGAGACCCGTATATGAAAGTTTTGTCTGCCCACATTTCTCCGCTTGTCTCTTCTCCCCCTTTCGCCCCCCCCCGAGGACCCATATGGTTTTGTGGCCCCCTCACCCTCCAGTTTCTGGGGGAAAAAGGGGGTCTCCGGGGGAGGACCGACTGATCTATACCCACCCGGTTAGAGGTGTGCCCCACAGGTTCTACAGCACCCCACTGAGCACTGACAGTGTTTGAAGGCCTTTTCAGTAATGCCAGGTGCCAGGATCTCTGCAGGGGTGTCCAGGCTGGGAGAGGGCAGGGGCTGGGAGTTTTATTTCTCCTTCAAGGTATTGTCACACTCTACCCCAGGTCCTCCCTTCCCCCCCGGTAGAGAGTGGGACATAGTAGAGGGATGGGGGGGGTTCTTTTCTTTTCTTTTGTCTCTTTTTGTCTTATCCAATTCCTCTGCACACCTCTGCACACCTCGTCCTGCAGATACTTACTCCTGTCAATTGATTGTTAGTGCAGACCTCTGGGTGAGGGGAGATGGTTTGGAGTCCTGCAGGGAGGAGGGAAGATGGGGATCGCAGTTCGGAGAGAACTGGTGTGTGTGTGTGTGTGTGTGTGTGAGAGGGAGAGCCCTGGGTGCAGGCTCTCATTACTAGAACAAGCGCAAACACCTCTGTGGACCTCCATCACACAACCCAGTGTCCCCCCTCCTCTACCCTAGGACCACTGGGATTAATCTTGCCCCCCAGGCTTTGGGGAGAGTGGAATACCACTCTAATCAGTCCCATGATCCCTCCCCCTCTCACTATTGTCGGACTCATGATAACCACAGGGCTCCCACCTTGGTATCCTGGCTAACTCTGGGTCCACACACTCCACACGCACTACAGGTAGTACTTGGGGCACTGGGAACAGACACTGAACCCTATTGCTCTGGGTACCGGTTATCCCTAGGGATTGTTGTTGGTTTTACTGAATAAGTGGCAGAAACCACTTGCTGTTTCCCTTGATCTTTCAAGTCAGCTTTGGAGGCAGGGTATGGCAGCCCTTGCCAGACACCCATTCATCACCCCCCGTAGGGACAGCTGGGCCAGCCATTGGCTGGTTCTGCAGCCAGCTAAAGCCCAGGTTGTGACCCTTATCTACTTTTTAGTTGTTTTATAGCTGTGCTTCGGTTTACTAGAACTGTGAACTGCAGGCGACGTTTTATCACTGCTCTTGTTGTTTAGACTCTGTTGTTTTGTATCCCTGGGCAAAGCTGTCCCCTATAGATAAGAGGTGCCTGGAACCCACAGCACTTACTAAAAGGTGTACTACAGCTGCAAGGTCCCCAGGGGTACTGTACAGTGCTCCAGATAGGGACTAGGACACATTGTGGTTGGTGGTTTCTAGGGAAGGCCATCTTGATACATCAGCTAGTGGTGCCTAGGCGCGAGACGGCATTGAGGGCTCCTCCAAGAACTATGGTGGAAACAGTCTTCCACACCTGGGATGTTAGGGGGCTGAATTCCCCTGTTAAAAGAAAGAAAATCCTCTTACACCTAAAATGCCTGAAGACTCAAGTGGTCTTTCTCCAGGAGATCAAATTAACCAAGGGCGATCATGCCTTGCTGGTAAAGGATTGGGTGGGTCAAGAGGTACATGCAGGAGCCCCAACGAGGAAACGGGGGTGGACATTTTAATACATAAAGCCCTACAATGGGCCCTGGCTACCTCCTTAGCTGATCAAGATGGTAGGTGAGTGATAACCAACTATAGTACCCCAGCTGGTCCCCAGATCTTATGTAATGTCTATGCACCCAACAAGGATGACCCCCCGCGTTTTTCCATGCTCTAGCTGGAACACTGAGTACCTTTGTACATGTACCTCCTAACTACCCTGTACTGCTGGGGGATGGCTTCAATCTTACCCTGGTTCCTCACCTGGACAGAAATGACATGGGCATGGAATCCCATACCAGGGGAAGTAAGGCCCTGCAACAATTCATGTCAGACCTATAACTAACGGATGTTTAGAGACTTTTCCATCCGCGGGTAAGGGACTACACCTTCCACTCCGAATGCAACTCCTCCCATAACCGACTAGATTTCTGGCTACCATCTCAGTCCCTGCTTCTGAGTACCATGGACACCTCTATCCTTCCAAGGGTTATCTCAGATCATGCCCTGGTCCAGTTCCTAGTGTCCTGGGGTCCTACTTCCTCCCCCCAACCCATAGCTGGAATCTTGACCCACTACTTATGAGAGACCCAAATTTTGTCCCATGGGCCAAAAATGAGGCCTTCTTCTTCCTGGAAACAATCTGATCAATGACACTTCCCCAGGGAACACATGGGAGGCCTTTAAGTCCACTATTAGGGGTAGCATCATGGGGTACACGGTGGCCAAGTGCAGGGAATGGGAAAAACAGTGGGTGGATCTGGAACTAAGGCTGGCTCAGGCAGAGATCACCTAGAAGGTGATGCCCTCTCCCTACCCCTGTTCCCCTACGGTTAGAGAAATCCTCGGCCTCAGACTCGAGATCAACCAACTCCTGAACAGGAAAACCGAAGTGGCTGTCCTCTGTCTGCACCACATGTTCTGGGAAGGAGGGGACAAAGGGGACAAAGTACTGGCCTACCAACTCAGATGGCAGCAGGAGAGTAGGCACATACCCAGCCTGAAAGACGATCAAGGGAAGGTGGTTATGGCCACATTCTACTCCAGACTTTACACATCCACCCATGCTGCTCTAGTACCAGGTACCAAACCCTTTCTGGACAAAGTGTGCCTCCCCAAACTCTCCCCACAATAGTCTAGGGCCCTGGACTCCTCCATCACTCAAGAGTAGGCAGAGACGGCCATCCACAGCCTACAAGTGGGAAAGTCTCCAGGAGGAGATGGATACACTGTGGACTTCTACCAGGCACTAATCCCCCAGACTGCACCTCTTTTACCAAAGTCTTTAAGGATGCTGAAACGCAGAAGATCCTTCCACCCACCCTCTGTGAAGCAAACATTATTGCCATTCAGAAAAAAGGTAAGGACCCCACCAACGTTGGCAGCTACAGGCCGATCTCCCTATTAAATGTGGACAGCAAAATATATGCAGAAGTGCTGGCCACCCGGCTGAGTCCCTTGCTAACTATCCTGATCCATCCCTCCCAGGTGGGGTTTATCCCTGGCTGGCACAGTTCCAACCACATCAAGGCCTTGCTCGACCTCATGCACATAGCTCATAAACTTTACACCCCTGCTGCGGCCATCACGGTTGACTTTGAGAAGGCCTTCAATTCCTTTGGATGGGGCTACTTGTATGCCACCTTAACCCACCTGGGAGTGGAAGGGAAGTTTCGGGCACAAGTATAGGCCATTTACAACAGTCCATCCGCTTGGGTCACCACCAATTGTAACTTATTGGCCCAGTTCCCATTGGAAAGGGGGACCCGACAAGGCTGCCCACTTTCACTGCTCCTTTACATTCTTGTTGTAGAGCCCTTGGTGGCCACCCTCCGGCAGCACCTGGACATCAAGGGTATCGGGATAGGAGGCTCGACATACCCAACCCTTATGTACATGGATGACTTGCTGCTCCCAGTCACAGATGTCCAACAGTCCCTAGCCCCCCTTCACCCTCCTGGACTCCTTCAAGGGGCTTTCAGGACTCCAACTCAATCAGACCAAAAGTGAATTGCTACCCTTGAATGACCTGTGCACCCAAAACATAGCCACCCCATCTGGGCTCCTCTGGGCCTCTGATGGGATCACCTGCCTGGGTATCAAAATTATCCCTAAAATAGAAGATATCTGGAGTGCCAATGTCCAGCTCCTAATTAGCGCCACCAAGACTGAATTTGATTGATGGAAACTGCTTCGGCTCACATGAGCAGGGAAGATTGCAGCTATAAAAATGGTGACTGCCCCCAGGTTTTTCTATCTACTGGCCCATATCCCTGTAAGTCTCCCTAAAAGCTGTGCCCAGCCCATAGACAAATTGATAGGAGACTTCCTATGGGGGGAGGCTAAGCCTTGTTTCAGCGGGAACAAACTTAGAGCCCATTGGTCCCAAGGTGGATGGAGCCTCCCATGGGTGGAGGGCTACAAATGGGCTTTTCAGACCTCCCAGACTACCCACTGGTTCCAGCCGGAGACTTTAGCCACCCCACAATGGGTCCAGATGGAAAGTGACATGGCGGGGTTGATGACTGCCTCCTCTTTAGTGTTCCCCCAAGAATCTGCACCCGGCAGTCGCAAAGTGACTGGGCACTCCCCCACTATAGAGGAATCCATGAAACTATGGTACTCTATTCATGCCCAGCTGGGCATGGACCCGCTTCCTACCCCTTTATCCCCACTCTGGCAGAATCCACATATTACTGTAGGAAACAAGAGTGCAGCCTGGCCATAGTGGAACAGAAGAGGGATACGAACGGTAGGGGATCTTTGTGAACTCCCATCACACAAGGTGGTTATCTTTCAAATTGAAGGGTACATGGGGACTCCCCCAAATAAATTTTTGAAGGTACCTGCAGCTCAGAGCGGCAATCAAACCCCTTCTTGAACATACCATACCACACACCGCCCTGTCAGAGCTGAATGTCTGGCTAAACCACCTCAAAGGCCTAGCTGGCAGGATATATGCCAAACTAAGGAACACGCTCCCCTTCCAATCAGCAGAATCTAGGGGGAGATGGAAGAAAATGATCCACTTTAGTATCCCCCCACCCAATGAGAACAAGCGTGGAAGGATGCCTACAGGTGATATAAGGATGCCCGTATCAAACTGATCCAGAATAAGATCTCACACTCCTGGTACAAAACACCGTCTGTCTTCCACAAAGCCAAGCTTCTGGACAAGGATGAATGCTGGAGGTGTCAGGCCCCAAGGGGAGACCTGCTGCACATACTCTGGACTTGCCCCTCCCTACAACACCTATGGGAGCAGGTACGTCTAACTGCCTCCAGGGTCCTCCACAGAAGGATTCTCCTCTCCCCCACTTTTTTATATTAGGGATTGACGGACCTCCCTCCTCTCTCGCCACAAGAATGTAGATGGCTGGCACTTTTGGCCATTCAAACAAAGACAGCAATTGTTTGCAAATGGTGCTCTGCAGTTGCCCCTACAATGGAGGAGATTCTGGCCTTCATGTCTGCCCCAGCTGCACTGGACAGGATTACACATCTACAATCCTATCAAATGGCTAAGTTCCAGAAGTGTTGGGCCTCCTACTGTATTTACACTACTTAAAGTACACTAACCCACCAGCAGGGATAGGGTGATCCCTGCACCGCACTGGCTGTTTTATGCCTGGCTTACCCACCTATAGATTCGATAATGGTTAGGGAGGGACACCTTTGGTAGCTTCCCTGGGATAACCTTTAAAGAAGTTAAGTGCAATGTTCATCGCGCATGCTGTTGTTAAGTGATGCTGTTTACTAAGAATGTCAAATACCCTAGTTGCCGTACTCACAATCAGGACATAAGGCACAGCTCTTTTAGAACTTTACACAGTTTTTGTGCAAGATCCTTTGTGTGTGTGTGTGTGTGTGTGTGTCTATTCCATTTCAGAGGGAACTGTCTCCCTGGGCCAGGCGGACCGAGTTCACACTTGCCTGGGTTTCACCAATGACAAAGTTGGAACTCATGTCAGGCCATTAGATGTTAGTATGTACACAAAGGCTCACGCTCGCAACCCTGGATTTCAACACACAGAACTGTGCATGGCATAGTACTAGTTGCATGAAGCTATCTACACCATGCACATTACCTGTAGGAACCAACGGTACCACTGAATCCTTTCCCTCACTGCCTGACCCTCACCTTGAGGCCTGCTTCTGGTTTGGTACATCCTTTCATTTTTAATAGGTCCGTGGTCCTGTGCTGGTGGACCAGTGGCTCCTCCACCCTCTACCCATTGGCACAAGCCTCCCTTCCATCTAGTAGAACCCCCCCTCCCTTGCCAAGTTCCCTGATAACATCCTGTGACAGAGTCACATGACAGTCTCGGTCCCCTCACTGGTGCTTAGGTACCTTGTCACAAAGTAGCAACACCCCCACCATCCTGCATGTAATAGTTCCACAGACAGAGGGCATCACAAAATTCTGATACTAGGGCTGAGTGAGTTGTCATGCTAGGTGCACAGACCTGCTGGCCTTTTGCATAACAAACCTGCCCCCTTGTCTGCATAGTTGCAATGTGTTTAGTGACCGTGTAGGGAAGATTTGCAACCCTGTTAAGTATAGCATGAGGGAGTGCAGGAGCAGGAACTGTCATTAGGTGATGACAGTGACTACTTAATAAGAGCCCCTTACAACTGTATATGGGTAAGACAGTTTGATTTGTGTAGCATGCTATCTCTAAGGCTCAAGGTGCATCACAGTTGAAGCACATACATATAGTATGTTTACAAATTCAAGCATAAAATATCGCATTATGAAATAAGTAATCTAATACTGAAGAGGTACAGCTTTAAACATTCACCAAGTGCTGAAAACATATATAAATAATTAACATGTTAGCCCCTCCTTAAATGCCTCTACTAAAGGGGAACTCCTGAGACGGAAAGGCAGTGAGTTCTAGATAGTCAGACCGCCACCAAGAATGCCTAGTTGCTAGAATGTTTAAGGGGAGATCTTGGGAAGGCCAATAAAAACTCCTCTGTGGCATGAAGAGAGCAACCAGGAATATACCAAGCCAAGAGATCTTTATGGGAGCCAGCACCTAGTTCATGCAGGGCTTAGTAAGTCAACAATAGAGTCCTGAAGTTGGTTTGCTGCCTTGTCTGTCGCCAGTGCCAACAGTGCAGCACATGTGTGATATACTCTATATGTGCTGCTCCAGCAGTTAACTTAGCTGCAGTGTTCGCTACCAGCTGTAGGCAACTCACCAACCCTCCAGATAGCCCCAGGTACATGATATCCCTTTTAGCAGATCCGGAGAGATGAAGTAAGACAGTTTCAGGTCTTGCTGAGATATATTCCTGTTGTCAACAGCAGCAGCAGCAAATTCAAATAATGAGTGTCATGTTGCACGTTCTCCTTATGCCCTGCAGCACTCTAAATTTAAGTGTGCAGAAAGTAAAAAGGACTTAGACAAATGAGTGGCACTGGCCCCATAATTATCACTAAGGAGGAAATTCCACAGGATGCCAGGGAGGCTTGTGCTGATGGGGAGTGGAGAGGGGCACAAGACTGTCCAAGACCTTGAACCTTCTAAAACACAACTATTCTCTAACGTCTGGCTGTCAATGCTACTAGCACCATCATACCTACTGTCCTTTGTAAAATCCTTGCCTATATGAAATGAATATGTGATGTTGTAACTTGCACGTGTCTCGTGCTGTTCTATGGGATGCTGCATCTCATGAGGCCAGTGTTGTAATTACACTTTATGAGCTTTGGGAGCTATGTGGACTCCTGTGGTCCATGTCCACACCGGCCTTTGAAACCATTTTAACTCTGTTAGGGAAAGAGAACGTTATTTAACCAGGAGTAGCACTGTAAGCCGAAGTTTGTTTTCAAATGCAACCTGGGAGCACAAGAAAGTTAAGTGGCTTGCTCAGACTCACACAGTATGCACCTAGGTTGCTGTGGGATTCAAACCCAGGTCTCCAGAACTGCAGCTCAGAGCCTTAACCCACTGTGCTATACTGCCTCAACTATTAAACTGTTAAACAGTTTAAAATGGTGTATGTCCGGATTTAGGTTCTAAAAACGTGTGCTGACCCTGCTAAAGGGGTTGTTAGAGCATGGTTTTAGTAAAACATAGTCTCCTTAACCCAAGCTAACAACTGTATGGACGGGAACCATGCTGTAATTTTGGCAGAGACAGGCACATGTGAACTCTGTTGATGATAATCTGGGCTTACACAGCCCCTGTAATAATAGTTAAAGATAACACTAATCTCACAATGAGCTGATAATTATGAGAGTCACCTTCTCGACATTTTATATTCTATTCCTGGTCTGGAGTATCCCAACATATGCAGTGGCACCTGTAATGCCTTGTGCTTGTCCTGCAGTGGTGCCTGGGAATTCATTTGGGACAGCATGGTGTAAGAGCACAGTGTGGGCATTCTGAACACTGTGCTTAAAACCAGTACAAGAAACATTTTTTAAATGGTTTTAACACCGTCAAGGCCTAAAAGTGGCCCCACCACCTCTCTGTTATACAGTGCTACAAACAAGGATGAACTACTCTGTGATAAAGATGCTGCACTTTCCTGCATGATAAAGTATAGTTATTACAATTGGATTATGTTGTGCTCCTGCAATATCATAGAAACAGAAATTGTCAGCAGATAAGGACCGCTAGGCCCATCTAGTCTGCGTGTAAGCCCTACACTTGATTATGGCTTTTGACCCTCCCTCTGCTTTACCTCTATGGTTCCCCTATGCCTGTCCCATGCATGTTTAAATCCAACCACAGTGCTTGCTCCCACCACCTCTTATGGCAGACCATTCTATGCATCCACCACCCTCTCTGTGAAGAAAAACCTCTTCACATTCCCTCTTAACCTGCCACCTTCCAGTTTAATGTCATGCTCCCTTGTTCTTGTTCGCCTCCTGTATTGGAAGATGTTCCCCCCTGTACCTTGTTTATGCCCTTGAGGTACTTGAATGTTTCTATCATGTCCCCTCTCTACCTCCTCTCCTCCAGTGAGAACATATTAAGGTCCCTTAATTTCTCCTCATAAGTTTTGGGGTGCAAGCCCTGTACCATCTTAGTCACCCTTCTATGGACCATCTCCAGCCTGTTAATGTCCTTTCAAAGGTGTGGCCTCCAGAACTGAACATAGTACTCTATGTGAGGCCTGACCAGGGTTTTATATAATGGCATCACTATCTCCCATCTTCTGATGGTGATACCCCTGCCTATGCACCCCAGCATGCCACTTGCCTTCCCTGTTACCCTTGTACTCTGCTTTGACATTGTCAGGTCATTTGAAATAATAACGCCCAGGGGCCCCTTTCTTCCTTGGTGACTGTCAACAACTCCCCCCCATCCTGTAGCTGTCTCCAGGGATTCTATGCCCCAGGTGCATACGTTTGAACATCTTTGAATTAAACCTCAGTTGCCTCTCCTTAGACCATTTCTCAAGCTTCCCCAGGTCCTTCCTCATTTTCTCTGCCCCTTCTATAGTATCCACCCTGTTACAGATCTTGGTGTCATCTGCAAACAGGCAGACCTTTCCTTCCAGCCCCTCTGCAATGTCACTGATGAAGACATTGAACAGGATTGGCCCAAGGACTGATCCCTGAGGCACCCCGCTGGTTACCCCCCTCTCCCCAGATTGTACCCCATTTACCACCACCCTCTGCCTCCTGTCCATTAGCCAGTTCCTAACCCAGTTTACCATCCTGGCTCCCATGCCTAGACTGCCCATCTTGTTAACCAGCCTCTTATGTGGGATGGTGTTGAAGGCTTTGCTGAAATCAAGGTGAGCGATGTCCATCACCCCCCCCCCAATTTACTTCCTTCGTCACCCAATCAAAGAAATCTATCAAATTCATCTGACACAACCTACCCACTGTGAAACCATGCTGCCTAGCGTCCTGGGCACTGATGGCATTTAGATGTCCCACTATCCTTTCTTTAAGCAGTGCCTCCATGATCTTTACCACTACTGAGGTGAGGCTGGCCAGCCTATAGTCTGTCGCCTCCTCCCTACTGCCGGATTTATGTAGCGGGACCACATGTGCCCTCCTCCAATCCTCTGGTACCACTCTTGTGTTGAGTGATTCTGTGAACAAAGCCGCCAGAGTTTCCGCTAGCTCTCTTCACAGCTCCCTTAATACCCTTGGGTGCATGCCATCTGGCCCCATTGCTTTGTCCACCTTGAATTTAATGAGCTCTTACTGGACTCTCTCTCTCCTGTGAATGGACTGTTATCCACCTGTTCCCCCCAACCCCCACCCTTGCAATCTGTTGTTTGGCTGTGGTCCCTGTCCCTCCCCCTCTTCCGTGAATACTGAACAGAAGTATTTATTCAGTATTTCTGCCTTATCCATGTCTCGTTCCTTACATACCCCTTCCTCCCCTTTGAGTCTAATAATCCCCCCAGTTTTCCTTCTTTTGCTGATGTACCTGTAGAATGTCTTGTATCCTGCAAGATATCACTGGCAGAAACTGTAATAAGAGCGTATCATGCTAGCAGTTTGCCCTGGAAGTCAATGGCAATGATGCAACAGCTACAGAGGCTCACTTCAGCACTATGGGAACTAAGAACCTGAAAGCTCCACTGTAATTCCAACACTGTATACAGCTAGCCCAACAAGCCTTGCAACGTAACATTGTGATGACAGAAGGTACTTAGGGTCTGATCTTGTCTGCCCCCTCTGCAATCCAGCATACTATACCCAGTCTGAGTATGAATACTCAGCCATGTTCAACATCTAAAATTCAACCACAATTTATGTTGTGTAACCTTTGTGTAACTCTCAATGCCATTCTCCCTCAGGAATCTTCCAACTTCTGTTTTAAAAGTAAAATCTTTAAAAAAAAATAAATGTAACTGTTAACAAGATTGTCCTGCCAGATTTCTGTTGCAGCAGCAGTCTGCCTGATATGCTGGTGTCCTGGGTTCGGTTCCATGTCATAATAGCAATTGCAAAACAGTGATCGCTATTATAGTGAGTGTATATCTCTGAAAAGCAAATTGGTGATATACACTTTGAGGCGACCCGACATCCGGAATATTAAAAAGTGTTTTTGAGCACTCCCCTTGCAGGGGGCTTTGACCCCCGTACCCCCCTGAATTAAAGATTTTCAACTCCCAGGGGGTGCATGTTGGGGAGAGGGCAAAATCCATTTTTCACAAAAAATGAAGACCCATAGCTGTGGGCAGTGGCAAAATTTACTCGCTCATGGTCCCTGCCCCAAACCCAGTACCTGCTGTGCCAGAGCTAGCCACCCATACCACCATGCCACATGGCTAGCTTGGCTGCAGCAGGTACACCAGTCCCTTAAAACCCCTTCCCTGTCCCTCCCCTTCCTCTCACTATTTTCCCCTTCTGGTCGCCCTTCTCCATGGTCGTTGTCCCATACAGTGGCTAGATTGCAGGGTAGCACAGAATAATAGCACTGAAAATGAGTTGTTATTTTTGTAGTCACTCATTTTCAGTTGCTATTATCACTGGATGCCTCTCCCCCTTCTGGTTGCCCTTCCCCATGGTCGCTGTCCCATATGGTCGCTAGATTGCAGGGTAGCCCAGAATACTAGCACTGAAAATGAGTAGCTGTTTTTGTAGTCGCTCATTTTCAGTCACTGTTATCACTGGATACCCCCGGGGGTTCACATACCTTGCCTGGGATGTCTGGAGCAGACAAGCAGGATTAGGATCAAGCATCCATCAACACACCTGGATTCCACCATCTGTCTGCCTGTTGGTGGCCTAGGGGGCTTGGGTAATGAGGTGGGACATTGGGTGTTATGTACAGGCATCACCATTTGATGGCACTGGAGTGGGGACATAAAGGTGGTAAAAGGTGAATCCTAGTTGTGCAAATAAGGTCTGCACTGCCCACATTCTAAATGACCCTCCCAGTTGTTGCTGTCAGGCTTGCCTTGCCATCTGTTTGTCCCTCAGAGTCCTTAACGTGGAGATTCACTGCCTGGTGCTACGGGGACTTGGAATGGCAGCGGCATTGATGAGCTGAATGGGAAGAGGCAGAGACAGAAGGAGGTTCGATATGGTCCACCACAGGGAAGGTGAAAGATTATAAATAAAAAATACAATTTTAGGGAAGTCAGTCTATCAGAGACATAATGTAATAGAATAACTATTATATAGTGTATGGTGGAATGCGGTTGTGTATGGAAATTCATACAATGCAAAAAATAATTCTGCTGCAGTAGTGATGTCCTCACTAATGTAGAACGACTTTTCGGTCTGCGTCAGTGAGGACGTTATAATACAAGGGACTCCAGCAAATGTTGCGAAACATCCCTTGCTGTGTGAGAGTGGTCCCGTGTGTGCTGGCAAGCAGCAGTCGTTAATCAAGGGCAGTCAGCAGAGCTGATGTAAAATATGGAAAAGTTAGTTTTTTGTTTTTTTTATTTTGCAGTCACCACACACTATATAGAACAGTGTATGGTTACACATACACTACTCGGTTATTCTTTCACCTCCTGGATAGAATGCTGACTTGGGGACCTCTCGAGCTTTGCTCTCAAGGTCTTCAGTTAGCATTGTATTCACTTGGTGGAAAAATAGCCTTGTAGTGTGTGGCTAAAAGAAGAAGAAGAAGAATCAGCATTTATATAGCGCTTTTCATACACAGTATCCCAAAGTGCTTTACAAGCAATGCTAGACTGGTAGTGAAGTGACTGAATGTGTGGTGGCGGCCATATCACACATCATCACTCACACACAGCCTGGATAATTGCATGATCTGGTTTATGGGAAGGGGAATGTTGGCCAGGACACTGGGAATGTTCCCTGCTCTTTGCGAAGAGTGCCCTGGGTTCTTTTACTTCCACCTGGACACCCACCAGGACAACACCAGGATGTGCAGAAGGGACCTCGGTTTAACGTCTACCCATACACTATCCCAGATGAATTAGATAACTTTGTGGACTCACGCTAAAAAAGGAGTAAACAAAAGCTTAAACCAGCAGTATTTGTTACTTGTCGAAATTTTCATTATGTAGTTTTTTTTATTCAAAATGTAAATTTTCTGTCATCCTTAGATTTATCCTTAATATATTTTTAATTTTCTCAGATTTTTTTAAAATATCTTTTATAGCTAATTTTGTATTTAATGACTTACATCATTGAAGATGGTCACCACTTGCAATTTGTAAAAATCTCTTCCATTGAGGCTACCTGTTAAAAGTGCCTACTAGATTCTTATTGAGGATGTATTAGGATGGTGTTATCACATGTTTCTGATGGTCAACAGCATAGCACTGTACCAAAATATTTAATTTTTTCAAGGTGAGCATGTCCTGGGAGCGGGAATTTTTTTAAAACTTCTAAATCCCATATCT
Source organism: Neoceratodus forsteri (assembly GCA_016271365.2). NCBI lineage: Eukaryota > Metazoa > Chordata > Ceratodontiformes > Ceratodontidae > Neoceratodus > Neoceratodus forsteri. Next base: position 1,206,109,576 of record CM057458.1, on the reverse strand, counting down.
TAGTTCAGAAGCGAAGAAAAGCAAAAAGAAGAGTGGGTATAATGATGTTTTGCCAAAAAAAATGTATTGCTGAAAAAAAAATGACATGGTAACTAATGCATACTACTGCTTTAGATGTAGTTTGAGTTTTTTTTCAGAAGGCCAACTGTTTTGCTTTAAAAGGCTATAGAAAACCTAATTTAATTTAAGAAGGCAAATTCCTCTCCTGAACTGTAAATATAAAATAGTTTCTGTTGCAGATTCTCAGTTGTTTTCTGTGTGCATTCTATAAATACTGTAACTGAAAACCTTTTATTTTTCTACGGCGGAAAGCCCTTGCTCTGTTTAGAATGTAAATAACAAGATTGCATGTAGCCCAGCTTGAAATGGGAGGATCGTAATCTTCTGCTGAGGGACATTTACAGATAAAGGAGAGAGGATCTGAAGCTGGCTCAAGAAAGAATAGACCAGTCTGGGAAGCTGTGGCTAACAATAGACTTTCTGTTGCGCTTCGAGTTGGCTCTTACAACTGGAGACTAGTTTCAGCCAGAGAAGCCATCAGCTAGTCAGTGTAAATGCGAATGGATGTTCTGCAAGAACCAGACTCAGCCAGATTCACAGTGGTCAATGTTTTTTCCAGAAAGTTCTAGGGTGACAGGAGAAGGGCCTAGGTAACATTTATGTGATGGACCAAAGCCTGGGAGTTAGGGCTGTTCCTATATCTGACTTGAGCTAAGAGTTGTTAGTCCATCAGATGAGATGTGATTCAGCACAAATGAGGAGGAGCCAATCTCTTATTCTAAGGTCTAAGGTTAAGAACTTGGATCTTAGTTCAGTTTTTTTTACTCTTTGTACTGCTGCTTTAAAACCTGTTTATTTTTTGCTGTCCTAGAGTATTTCTCTTTCACATTTGCATCATGTACATTTTGTGTAGATTTTAAATATTTGTAATATATATCTGTGGCTGTGCAATGTTTTAATGAAAGCAGGTAATCTGTTTTATTGGTTAGTCCATCAATCCACCTCTTACAGCAGGTAGCAAGTGTAAAGTGAGCCTGCTTCTGCTACAGAGGATGATGTACCTGGAATGACTTGGGGGGAGGGGGAGCCTTGTATTCAAGAGGCCATGTGCTGTGTGAGAACAAGACCTTAGTATTGTACGGTGTTTAGCAAGAGCCTGTGGTTGGACAAGAAATGAGCTGCTGAAGTGAGTTGTGACCAGATTGATGACCTCACTGATAAAGTAACTCAGACAATTGATCACCCAGGGGATCTTGGGTAGTTTTGTGATAAACACTATTGTTAATGACCTAGATAGAACCTGCAGTAGGCTCTTGCTGTGCGGCGAAGTCCCATCTCCCTAAAGATGTTAACGGTTTACACCGTCTGTGTGACACAATGGCTTTGTAAGTAGCCTATCAGAAAGGAAGAAGATCTCTACAGAGCTGTAAAGAACAATTTAGTTGTATCTTTCTGAAAACTCTTCTTTAGGCAGGAAGGCACACTGGGAACAAAAGTGGGGAGTTGGGCAAAGCAAATAAGACACAACAGCCCTCCATGTACTTGGAAGATCTAGGTTGCACCAGTAATAGGACCACAAGCCTGTTTTGGAATGGCTAAGAATATTGGTACTACTCCGTAAATTTGAAGGAAGCCAAAGTATCTCAGCTAGCTGTATTGAGATTTGTACTGTAGGGCTCTTGGTGGGCTGCAGAACTTTCAAACAGCTCACCAAAGCAGTGTGGTCTAGTGGTTAGAGTACAGGATGTGGAACCAAGAGACCACAAGTTTAAACCCCATCAGGGCCAGTTACTCACTGTTAATTTCTGCAAGTCATGTAACCTCACAGTTCTCCAGTCCACACAACTGCTAAAATGATTTTAAGCAGGACCCAGACATGGCACTGAAAATCAGATGTTCCATCTCAGCTGGGCTATCCAGGAGATAAATAAATTGTACACTTTATCACTGAGTGCCATGCACTAGCCTGCAGCTGACAGAATGTAACTGAGCTTCTGATCCCAGTTGAGTTCACTGTAGGCTACAGGGCATTACACACCTGGATACTGGCAAAAGCTGCAACAAAGGATTTCTAGGCCCTTGCCCCATACATAAATCAAGACTCACCAATTAATGCCCCCCCCCAACGTAACAACCTGGAGGACAAGACTACTGTAGAAGAGACTGGTAGTAGCTGAGGAGCAACACAATTCCTCATCAGGGGCTGGTCTGCTTGGCATCTGGTCACAGATCCACACCCTCTTCAATGATAGATAGGCAGACAGACTGATTGTATTGCTATGATATTTACCAGTGTCAAGCATTCTGTGGCATAGCATAGAGGCTATATCACAGACCTGTTAAGCAGGAGATCAAATCCCAAGTTCACATGCCACCAGGGCCACTTTCTCACTGTGCGGCCTTGGCCTCCCTCTGCATCATTCGCACAAAGCTGTAAAATGTGTCAAAGGAGAACCACACTAAAACAGGATGTTGCCTCTCAGCTGGGTTATCCTGTGGTAGACAAATTGTGGGACTCTGCCTGAAGTTTGATGGGACACCGGGCACCTCAGTATGCCTCCACTACAAAGCAGTACCTAAACAGCACAAACCCAAGCATCCTTCTGATGCTCAGTTTGTTGCTATTCACATCCACCCCATCTCCACTGTTGATGCCTCTTTTTCCTTGGGGTGCAGGTTTTCTTCCCTAAGGTACTTTGGTCAAAGGGAACCTTGTCCTTTTTGACAACTCTAGGGGTGGAACTCTCCTCCAGAGGTTTCCTTCTTCATGGCAACCCAAAAGAGTGGTAGTCCCTGTAGCAGGGGCAGAGAGAGACAGAACAAGCCAGAATTACAATTATGTTGCCCAAACCTTCCACATACCTCTACCAGACTACAGCATAATCCTCTATCAAATACTTTGCCTCCCTTTATTATTCCAATTCTAAACTCTATATAACCAATCCTTTCCTTTGTCCCCTAAACAGTAGTAATAGTGCTAATCTTTATTTGCATCTGGCTCCCTTCACCGTAGGCTCAGGGTGCCATTATAACATAGAGTACAATAGAAGCAAAACAGCTAAAAACAATAACATAATACATAATGCATACCTCAGAATTTAGCTATAGTAAATATCATAAAGACATTATTAGATAAATCAATTCATAAATAAGTCAGTAAATAAATATAAACTGGAATGTTAGCTACTTCAGGGAAACTAGTCCCCAAATGCATGAGTGAACAGGAAGGTTTTTAGTGCCTGGTTAAAGGCCTCCACTAAGGGGGCCTCCCTTGGGGATCTTGGAAGAGAATTCCAGAGGACTGGGACCACTATCGTGAAAGTCTGATCTCCAGAGGTTGTTAATCTCACCCTGGGGACTACAAGGAGGCCTTCTGTAGTTGAATGGAGAGGACACGAGGGTACGTGAGGATACAAAAGATCAGTGAGATAGCCTAGGCCAAGCCCATGCAGGGCCTTATGAGTTAGTAGACCAACTTTAAAAGGAGATACACCCCTTAACTGACAGTTACTAGTGGTCACGCAGCACCGACGAGACATGACACATCCTTGGGAGGCCAGTCAGCAACCTAGAAGCTATATTCTGCACCAGCTGCAGGCACTGCAGTGTACCTTCATTGACTCCAAGGTGAAGAGCATTGCAGTAGTCAAGTCTCAAAATCACAAAAACATGCACCAGTGTGGCAAAGTCACGGGGGGGGGGCAAAGGATCTAATCAGACTGACGTTATGCAGATGGAAAAAGTCATTTTGAACTACTACCGACACCTGAGCCTCAAATGTCAGCCCCTCATCCAGAATTTTTCACCTTTGTGGCAGCTAAGAGCCCAGAGGAGCCAAACTGAAGCCCCGTCTCCCTTTTGGTAGGTGCTACTCCCTCCTCATGTCCCATTCCTACCATCAGTACTTCAGTTTTATCTGCGTTAAGTCTCAACCAGTTCCAAGACATCCAGTCTTATATCTTGATCAAGCAACTCTTAAGCACGTCAATCACATCCAGTGTCCCAGGCAAAAAAGACATATAGAGCTGGGTATCATCTGCATAGCAGTGAAACCCCACCCCATACTACCTAATGATCTTACTGAGGGGTAGTACATACACTGCCAACAACATGGAAGGAAGAGCAGAGGTCTGAGTATGCCACAGGGCAGAACCTTTGGGAGGCAGGAAAACCTTCCCAACACTACCCTTTGAGTCCTGCCACCAAGATAAGACTTGAACCAGCAGATGACATTGCCAGTGAGCCCTATATACTCCCAGAACAGATTCAATAACAGCCCATGGTCCATGGTATTGAATGCTGAAGAAATATCATGAAGAATGAGAACTGACTGCCTCCTCTGCCTCTCACCCTGAGCAGGTCAATGTGTACCCTTACTAGTGTGGTTTCTATGCTATGCCTAGACATAAAGCCTAACTGGAGAGGCTCGAAGATATGAATGGCAGTGAGGTGTGCCTCAAGCTGTCACGCAACCACCTTCTCAATAACCTTGCCCAAAAAGGGAAGGTTAGACAGGTCAGTAATTTGCCAGGAAGTCTGGGTCAAAGGATAACTTCATCAGAAGTGGTTTCACCAATGCACATTTCAGCACCACTGGGAAAACCCTGCATTCCTACATATGGAGTGTGATGGTCAATTGAATGCTCAAAAAAATGACCCCAGAATATGAAAAAAACCCACTGCTGACTAGAAGGAAATGAAAGCTCAGTTGCTGACGAAAGGTGTTGGGAGCTCTAATGCAAAACAAATGAAACTTTGCATGCTTTTAAGAAGCACTGCAAGCTTAACCTCCCAGCTGAGGGATGCCAAGTGGCACTTCAAGAAGATCAATGTGTCAAATCAAACCAAAAGCTCATTTAATTGCAACAGCAGGTCAACTGAAGTTCATGCCAGTCACGAGCATACAACATACATATCAATAAAATGTCAGTGGTGAGGGAACAAACATACAGACTCGAATAGCAGACAGTTATTAAGAATCATACATCATGTGGATTCTCTCCTCCAAGCACAAGTCATAGTTACAGTTTATTTCACTGCAAACTCACAATTCATATTATTCTTAATAAAATGGCTGCTCAGAGCACAAAACTCATTTTATTGTCAATAAAATGATAATAGTAACATCACCATCCTGCCTTACATTATGATTGGTCTGAACTCACAGCAGCAACTGTAAACAGATGCACTGCGTGCAGGGGGAGGAGGGGAGTTACCGCAAACTTACCTAGGGCCAAAAAAACAGTACAACTAGGTTTTTTTAAGCACATGAAGCATAACAGTCATAATCCTCAGCACTGATGTATTTGTCTTGTGAGGATAATGTACTTTCTTCTGCCTTGTACTTTATTCATTCAACAATCACATTATTATCTCATATAGTGAGACAGTTAGCACCTTATCACTTAAATATCAAAAACAGTTGGTGGCAAAAAATAATAGCTACGTCATATCCATGTTGCACTGCATCCCTGGTCAGGGGAGTGGAGTTTGCTATTATTAGGCTGCTAGAATATTGACATACCAAGATATACAACTGTTGATGCCTAATCACCCCACAGAATGAATTGTTATAAAGTTCAGTGCACTCGAACAAGCATGTACGACCTCAGTACATTTTTATACATTTGTTATCTATATGAAGGAACAATGTTTGATCTTTGGAAATCATTAGAGGCATAAACAAGGCAGAGGCTGGAAGAGTGCTCCAGGCTTGGTATAGTATCCATACTAGCACTAAGGAGCTGTGGAGTAGGTAGGCAGTGGATTGCCATACGCAGATCCCCAACCAAAACAGACAGACTCACTGAGATACAGCAAAATTCTAACAACCACCACATTTTCCAGCAGCCAAAGAGATGGCTAATGTGGGACTGACTGAGTACGACTTAGATGCCGAGGGAAGGGCCAAAGCTGCAGACAGTGGCAGATCCTTCCGTATGCAGAAGCTGGAAATAATTTTAGTCAAGGTAAGTAAAAAATGAGCCCTGTGACCTGGTGCAATCAATGTATTTCTCTTGTAGGCTACCCCTTCTCAAGAACCCATCAATGCATTTTAGAAAGCCAGACAACTGCCAGTGATATGAAACAAAGCAGGCAGACATTTTTCCCTCATCCGGAATCCCAAGTGAGGAATTTTGCATGGATTCAGGATATTATATTTTTTATTCCGTATCACTTAAACCTAGGACTGCAGGACACAACAGGGGCATATTCCTCATAATTTCATATGCCAGTAGGGAAGGACTTTAAAGGACCAGACCTTTGATACAAAAGCACTAAAGCAAGGGTTACGTTGAAAGTGCATTGGCTGTGAAACACAAAACACAAAATTACACATAGTCCCATAATTCAAGGCATCATGGGTAATACATGCAAGGACATTCACTGGAATTTTTTTATACTTAAGATGCTTTTCTGACAAAATAAAGACATACAGAGATGCAGGAAGAATACAAAAATGTACAAACAGAAGTAGAATTGATTACTACAGTAAGAAAAATTGGAACATAAATATAAGGAATTACAAAACATTTTTTTTTGTGCCAATTACTGTTTCCAATATATCATATGTATACCTAGACACACTATTAATATATCAGAAGGAAATAAAAAGTACCAAGCTAATTCCATATACACAACAACTGGTGAGTAAGTTTGTGGGATAGGCAAAATATAATAGAGGCCTCCAATCAGCTAGCAGCCTGATTATGGAATAACATATTTGTCATGTGACATGATATGCAGTACCCACACTACCCACTGCTGCCACCTGTCCCAACACTTTGTGAGTCTCCCTGTAGGGTTGAGGCAAGATGCTCCATGGCGTATAGGGAGCTTACAATAGCCTGCCACTGTGAAATGGTTGGGGAGGGACTGAAAAAGCCATAGAGGGGTTATACACTTTTTGACTGCCAAAATATAAGTCAGTAACAAGGTATAGGGAGAGATGCAGACATCCTCAGCTGCAATAGAATGTAGTACCAGCTGTGGTGTCAGCAGATGTGGCGTATTAAACATTTTTGACAGCATCATATCTAGGGCCTCCCAGAAGTCCAGGAGGATTGGGCACTGCCAAAATATATAATTAGCAGTTTTCTCCCCACAATACCTCCAACAGGACTGTATTGCTGGCCAAATAATGGGCCTAGACATTAGAAGAATGAAATTACCAGTTTGGGCATTTCTAGGAGAATTCTTTCCAGGGAACTAAAGATGTAATTTTTATTGAGCAAACTGCAGACTTCAACCAGAGGTCAGTATGGATAGGCATCGCCAGTTCCGTAATCCTCTTTGAAAGAGTGGGTGTCATTTCTATGTCAAAAACAGTTCCATGTTTGGTGCATAGTGTGGTGCTTGTGTATACTTATGAACTTGAAGGTATGAACTTGGAGTTTGGCCTTTCTCTAGTCCCACCCTTGGTAGGAATGCTGCATAGGTGAAAGGAATAGAAGGCTTAAAAAGATTTAACGGTTAGAGATTACCTCCTCCAACTCATAGAGAGTGTGACCAGTAGCACACAGGAGAGGAAAAAAACTTGGGTGGAGGAAACCTCTGAGGACCCATGACTACTGACCTGTTCGTCCTTTGGGCAATCTATGAGGAGATAATCCTAAATGATTCAGACTGAATTTCTGGTTCTGGTTAAGCTGAAGAGTCTTATCCTCTGAATCTTTCCTGGTCAGTGAGTCATAGTCTCTGAATCTTTGATGGTGTGAGTAGGAAGGTTGATTCTGAAAGATGAAGGAGAATCTGAGTCGGATGGATGTCCACATGAAGGAAGATGGGCTGTTAAACAATGTACAGGATTTCTGTTGTGGTATCTGAGTACCGGAAGCCTGAAACGAGGATGGATCAAGGGAACGACATCAGTGGAGGGTTGAGTACTAGATGGAGGTGCACTTGAGGGCCCCTAAGGGAAAACAGGATAAGGATGTCCAGGAGGCAATCCAGAGCCAGTCCATAGGTGAAGAAGGAGATGGGCAAGTTAAAAATGTCACTACGTACCACCATGAGACATCTTACACAACTCCGATCATTGGGGCGGGAAGTATCCACTGAAGAAAGTATGGAACAGAATGGGTAAGACGACGAGGACCTGATGTCTGAGTCTTTATAAGGCTTCAAGGTCAATAATGTCACTATGAAGCACTATGAGGAAGCCTACAAACTCCTGATCAATGAAGCAGTAATCATCTGCCGTTGAAATGGAATAACAGAAAGGATTGGATAACATGGACTAGACATCTGAGCTTCGATGATGTAGGAGACTTGAACCCTGAATTTGACAGAGATGTTCAAGTTGGAGGAATATCGAGGTGAGAAGATAGGTAGGACTTGAAGGATATCCAGGAGTGCTGCCCAGACAGAGCCAGAGATGGAGCAGCAGAAGAAAGGTCGACAAACCGGGATATGAAAAATTGATGGAAAAAATGGAGCAGGACTCCCAACCCCAGCAGACAAGAAGCCCACTTTTGCTCAATACCCCAGGAGGCAGAGCTAGGGATGGAGATCATGGAAAGATGGAACGGCAGTACAAACCAGAGACATGGAACAGGCTCCCATCCCCGGCAGATGATGCTCAATATCCCAAAGGCAGAGCTAGGGATGGAGACTGAGGAACTATGGTGAGGGTACATTAAGGAGAAGGAACTGTTGATACACAGTTTAAGGTGCAGAATATGCCATTGAATTACAGGTCTTTCCTGATAGCGCAGCATGGAGTTTGCCAAATTGGAAAGGCTAGCAGTAAAATGTAAAGCAAGCACCCATCACTACATAGAACAGAGGATTATAAGTTCAAGTGGGAAGACAGCTACAGAGGCAGATGAACTGAATTTCAAGAATTACTATTTGGCCTCACACCTTAGGATTGCATTTCTATAGTCCCTCCTTTCCTGTACCACTCTCTGGAAACTCCTTGAATGCCATATTAATAACCTTTTCCAGATAGACCAATATCTATATGCAAACCAGATGGGCAGTGGTAACACGGGGAGATTCTCTAGGAATACAGCTGTTACATTTCAGCAATAGAATCCATCTAGTATGCTACCAGGGGTTCCCCAGCTGTTAGTGTTCTGTCAAGCAGTGGCTAGGGATTTTGTCCCTGCTCAGGCAGATCATGCATTCTATCTCTGGTCAAAACAAGGTCTAACATAAAGTTTCCAGTTTCTGACCCTACAGGAAAGCAACCTTTTTTGGGTCTTCAGAAAGCTTACAGCTTGGGACCAGGGGATCATTTTAGGTATCTCCCATTCTGATTGTATCTCACCTCTCTTAGAATATTTAAAAATCTTAGCACATGTTTGTGATGGTAGTAGCACTGCATTACACCAAGTTTGACTTTTTTCATGATGGGCATTGCAAGGGAGCAAGAACTTTTAAACATTTAACAAATTGTGTATCTCAGTTCAGTGATAAAGAAAATGGGAATATAAATTGTTTTAATGATGTTGCCTCATACTAGGTTTAATCTACTAATCAGCAGTAACTTTAAATGGGGGCAACAGCTAGCAAGGCAAACAAAATTAAGGCATGCAATAAGAGAAATGTAAGCAGGTCAAGACAGGGATGCTGACTTTTGTTTTGGCCAGGGGGCTTAACTATAGATCAAGAATTCTCAGGGAGTTCATTATCTTTTTACAGAGGATACTTTGGGAACTTTGGTGTCGGCTTGACCTCCACACACACACCCCCGTACTCAACATTCATGGGTCAAGAGAGATTATAAAACCCTTATACAGACCCTTGGTCAGGCACCATGTCTAATACAGTGTACAATTCTGGTCCTGTTAGCTGAGGAAGGATAGTAACACAGTGTGAAATGTACAGAGGAGAGTGACGAAGATGATTGACAGCTTGGAAATTGTGGGCTATGAGGGCCAAATGGCACAGCTGGGACTGTTCCCAATGGAATAGAGAAGACTCAAGAGTGATATGATTACAGTATTCAAGTGTCTAAAAGAATAAACACCATCAGATAAAGTGCAGATCTTCAAGATTCACAATGAATCTTTACAGAAAGAGTCATGGAGTCATGGAATAAACTGCCAGCTGAGGTAGTGGAAGCAAAGTCCATGACATCATTCAAGCTGGGGTGGACAAGGCTAAAGTGCAATCAAAAGCAACAGGAGCAGTAGGAGGCATTAGGCAGAAGGGGGTTAGGTTCTGGTATCTGAAAAGGTCCACAGAACACATGGGCAGACTAGATGGACCCTTGGTCTCCTTCCACCATCTTTTCTATGTTTATATGTTTCTAATGAAGAGAAAAGATCATTCCAGATATATGAAATACAAGCTGAATTGTGTCCAAATCTTTTGTAAAGTTTTCCCAAAGGTGTGAGCTGCTCTTTAAGGCTAATGCTTGACTAGTAGTGTATTTTTCAGACCATGGTGACTGGGTATTCCCACTGAGCTAGAGAGAGGGAGAAACATGATGGACCAATGGTCTTCTCCCCCCCCCTTAACATATGTATGTATGTGCAACCCCTGCCCCTCGGTTCACTGACTGATCTGTCTAGGTGCCCTGATGGGGTGGACATGGCCCAGGAAAGCTCCTGTGTCTAGGAGTTTATTTGATGTTCAGGCTCACCAGGAGCTTCTTTGTAAATATTTCAGCACATGCTGTCACCTTTTTCTATGAAATTAACTAAAACATTGCCCGATGAAGTACTGAAATTATCACATAGAACCCTGGGCATTTTTTGCTCATCTTTTACTAGGGTGGCTTAAAAAAACTGATTTTGGTACAAACATATCTTTAGTCCACAGAGACCCCATATTACATTTAGAGTATACATCATGTGTTATGGTAATGAGAGGCTTGCACCACATAACCACCTCTGGGTCCTTGTTGCTGCAATGACCCTGACCTGTACAGTGGACATGGACTCTCCAGGTCCCTGATTCATTCAGCACACATCTGCCAGACTGGGAATTCCAATCCTCCTTTCTGTTCTCTCAATACTTCTGCATTGCATGAGCTTTTAAAATGGAACTTTGAATGTTTGGGCTCAGTGGTGTGCCAACAAGATGTCCTCTTATTCAGAGTAAAGGTTCTTTTTTTAGCTTTTAGGAAATGCATAGCTAAGCCATGTGCATATTCTTAAAAAGTACAAGGTTTTATAATATACAGTATGGTCTGGATTTCACTGGTTTGGGTATGGTACATTTAATCATCTGTGACATGTGTCTGGGGGAAGTGTTTTTCTTTGTGAGTAATGCCTAGATAGAAGTTTCACCAGTAGGTGCCCAGTGGTGGAGCTGGACGAATGCCTGCTGGTTGTGGACTGGCACTGTTGTATCACGCACCTAAGATAGAGCCACCCCAGCTGATGGGACACCATGTTTGGTAGTTGGATATGTTATCTGGTGGCCAGTTACACTACCGATGATGGGTCCCATAGTTAGCCACCCACAGCCATCTCAGTTGGTAATTATCTTTATGGCCATTGCTTCTGTGTTCCCTTTGATGTCCTCCCTATGCTAGTCAGGGGGAGATCTGTTGAATCTGAGGCCTTTTCTGAGGATAGCAAGGTTTCTTGGCGGCACTGAGTGTAACCCCAGTGCTTCCCAGGTTCCTAGAATGTTTTACCAGTATGTACTAGAAGTATTTTCTACAGTGTGTTTGCAGGTTTCTGCAGCACAGTTATTACCATGTTTAGCAGTGTACTAGAACCCCTTGTAAAGAAATGACTTTCTTTTCATTTAGTCACTCTGGGCTGCAAATGGTTAAAGCTTTCAGGTCTTCCCTGAAACCCTTGTCAGTCATCTGGGCAGAGGTGCCAGGGGAAGAACTCTTGCAGCAGCAAAGCCTCATATTTTATTTCACAGAGAGCCAAACTGAATGCAAGCCAGAAGAACATCCAGAGACTTATGTACCTGCTCATTGGTCACTACTGTGAACCCTGAGTTTTCAATCTGCCTAAGTTATCCATTTCTCATGTATATTCTGCTGCTACACTGATATTGCATGTCTTCCCACACAAGTGGGAGGATATAGATGAATATATGAAAGAATCGTAGTTGACACTTTTAGAAAATTTTAAACTGATTGAACCTATATTCATACAAGACACAGAACCTGAATGTCTTTGTAGTCTTTTTCTAATGGTGGTAGCAGGAATGTGCGTCTCTGCTTTAAAACTGGGAAAAGAATGTGATATCACTCAAACAGTAAAACGGCTTCTCCAATTGTTGTGCTGCTTCATGCACTGAAAGGTCACTACACACTGCACTCTATGTTTCTTTTTTCAGAGTAAACAATATTGGAAGGCACCCTGTCAGTGTGTACAGTCACTTATTTTTGAGTTATTAAAACACCAATCTAAACAACCTGCTTTAAATCTGCCTAAAGGAGAAGCATCATTTCACATTTACAAACAGGCAAAGCATTGTTTGAAAATATCACAGGGGGGATCCGGAAAGAAATTGAAGACTATTTTAAGGAAGAGGGTGCTACCTTTCAGGAAGCAATTAAATCAGTTGCTATTGGGTTTATCAATAGCCCTTACAATGTGCTACACTTTTATATTTAGTGCTGCAATTGTTGATTTTTGCATGGTTAGTCTGCAGAACGGGGGAGTGAGTCTGACATCATACAAGCAGCTGAACATATCACTTATGCAGTGATCAATAAATGTACTTTAGCAGCCAGATTTTTATGACATGAAAAAAGTGCCACACTATCTACATGGATCATGTGATTATTTTGCAGAACATGTATGGTGATGTACTTTCAGAAGGTATATGGCATGGATAATGATATGTTCTTTATATTGCAGACAGTCTTGGAGTGTACCATGTCCCATGTGATAAAGGATGTATTAAAGGACCCTGCATTAAATGTATCCTCTGAACCTGGATTGACACCACTGGCATAAAGGACAACTGCTCTGAATAACAGTATATCCCCATATGTGTGGCATATGTATATCAATTTAATTAACACAAAAAAATAAAATAAAACATCAATGCCATGTGTTCTGTGGAAAACATCTTCTATGCAGCGACATTGTCTCTCAAACAGCACTATGTTTTTTTTTTACTACAGTATGGCATATGTGTCTATGATTTGCATCCACCTTGTATCCACTGGGAAAGTAGATGAAGCCCATGCCTGTGTGAAACGTGTTGCCCAAAAGTTACTGTCAGTGGGTATCTTTAACATAGAAAAATTGTAGCAACTTATGTTTAGTGGGGGTTAGATTCACATCATGTGCCTTAGACTGCTAGTGTAGAAACATAATATCATGTTGTAATCATGTACGTAAGACTGCAAGTGTAGAAATATTATAGCATGTTGTAATCATTGTAAGTATTGAATTCTGTATTTGTATGCCTGCTATGTGTTACAAGGCATACAAAATCTTTTAAAAATACAGTTATAACTTTTATATGCACCCACCATATTGATCAGTATATGTTTCTTTTATTTATTTATTTGTAATAAATCGGATTTGAAACCTTTGAGCCAGGGGCTCGTTTACAAAGGTACCTCATCACAGAGAGGACAATACTATTACAGATTTACAGAATTCACACATATGGGTTCATACAATTACATATAGTATACAAGTGACTTTACAAGGTTTTTACAGATGTTTTACATACAGTTGAAAATAAACAGTATAACAGAGTTTGTACACTATGGCTTATCAGTTGAGTACCTAACAGTCATCTGTCAGAGGAGAGGGCAAACCAGGGGGGAATGGGGAGAGGGGGAGTCAGTCCAGGGGACCTTGTCTGGTGCATTTGGAGAGCATCAGGCCACCTGTTAGAGACAAGTGCAGCAGCGAGCATTGAATAGTTGGTGCCGAAGAGTAGTTTTGTAAGAGGCAATTTTGGCAGAGTTTGAGACAGCTGCAGGGAGAGAGTTAAACCATGAAGGGGCCCTATAGCAAAAGGACCTCTGGGCCAGAGAGGTCCTAGTTCTTGGTACCAGTACCATGTTTTGTGTGATAAGAATAAAATATAGTTTTGCATTGCTGTTTATGGCTGTAATATAATCTTTAATGAAAAAATGAACACACACATACTTCATTTTACCAGTGACAAGAGGTTTGCTAGCTAATAGATCTATTTGGGTGCTGATGAAAGAAGATGACTGATCATCTGCTCTGGAATGCAAAAAAGTTGACCGCTAGGTCCATCTAGTCAGCCTATTTGTTTTAGACCTATTTTGACACTCTAGGTGCCCTTTGTAGTCAGAGCTCCCTTATATCTATCCCATGCATTCTTGAATCCCCCCACACTGTTGATCCCCACAACCTCTTGGGGCAGGCTGTTCCAAGCATCCACTGCTCCTTCAAAACGTCCTGGTTGGTGGAGAACCTCCCCACCTTGCAGCCTAAGGTCATGTCCCCTGGTCCTGGAGCCCTTCTTGTGAATGAAAAGTTCTGTGACTCTTGTTAATATTCCTTTTATTTATCTTGAATGTTTTAATCCATGTCCCTCTCTCTCATTCTTCTCTGCTCCAGGGAGTACATATTCAGTTCTCTAAGTCTTTTCCTCATAGGACATGTACTGCAGACCCTGAATCATTTTGTCACCTTTCTCTGTACTGTTTCTACCTGGTCAATGTCCTTCCTGAGGTGAGGCCTCCAGAACTGGACTCCGTATTCCAGGTGAGGCCTGACCAACGATCTATACAGTGGTAGTACCACCTCTCTCCTCCTGCTCATGATTCCCCTCCCAGTGAAGCCCAGCATTCTGTTGGCCTTCAATGTTGCCCTCTCACACTGCTTACTAACCTTCAAGTCATCTGAGATTATGATTCCCAGATCTCGTTCCTGATTTGAGGCCGCCAGTCTTTCACCTCCTAGGTAATACTCCTTGCTTGGATTTTTCTTTCCTATGTGCATGATCTTGTATTTTTTGGTTTTAAATCTCAGCTGCCACACTCCAGACCATTCTTCTAGTTTTGTGAGGTCAGTTTCCATCTTGCTCACTCCTTCTGGGGTGTCCACCCTGTTGCATATCTTAGTGTCATCTGTGAACAGACACACCTTTCCTTCCAGTCCATCAGTGATGTCTGCTATAAAAACATTAAAAGGCAGAGGCCCCAGCACTGAGCCCTGAAGCACCCCACTGGTCACCCTGCCTTCCGTTGATTGTGTTCCATTAACCTGTACCCTCTGGGTTCTGCCTTGTAACCAGTTTTGTACCCATCTAACTACATCTGGACCAACCCCTGTGTGGTCTAGCTTCTTTATCAGCCTTCTGTTTGGAACCAAGTCAAAGACCTTACTAAAGTCTAGGTAGACCACATCTACTGCCCCACCATCGTCCACTATTTTTGTAGCATAGTCAAAAAGCTCAAGCAGATTTGTCTGGCATGACCTACCTGCTGTCAAGCCATGCTGTTTGAGCTCTTGTTGGCTGCTAGTTTTGAGGAATGCTATGATCCTCTGTTTGAGTGGTGTCTCCATTAGTTTCCCTAGTATAGATGTGAGGCTTACCGGTCTGTAATTACTAGCCTCTTTGCAACTGCCTGATTTGTGAAGTGGAACCACTATTGCCTTTTTCCAGTCTTCAGATTCCACACCGCTTGTCGAGGATTTTATGAATAGAAGTGCCAGAGGAGCTGCTAATTCTGCCCCCAGTTCCTTAAGGATTTTGGGGTGCATCTTGTCTGGTCCCATGGCTTTGTCTGCTTTTAGTTTATTTAGTGCTTCCTGTACTTCAGCTTCTTTAAAGGGACTCATGGCTACCCCTGGTCCTGGAGTGTTGTGTTTTTTCAGGGCTGGGCCATCCCCTGGGTCCTCTTTGGTAAACACAGAGCAGAAGTATTTGTTGAGGATCTCAGCTTTCTCTGGGTCATGTTTGGTGCCTGGGTTGAGATAACACAGGTGCAGGATATTAGAAACAGATAATTTTCAGGATGTTCAAAAATGTTCTTTATATTACCTTGTCCAGTAACACCTCATCTGATGTGTTCCTCAATAATTCCATATCCTCTTTTACAGTAAAGCTGCCACAAACACTTAAACTACAAGGTGAATAGGACATGGGGCTAACAGAAATTCAATGCCCCCATACCTGGGACAACGTGCCTGCAAACAAAAACATGTTCTCTATCCTGTATCAACCTCAAAAATTGAACCCTAGTACAGGTCCACAAAACCACCTCTTTGCTGAGGAAGATGAACTTGAAATTCCAAAAGGCTATTATCATAGCACTACAAGTATCCTCAATCAGATCAATAAAAGCATATTTCTAAGAAGTGAACTGCCTGTGGTTTTGGAACAACTCATTGGCAGAGAAATAGGTGTTGAAAGTGACATCAAATGCATTCTGTACATGTAAGGGCAATTATAGCATCTTTCGGGTTTTAGCAGACTCAGTGTAAATATAGGAAAGACTATAGCAAAGAACCCTACAGATATTAATAGGGGCTTTTATACATTATACTGTATATCTACACTGACATTATTACACATGAAATGGGTGATAGTCAAGTGCCTTTGCTGAGATGTGCACACATGAGTGACCAAGACAATGAGATTGTGATTGTGACCTATGATAAACCCAATTACTGAGCAGACAGTAAACATCAACCTGATGCATTCACTATTAAAATAATGATCAAAACAAACCTGTACCATTTCTGTTTGAAAAGGTGATCATGAAGTTGCTTTCTTGCCAGTGGAGACTACTTTAAAATTTAACAAAGGATGGTGATTGTTCAACATTATGGGGACCCAGTCTTGTACAGAAGCTATTAAAAGGCATTGGCCAGATATGGTCCTCTGGGCTTTCATGAACTTCCTACTATGTATGGTTCTGGTATAGGGGGATATTCCATAGTCTGTTTAGAAAAGCAGTTTTATCTTTTTTTTTTACTTACTGCTCTCCCCTGTAGCACCTGGTCAGCTCCTGCTTCCAGGCATCCTTCTTCTCTGGACGTTGGCCTTTCCACACCCATCTCCCAATCGGGCCACCACCTTGTTACCCCCACTGCTTACCCCTCATGGTGAGGTGGCAGGAATCTCCCAACTCCCCACCAGGACCAGATCCAGTATAGGTGGTGCCCTTGGAGATGGTGAGTTAGGCTGATGACCATCAAGCCACTTGACCTGGCTGCCATTTTCCCTCTTTTCCTTTTGGTGGTGGAGCATGCAATGCTGACAATGGGTGTTCCACACGCATGTTCACATGCAGCGTGCCCTCTGGCTTCTCCGTCTCCATGCCCCACTGTATTGGCCAGGCGTGCCAACAGCTAGCCTCTGCTAGGTGTTAGGCAAATGCCAGCCCCTGTTCCCCACCCTCCCTGGGAGAGGAGAGCAGTCCTCTGGACACTCAATCCTCTCCCACCCCAGCCGGCCCCGATGACCCCCTTGCACCACAAACACCAGTCACTGACGTGGCAGGAGGTAAGACATTGCTGCCTCAGCCCTCCACTGGGCTGGCCAGTAGTTCCATTTTTAAGAAAGGGGTTTGAAATTGCCAAACTACATATACAAACAGCTGCTAAATACTGTGTATTGCAAAGGATGTTGTGGGACATGGGACTAGTGCAATAGCTCAAATAATGTCAGGAGGAGATCTACCCGCTCAGGGAGGATCATGGCTGATTGCGGTCAAGAGAGGGAGAAAGAAAGCACAGAGTAACCTCTTCACTTCTCATTGGGCCTCCCAACTACTTTGAAAGGCATGTTTTAAAACACAAAATGTCTCAAAAAAAAGAGATTTTGTTTATTGTTTATTGTGAAATGTTCAGAAAAACCTTTGAGTCAGGGACTCATTTACAAAGGTTCCATGTCATACATCAAGGGACAGTACAAACACAGTTGATAAAAACAGCGATAGCAGTAAAGGATAATTAAACAATGAAGAATTACATTATATTTCATAACAAAGTCCAAAGGATCTTCAAAGGGGCGTTAAAAAAAAAGAAATTGGTTAAAAAAAAAACATGGCTTTCCTACCCTGTGGGTCAGAAGAATATACAAACTCAGAACTGGACTTGTTTTCCATAACTCCCACACAGACATGCATTGAAAAAAACCTTTATGTTGAGATATCCCCTCTGGCAGCTTTTTCAGAAACTTCACCAATTGAATTTCATATAGCGGGAAAGGCATAGACTACTTGGATCTGAACAACACACTTCTTCACCTGGTTTGCAAAATTGCTGAAATTAATGGTGGAAATATCCCTGCAACTGCCAGGGTGAGTCTAATAAACTACCCAGTGGCCAACATTTTCAATCAGCCGGATGTGACTGTTGGAGTTCGGCTCATGAGTCAGAGCAACAGCTGTTACCCATATAGGGCAATCATAGAGTCTGTGCTGAACTTCAGTGAAGACACCCTTTCTACCCAATTCATGACAGGGTTATTTTACAAAACCACCCCAGGGAAACACAAAATTACTGTCAGAAATGGTGACAATGGGTGATTTAATAAAATAAGTTCTTTTATGCATACCAGTAGAAGGGTACAGCTTCTGGGCCACTTGCATGTGGACCTGTTTTTCCAAGAGAAACTGATTCTGAGTCAGGGATCAACAAATTCCATAGCTTGATGTCCCAGGCTACTAGTTCTGGTGCAGGGACAAGTATTTTTTTAGCACTTGGTTGTCCCGTGGATGACCACGTAGTGTTTTTTTCTTCTTTAATTGCAGTTTCAAGTCCTCAACATTAGACACCACCAGCCAGCACCACATCTGCTGCTTCTCCTCAGCTGGCTGGTCACATGATGGACCCAACAGAGGACTCAGCATCACCACATGGGAGTCAGAGAACCATCATGGCATGCACTTTACTGCACTAGCAGGAGCAACAGGAGTGAGCAAGGACGTGGCCGCACTGAGAGGGATAAGTGTCACAACCTCTCCCACCCGGCCATTTCAGCAGAAGCAACAGCAGCAACATCATCAGCAGGACTGGCAGATTAGTCAGTGAATATCATCTGGGAGACTGCCTGTCAGTCCTGGCAAGTGGCTGTACCAGTGGGGTGGGGGGAACGGGAGCTGGAACTTGGTGGAGGCAGTACTGGCACTTGCTTCACGTCATCTTTGCTGCATGCTGGGGATGGTTACAAAACACGTCAAGGTTGTCTGTATAATGGTACACTAGAAACGTATGTCATTGCTGTTTTGAGAAAAGGACGTCTGGATAAATATAAAATTGGTGAGTTTTGTAAATCATCAGCCCTTTTCTTCCAGAAAGTTTGATCTCTGGAGCTCTGTCGGATTTGAAGGCAAAACTAATAATGATTGTTTATTTAAGCTCAGATTCTAGAGTCTTTCTGGGACACATTTGTAACTATTTCTCTAGCCTGTTCGGTAAGGAGAGATTTTTAATTGGCCTACTGTAAATGCTTTAGTCATAAGTGGGGGATGGTCTGATGGTAATTCATACTTCCAATAAAAATGTCCTTTAGATCTCTGACTGAATCACATTCTGCATCTGATTTGGTAGGTCATTATGTTTTTGCCATGGTTTTTCAAGGTGCTCTATCTTGCGATGCAGTTGGCAGTTCTGTTTTTTTTCTCTTTTTTTTACAATGGCTGTGTTAGTAGGTTCCACAGCATGAAGTCTGTTGTTAAATGCAGGAATTAAATCTGTTGATGTATTAGCTTGAGGAGTAAGAGTTTTCACTTTTTGCCCATGTTGCCTTGATCTCCTTCTGTGAAAACTTAGTTTTAGCAATTAATGCTTCATATTTGCGGCCCTGCATTTCTGGAAGGCTTTACAGGATAGCACCCAAATGTTCTGTTTCCTTGACCTGAGCTATGAAACACAACAGAGGAGATGAAGTCACAGTGCTGTACGATCTAGTTTGAGAGCACTGTGGATCTTGCACACTCTTCAGTTCCCTGCAAACTGTGCCCGAACTCTGCTAGTAAAACTTTTTATATATATACTTACCCAGATGATGAAAACTTGATTCAATTAAACAGGACTTGAGACAGGAGACCCCTGAATCGGAAGGGAAGGACTTATAAGAGACACTGTTTTAAAAAAGTTCAGTCATTCCATGAAATTGTATGTGTGTTGGAGGGGTGTTATATGGATAGCAATGAACAAAAAATTTAATATATTTTACATTATTAACATATCAGTATTTTACTATTTCCACAGTGAATTAGATACAATATATTTTCTTTAGTTTTATTACATTTCTTTAAATCATGCCTATTTCTAACTGAATTACCAGCTCAAGCACCAAGACTACTAGGTTTAGTCAAGCCACTTGTCCATGGACAAGTACTTAATTATAAGATTTATCAAACCCTGTGTTGAATGGTGTGGATATTAAAATTAAACTGACACATAACAGGGACAACTTTTGTTTGATGAGCGAAGATGCTGAGCCTTATAAGCTAAAAATCATGCCTGCCTCTCAATTTGTCAAAAGGGAGTTCATCTGGAACACTCAGAAACCCTGTTGACCACCAGTGCTAAATACCCTATAGATAGAGTGGGGATGAAAGCGTTCAGCATCCCTGCAGTAAGTAGGGTCTGCAACCAAGATGAATTTTTTTGGGGCAAATTACCAAAAATGCTGGCCATGGAATTTGTTTTATTGACAATGATGCTTTTAGTGGTTCCTACACTAAGAATTCCTTCAACTTTAAACATTATGGGCCCCATATTCAGAGCCAGCTGGATGTACGTGGATAATGATGAGTAGCGCAAATAAGTTGTGTCAGGCAACTCTGTTGCAATATTCAAACAGATTGCGCAATCCAAACAGACCACACAATCAGTTTGAATATCAGACCTTGGATGCGTGACACATGGCAAGGTGCTGCCATTTATGGTGTAGTGGATCAAGAATGTGGGCTGAAGACTGCTCATAGGGGAATGTGTGGCACATATCTGTATGTGCAGCAGCCCCCATGGGCAATATTCAGCTGAAACATGCAAATGAGCCCATTGGGTATGCACAGTGCAAAGGGGCCATTTGCATGCCCATTATGGGCTCATTTGCATGCCTGTGCACAGTGGTTTGCACCAGGCCAGCCCCCCCCTCCCTCCACAGCCCAGAACACTGTGACATATAGGAGACATCTCATTGTCTCTATAATGTAGCATCCCCCAAAAGCCCCAATCACCGTTACAAAATCATGACCCCCCTGCCCTGATCACTGAGACATACGAGAGTTACATATCCCCTTTCCACAGTATAGTGCCCCGAGTCACAAACGCACTCCACAGGTCAGGCCCTCTGCTCCCACAGTACCAATCTCCAAGCACAATAATGTGAACACGTAAAAGACAGGGTAACCCTCCTGTCTGCTTATGGGTCCAAATCACCTTTAGTCTCAAGTTCTGAGAAGATTCAAACTGTGGACCTTATGCTAGCATACCCAATGTACAGGCTCAGATATGTACCCTCTTCGGGGATTGTGGTACAATCTTTCACCAGGGGCACCAAGCCAGGCTTCCAAAATGAACCCTTAAAACTCTATAAAAGACCTTAGGTATATTCTTACCTTTTCCCAGTTTAGTAACACCATCAAGCTCTTCAGAACAGCTGTCAAACTTAACCATGTATACATCACATGCGAAAAGAACTTGGAAGACTCACCCAGGCAGTATCTTTCAAATAAAGATTTTACTAAAAGATGATAAAAATATGAAAAATGTAAACACAGAACAATATATCAAAGAGTATACAATCACTTAAAAGAAAAGCAAAGAAAACTACAGACAAACTCCTACCAACATACAGTATAGATCTTTTCTATCTAATGTATTTCCTCTTTAAGTGCTTATCAGAGCTGTGTGTCTTTCTAGAGTCCCAAGATGGAATATCTCAACAGTTCAGACACAGTATAGTTTAAATGGTGCCTCTCCACACCCCTTCTGTGAGTCATCTAGCTCCTCCTTTTAGAATATATAAAAAATACAAACAGGATGTCCTATCAGGAGATATATGAAATAAGGTGACATCAGCAAACCTCATTTCCCAAATTATGAGTCTTTTGATCCACCAGTTCCTTTTAAGTTTACAACCCTGCAATTCTCTCACCTAGGCACAAGATATCTGGCAGTAATCAGCTTAATGATGTCCTGTTTCTGAAGTCATAAAATGTATATTTTAGTTTCCCAGCTTCAGAGCAGCAACAGGTCATAAAACAGCCATAAAATGCAATTTCTCAAGGAAGTTAATTACATTACAGAGCTCTCCTGTCAGTGTAATATATGTAGCTTCACTGAAACCTGGGGGGGACACCCATGGAGCACAGGCTGTCTTATGTAAGACAATCACATACTATATTTTTATATTACAAATAGCATACACTAATCATAACCAGCTAGCCAAGCTTCACACCCTCTCCCTGATCACCGTCAGTTGTAAAATAAGTTCCAAACTCTGTTTCCATAGTATAGTGCTCCCCACTCTTTCCCTGATATCTATCAGTAGTAAAATCATTTCCAAATCTCGTTTTCAACATAGTGCTCCCCACCTTCTCCTTGATGGCTGTCAGTAGTAAAATATTTCCAAACACCATTCCCATGGTGTAGTGCCCCCCACCCTCTCCCCAATGGCTCTCAGTTGTAAAATAATTTCCAAACCCCATTTCCATAGTGTAGTGCCCCCACCCTCTCCTTGATGGCTGTCAGCAGTAAAATAATTTCCAAACCCCATTTCTGTAGTGTAGTGCCCCCCCACCCTTTCTCCAGTGGTTGTCAGTAGTAAAATAATGTCCAAACCCTGTTTCTCTAGTGTAGTGCCCCAACACTCTCTCGATGGCTGTCAGTAGTAAAATATTTCCCAAACCCTATTTCCATAGTGTAGTGCCCCCACCCTCTCCCCAATGGCTGTCAGTAGTAAAATATTTCCCAAACACCATTTCATAGTGTAGTGCCCCCCACCCTCTCCCCGATGGCTGTCAGTAGTAAAATAATTTCCAAACCCCATTTCCATAGTGTGGTGCCTCCCACCCTCTCCCCAATGGCTGTCAGTAAAATGTGTCCCAATCCCCATTTCAATAGTGGAGTGGCCCCCCACCCCTGCCACAATCACTGTTAGGAATGAAAAATGTCCTGAACCCCAATCCCTGGTGTCTAGTGTTCCCCCAACTCCCCAAACCCATTAGGATGTAACCCACCACTCTGCACCCCCCAATCCTGACCTCTGTTGGCAACTGGTAAAGCCCTCCTCACCCTGCCATGGCCAGCTGCCAACTGATTGGTACTGGAGCACGGACAGTAAATAGTATGCAGTCATTGAGTGACAACAAATGAGCGCATACTATTTGCTGTTCCGACTTTGTTACCGATGAGTCAGTGGCTGGCCATGGCAGGGTGAGGAGGGCTTTGCCAGTCACTGACAGGGGTTGGGATGGGAGTGCGGGGTGGTGGGTTACATCCAAATGGGGTGGGGGACCACTAGTCACCAGGGAATGGGGTTCAGGACATTTTGAATTCCTAACAGTGATCGTGGTGGGGTGGGGGGGCCACTCCACTACCGAAATGGGGATTGGGACACATTTTACTACTGACAGCCACCAGGGAGAGGGTGGGGGTACTACACTATGGAAACAGGGTTCAGAAATGATTTTACTACTGACAGCCATTGAGGAGAGGATGGGGGGGCACTACACTATGGAAACGGGGTTTGGAAATTATTCTACTAGTGACAGACATCGGGAAAGGGTGGGGGGCACTATACTATGTAAACAGGGTTTGGGAAATATTTTACTAACTTAGTGATCGAGGCTGGGGGTGTGTCCTGCTTTTGAACTAGTGATCAGGGCTTGGTGAGGGGATTTGTGCACAGCCCTATGCTATGCACAGGGCACAGATCTGCCCCATGCACAGTTAAAGTAAGGTTTAAAAAACTTATCTTTGCACTGGTGCAGCTGGCCATGTCTTCACCAGGGGGAGTTTGAATATTGTGATGTGCGGCATATGCATGAGACACATCACAATATTGTGCACCATGGTGCAGTCGGGGGTGCAGGGTGCATCCATGGCCTTTGAATATGGCTACACTTCTGATGACTCGCGCAAGTTCAGAGATGTGCGGCGCAGCCAGGGATGCACCATGCATGTCATCTGAATATGTGGGCTTATAACATTTATTTTGTGGTTGTGTATCTGGTTGGTGAACAGATTTC
Source organism: Neoceratodus forsteri (assembly GCA_016271365.2). NCBI lineage: Eukaryota > Metazoa > Chordata > Ceratodontiformes > Ceratodontidae > Neoceratodus > Neoceratodus forsteri. The sequence continues at coordinate 1,206,085,494 of CM057458.1, read as the reverse complement.
AGCTAAGACTCTCCAGCCTGATTTTAGAAATGGGAATGCAGTGAGAGAATATTTTAATCTAGCACAGGCTGCTGGTAAGCACCTGAAAGACAGATGCCTCATAGTCAACCATCAGGAATTCACCCAAGGGTACACACTGTTTGCCTTTGGTCTGATGCTGACCAAGAATGTGCTGACCATTACTCCCTGTTTAGAAATGGGAACCTCAGAGCAGAAATCAGATTTGCAGAAGCCCTTCCTCATACCATCAATTTAATTGTCTAAAGTTTTGATAATGTCATTGAAATAAACCTGAGAAGAAGTGCCATTTTTGACTATTGTGATATGCAATAAAAATGAACAGTAAGCAGCTAGAGAAGATTTTAACAAATGACCCGCACATCTGAGACTGTTTTCTTTGTGTGTTTCCCTGTGATCTGCTACCCAAGGAGATACTGAGAAATCCACCCACTGTACTGGTAATCAGTACTGACCCCCATGACCAACCTGGAGAACACTGGCTACTGGTATACATTTCAGAGAATGGGTCTGGGGAGTTCCTTGACAGCTATGAATTTCTTCTGGACAATTATACTCAAAGGACTGGGGACTTTTTAAACAGGAATGCTAAGACTATTATATACCAAAACAAACAGCTGCAAGATACCTTCTCTAGTATCTTTGGATTTCACTGCATCTTTTTCTCATACCACAGATGTAAAGGAGTCTCTGATTATCAAGTTCTAAAAGTGTAGTCTATTGACTTGCTCAAAAATGAATGCTGACTGGTTTTATACATTGTACAAGACTCGATTGTCTTGTAATGAGTTTAAAGTATGCAACAACTTGTAACTCAGTACTAAACCATTATTTATGAAATCATATTTGACCCATTTTGATTTGTGTGTCTTGTCATTTTTTATTGGTGGGGGCTCTGTGCTTGAAACTGTTAGAAAATGTAATTTCTTCAATAATGGCATTCTGTGAGAAAATAAATGCATTTATTAAGAAACAAAACATGCACACAAATGAGTCATGCCTCAGAAGTAGGATTATGATTAGATACAAAAATGCAAGTAACTTTTGTAAAAACATGATTCCATATTGAATATAAGGCAGGATAATACAAGATTATAACACACTCACAAATATAAGCATCTTTTGTAAAAACATGATTACATATTGGATATAATGTAGACAGCTAATATAAGCGTGTGTATTCAAGCACAACACATGTCAGTAACTGAGGAATATAAAATTAACTTTCATACATAGAGATAGCATTCAAATTTATATGGAGAGTCAAGCAGGTCTCTTAAATACCTTAGGTTTTCTGGGTGTCACCATTGGTGTGGTAACAGGAGGGGGCTCAGGGACTGCTTTTGCAACAACTGCCAAAGTCAAAGTCAAAAAGAGTTTATTTGATCAGCAAAAAAGCCTTTACAGAATGTACAAATATACAACAATTCAATACAACTCTCATTAAAATATACAAGTCACATCAATTGGTTTGATATTTACAACTTCTCTGCAATAAATGTCGTGAAATATGAATAGATCCATTTTCTATACTCGATACAAAATTTCTCATTCCTAAAATTATTTCCAGACTCATCAGCTTTCCCTCTACTCCTTAAAATATTTACAAATGTATCGCTGATAAACATCCTGCAAGCCCTTTAATATATCAATATCAACAGTAGCAAAGAGATAACTTAGCATAAGATCGGTAGGAAGGCCAAGACTTGCCAGGATTTCTTCAAGCCACTTCTTTCTAACTTTTGCATGGATCGGGCACAATAAAATAACATGTTTTAATTCATCTTCTACTCCAGTCCCACAACCACAGAGGGGATCCATTACCCCTTCTCTCTTTTGTCTAAATTGTATATATTTAGTTGCATAAAGTTCTAGTCAAAACCTTGTGATTAATCGCCTACTTTGAGGGTTTGAAATTTTAAGCAACTATGGTTCTAATTGATGTACTACTTTAATTTCTTTATACCACCTGTAAAATTTTAGATTTTGGATTCTTCTTAGATCTTTCACAATTGCCAAATCCTTAACCCTCAATTTTACTGTTGAGGAAATTTCTTCTTTTGGTCTTATGTAAATTTCATAGGGAAGGTGACCTAGTCCCATTGGGTAAAGTTCTTTTTGAATTAGTTCAATATTTGAGGAAATCAAGCCCAAATTTGGATAAGTAATTTCTTCTTCTTCCAGACACCATCTAGGCATCCTAGTCTCTGGGAGATGAAAAGTCTCAGTATAAACAATATTCGTTTTTCTATTACCACAGTTTCCAGAGAATATTGTTCAAGTTCCAGTGTGCGAACTTCTGCAGGAACTGATTGTGGTACCATCAAATATAACAATTTAATTTCTTAATGGTGCTCTCATGATCTTTTAAGTTTGAATCACCCCATACTTCTGAAGCGTACAAAATACTAACCTTCAATTTAGCATTAAGAACCCTAAGAATTTACTTAACTGTACCTTTGCCCAGTTTGGAATTAAACAACCTTAAAGCATTAGATGCCAATTTCATTTTAGACCGTGTAAGCAAAATATGACTCTTCCATGAGTTATTTTGCACAAAACGTAATCCTAAATAATTGTAATATTTATTTACAATGCTTTCATGATTTACAACTGTGTTAGGCATTAGTTTTGATTTATTACCAGATATTACTACTTTAGTTTTTTCTTTGTTTATATTCAAACCATCAGCTTTGCATATTTCTGCAAAGCTATCCATCTTCCTTTGAAGTCCCAGAAAAGATGTAGAAATCAAAACCAAATCATCTGCATATGCCAAGAGCAAAACTCTTATTATTTCTAACTTTCGGTGAATGATATTCAGAATTATCAAGATTCTTCATAATAGGATTAATGTATAAAATGAACAAAGTTGAGGCCAGTATGCATCCCTGATGAACCCCTGGGTTCATATTAATTTTTGCTGTTTTCAGTCCCTGTTGATTATATTGTATTTGAGTCCAAGTGTCCTTATGCAGTCTAATAAGAATGTCCAAAAGGTTATAATCAAGCCCCAAGTTCTGCAATTTTTCCCAATAGAAGCATCCTACTTATACTATCAAATGCTACTGATAGATCCATGAAACAAAATAACTTACTATTTTTAACTGTAACATATTTCCATATCAAATGTTTTAAAACATAACAATGCTGAACCATAGATCTACCAGCTCTAAAACCATTTTAATATTCACTTAGTATTTAATCATCGCTAATCCAGGATTGGAGTCGATATAATTTTACAAAACACTTTCTGTGAAACATCAATCAGACTTATAGGTCGAAACATTCTGGGGTCCGTTGGGTCTCCTTTCTTTAGTATTGGGAAGACAGTGCTCCCCTTCCAACTATCTGGGATATTTTGTCCCTCTATCAAAGAGTTGAATGAAATGACAAAGACTGGTATCCACCAATTCGGAAAGGTTTATATATATGTCACCCAAAATACAATGAGGTCCAGGGGCTTTATTTGAAGTTATCATGACAAATGCTTCAAATATTTCAGTTTCCCCTATAACCATTGAGGCTGGGCATAATATATCCCCTTCAACCAGTTTATTCATTATTAAATTATTTATCTGAGATTCCTCTTCTTCTGAGAAATATAATTTCTGAAAATGGAGTCTCCCAGACTTCTGCTGTGACATAAGCTTCTATTTTAGTTGAATATTAACTGTATCCTCCACTAACAATTTTCCAAAATGTTTTATCTTTTACAAGAGCAACTTTTCCCATTGTTTGATATATTTATTCTTCTCTTGTTCTAACAACTGTTTAAAAATCTTTGATATTCTTTCTTGTTCTCCTTTTTTTATTGCTCTAGTCATGTGATTTAATTTTTGTTTAGCTTTTTGGCAGGTGTTGTTGAACCATGTTTGTTTTCTGACCCTAAATCTGTCTTTTATTTGTCTTGCAAAGAGGCCCTATATAAAGATTTATTTTTTGCCATTCTTGTGTTATATTGGTAAAGTTGGCAGTTTCTAACAGATACTGTCACTGCTTTTCCAGGCTACTTTCCGTGAATAGTTCCTGGAATATACTTATAGTATCTCTCTGCCACTTAATCCTTTTAAGATTCAGGATTTCCATATCACCCTCCTGGGTGAAAATGTCTCCTTGTTCACCATTAGAATTTTGTATCTGTATCATAGTTAATATTAGATAATGAGAAGAATCTGGTCGGTCCAAGACCGTTGAATTTTGTATTATAATAAGGGCTTCCATGCTGATCCAAACTAAATCAATTGTGGAAGAGCCCACGGGTCCTATATATGTGTAACTTCCTTCCTGATCTCCAGTTGATCTTCCATTCATTAATATGGAGTTATTTTCTAAGATGAAGATTATTAAATCCTTCACTCTTTAATAATATTTTTTATCTTTAAGTTTCCTAAAATAACTTATTTTCTGGTTAATTGCTGGGAGACACTGCAAAAGATCTTCATACAGATCTCTTGTATATTTTCCTTTTTTTTTTTAGTTAATCCTTTTTACCTCGGCTTCCTGGTCTGCCTCACACATCCAGGCATCCTGTTTCTGTGGACGCCATCTGGTCCTCTCCTGGCCCAATGGAGCCCTCACCGCCAATAACCCCCATGGCTTGCCCCCTGTGGTGGGGCTGCGGAGGGCCCCCCTCACTCTCTGACTGAGACCAGATCCAGCAGTGCAGCGATGACCCTGGCCGGGCATCCCATAGATGGCCATCAAGCTGCCGTGACCATTACTCCATGTTTCCCTTTTTCTTGGCAGTTTGAGTGGGGCATGCAAATGATGCCAAGGTGGGGTGCACATGCATCCACACATGCTCCCTCTGGTACCATGCCCCGACTCACCCCTCTGAGCTTAGTGCCAGTGCACCTTTCCTCAGCCTCCACTAGGGGCCACAGGTGTGCCAGCAACTGAAGACCCCCCTCCCCGGAGAGAGAGAGAGACCAGTCCCACAGATGCTCAATCCCTCTCCACCCCTGCCAACCCCCAGTGACCTGAGTCCATTCCCGAACCTGGGTCTCCGGCATGGAGCGAGGTGTGGCATCCAGCATCTCAACCCTCAGTGCCACAGGGCCAGGCGTCTCTTGTACATTTCCTTTCTGGGACTCGGACATTCAAGTCTCCTACTATCAAAATTGGGCTGACCTCTTGTTTCTCTATTAAATTTTTCAAAGTTTTTTTGTTGTTTATCCACACATCCACTGATTTTTTTATTTTTTGGAGGTATATATACATTGATTATTAATAATTCGATTTTGTAATTTTCCATCTTTAATGGGAGTACATAATTACTAAGGCATTTCATTTTAGTTATTCTAAAGTTCAAGCAGGTCTTCACGTAAGTAATAAGTCCAGCTTTCAAGTGGCCCTGCTTTTTTTCTCTTACAGCAGAGACCCCATAGACAGTAAATCCTGGAATCAAGCATGTTTCAAAGTGATTGCTCCAGGTCTCTTGTAAACACAGCACATCAAAGGTCCCAAGAAAATCCTTGATTTCCTTGTCAGCCAGTTTATATTTTATACTCTATATGTTCATGATAATATTTTCAGGTCCTTGACATTCTCCCTATCATTAAGTTCCTGTCATTTTGTTTTTGTTTTCTGAGTCTGTATAACTGGAGCTTTTTCTGTCTTTTGGCCATTGTTCATTGTTTGTACCCTAGATATTTTAGATATCAGAGCATTATTTAAGCAGTCATTGTTATGTTTTTCATTATTTCCCTTTCCTGTTGTATTTGTAGTTGCTGTAAAGACATTTGGAGTCATTATAAGAATATCAAATTTATCCAGTAATGTAGCTTTTTCAAGACTTGTATCCATCATGCAAGCATTTTTGAATATTACATCTATTTGTGTTGTTACTGATGTTTTATTATGGAGTTTTATATTATCAATTGCATAAGCTGGGATTTCAATATTGAGAGAGCGTATTATAAATGCAATAGTTGCTTTCCTTATTTTCTCTTTAGATCTTTCTCCTAGTATATTCCATCCAAACATTGAGACATTTTTTCTCTCCCATTCTGAATATTATTTCTTTTCATATTCTGCTATAATTTGGATAAGACTCATTTCTTTATCTCTTTACCTTTTATTTGGCTGTGCTTTATACTTTGAGTTTTCCTCTGATGTTCTGTCTGGAATAATGGGTACCCTCTGTGGTTGGCTTATATTAAAGCCTTTTGCTCTAAAGACCTCTGCCTGTGTCCATATCCTCTACATCAGTATCCAAGACAGAGTACATTAAAACACAGTCTGGAATAGTAGGGTTGGGAAGTCTCATAATATATATTTCCTTCTCCTTGTGATTTATATTTAGTAGTTCCCTAATATGTTTATCCAAGTCTTTTGTTGTCTCTTTTTCCAGTATCTCAATCCCATACATTTCCACTAGAAATTCTGTTTCATATTCCTCTCTCTCTCTTTAAAAAGACTGAAGGAGATACAGTCATTCTTATTCCCCTTAGTATTATTACCAATTCAAAATTTCCTCTTGGAGTTACAACATTTGAAATCCCAGCCTTCCTTACGGCCCATTCTCTAGTTATAATTTCATTAGTTGCTTCAACTCTTTTAGTATCAAGATCTTTTCCATGGAAATGTCATAGTTTAAGTTCTTAATTTCTTTATTCCCTTCATTTACTGGATCCATATGCCTAGTCTTTCCACTTCCATCAAAGCAGATTGTATCCTTTCCCCTATTTCAATTTCTCCTTCCTCTTTGCTTTCCTTAATGTCAAATTTGCAATTATTTGAATTTTTGTCTTCATCTCTGTTTTGGTTTTTATTCTTACTTTTGTTATTATTCTTATTATTTTTGTTTTTATTTTTCCTTCCTTTCTTCTTTCCTTTGCCTTGGGCCCTTCCCCAAAACAGGGCACCATCCGAAAAGGGAGAGGTAGACTGTTCTTTGAAAAAAGGCGGGGGTAAATTCACCTGTATTCCATGATTCATCCCTTGCCACTGAACTTCCTGTGTAACTCTGATCTAATGCCTGAGTTTAAGATCATTATTTCTCCCTGAATTTCCTATCTGTTCCAGTGAAATCTTATTCCTAAATACATCGACTTTCAGGGAAGAGATATCTTTCTTAAGGGCTGCAATATTTTCCAGAATTAGTACATTTGCATAATATGGATTTTTAATCATCTCCAGCATCTGCCTAGACAAAACAGGGCTAGATGTAAAATATCCTTAATTCGTGAAGTATTCCTTATTATACTGCACTGAATGCATGGTCTGATTTGGATTGATATCTGATTTTTTTTTATCTCAGGTTTTCTGTGCTAAATCCCCCTCCTATTTGATGGTCCCTAGAATATTGATCTCCCTGATCCATTTCTAATTTCTTCACGCCATCTATAGTATTACTTAGTTCTTGCATAACTGAGGCCAGTTTATCATCTCTACTTCTTTTCAGCCTTTTCCAGTCCTTCTTCTCTCTATGAGTAAAGGGGGGGGGGAGGAATATAAAAGAGTTATTCATTGTTTGATTGGGTATAGTTTCTCCAAAAGTGGAGTATTCTGGGGAAAAAAAACTCCTCATAGGAATCTAAATCTAAATTATCTTCCTCAAATTTTTGTAATTCTGGTGTTTCCCAGCCATATGCAAGTAAGGAAAAATCCCCACCTTGTGCTTCATGAGTTGCACTATTGTTCCCCTCTGTGGGGTTTTCTTGAGAAACCAGATTAATTATGTTCCTAACTTTAAGTTGTTTTGGATCAGACTTATGTGTAGATAAGTTATGGTGGCATCTATGTGTTCAGGAAAAAAAGCAGTTATTTAAATTTTTTTTTCTCTTGAGGCGCTTTAACTGATATATTTTTTCCTTCTATTATAGTTTTCTGAATTCTTTTAGGTTTCTTCCCCTTCCCTAGTACTGGTTCCTCTAGGGTACTTAAGTTCAGGGAGCTATTTTTACCACTTCTTGTTGAAACCATGATGTAATAATCTAGGTTCAAGTTATTCCTGTATACCCCTATATTAAACTTTATGCTATACAAAGTTTTTAAATTCCAAATACAAACAATTGAAAATGAATTAGGAAATTTCAAAATGCCATGCTTATATACAGATATCCTGGCTAAGGTAAATCTAGTAACAGTGTCAACTACCTCAGCAATTAGAAGGCAAATACAATATATTCCAAGAGAAAGTCAAAATACAGAATACAAAATTCACCACCAGTCCTTTGTGAGTCCCACGATATGGATTTGTCTGAAAATGAAAATGCAATGTTCTTACAACCTTTCCCTTCCATTTCTTTCAAGGGCTCAAACTCAGTTTCCAGAAGACACAGCTTTGTCTTTGCTGAAATCAATTTATTGGCTTCCCAGCAAGTAGATATAAAACAACTTTGAATAAATAAGGCCTTCTCCTTTGCTTTGCTTCCATTTGCTTCTTTGAGCTGATTCCTCTAGTATATAAAAATATTTTTAAAACCTCCAAGTATCATAAAGTATCATAAAATACATTAAACTAAGTAATATATGCACCACATGTATCATGTGACTTATAAATTACAACTTTATAAACTCTTTGGCCAAGATTTCAAAAGTCCTGGGGTGGGTGGCACATAGATGTGCCACCCAAATAAATGGGCCGGCACAAAAAACAGATATATTTAAACAAGATGTGCAATCCCTACAGATTGCACATCCTGTCTGAATATAGATACCGATGTGGCAGCACAAATGGCGGCAGTTGATGATGCGCCAGCGCATCCCGGGGGATGGCCCAGATACCGTGAATGGGGATGTGCCCCGCATCCCCAGATGTGCTGGTCCCAAATTCTTGATATTCAGTCAGAATATGTAAATGGGACCATTGGACATGCAAGGCACAAACGGGCCATTTGCATGCCCATTATGGCCCCATTTGCATGCATTGACATGGCTGCAATTGGCACGTTGCATTGGGCCAGCCCTGCCCCCACAGCCCTGGTCCCCGATGTCCAGGAATAATGCCAAAATGCCCCTTCCCATTGTGTAGGGACCCCCTTCTGCATGACCTCCAGTCCTGTAATTTGCTGTAATATCCTCCCTGTTCCATAGTGCATGGAACCCCCCCACTTGATCCCCAAACATGTAAAAAGAATCACCTGCCCCCCCTTTCTGTAGTGTAAGGTCCCCACCCCACCCACCCACCCCAGTCCTGATCAGGATCCTTGTTCACATATTAATCCCTTGCAGCCCACTGTCCCTGCTCACATCATAATCCCCTGCTATACACTGTTCCTGTTCACATAATAATCCCCTGCCACATCCATGCTGCATTCACAATGAAAACCTAAATGGAAGCAACGTCTGACTTTTTTCCTTTTTTTCTTCCCATTTATTCATAATTGCTGTGTACAAGGTCGTTCCCATATGCATAAGTGTTCTGTATTCATAGTCAAATGTTCTGTGAAATAATGAGTTCTAAAAATAAAGAAAACCCCTGGCGCACACTTTTCCATAGTGTAACAGCCCCCACCCCATGAAGCATGACCCCCTCCCCGCACTGCCCCGCACCTCCTGTGCCAGCAACTGGCACATCCCTCCTCACTCTGCCACAGCCAGCCACTGACTGATCAGGATCACGATCTCTACTGTACAGATGATGTATGCATCATCTGTACAGTAGCGATCATGATCCCAATCAGTCGGTGGCTGGCCGTGGCAGGGTGAGGAGGGCTATGCCAGTCACCGACATGGGAGGTGCAGGAGGATGTGGGGAGGGGGGTCATGCTTCTCAGGGTGGGGACTGCTACACTATGAAAAAGTGTGCACCAGGGGTTTTCTTTATTTTTAGAACTCATTATTTCACAGAACATTTGACTATGAATACATACAGCTCTTTGCAAGTGCTTGCAGGCTTCGTCTAGATTCTCCACTCTAGAGAAAGATTGTAGTGCTTTTGCCCTTACACCCACTGAGCTTCTAGCTAAGCTACTACCTGTAGTCACTCAGTGTCATTTCAGAAATAGCTCTGCTCTGAGAGAACACCAATGCATGCAAAGTACTCTGGGTGTCTCCACTTGAGGTGTTGTCACCTGTTCTCTATTGAATAGCCAATTACCTGAACAGCATTAACAACCTAATAGCCAAACCTGTGTCTCTTGATTTGTTATTGCTAATTGCCTAATTAAATAATAGCTTCCACCAAGTCTCCTCCAAGTAGGTACCAATAAACTCTGTGCCACTTAAGTACTTGTGTACCTTAACTTAATTATACAATTTAGAGTGCTTGTGCATCCTTTTTTTTTTAATTTATGGTCTCATGCACTTTGTAAGCCTAAAACAAAGTTAAATACTAAAACAGTCAAAATGCCCAGAAAGCTTTAAAACTTTAAAATTACTAAATCCTTAATTAACGAAACAACAGTCAATACAATCAGCATCTCTAAAGTTTTAAAAGGTCCATCAGGCTCTTTATAGGGGTGCACTTAAATAGCTTAAAACTAAATTTCTTTCCAAATTCTTTTAACTCTTAGATATCCTCGGCCTAAGCAGGCTTGATTAGAATTCTTGTTCTTGAAGTTCAGGCTCAGGGTTTGAGGCTATCACCCCCCAAAGCCAGTACTTCAGCCGTTCAGTATTTCAAAGCATTTTATCCTCTATATAGCTTCTATGTGGCTTCTATATTTAAGCTGCAATTTCCATAGGGAAGGTCCCTGAAGTGGGTTGTCAGCCCTAATCTTTAAAATGGAAAAGGGTGCTGAACCCCTGTATTTGGTAAGGCAATGATAGCATACCTTTTCAAAAATAAGGGAAAGCTTTTCAGCACTCCTACACACTTGCTCCTCCGAGTTCCTCCACAGCAAAAACATAGAAACACAGAATTTGATGGCAGATAAGGACTGCTTGGCCCACCTAGTCTGCCCATTTCCCTATCTGATGGATAAGCTGCAGATTCTAGTTAATCAGTTTACTTCCTCCTACCCCACACTAGAATTGCCTTATGTCTGTCCCATGCATTCTAGAATTGTCCCACTGTTCCCGACTCCACAACCTCTTCAGGAAGGCTGTTACATGCATCCACAACCCTCTCTGTGAAAAAATACTTTCTAACATTACCTCTGAGCCATCCCCCTCTGTCTTCAAATTGTGCCCCCTTGTTCCTGCACATCTCTTTTTCTGAAATATGCTACCCTCTTGTACTTTGTTAATTCCCTTGAGATACTTGAAAGTTTCTGTCATGTCCCCCCTTTCCCTCCTTTCCTCAAGGATATACATATTAAGCTGCTTTAGTCTCTCCGCGTATGTTTTCTGGTGCAGACCCTGCACCATTTTGGTTGCTGTCCTCTGAACAGGCTCCACTCTGTCTATGTCTTTGAGGAGATGGGGTCTCCAGAATTGCACACAGTACTCAAGATGGGGTCTCACGAACTGTCTGTGTAGAGGTATAACAACTTCCAGTTTTCTACTGTTGATGCCTCTCCCTATGCATCCCAGTATCCCCCCAGCCCTCCTTACTGCTTTCTCACATTGCTTGCCCACCTTTAGGTCATCTGATATAATTACTCCCAGGTCTCTTGTGATTTTTGTTGTTGTTATTATCTCACCCCCCTTTGTGTACTCTTCCCCTGGGTTTTTGTTTCCTAGGTGCATTACCTTGCACTTCTTTGCATCTAACCTGAGCTGCCATATATTTGACCATTCCTCCAACCTTGCCAAGTCCCTTTTCATCCTGTCCACCCCACCTTGTCTATCAACCCTGTTGTAGATCTTTGTGTCATCTGCAAAGAGACACACTTTTCCTTCCAGGTGCTCTCCAATGTCACTTATAAAGACTTTAAAGAGGACTGGTCCCAGTACAGAACCCTGCGGTACCCCGCTAGTTACCCTCCTTTCTTCACTATGGACTCCGTTTACTATTACCCTTTGGTCCTGTTGTCCAGCCAGTTTTTTTAATCCAGGCTACCACCTTGGGACCCACTCCAAGGCTGGCTAACTTGTATATTAATCTTTTGTGTGGGACCGTGTCAAATGCCTTGCTAAAATCTAGGTAGACCATATCCACATCCCTTCCCTGGTCTACTACTTTGGTCACCCAGTCAAAGAAATCTATTAGGTTCATCTGACATGACTTTCCTGCTGTGAGACCATGCTGCCTTGGGTCCTGTGCCCCACTGGCCTCTAGGTATTCAACAATTCTTTCCTTCAGAAGTGATCCATCATTTTCCCTATCACTAAGGTCAAGCTAACTGGTCTGTAGTTTCCTGCCTCTGCCCTGCTCCCACTTTTGTGAAGTGGAATCACATCTGCCCTTCTCCAGTCCTCAGGTACCACCCCATCCTCCCATTATTTGTTAAAGAGAGTAGTAAGTGGTGTTACTAGTTCTACTCTTAGTTCTTTTAGAATTCTGGGGTGAATCCCATCAGGCCCCATTGCTTTGTCCACCCTCAGTTTCAAGAGTTCTTTCAAAACTCTTTCTTCTGTGAATGGACTGGTATCGACCCCCCTATCCAGAGTGTTTTTCTTGTTTGGTTTAGGTACCTCCCCCTCCTCTTCCGTTGTGAAAACTGAGCAGAAATATTCATTCAGTATCCCTGCTTTTTCACTGTTACCCTCTACCCACATTCTCTCCCCTTTATTAAGTCTCTGTATCCCTCCCTTGGTCTTTCTTGACTCCCTAATGTACCTATAAAAGGTTTTATCCCCCTTCTTAACAGAGTTGGCTATCTTTTTCTCAGTTTGTCCCTTGCTATTCTGACTGCCTTCCATGCCTCCTTCTGATTTAACTGATAAAGTTCTCTGTCCTGCTCCTTCTGTGTTTCCTTATAGTTCCTGAATGCTATCCTTTTCTCCTTAACCTTCTCTTCCACCTCTTTTGAGAACCATAGTGGTTTTTTCCTTCATTTTGTTTTGTTAATTTGCTTCACACAAAGGCTTGTTGCCTCTGATGGCTGTTTTGATTATTCTCCATTGTTCCTCCACCCCTCCTTCTTGCCCGTTTGCTAGTGCTTTTCTGAGGCACTCTCTCATTTTCCCAAAGTCAGCCCTCCTAAAGTCCAATACTCTTGTTTTTGTATGGCTTGACTCTATGGCTGTGTTTATTGTGAACCACACTGTTTGGTGGTCACTTGTTCCCAGATGGCTACCCACTTCTAAACCTGAGATCCTTTCTCCATCCCCATTTGAGGTACCAGGTCTAAGACTGCTCCTCCCAAGTGGGTTCCAACACTAACTGTCTGAGGCATTGCCCCTGTAGGGCATCAAGAATGACCCTGCTTGGATGTGCCTGCAGCAAAGGTGCTCAGTTAACATCTGGCATATTCAGGTCCCCCATCAACAATATCTCCTTTTTGCCCTTTTAAGGATGCCTTCTATCATTTCCTTGCCCATTCCCTCCCCCTGAGATGGGGGTCTGTACACAACCCCCATGTGGATTGTGGTGCCATTTTCTGTCTCCAGGGTGACCCATAGTGACTCATCGACTTCCTGTTTACTCTTTAGTTCTGTTGCTTTAATCCCTTCCCTTATATAGATAGCTACCCCTCCTCCTCTTTTACCCACCCTGTCTCTCCTGTAGATTGTGTATCCTGGTATGTTGACATTCCAGTCATGGTTCTGTGTACTATGTTTCAGTGACTGCCACAATATCCAGGCATCCCTCTTCCATCAAGGCCACTAGTTCAGGGAGCTTGTTACAGAGACTGTGGGCATTGGTACTCATCACCCTCCATTTTTTGATGGCCTTACCCCTTTTAGCCCCATCCCTGTCCTTACTGCCTTTTTCTGCATTTACCCCTGTCCATCTCCCTACTGAGTTCTCTACCTTGGTGTTTACCTCTCTAACTACTGTGTTTTGTGGGGGGGAGGCTGGAATTTCCCTGCTCCTTTTCAGTGCCTCCCCCCTTGGCTAGTTTAAATGCTTGCCAATGAAGCATTTAAACCTATCACCTAGGATCCTGGTTCCACCCCCAGACAAATGCAGACCATTGCACCAGTATAGGCCTGCATCCCTCCAGGTGGCTCCCCAGTCCCCAAATGAAGCCAAAACCCTGAGCTCCACACCAGTTTTTCAACCATTCATTGAATCCCATGGTGTGGAGTACCATAGCATCATCCTTACCATAGACAGACAGCACCTCCGAGAAGGTTACCATACATACTGCTTGTCTAAGGCCCCTCTCCAACTCAACAAACTCCTCTTGCACAGCTCTGATCCCATTTGCAGGCAGATCATTTGTCCCTAGGTGGACAATGACATCCAGCTCCTCCCTTGTGCAGCTGCTCCCGTGATCCTAAGGATTTGCTTCCTGTCCCTCCAAGCCATGGTGCCAGGCAAGCACCTTATCTCCAGTTCCCCTTCCTCCCCCACTTGTACCCCCTAATGATTGAGTCCCCCATCAGGAGTTGTTTCCTTCCCCAGTGGGGTCTTGTGCCACCCTCCTGTGGGTCTCCTTTTTGGAGGTTCCCAGCATCCTCCTTGGTCTCCACTACAGGTGCCTCCATAGAGGAGCCACTCTTTGCCAGAACAGCATATGAACTGTGGAGAAGTACAACTGGAGGGATGCACCTCTGTTCCACCATCCTCTCCCTCCCTGAGCCCACCATAGTCCAACCACTCCTCTTTCTTGGCAACCTCTGAGGTAGCGGCAGTGGCCCTGGTGGTCCCTGGGTTGTGGAAGAGGTTTCATGAATCCTAGCCAGGTCAGCCTAGAAATGGACAACCTCCTCCTCCCTCTGACCAGAGAGGCGCCTGCAAATAGGGCAGCATCGCAGCCTCCAGAATGTCTCCTGAGACACTGCTGCCCCACAGCCATTGCATTACACCACTCCCAGCTTGACTTATTTTGTGTCCCCTCTCCTGTTGCTTTGTATACTTACTGTCTCCTCCATGTATCTTTACACCTACTTTCCTACTGCCTATGTGACCTTACAACTGTTGCCCTTCCTGTTCTGGAACAGGAACTTCCTGTAGTCTTCAGTAGTCTCCTCCTTCCTTGCACAGATTCAGACCTCCAGCAGCTGGGGGGGGGGGAGAAAGAGCTATTTTTTAGTTTCCTTCAAGGTTGATGAAACTAATGAGTCTCAGTGATCCTTCCCTTCCTACTGCCAAACAGGAAGTTCCAGTTCTCAGTCAAATCCTGTGGCTATAAAAGTAGAACTGGCTTAGGGTGGGAGGGTGGAGGCGTGGAAAGGAGGGCAATTAGTAAGAAAAGCTGTAGTTCTAGTCAGCTGTTACTTGCTCTGAAAGCAAGATTCTCCTCTGTCGAAAACTAGCAGCAGGAAGCTGTAATTGGAGACAGCTGCTTTTCTACTGCTCAAGCCACACCCCAATTAGCTTCTCCCCTCTGCTCCTGACTCAGCAAATTAAGTTGATACAGCCCCCTTTCTCAAACAGAGAAACACACAGTGACTTTCTTCTTTCTTTTTTTACTTGAGACCCCCTGCTTCTAATAAAGTATCTGTTTGCTTAATCCCAACAGGCACTAACTCCTGCTGAGATAGAAGTTATTTATCAGTTAGAAAAGCTGTAGTTCTAATCAGTTGTTACTTGCTCTGAAAGCAAGATTCTCCTCTGTCAAAAACTAGCAGCAGCAAAAGTGAGCGTTGGTGTCAACCCCCCCACCCCATCAAGGATCCTCTCCCTCTGCCCTTGCAACAACTGTTTTAAGGCTTTTGATATATCCTGTTTGCTGAATCACCAAAGACAGATGTGGGTATATTAGCCTCAGCCACAGCCTTTAGGAAGACATCCCACCCTTTTGGCTTTTTATGCTCAGGTATTGTGTGTGTGACTGTAGCAGCCCTTACCAAACCAACCATGTGAATCTCAGAAACAATACGACCTTTATACATCAATTTAGCTTTTCTATTCCAGAAAGAATATCTTTGTTTTGGGCCATCTCATTTAATAATATCTCAGCATTTTTAAGACCTTTGAGAAACACTGTTCAAAATGTATTTTTCCATAAACACCTGTGACAGAAAAAGTCTCAGCACGGGGCTGCTTAGAAATAGTCTCAGAGTCAGGCATGAATAAAGTCAAACTGATTTTAGCCTATTCTCCTTGATGTACCAAAGTGAGGTATTGCTGCAGAACAGGAGCGTACACCTTGGCTTTGTTGTGCTCTCATAAATCAGTCATGGAAAGTATAGTTCTCTTTTTAGTATCCAATCTGTAAGTTGCAGCTTTTCTCATGTCCTCATCAGGAGAGTTTGCTTTGATCCAGTCCAACTGCTGTTGAGGTACCTGATACATTTTCTTAGCAAAATCCATGATCTGGTAGCCAGTAGTCCTGGGATGAGTGGTATGGCAATTCCCAACAATGTCCCTATAAATCCAACAGTCTGGTCCACAGTCAAGTTTTTTTCTGTTCAAAGACACTTTCCTGTTCCTTAAACTTTTTTTGGTCCTCTCCCTTCTTTCCAGGAAAGCTAGCTGTTTAGCTGACAATAGGATATTACCCATTAGAAAGCAACCTTGGCAATAGCTGATATTAAGTCATCAGATGCTGAACACAAAATAGCTTTTCTTAAATAGGGAGATCCTTTTCACAAATAGCTTTAGAACAGACAAGTTTCTCTGTAGCTTTTTAGACATAATTACAATACACCACTCTTTTCTGAGGGACTGCTTTACAGCATTGTGTATTTTTAGAACCAGCATGTATTATTTTCAAGACATAAGTTACTGGCCCGTCGGGGGAACAACCCACTGTGCGCCTATATTCATCTAGAGTATTGGCTCTTAATTCAACCAGCAAATGGCCATAAGATCATCTTGTGGCACCTTCAAAAGCTTCTAATAAAATGTCTGGCTGGGGTATATCTGTCTAGCCAGAGTACTGACTGCAGCGTGTCCCATGGATTTTTAAACAGAACCATATATTTGGTGTTTAGTGTGATAGTTCTGCTTTTGTTGCCTTGGCAAAACACATTCAGGACCACATACAGGGCACTCAAATTGCAATGATAACAGTACTTGATAAAAATATGCTCAATCACATCATCTGGATAGGCAGATTCCATCAAATCATCAATGACAATCCGATTAGTCTTGTCTAGAGGCAAGAGTTCATCATCGGCTAATGATGCCTGTAGCGCCCCAACAAATTTAATCTGTGCAAACTTTAACATCAGCTCATTTTACAAAGGTTGCCAACAGCTATAAAACCATGCAATATTTTTAGGCATGCATGATAGGGTGCTGTCTGAATGTTCCAATAGTTTTTGGTTTTTTTTTATGAAAAAGCTTTTACTAGAATTGAATGGTCCAGCTAACAGGCAGGAAAAGCGATGTTGCAGTCTAGTATCCATTTTCCACAATCAGTATCCATAAGTGAGTGTTTTGAAATTTAATTATAAAATGTGCTTGTCATAAACTACTCTCTGGCCCAGATATTCAAAGGGATTGCACATGACACAACAGAGGTGTGCTGGCGTAACCCTGCATTGCACCCAAGTGGGATATTGAAAAGTCTGCCTGGTGCAGTGCAAATCCCGATGCGCCAGGGTGCAATGTAAGTGTATGCAGCACAGATGCAGGGGTGTGCCCATGCATATGTGGCACATCCCAATATTCAGCCCAGGATGTGCGGCGCATATGCTAGCACAACCTTGCATTGTGCTGCATAAGGGGCTCAAAGCTGAGCCCGTGAATCGGTGGAACAACTCCTGGCCACCCACAGGTGGGCTGCTGTATTGCAGGGTGCAACACAGCAACCGCCAGCTGTGGGTGGCCACCCGCCCACCCAGAACACCGTCTACAAGCACCCACATCTACCTGGTAGTCTAGTGGTACCCCCTCCCTCCTGTGTCCCCAATAAATGTGTTCCAGTTAATCCCTGGTGGTCTAGTGGTACCCCCTCCCTCCCAATTCCCCAATTGCTGGTACATGTCTCGTAATCATTCCCTGGTAGTCTAGTGGACCCCCCCTCTCTGCCGATTCCCCGATCGCCAGTATATGTAGACTAATTCATTCCCTGGTAGTCTAGCAGACCCCCCCCAATTCCCTGATCACTGGTATGAAGAATTATTCATTCCTGGTAGTCTAGTGGATCCCCCTCCCTCTTGATTCCCCGATCACCGGTAAATCACTGTAACATATTCCTGGTGATCCAGTGGCATCCCACCCTCCCACCCATACAGGACCCCTTGCCCACCCCCCCCCATCTTGGCAGGTGGCTGCAACCCATCTGCATACCACCCGGCCACTGCCAAATGACAGGTACAGTATGGGCTTGCAGGGCACTACTGCACTAGACAGTTTAAATATGTGAATGACTTTCATTCATATTTGGGACTATCCCAAGTAATATAATCTAAGCTCATCAGTCCACACTGTGGACCAATGGACTTACAGCCCATACTGTATCTGCCATTCGTGGGCAGCTGTGGCGGTATAGTGGGTGGTGCCACTGCCCACCGATGATGGGTGTGTGCAAGGGGTCCTGTGTGGGTGGGAGGGTGGGGGATACCACTGGATCACCAGGGAATTATGTTATGGTGATTTACCAGTGATCTGGGAATCCCACTAGACTACCAGGGAATGAATAATTCTACATTTTCCAGTGATCAGGGCATTGGGAGGGAGGGGGGTATCACTAGACCACCAGGGAGATGTTTGTGCAATGGTGATATAACGCAATTGTGGCTATGGAGTGGGGATGCCCCAGGACCCCCACTGTGCAGACGTCATGCTGTGCAGGGCGCCAGGTGCAAGTTGCCAGGCTGCCCTGTGCAAGCCATGCAAATGGGGCCATAATGACATGCAAATGGTCCCATTTGCACCTTGCATATATTATGGCCTCATGTGCATGCCCACTGCTGAATATCATGGGTGATGCACCCAGTGCAACTGTGTTTGTGCTGGTGCATCCCCGTGCTCCCTATCTGTGGCTTGCGCTAGTGCAGTGCCACTGTGCCATGCACTGTCCGTGCTATATTCAATGGTGCTGCGCCATGGTACATCACCGTTGAACATCACCTGGTCCTGGCCCCGGTGCATCCCAGTTGTGCTGTGCCCATGCTTGTGCCACTGCCAGGCTCAGTATGAATATGCAGGCCACTGTGTCTTAGTATTCTTGCTTTGAAGGACATCTAACAGACAAGGTAGCGAAATTCTTTTTTCAGATCAAATTTTGTATGTTGGTTGGCTAGGTACCATGGCAAGAAATCATCTTTCTCCTCTGGCATCATGTTCTTTACCCCATAAAAGTTTGCATCAGGTAGGGGACCTGCATAATTTTCATTGCCTTAGTGTTAAAAAAATGTGGAAAGTGACCTTTAGCTATTTCATCAGCAAACCCAAGGGCCTCTGGGAGTTTAGATAAATGAGATGGCATGAAGCTATGAGACTTGACAAATATGATGTGTTGTGCAGATACAGTAACACACAATTCCCCCCCTTGTGTTAGCACTTGATATCAATTTTTTCCTTGACTAGCTGGGTAATGATAAAATAGTTGTCATAGCCTTTGGCATTGTGGGCTATAAATGTGTAGTAGTTGAATGGCGTATCTATAAAGTGCCTGACAAAACCTTTTACACAGCCATCCCCTTCAAACTCCCACCATCTCTTACCATCTAACTACTTGGCAAAAATATATTTGGGGATGTGCATTTCAGATTCTTGTCTGCCCTGAAAATCAAACACTATGTATTTGTCAGATGTTTTCACTTCTGTAAGTGATGACATGTAACACAGATGTTTGTCTGCTGCCACAAAAACAACACATCTAGGACATTTGACCATTTTACATTCATGATTTTCATTGTAAAAGGTAAAACATTCTTCACATGGTTTTTTGATTCACATGTGACCTTTCCTAAGGATGCTTTTGCTATGCATCTCTCCAAACACATGAGAAATCTACAAATTTTTTTTTACACTTTGCGTATTTTGCACTGTCAGTTTTCTGTTCTGGGGAATTTGGATCTAGACACATGTTGCAAAAAAGGGCACAGGAGGCATTATGTTTGTGGCTAAAGGGTATGTGACAGTATTCATAGAGGTATCTTGCCCCTATCAATTTCTTCACATTTAAGACCCCATAGTAATGACTGTCATGCAATGATACAAACAGAATTTTAGGAAAGCCCCCTGATCCTGTTCTGAATACCTTACACTCTCACTGGTTGTGGCACAGCACTTTGGTGGTGACTCCTAAGAACTGCTCAGATTGTGACGCTGAAACTGATAGGTGTTTACTGTGACAACCCTATCTCAGTGTGTAGATTTTTATCCTCCATGACCAGCTGATCATCTGTGAATATGTGGGGGTTTAACAGTCCTATGATGCTACCCACAAAGCACAGTGCATTATCACTCTTGTTTAAATTAATCAGATTATGCCTTTTTTCCTATTATTTTACTGTACAGGACAGTCATTGTTTGCCTACCCCCTGCACCGCTACTCTCCCTGTTTCTGGTCACTGTTAACACAAACTGTAAACAGCCATCAGCAATAACTTCTGCATTGCTTTGCAACACGCCAGCTATGTGATCTAAGACTGTAGCAGCATTAAATGCTTCAGGGTGCATTCTCTTTGAGGATAGTGAGTGGTTTAAAGAGTCAGCATTCAAACACAATTGAACAAAATCATGGGCCCCTAGTTGAGGGATAACACTCCTAAAAATTGTTGAATGGCAATATGTATTGTGTTAACAGTCTGTGTAAATGATTCTAACCTGTTAAGATTCACAAACTGAAACCTCTCATGATATTTAACATCTCTAGTTTGTTGTAGCATCCTTTTGTAATTCTGAATTCTTTCTAGAAAAACAGGAGAGTACTCCTGGTGTTCTAACTCTGCAGTTAGCTGTGAGTCAGCAAAATTCACATGCCATGATGTCCTACGGTGCAATATTATTTTGGCATGGTTTACTTTCCTTTTCAAATTGTCTCCAATTCCCTTTTTTTTTTGCCATGTTTTTCTTTTGCCCTGTCTAATCATTTTTGTCCTGTCATTTAGTGTTGCCCCCTTTTTACCCCTTCTGTTAGTTTTTTTGTTGTTTTGTCACTGATTCTGAGACACTTTCAGTTCCAGTACTGTGAGTCCTTTAAACAGTTCTGCTAGCTGCAAAGTATACTTGCGCTCTGAACTAGACCCCATCATTGCTGCACATAACAACGTAAATTCAGCTTTCATAAAAGGTGGCTTTAATAGGTAATTTTTAATAACACATGCACCAGTTTCCTGCTTCTTACCCCTTAACTTTTCCAAGGTTGACAAGGGATTCAAACATGGCACCAACAATTAATGGAAAAATCTGCAGCAATAAATCCAATGCCCAATTATCCCTTTCCCAAAACTGGGGGAGAAACAAAGATGATTTTGAGCCCATAACCACCACAGTGCTACTTGCCTGCTGTACCGTGTGGCCCCTGACTCAAATTTAAGCAAAGGTTATTTACTGTGTTTAAGGATTCACCCCTTGTAGCCACACCATTAACATGATTCATGACAACTGCATGGTTTGGGGTTTCTTCAGAAGCCTCTGAAGCATTTGTGTTCTGTAACAACTCGGTGCTTTATTTCTCTCTGCTGTGATTTGCCCAGTTCTTCAGCTTTCCTGAAGCATAACATTGAATAATCAACAGAAAGCGGAACAGGCTTATCATTGATATATTTTAGACATTCTTATTGGTAAACATCAAAATCTAAAACTTGCAGCCTTTGTTATTTAATAATTATCTACAATAAAGTCATACCTAGGCAGTACAGTTCCACCCTCGGAATGCACCTGTCAGAGTGCGCCCATCATTAGGGCAACAGAATTTAAATTTGCTGATTGCCCTATATGTGTGGGGTTGCACCCCTGCACCCCCCCATGTGGGGGGGCTGTGTCCCCCATGCCTCTCCTAACTAAGGATTCCAACTCCGGGGGGGTGGAACTCGGGGAGGGGGTGGCAAATTTTGAAGTGTGGTGCCCTAAAGATGAGTGCACTCCGATGGGTGCAGTGAGGCAATACCATATAGTATATTTTACTTACACATTTTAAACATCTTCAACTAAATCTTAACTACCATTAATTGTTAAAAATAAAATAATATACTGTACTGTAACTTCCAGGCTACTCATGACATTAACTTCTATGCTATCCATATCTGCTAGAGCCTGAATAAAATCTTCAGAATCATTCACTGGCTCCCAGTTGTCCATGGTGGTTGCTATCTGAAGCTTTCAAAAGATCTCAGACCTGAACTGTATTTTTCTGGTCTCTCGCTCAGTCCTTGCCAGCTGGCAAATTTCTGCTCCTTATATACAGTAGGTATCATACTGCATCCAACCACCCCCCCAACTCTCCATCTTAAGAAAAATGTATAAAAGAGCTTAAGAAACTGCATTCATGTTTTCTTCAACTTAGCACTGATCAGAGAAGGTTGCTCTGACTACACAATTAGTAGCGCTGTGAGTTTTAAATACATTTCATGAAAACAAAACAACAACACAATGCTAATCTTGGGTATGTAACAAACCCTGATTGATTTGCTATGCCTAACAGCTCCCAGGCTCTGTGTCTGTGCAAGTGTGTGGTTTCACTATGCGCTTAATTATTATTTGGTATGTGAGAAAACCCTGACTTTTCTACATCATGTCATTCTTTGCTAATGTATCAGTTTGTAGTCTGTGACGACTTCAAATACTTTCTTTCAAATAGTTCTAATAAATCATTTTGTAGTCTGTTCTGACTACACAGCCATTAGACCTGCAGGGTTTTAAATACTTTTAATTGGAAAAAAAAACACAAAAAAACCCAAACAAAACAAAACATGATGCTTATCTTGGGTAAGTAAAAAAGGCTAATTGATTTGCTATGCCTAATAGCTCCCAAACCATGGGTCTGTGTGAGTGTGTGATTTCACTCTGTGCTTAATTATTATTAGTATGTGAGAAAACCCTAACTTCTCTACATGTCATTATTTGAGCAATATATGATTTTATAGCCTGCAATAACATACAGATGTTTAATTATCAGTATTTATTTATTTGAAAAGTTTCACCAGGAAAGGCATACTGAGCTACAATAGCTCATTTCCAGATGCATCCTGGGGGATAGGGCAGAGTGAATACAATTTGCATATAAAAAAATGTTATATATACTGTACATATAGCTAAAAAGAAGAAAAACTAACCATATGTAAGTTTGCAGCATGAAGGGCAGAGCAATCACATTCCAAAATAAATATAAAACAAGTATAATGACAATACAACTGAAAGCGGTTTAATTTTACAAAACATATTTGTGTGATAAATTGTGTTGGGGAAAGGCAAAACCTATTACCCTCAAGTGGGAAGCCCTCTAGGGTATGAACACTGCTCAATGCATACCCAGCCAGTACTATAGGCTTTTTTCATGCCTAGAATGTACATAAGAGGCGAGAGTAGGAATAAAAAAAATGAGAGACAGAGGGAAGAGGAAGTAGGTGTGGAAGGAACTGGCAGTGAAGGGGTAGAGGGGGTAGGGATGCTAGCAGCAGTTGCAGGATGGAGAGAAGTAATTATGAAGGAAATAGGACAATGAATGAGTGAACTGAGCAGAGTGAATATCTAATGGGAGGGAGTTCCAAATATTAGGAAAATGACTGGGAGTCAGGGAGTATGTAGCAAGCATTATATTTACTTCATATTTCTACATCTCATTGTTTTAGTAATGTGTGATTGTATTGCCTGTAATGAAGTCCAGATATGTTCTTTGTATTAGAACTTTCTCATGAAAAAAATAAAAAAGAAACACTGTGTATTTCATATGGTATGTAGCATATACCTTTCTTTCTAACGGTAAATGTCTATTTTCCTAAATACTTTAAAAATCACATATATGATAGAACAAAGACTTTGTTTTAAAAGATGTGTGTTTACACTGTCAGATGACAAACCTGCCCTGATACTAAAAGCCTGGCCATGATGGTTTTCATTTCTCATAGTTAATGCAGAGCATACTGCGATGTCTGGTTTAGTTCAAACATTACTTTTTTCTTAAAGCCTTTAACACTCTCATACATGAAAGAATAAAGGCTCCAGTCCCCAGTGAAATACTTAAAACCTTATTTTAAAAGACAAGTGTGCTTACACTGTTAGATGGCCTTTCCCTGCTGGGAGAACCACAGCCACCAAACCTGCCCCTGAGACTGAAAGCCTCTGCACGATGATGCACACTCATGATACGATATTACAGAAAAAGGAACCCAAGTAAAAAGCACCAACACATCGTCCTGTCCTCATACATCCAGACCATCAGGGACGAATGACTAAAACTCTACAGTCCTAAAATCTAACAACCTGGGGGAGAAGGGAGCATATGAGGGAGGTTTGGAAGATATGAGGAGGAGGTGAGGCATCAGGAGTAGGAACATAAGGGGCATAGGAAAGAGCATGTTGTGCCACTTCTGGGTTCAAGAACACATCACTTAAGGGGTTTGAGGTGGGACTGCTGGTCCCAAGATGGGGCAGGGCATAGATACAGGGGACAATTCTGACTAGTCCAGTCAATTCTGACTGGAACGAGGGGGAACGATATGAGATTGGAGGGTGGCAGGATAAGGGGAAGATTTTTTTTCACAGGAAGGGTGGTGTATGCATGAAATAGCCTACACCAGGAGGTGGTGGAAGTGAGCACAGTGGGAGGACTTAAACATACATGGGATAGGCAGAGGGGAGCCCTAGAGGTGGGAATGAGAGGCTAAAGTTGATGACTAGGTAGGGTCAGCAGCTGCTAATAAAAGTAGGGTATACGGGCAGACTGGATAGGCCTGGCAGTCCTTACCTGCAGTCAATTTCTATGTTTCCATTTTAAGCCACACCCACCTCTTAAATGATGTGGTACACGCTGATTGGCTGAAAATTAACATTTGAGAAGTTATATGAACTTACACTACTGTCCTACAGTACTTGCAGGAACTAATGATATGTGGAGAAGGAAGGAGCTGCAAATTCAGAAGGACTTTGAAGAAATTGGAATTAAACTAAAGGAGAGGGGCTGCTACATTGTTGTCTCAGAGATCCTTCCCATACTGAAAGCAGGAATGTGCAAAACACTGGGAATTAAGCAAATGAATGGCTAGCTGAGGATATGATGTGCTAGAGAGGATCTTAGTTTTCAAAGAAATTGGGACAGATTTGAGAATGACCAAAAATGATTCAGTTTGTATGGAGT
This sequence comes from Neoceratodus forsteri, assembly GCA_016271365.2. Classification (NCBI taxonomy): domain Eukaryota; kingdom Metazoa; phylum Chordata; order Ceratodontiformes; family Ceratodontidae; genus Neoceratodus; species Neoceratodus forsteri. Next base: position 1,206,060,391 of record CM057458.1, on the reverse strand, counting down.
GCATTTAAATAGAAATGGCTATAGGGCCCTTGGGGAAAGAATAAACTACAATATTTAATGTTGTTTAAACTGAGTATTAAGGGCTAAGGATGAGGAGTTTCAGCTATAAAAGAGTCATATATAAAAGGGTTATAGATCATCTACAAGAAAATGTAATAAAGAAAATGGCAGTTACTGAATGAAAGGTGATACTAGGATATGCCAGAAGCCTAGGAAATAAAACAGATGAACTAGAATATATCCTGAACAAGCATGGTGTACACATACGTACAGTTACAGAAACTTGGTGGCAAGAAGGTGCAGAATGGAGTGGAAATATAGATGGCTACAATATTTTTAATAAGGCTAGGAATGAGAAAAAGGGTGGAGGAGTGGCAGCATATGTCAGAAATGATGAGAAGGTCGCTGAAATTAATATAATTGAGTCACAGGTAGAACATATATGTACAAAACTAACACCAAGTGATGGGATTAGTATCAACATGGGAATAGTTTATAGACCACCAGCTCAGGAGGCTGTCTCAAATGAAGAACTTTTATCTTTCATTGGCAGCATGGAAAATGAGGAAAACCTTATACTCGTGGGTGAGTTTAACTTGCCAGGGACAAACTGGGAGGAGAGAGGGCAAAACCATGCTAGAAAGAGAATTCTTGGAAACAATAAACATTATTAAACCTCAAACAGTATGTAGAGCAGCCTGCAAGGGAGAAACACCATTTGGATCTGGTTTTAAGTAACATGGAGAGACAATCTTAGGGTTGCAGGGAGAACTATTATGCGGTAATGATCATAATATGGTCACATTTAGGATTAAAAATGGTAAAATTAAAGAAAATGGATGAACTAAAATCAAATGATTCCACAAGGCCAATTTCCAGAGCATAAAGGAAAATCTAAGATGATTGGACTGAGGGCATTATTCACTGGAAAAAAACTTGAAAATAGATGGGACATTTTGAAAGTAAAAATAACGGAGGTAGTGGAAAAGTCTGTGACAGAAAAACCCAAGTATAACAATAATGGTTGAATATCAAAGTGGCTGAGCCAGACTATAAAGAAAATGATAAAGAGGAAAAAGCAACAAAGAAAGGTAATACACAAACCACATGGGAAGCATATAGGAAAGCAGTTAAAGAATGCAAGAGACAAATAAGAAAATCGAAGTGCTTACATGATATTAGCGAGTAACATTAAGGATAACTATAAAGCATTTTCTAATTATGTAAATGGAAAAAGAAAGGTAAATAGACATGTGGGTCCACTGGAACATAATGATAAAATTATAAGTACTGAACAAGATATGGCAGATGGAATCACGTCTGCAAGAAAGAATTGTTGAGTACCTAGAGGCCAGCGGGGCACAGGACCCAAGGCAGCATGGATTCACAGTGGGAAGGTCATGTCAGATGAATCTAATAGATTTCTCTGACTGGGTGACCAAAGTAGTAGACCAGGGAGGGGCTGTGGATGTGGCCTACCTAGACTTTAGCAAGGCATTTGACACAGTCCCACACAAAAGATTAATAAACAAGTTAGCCAACCTGGAAGTAGGTCCCAGGGTGGTAACTGTGATGTAGACAGCCAGTTCTGAGTGCTGTATCAATTTTCTTTTATTACATATAAAATGTAATGGGAAGGTCAGTTTGAAGAAAATGCTGTCTTGCTGAACTGACACATCCAAGACCCCCCAGGGATAAGTTCAAAGGACAGGAGACGGTTTAAAACTGCAGATTTCTTAAATGCAATTCCTTGTCAATTTGCTTTCATCCCAGAAAATAAAATTAGCCATTCATGACATCCTCAGGGAAATCCTTTGATGTACCCTAGGTGTCCTGAGAAAAGGGACACTGGCCAGTGTTATGAATAACCTTCCAGGAAACCAGCTCATTTCATGAAAGAGGTTGATGTCTGGGCCAAGCAGGACCCAGACAAATTTGGAAGGTCCAATATCCATTTCCGGGAAACCCTTGAATTACATCAGAGAGACCTTTGATGTGTAGATGCCAAGGCCCAGATGGAATTAAAGAGTCAAATACACTTTTGCTTTGAATACAGTGACTTATATCAAAGAAACTTTTGATATGTATGTGTAGTAGAGCACAAACTGGTTTGTCTGGTTAACCTGAGGAGAGGAAAATCAGTGAGGTCACCTATTATGTTTTTTTAAGTATCTTATTTGGACATCCTGTGTTATAAAATATAGATTTTGTTACACCAAGGTGGAGTTAGGTGACCTCAGAGAGAAGGCAGGCTCAAGATGGTTCTTAAGCCTATTGCAAACCTTGAAAGAGAACAATATTTTTTTCTGACTGAGGAAGAAACATCACAGCACCGAAAGAAAGTAAGCATATATTAGATTAGACCAGTCTGAATGTATGTATTGTAGGACTCTGCACTTTTACCTGTTTGCTTTAAGGCTGTATGTGTTGGGATAATTTTGTTCTGTAATATTTTCTGTTTTCCTATTTTAAAGTAAAGATATATATTTTAAAACAGAAACTGCCTGGAGTGCCTTGACATTTCTTTTTATTTAAGTGGAGCTTTTAAAGGTTATAACTGACGCTGTGTAAGTGCTTATATTGATACCAAACTGAGAAATGGACAGAGTTCTCTAAAGTCTTGCATAGAGTTCTAAGGGTTCATTTTGTAGACCTGGTTAGGTGCCCATAGGCAAAGATTTCTGGCCCCCCCAAAGACAGAATTATCTGAACCTGAAAATTGGGTAAGCTAACAAGAGGTTATCAGTTTGAATCCCTCCAGAACTTGAGACTAAGGTGACTCAAACCCACAAAACAGACAAGAGGGTCACCTTGTACTGTTCACTGTCCACAAATCATACGCTCAGAGGTCGGCACTTTGGGAGTAGAGGGCTGACCGGTTGAGCAAATTTGTGACAGTAACCTGGGTGAAACAATTGTCTGGAGAACAGGACACAGAGGGTAATAGTATACGGAGTCCATTCTGAAGAAAGGGGAGTTACTCGCGGGGTAGCACAGAGTTCAGTACAGGGATCGGTCCTCATTAATGTCTTTATAAGTGACATTTTGGAGGGATTGGAAGGACAAGTATGCCTCTTTGCAGATGACACAAAGATCTACAACAGGGTTGATACACAAGGGGGGGGTGGAAAGGATGAGAAGGGACTTGGCAAGGTTGGAGAAATGGTCAAAAGTATGGCAGCTTAGATTCAATGCAAAGAAATGCAAAGGAAACAAAAACCCAAGGGAAGAGTGCACAGTTGGGGGGGGGATTAACAACAACAAAAATGGAAAGGGACCTGGGGCAGTCATATCAGATGACCTAAAGATAGGCAAACAATGTGAGATGGCAGTACAGAGGGGCTCGGGGGATACTGGAATGCATAAAGAGAGGCATCACCAGTAGAAAACAGGAAGTTGTTATCCCTCTGTACAGACAGTTGGTGAGACTCCATCTACAGTACTGCATGCAGTTCTGGAGACCCCATCTCTACAAAGACATAGACAGAATGGAGGCAGTCCAAGGGAGGGCAACTAAAATGGTGCAGGGCCTGCACCAGAAGCCATATGAAGAGAGACTAAAAGAGCTTAATAATGTATACCCTCGAGAAAAGGAGGGAGGGAGGGAGGGGGGACATGATAGAAACTTTCAAGTACATCAAGGAAGTCAACAAAGTCCAAGAAGGTAGCATCTTTCAGAAAAAGAGATGTGCAAGAATAAGGGGGCACAATTTAAAGATAGAGGGGGTATGACTCAGGGGCAATGTGAGGAAGTATTTTTTCATGGAGAGGGTGGTGGACACATGGAACAGCCTTTCTGAAGAGGTTGTGGGGTCAAAAACAGTGGGGGAATTTAGGATAGCATGGGACAGACATAAGGCAATTCTAGTGGGAGGTAGGCTGTTGGTAAAACTAGGATCTGCAGCTTTTCCAGTACATAGAGAAATGGGCAGACTGGGTGGGCCAAGCAGTCTTTATCTGCCATCAAAGTCTATGTTTCAGCCTTCTTTATAGACTACTTTTGCAGTGTCTGCAATAAAACAGACAATAACTGGGTTATAAATTCAATACTGGGGTCCTGTTCAAATATACAAATTCAAGTTGAGGAGGTTAAATCAAAGTTACAGGGAGTCAGTCCTATGAAATCACTGGAGTTGGATGGGATACACCCGAGAATGCTCAGAGAGGTGGCATAGGAACTGGCAGAATCAATAACAAACATTTTTCAAATATCGGTGGATAAGGGAAAGGTTGTAAAGTGGTGGAGAGAGGCTACAGTTACACCATTGTTCTAATAAGAAACAAAATCAGATTGTGTGATCTACAGACCTGTGAGTTTGATTTCTGCAGTGAGAAAAATTTTAGAAGGCATCATTAAAAAGTGGTAAAATATATAATTAAAGATCTGGTGGATAAGCCTCAACACAGTATCACAAAGGGTAAATCATGTCAAACAAATGGAATTCTTTGGAAAAGTTAGTGAGGCCCTTGATAACAATCAACCTGTTGATGTAATATTTTTGGACTTTAGGAAGGCATTCAATTGCGTTCCACATAAAGAATTAATAGTCAAACTACTTAAAATGGGAATCAATATCAGATTAGTGAACTGGGTGGAGACTTAGCTGATCAAAAGAAAACAACGCATATGATTACGGAGTCACCTATCTGTGTGGGAAGAGGCTATATCTGGAATACCACATAGGTCAGTCCTTGGGCCAGCCCACTCTTTTAAATCTATATATAACTTGTGAGAACATCAAGGAAGATTTGGATGGCAATTTTTTTTTTAATTAAATGTACTTTATTAACAATTATGAAAAAACAATAAGAACAATACATAAACAGTAAACGAAAAAATGAAAAGATACGAGCAAACATTAAATGAACAATGATCATACAAACAATAAACATTCAAAATGGATGGCTAAATTTACCAGTGATACTAAGATAGGGGCTGTGTTAAGCAAGATACAGATACAGATACAGATACAGAGCAACTAAGGAGAGAACTGACTGACATGGAAAGTTGGGCAATGATATATCAGCTTGACTTCAATGTGGATAAATGTGCTGTGATGCACATGGGGCAGAGAAATATGCTTGGTATATACTCTTGGGCAAAACAGAAAAGGATCTGGGTGTTCTAGCAACAAAGGATTTAACTTTCGAAAAGCAATGCAATGACGTGACAAATAGTCATAAAATCTTAGGCTGCATTAAAAGACACGTAGCAAGTAGGGATAAGGAGTGCTGATGCCAGTGTATGGGGCTATTGCAAGGCCACATATGGAGTACCGCAGTTAATTCTGGTCACCATAGACTATGTGCTGCATTAAAAAGTAGGAGGGAGTTCAAAGAAAGGCAGCCAGAATGGTCAAGGGAATGGAGGGGGTACCATAAGCGCAAAGAACAGAGAGATTGAATGTAATATGCTCCTTGGAACTTCGCAGACTAAAGGGAGACTTGTGTTCAACTTTTAAGGAGTTTAAAGACATGAGTCTATAGGACAGCCTGGGTCTACAATTGAAGGATTTGCCACATGTTACCAGAGGGCATAACTTGCAGTTGAAAGGGAATATCTATAGGACCACACAGAGGGGATTGTGTTACACACAAAGAACAGTGAAAGTCTATAACGAATTACTACAGAACATAGTAAACTGCAATAGTATTGACACCTTTAAAAGACATCTGGACAAATAACTTAGTAACTGTAGGAGAGTGGGGTATGACTATTAAGAAATAGCTAGCCTACATGGGCGTTTTGCTTTCTGGCTAGTAACTCCCTATGAATCCTATGAACTCCCCTTGAGAGCCAAGTGCAGAGAAAGGAACCCCTAGCTGGGGGGGGGGACAGGTGTCAGCAGCAAGGCAGGCTGATACTGTAAGGCATAGTTACATAAATGCAAATTGCCCCCACCAAAAGAAAAAAAATAATCTGATGGATTTTATTTATTATCTGTTTTTTTCTTCTATCTAGTCCCTAGACATTCCTCTCTTTCAGGCTCCTCAGTCATTGTCCTGATGCATGCCAGGCACATATTTCCTTATCGCTACACACTGGCAGCATCCCCAGTTGATCCGAGGACCCCTAGTTTCCAGGTCAGATCCTTCCGAGAGTGTCCACCCTCTGCTTTCACCAGAGGATAGAGAGCATCATCTCATTGTGGTCACAGCTAAATGGAGAATGCTCTGGGACACAGAGGGCTGTGTAACATGGTGGGGGTACTTGCATGGGGGCTGTCATCCAGAACAGCAATGGACATGCACAGTTCATGCTGGATTATCGTACTGGAGAGTTGGACAGGAGAAGGCAATATGCTCATAAGTACCGTCCACCTGCATTAGTGGGTCCATTATATTTCATCCTGCAACATAGCTCTATCCAAACTTCGTTTGAATGTATCCAGATTCTCACTCTCCACTATGTCTCCTGGCAGTCTGTTCCACTGCCTTGCAGTGTGATGTGTATAAAAATTATACCTAATGTTCTTTACTACATTGTCTAGTTTAATCTGTAATTTATGACCTCTTAGGCCATCTGGTTTGCGCTGGATCTCCAGACCAAGCTCTTTCATAAGTTCTTCATCATGAATGATCTTGTACATTGTCAGTATGTCTCCCTGATCCTTCTCTGCTCCAAACTATAAAGTCTGAGTTGTTGCTGCCTTTCCTCGTATGTATAGCCCTTCAAACCTCTAACCATCTTCGTCACCCTTCATTGAACCCGCTCCACCCTTTCCACTTCTCCACTTATATATAGACTCCATAATGAGGATCCAAGTGTGGCCTAATGTATGCCGTATATAGGCATTATGCAAGTAGCAGAGTGATTTATAAAAGTTCTTTTAATATTCCTTATCATATAGTTTGTCTTTTGAATGATTTTAGTACGGTGCTCACTAAAGTTCAAACTTTGATCTACAAAGACCTGAAAGTCTTTTTCTATTACCACCTTATTAAGTATTTTGCCATTTAGGAGACATATTTGTTGTTTGCCATCTTTTCCCATATGCATTAGGATACATTTTTCAGTACTAAACTGCATTCCATTTTCCAGTGCCTATTTCTCTATTGTCTCCAGATCTGATCTGAGTTGCATAGCATTTTGTACTGTGTCCATGGGCCCACCCAACTTCACATTTCTGCAAACTTTACTAACCAGCTGCTAACATTGTGATGTAAGTCGCTTATAAATAGGGCGAACAGCACTGGTCCCAGGACTGAGCCCTGTGGGACCCCACCTGTCACCTCACCCTCCTCTGAATAGCATCCCTTCACTCAAACCCTGTTTCCTCCCGTTCAACCAGTTACTAATCCATTTGATCAGATTTATGACTATACTTATTTTTGATAACTTTTCAATAAGTTGTTCATGCGGTACTCAGTCGAATGCTTTCTGGAAATCTAGATAAAGTACATCTACTGGAATATTGTTGTTAAGGCTTTTATTCACATTTTTATTAAAGCATAACTGATTAATTATGCAAGCCCTAGTCTGGCAAAAGCCATGTTGCTTCACATCTTTATAGCCTAAAACCTGTAGGTTCTCTTCGATCTTTGTTTTCAGAAGCTTTCCGCTAGTTTACAGCAAATTGACATTAAGCTGACTGGTCTATAGTTTGCTAACTCAGATCTGTTCCCTTTCTTAATGCCTCTTCAATGCCTGGATCAACAAGGAACTTTTGCATTTTGGTCAGGACTTCCTCCAACTAATTTTAACATTGGGCTTCACGCAGGTAGTTACCTCCGTGACCCATAATTCAGGTTATTCTTTGGATCTGGTCTTCCTACTGGGTTTGGAGACCTCAGATGTGGTGATGGAACCTGTCAGTTGGTCTGACCACTGCACTATTAGGTTCAGTTTCTGGGCTCTCCCTCATAGGCCTGCCCCTTTGGAGATGGTCTGGTACTGCCCTTTAAGGGGTGTGACCCCCGAAGGTCTGATGGCGGTGCTTGATCTATCAGGACTTTCGACTGCAAGAAGGGGTCAGATGACCAACTACAGGCCTATAATAAGGCCATGGTGGTGGCTCTGGACTCCATTGCTCCTGTCCATGTTCGCCCCCTTTCTCTTTACCCTTGTTCCCTGTGGGTTGATGGGACACTGAGGGAGATGAGGAGAGAGGGACGAAGGACGGAACGCCGCTGGTGGTAATCTGGCCTTGATGCCAACAGACTTAGATTGATGGCCCATTATAAGGACTATCAATCGGAAATCTCCTGTAAGAAGGCAGAGTTCCAGTCCGGGGAGATTTCTGCTGCACGGAACTGACCAACTCAGCTCTTTCGAATGGTAGACAGACTGTGCAATCTAGCCTGTCTATGAGTTCAAAGAGCTTTGTCACAAGATAAGTGTGATGAGCTTGCTCGCTTCTTTGCAGATAAGGTTGCTGACATCAGGTCAGAGATCGGTGCAGCTTATTCCACTGGGTGGGGCAGTGATCAGTGGGTTGTTGCAGAGCCTTGGTTTGATTGGTCAGCTTTTGATCAGGTGGTGAACGTGGATGTCATGAGGATCATCCAGAGCATGCAGCCCATCTGCTGTAGTTTGGATCCAGGCCCAACCCACCTCCTGGTGGAGTGTGTGGAGGTTATCGGTCCAGTCCTGGCAGACATAGTTCAGTGTTCATTAGAGACAGGTGAGTTTCCTGACTCCCTGAAGGAGGAGGTGGTGATTCCTCTCCTTAAGAAATTCTTTCTCGATCCAGACTGTCTCGCCAACTATAGATCCATCTCTAACCTGCCCTTTGTGGGTAAGGCTATTGAGAAGGTGGTTGTGCAGCAGCTCAAGGATCATCTTATCATCCGTGACATCTATGATCCTCTCCAATTGAGATTTAGGAAGAGGCACAGCACAGAAACTGCTCTGGTTTGGGTGCTCAGTGATCTCCTAATTGTGAGGGATCAGAGGACTCATTCCATCTTAGTCCTCCTCCTCGATCTCTCCACGGCATTTGACACCATGGATCATGGCTTACTGCTCAAGCACCTGTGGTTGATCTGTGGACTGTCAGGAACAGTCCTCAGATGCTTCCATTCATTCCTCACTGGTAGGTCTCAGAGAGTAGTGTCTGGAATTTACTCTTCCGATGCTTTCTCCCTACCATGTGGCATTCCTCAGGGCTCTGTGCTGTCGCCAATGTTATTCGCGGTGTATATGCTGCCATTGGAAGACATTGTAAGGCAATATAGGCTGAGTTTCCACTTCTATGCAGATCACTCAGCTATACATGTTCTTTGCACCCAAATGGGATGATGCGATTTCTGTGTTTAACAACTGCCTCACCGATTGGACAAGTGCCAACTGGTTGAGGCTGAATCCTGACAAGACTGAGGTTCTGGTAGTGGACACAGGCCATCAGGTAGAGGGGTCTTCAGCTGGGTGGGCCTCTGGGCTTTTGCTTGGTGGCAGCTGGCTGATGACCTCTGAACGGGTGCAAAGTCTTAGTGTTATTTTTGACGATGGGTTGACTCTGAAATCTCAGGTGTCTACCGTCGTAAAGACCACATTTTACCATCTGAAGAATATCACCAGGATTAAGCACCTTGTTCCACCCAGCAACCTACCATCTTTGGTCCACGCCTTTGTTACCTCCCGCCTTGACTACTGCAACATCCTTTACCTAGGGCTACCAGGGGTTGATATTTGCCACCTGCAGCTGGTGCAGAATGCTGTAGCCAGGTTGTTGACTGGGCTTTCTCGATCTAGCCATGTCACACCTGTGCTGCGTGAACTGCACTGGCTCCCAGTTCAGTGGCGGATCACCTTCAAGGTCCGTTTAGTGACCTACAAAGCCCTATATGGACAGGGACCGAGCTACCTGCAAGCGCTCCTGTGTCCCTACTGCCCCCTCTGCCCACTGCACTCTGCTGATGAGGGATTGCTGGAGATTTCCAGAATTCGGTTGAAGACTTTGGGGGCTCGAGCGTCTGCATTTGCTGCCCTGACCCAATGGAATTTTCTACCTGATAAGGTGAGAGAGTGCCAGACTGTGGAGAGTTTCAAAGTGGCTCTGAAGACCCACTTATTTTTGCTTGCCATTTCTGATTATTAATTATTGACATTCCTGTTGCTTGTCTGTCATTTTAGACACTAACAGTTTTATAGCTTTTAAGGTTTTAAATGTTGTAAAAGCACTGTAATACTTGCTCAATTGTGCTTGTTACAAATAAAGATTATTATTATTATTATTATTATTATTATTAAATAAGAGTATTACTGTGGCAGTTGTCCAATTATGTGGTATGTCTCCTGTGGAAAAGGAATCATTCAGCAAATATGCCAGGGGTTTTGGTATTTGTATTTTTACCTCTTTAAGGAGCCTTGGATCTAGGGAGTCTGGACCTGGAGACTTTTTGTCATTTAATTTACTCAAAAAATCTTCTACTGCTGATGCACTTTTATTGATTTTTGAGCCCAACCTTTCCATTTCAATATTGTTACAATAATTTCCATTATTATGAATAAAAGCCAAACAAAAATATTTATTAAAGGAACTGGCCATCTTAGTTGGTTCTGCAATATCCTTACCATTGCATACTACAGGGCCTACTTGTGTATTAGCTTGCTTGTGGCTATAGATGTGTGAATAAAAACTCTTTCCATTGTCCTTCCCAGTTCCACATGTTTTCTCCCTCCAACCCATACAGGCATGCGCTCTTGTGACTGGTCTGGGGTGATGCCCAGTGACTGGCCTAGAGGGTGATGCTCAGAGGCACGTGGTCACCCTTGCCTCCAATGGCACCCCTGCCACACCATTATCAGGAACCACTGCAAGAGTAGTGCATGGCTCAATCCTCCTCTCAAGAAGAAAGATAATTCATCAGATGCTCATAACCCTGTCTGCCTCAGCTTCTGATGTCCTGGGTGCAGAGCATGAACCCATGTTGCCAAGGGTGCTGAGCAGATGCCCCACTGCACAGCAGTATGGAGATGGTTAATAACATTTTTAAAGGCATAATTCTCTGTATATCCCATACTCTACTGATCTATTTGTCCTGTAATTTCACACTATAATGTTTGTCTGTAATGTTGTTTATATGTGAGTGAAGGTATAAAGGCCACGGAGATATAGAGACACCAAGGGGTAAAGAAGGGCTAGAGGTTCTTTAGGGTCAGCTTAGAGACAGGGTCTGAAGCTTTCATCCATGTAGGGGTGGTGTACAGACCACCGATATGGGGAGATGTTAGACAAGGTTTTGGGGGAGACCATTAGTAGAATGGCAAGCAAGGGGAAGGTATTTATTATGGGGGACTTTAATCTGCCAGATTTCAGCTAGAGCATTCTGGCCGCAGCTACAACAAGAAGAAGGGCCATCCTTGACTCCCTACATAGGGCATTTCTCAGGGAGCTGGTAACAGAACCCACTAGACCTGGGGCAGTTCTGGACCTTGTACTTACTAATGGGGGCAGCATTGTAGATGTCACAGTGGGTAGCCCCCTGGGTACAAGAGATCACCATATGGTGTAGTTTGGCATATGTTAGTTAGTTAAAACTTTATTTTTTAATGAGATAGATCTTTAGGTCCAAAGACCTATCTTCAAAGTTGTCCTGTGAACATACATTCATTCGAGCAACACTCATATATTACACATGCTTCAATACGTTATACAACTAACAGTAGTTCCTAGACTAACTTACATACATTCAAGCACTCATTAATCCTATATACTACAATACATTATAAAACAGACAATAGTCCCAACACTAACTACATAATAAAAATAAACAGATTGGTACAGTCAGTAGCAAATACATTTTTCATGAAATGAAGACTGTCTTGCCCAGTCCTTGTTGAAATCAAATGCGGATCGGGCAAGAAAAAAAAAACACAGTAGGGTGAGGATCCTGGACTTCAGGAGGGCAGATTTTAAAGAAATGGGAGCCTGCCTCAGTAAATACCTTGAAGGGGGGATGGCTGGGCAGAGTGAAGGCACAATGGAAAAAGGTCAAAGAGAGAATAACTATGGCAATGGCAAGCTGTTTGAAGGTCATCAGCAAGGGTAAGAAAAGGAAGAGGCCACTATGGTTCTTAAATTAGGTGGCTAAGATGGAAAGGAAGAAAAATCACTGCTTTTTGGAAGTAAAAGGGAGGTAGGAAGGAGGGTGAGGGCAGCTAACAGTTTCTTCAGGTATGTGAGTGAAAAGAGGAAAGCAAAGGGTGGGATAGTGAGGATCAGGAGGCCGGGGGGGACTGTGCAGATGAAGATCGAGAAAAAGCTAAAATCTTAAATGAATACTTCTGCTCAGTCTTCAAAGAGAGCACGGGGGGGGGAGGGACAGACCAACATGTATTAGCATGCACTGGGAGAAGTGGGGAGTGGACACAGGACCAGAAGGGGATTGGCAGCCCTTTCAGAAAACAAAGCAATGATGGGATTCACCCAAGGGTTCAAAAAGATTTCAGCACAGTGCTTGCTGTCCCTCGGGCAACACTATTCAGCACTTCATTGGAGAGGGGGGGTGGTTACAGAGGACTGGAGGAGGGCCGATATGGTCCCTCTGCACAAAAGTGACACCAGGCAGGAGGCTAGCAATTATAGGCCAATCGGTTTCACATCAGAGGTGGGGAAATTAATGAAGACCCTGCTGAAGGAGAGCCAGATGGCGTACCTCCAGGCAAATGGGCTGCAGAACCACCAGCAGCACGGTTTCATGGGGAGAGGTCATGTCAAACAAATATCATAGATTTCTTTGACTAGGTAACTACTAGGCATGTGGATCAGGGGAGGGCAGTGGATGTGGCCTATCTGGACTTCAGTAAGGTCTTTGACACTGCACTGCACAGGAGGCTAATAGAGAAATTTAGCAGCCTGGGGGGTGAGGAGAAGGTGGCAAACTGGGTATTAAACTGGTTAGAGGATAGAAGGCAGAGGGTGGTGGCAAATGGCAATCACTTGGGGACAGAAGAGTGACTAGTGGAGTGCTACAGGGATCAGTACTGGTTCCTGTCCTCTTCAATGTGTTCATAAGTGACACTGTTGAGGAACTGGAGGGGAAGGTGTATCTCTTTGTGGACAACACAAAAATCTGCAACAGGGTGAACACCCAAGGAGGGGTGGAAAGAATCCAAAGGGATTTGGGGAAAGTACAGGAGTCATCTAGGGTATGGCAGCTGGGTTTCAATGCCAAAAGGTGGAAAATCATGCACCTTGGGTGGGGAAACACAGGGACTGTGTAGAAGATGGGGGGGGGGCTTATAATCACCAAGCAAGAGAGGGACCTTGGGGTAATCATACTGTATCTGATGATCTCATGGGGCAGTGCAACAAGATAGCAGGCAAGGTGAGTGGGATGCTGGGATGCATAGGGAGGCAGATTTCCAGTAAGAGAAGGTAGGTGGTATTGCCACTGTATCACTTAATAGTGAGACCCCACCTACAGTACTGTGTCCAGTTCTGGAGGCCGCACCTCCACAAGGACATCAATGGGATGGAAGCGGTCCAGAGGAGGACTACCAAAATGGTGCGTGGATTGAATGAGAAGCCATTTGACTGGGAGAGGCTGAAGGAGCTCAACATGTACTCCCTGGAGGTGAGGAGAGTGAGAGGAGACATCATTGAGACTTGTAAGTACCTCATGGGGTGAACAAGGTGCAGGAGGGGAGTCTGTTTCAGAGGAGGAGGAGTAGCACCAGAACAAGGTGGCATGCAATGAAGCTTATGGGAGGGAAGTTTAAGAGGGATGTGAGAAAACACTTCTTCACAGAAAGGGTGGTGTACACCTGGAATAGCTTGTTAGAAGAGGTGGTGGGGGGAAGACAATGGGGAACTTCAAGCATGTGTGGGAGAGGCACATGTGCATAATAAGTAGAGAAAAGGGAGGAGAGAGAGACATTGTCAACCGAATAGAGTCCCAGGTGTAGTAATAGGTAAGAAAAAATAGGCAGACTAGCTGGGCCTATTGATCATTTTCTACCGTCAAATTCTATGTTCTAGGGATGTGGCTATGGTGTACTATCCACACTTCCAGCAGTGTTCATTTCCCTTTAAATCCTGATGGAACATCTTCAAGCTGGCTCCTCCCACCCACCCACCCGGTTGATAACTCCCTAGCACAACCCCGTGACATCAGATCATCCTTTCCGCTGGGAGAAGATGGTTCCCTCCTTACCGCTCTTGCACCGAGTAGGCCCTTTTCTTAATAAAAAAACTTCAAATTGTTACTTTTTGTCTTTAAGTGACTCCTTCACCTCATCCGTGATGATGATGCAAAGTCAGTGCTGGGTTTCAAAAAGTGTGCTTGCAGGCAGAAAATGTCCCAGATGGATCTGCACACCATGTGCATCTACTGCTTGGGCCACGATCACAATCCCCAGGCGTGCGGCCTGTGTCGCACCTTGCATCCTTCTACATTGGAAGACCGGCATGCGCAACCTCTTCTGGGGTGCCTGGACAAATGGGATCCTCCCATTAAATCTAAGGATGCTTGTGAGCAGTCTCCATAGCTGTGGGGTTGACCGAACAGCTTGCGGCACTCGAGAAAGCTGTGGCTCAGGCCGCTGCGCAAGCTTCTTCGGCTTCGGCCTTTTTGCCTCTCTCTTTAGGCGCCTCCTTTTCAAGGGTGTTCAGAGATCTGTGCCCAGTCCTTCCCACCCTTGGGCAGGGACCCTCTTCAGGCACTAAATTCAAAAAGAAAGAGGCTAAGAAAATGTCTCGCCATCGATCGTGGGATCGCAAATGCTCTTGGGTCTTGGATTCTTGTGCTTCAATAAAGGTTTCAACTATGGTTGATCCTTCAACCCAGCCCTCTGGCTCCATGGTCTCTCCATCAGGCCAGTTGGCTGAGACGCAGGCCGACCATCCTGACAAGATTTTTCTTGAGCCGGTCAACCTGTTATCATCAGACGAGGCCAATACCTCCCTCTCTAGGACTCTGATCCTGTCATCCACCACTTCTTCCTCAGGATTCGGTGGAACCAGAGGATCCTCAGCTTTCACTGGCTCCCTCTGAGACCTGCCATTGGCAGCCCCGATGGTCAAGGTCACAGTCCTGATCCTGCAGCCCTGGGTCAAGCAGCCTGTACCAGCATCGATGACCTCGCCCTCGACACTCGGGTAAGCGGTGCCATTGCTATTCTTTCTCTTCTTCCTCCTCCTCAGAGAGGATCCGCTGCAAGATGCGTCAACACTACAAAGAACTCATGTAGCACCAGCTCATGTTTACTGGGGTGATGCTGATCCCAACCTCTGCCCCGGCTATCACATGGTTCTCACTGCAGAGGCCCCAGCCTACTCTAACCAGGCAGGTGCCAGCTCGGCAGGAACAGGTTCAGCCCCTTCCCCCGCCTCTCTGCCTATCTTGGTGAAGCCGCTACCGAAACAGCCAAAGTTCGGTCTTCCTTTAAAGGATGCCCAGTCTGCATTGGGACTTCCACATTAGATGTCGGTCACTGTCACTCCCGACTGACCTTGCAGGATTAGCAGGGACTCTGGCAGTCAACCTTTGTTTAACAAATCTTTGGAGTCTGAGGGCTCCTTTTTGCACTCCCATCCTGTGGATGAGAAGTCGGCAGAGAACTTATCTATGGAGCAAGGTCCTACCTCTTTTACGGAGCTTCTCCATCTAATCTCTCAAACCACGTGTCTACCGATGAAGCCCATCCAGAAATGGGCTAGGCACCCACTTACTGAGGTTCTTAACTGGGGTGACTCCCCTGGGGAAGTCTTCCCAGTCACAGAGACCATTCTGGGCCCTGCTCTGGAGCTCTGACAGCATCAGGCTTCTTGCCCTGTGTTGTTGGCCCAGATGGCCGGCAAGTATGTGGTCTCTACCAGTTCCCTTTTGGGATTTACAGAGCACCCCTTGGCTGAGGGTTTAGTGTCCAACTCTGTATTCTGGTGCACGGACAATATGGGAGACAAGGACAAGCCTTCCAATAAGGAATCCAAGAAATTGGATCACATGACCTCCTCTCTCAGCCTTTGGCAGGCGAGTTCAGCTTTTTTTTTTTTTGCTATTCTTTTTGTCTCCTCTTGCTGGCTTGTCATTAGGAGGGAGCCCCCAGCCCCATCCCCTGGTGTCCACCACCCGGCGCCGACCCGAGCTCCTAGGGCTTACCCCTCTGGCAGGGTCTGCGGGGTTCCCCAACCCCCACCAAGGAACAGATCCAGAGGGCCAGTGCCGTTGCCGGCCGGGAGCGGAGCCTGCGAGGCGCCCTCCACCATAGTGTTGCAGCATACTTTTTCCTCTTTGTTTACACCCCAGGAGTTGCGGTGTGCAATGACACCCCGTGGAGGGGAGCACACATGTCCACACGCACTCCCTCCTGGCATCTGCCCCAACTCCTCCCCTTTCTACAGCATGGTGCCCTGCTCCCCAGCCTCCACTAGGGAGCAGGCAAGCACCAACAATTGAGGACCCCCTTCCCCCAGAGAAGGAGAGCAGTCAGTCGGACGCTCAATTATTCTCCTCCCCTGCCGACCCCTGGCGGCCCGTGCTCATTCCCAAACATGGGTCACGATGTAGTGCAAGGTAAGGTGACCAGTGCCTCCCAGCCCTCCAATTTTTTTGAACCAGCTAAGTTGGCGGCTCTTTTGAGGCCCACTTCACCCATGCATTTTGGGTACATTTGATGAGGTGCTTCCTCATCTACTGGCAGACTTGCAGACTACGATCAAGCAGGTCTGGGATCGGGGCGAGCGGTAGCTAAACAACAGCTCCAGACAGCTGTGGATATTGGGGACTTTTGCTCCCAGTCTGTGGAGGTCGCAGCTGCTATGTGCCACAGGCTTGGCTGATGATCTCAACCTTTACCTTGGATACCCAGCTCAAACTGGTGGATGTCCCCTTCTTGGACAGTGATTTGTTCAGGCCTGGGGTTGAAGGGCACCTCACCCATATTGAGAAGTCCAACGCCTCCTTGGACTTGGTGACCTCCACCTAACGGGATCCCAAGGGCTCTAAAGCTCAGAAGAAGAAGCCCTTTCGGCCCCTCTTTGCCCCTGCAGCCAAACTGGGCCAGCCTCAAGCTGGACAGCTGGCTCAGACCTGGCATCCCTGGCCATAGTCTGTTGCCTCAGTTGTCCAGAAGTCAGGTGGTCAAGGTCCCAGCAGTCCCCCAGCTGGTGATTTCTCCTCCTCCAAGCCTGCCCAGTAATGGGATTGGGGGTGCCTCTCCCATGCCAGCCCTGTCTCGCCGGGTCCTCCTGTGGGGGGCCAGCTCCACCACTTCCTTTCTGCCTGGTCCACTGTCACCACAGACAGGTGGGTTCTTGAAGTGATCGGTCAGGGTCTGCCTCTAGAATTTGAGGCTTACCAGCCCTGCCAAGCCCTTGCCCCAGGGGAGGACATAGTGTCCATCGACATTCGGTCAGCCCTTAGGGAAGAGATCACCTAGCTCCTCCTCAAGGAGGTCGTGGCTCTAGTCTTGGACCCTCCAGAACACCCAGTGCTTGTCTCCAGGTACTTTCTGGTACCAAAACGAATGGGGGCTGGCACCCCATCTTAGATCTGCATGACCTGAACAAGTTTCTCTGGTCATGCACCTTCAGGATGGTCACTCTGTCTCAGATCATACCATCTCTTGAACAGAACATGTGCTTTTGCTCTCTGGATCTTCAGGATGCATTCTTCCATGTCCCAACCTGTCTATCCCACCACTGGTTCCTTCAGTTCCGCATGGAAGGGATCCTCTATGGATTCCAGGCCATGTCATTTGGCCTGTCCTCCCCTCCCAGGGTCTTCAGCAAATGCGTAGCAGTGGTGGCAGCTTACCTGCAGCATCAAGGGGTCCGGGTATACACCTACCTTGATGACTGGCTGATCACAGGTCCCTCCGGGGTGGAGGTGAAGTGGTCCAGAGATCTGGCCCTCCAGACCTGTGTCTTCCTTGGCCTGCTGGTCAATGAGGCCAAGTCAGAACTTGTGTCCTCACAGGTGATTCATTTCTTTGGGGCAGAGCCTGACTCTTGAAGATCCAGGGCTCGGCTTCCGGTGGACAGGGTGGAGGCTCTCTCTCCTCCTTTGATCGATCATTTTGGGTTGGGCAGTTGCACCCTGCTCAGCACTTCCTGTGCCTCTTTGGATACATGGCGGTATGCACCAGTGTGACCCATTGGGCCTGGTGGTGAATGCAGTCTCTGCAATGTGAGCATGCCCACCAATGGTCTCAGTACATGGGTCACTTCGACCAGCCGGTAACTGTGACCCAGCTGATGTGAGATACCCTCCAGTGGTGGTTGGTCCCAGACATCTGCAGGAAGGGATCCCATTTGTTTGCCCAGAGCTGACGGTCATCCTGATGACCGATGCCTCCCTGATGGGCTGCGGTGCCCACCTGGGGGACCACAGAGCCCACGAGCTCTGGACCCCCGAGAAGTCCCGAGGCCATATCAACCTGCTGGAGCTTCGCAGTTCAGCTGGTGCTGACAGCCTTTGTTCAACACATTCGGGGTCAGGTCATTCAGGTCCACATGGACAACAACATGACCATGTACTACCTCAACAAACAAGGCTGGACACATTCCCTTCCATTGTGCAGGAAGTTCTCTGCTTATGGACCCTCAAGCTCAGCCTGGATGCTGATCTCCTGGCCATCCATGTGGCTGGCATCTCCAACCATCTGGCGGATTCCCTCAGCCACGTGGGTGAGGTGTCTCATGGGTGGTCTCTCCATCCAGAGGTAGTACACAGCCTGTTCTCCCAGTGGGGCAACCCCTCTGGTGGACCTGTTTGCCTCAAGGGAGAATGCAAAACTGATGCTGTTCTGTGCCCACCTCCCTCAGCAGGGAAGGCTGCAGGGTGATGCCTTTTCCAGGCCCTGGACCCCGGGCCTTCTCTATGCCTTCCCTCCATTTCCCTTGATCCACAAGGTGCTGATCAAGGCCAGGAGGGACAAGGCCCAAATGATCCTGGTGGCTCCAGACTGGCCCCACCAATTCTGATACCCTGATCTCCTCAGCCTCAGCAGCAGGCTCCCGAGGTATCTCCCTCTGCACCTCTAACCCTGACCTGCTCTCTTACAATAAGGGGAAAGTACTCCATCTGGACCTTCAATCCCTGCACCTGACATACTGGTTCCTGAGCGGCTAGAGTTCCAGGCTTTGGGTCTCTCGGATGATGTTCTCGCTGTGGTCGAGGCATCTCGGAAGGAGCTGACCCAAAAATGCAATGCCTTCAAATGGAAGAGGTTCTCCATTTGGTGCCAGGGCAAGTGGCTGGACCTCTTATCTTGCCTGGTGGCTAGCATTCTCAACTACCTTTGGTCCCTCTCTGTCAGGCCTTCAGTCAATGATCCTCAAGGTGTACCTGGCAGCCATCTCTGCTTACTGGGCGTGGGTCGGTATGCAATCAGTGGGGCAGGAGAAGGTGGTCTGGCACTTTTTAAATACATTGACCACATTTCCCCTCTGGTGCGTGAACCACCACCACCTTGGGACTTGTTGCTGCTGCTGGCAAAGCTCATGGGCAAGCTATTCGAACCAATGCACAGGTGTGAAATGTATCACCTGTCACAGATGACTGCCTTCCCGGTGGCTATCAGGTCAGCCAGAAGGATTAGTGAGCTCCAGGCGCTCTTGGTGGAGTCTCCTTACCTGGTCTTCCACAGGGACAAGGTTGTCCTTCACCACAACCCGAAGTTCCTCCCGAAGGTTGTGTTGGATTTTCATCTTAATCAGGTGATTAATCTCCTGGTGTACTTCACCAATCACACCTTGGAGGCTGAACACAGGCTCCATACATTGGACCTTCGGTGAGTGCTAGCTTACTATAAGGAGCACACGGCTGGAGTTCGGGGAGAGGTTTGCCAGCTATTTGTCACCTGCGCTGATGCCACACCTGGAAGACTGACAGCTAAGTGGACGATTGGCAGGTGGACTGTATCTTGTATCAACCTCGGCTACAGGTTGGTGGGTAGGAAGCCTCCCGTAAGGCTTAGTGGTAACCCATGATATGGGCAAGTCAAATTGAGCGACTCAGTTTGAGTGACTCGATTTGACCCCCTGTAATAACAGCAACTATTAAACTATAGCGAGGACTGGTTATAGCATGGAGGGGATCACAAAATGGTGATGGGTAGAAAGGAATGACTGGGTTAGGGACCTATAGGGAGCGAGGATGTATGGGCATGTTTGTCCAGGCAGTTCCCAGCTGGCCATTTGGTGCTGCAGTAAGAGGCATACCTCTGGTATGGACGACCCGGGTCTGAAGTTGGGTGGGTGGAACCCAGTCTGCATTTATTTTGTGTAGGTTTGCTGGACTTTATTGTTTTTTTATTTTGTTTTTGCATGCCCCCCCACCTGATGTGTGCTTTGTTGGGTCCCCCTCTCACCGATTACTTGCCTCCTGAAGAGCCCCCTCCCGAATTTCCCCCTTTACCCCAGTGTCAGGCCCCCCACGGGTTGATTATCTAAGTAATGGGGGTGGGGGGCACATTCCCCCCGCAAAAAATAATGGTTTACATGGCCCCAGTAGAGAATGTTGTGGACCCTTGTTGTTTTTGGGTCTGCTATAGTGCGCATCGTCATTTTTGTAATCAGCGATGTGCGCTCGCTGATCTTGTAGTTGCTGTAGTGCTATAGCCATTGTCACACGGTACCAGGCTTAAGGCTCATTCCACCTGCCATACCGCTGCCTTAGTGGCTGCTTCCAGGGATGTCCCTATCCAGGAAATCTGCAGGGCTGTTACCTGGAAGTTAGCAATAGCATACACCTTAATTTCCCACCACTACATCAACCTTGAGCCATGCCGGGATGCTGGTTTTGAGGTCTCAGTTCTCCAATGTCTCTTCCCTAAATAGGGGGTGTGTACCTTGCCCCCTCCTCCCAGAGAACTGCTAGGAGTCTGCCAAAAGTGTGGATAGTACACCATATCCATGTCCCTAGAAAAACAGGTTACTCACTTGTAACAGTACTTCTAGGAGTGGTAAATGGTGTACATCCACACTGACCCACCTGACCTCCCCTGGCAAGTGGCACACCGGTCTTGCTTCCAGCGGGCAAGATCTGATGTCACCAGGTGGTGTTAGGGGAGTTATCACCCAGGTGAGTGGGAGGAGCCAGCTTGAAGACGTTCCGGCAGGATTTAAAGGGGAAAGTAACACTTCCAGAACTGTGAATATACACCATATACCACTCCTAGAACTACTGTTACAGGTGAGTAACCTGTTTTTTCTGTTGTCTGCTGAGCTCCTTGCATGTTTTCAAGTAGTATTTATGAAAAATCCTTCCTATGGATGTTGGAAATATTCCAGTCTTATCTTAAATGAAATCTATCTTCAAATCCCAACTTTATGATTGGCAATCACTGCCTAATTTTAAAGCTCTGGCATTTCTAACAACTTCTAGACTGGAAACAGCACCTGGAGACTGTGTTTGACTGTACTGTATATAGGGCTATAAAAATGTGGTTTTGTTGTTGCTGCGCGCATTTACAATTCCAGGAGGGAATGTACAAAAATGCAAAGCACAGGTTTCATAGCGCTAAATTTTGACTTCCCTGGTCCTAGCCAGATCTTACCAGATATGTTTTATTTACTCTACACCTCATCATAAGAATCTGACTAAAAATGTCCCTTTCTAGTTTGCACAGCATTCAAGTAAACATGGTATTGAATGGTTCTAGTATGTTATGAAGCAATCAGGTATAGTCACAAACAAATGCTTCCCCTGTAATCGTCACGATGCTGACAGTGATTTGCCATCATATTTTTGGTGGATCCCTATATTTAGGTTGTCACTAGAATATGTCAAAGGCTGCTTTTCTATAGAAGTGCCCCAGGAGAACAGAATGGTTCAGTGGTTTGGAATTAAGCAGCCTTTCATCTATCCAGTAGATCTCTGGTTTAAATCCAGACCAGTTCGGTAGTGGCCAAAAACCATTACCACCTGAGGGCTATTCAATGGCCTATATTAAATAAGTAGTGGTAGTCTCAGACTCTCAGACTAGTTCCCATTAGGCAGGTGTCCGCATCACAAAACCACCAACGCAATTAGCATTACTTGGTACCCTTGTTGGCAGTCTCATATGAGAGGACAAGGACTGAATGGATATGGAGTCTGAACTAACTTTTTACCTACGTGGTGGTCCCTCCATGACAGGGTTGAGAGGCACACTGGTGGGACAGTGTGTGGAAGCTGCCCTGTGATCTCCTGTGCTGTCTTGGTCATGTGGATAAACAGAGGGCTTCTGTTTCCAGTGCTGTCATCTGGTACCTTTCACAAGCACTAAAGTCTTTCATATAAAAAAAAATTTAAAAGTCCCCCACAGATGCTTTAAATGAGGTATGTCACTTGGCTCCCATAGAGTAAGGGCACAGCTGCCTTGCTGGCTGATTATGGGGTGGCATTGGTGTCAGCTGTGACTAAGGCTGTTTGCCCACCCTCCTGGCTGGAGGAATGTTGCATCTGTAGCGACCTCTGATTATTGGGGTGGGGGGAAGGGAACCAGTGAAACCATAATAAAAAAAAAGAATAAAAAATATGTTTATAAGGTAAGGAAACATTGTGCATAGTTCCAGCCCCACATATCTGGGATCCCTCATGAAATCCTTGGAAAGCTATGAATTTGCTTTGAAAACGTACCCAAACAACATTGTTTATACATAGTTTCCATTGTTTTTCTCCAGTTCATGGGGTTGAGAACTCTATATACATTTAACACAAATATTCTCCTGAAGGTTGTTGCTTAATAAATTAGGGTTGTGTGAACCTCCTAAAGTCTGACCATATGAATCTTGGTGGTCAAACCCTGTAAAAACTTACCAAGCGGCGAACTAGTTCACCTTGGTTTTGCATACAGCCATCTTGTGCACCAGTGGCTTCAGCACAAAGTATGCCAATGAGCACTGCCAAGTTTGCCATTAGTTGGTAGCCCTCATTTGCATACCCTGCACAGTGGAAGCCAGCTGGTGTGTGCGAGATGGCCGAGGTGGCTCAAGCAACATGCTAAGGATGGAAATGTTTATTAACAAGGAGCAAAGGCAAGCCGTAATGTATGTAGCAGGAAGGATCAAGAGGAAGGTGAGGAGAAGGGAGGGTGTGCTGGGGCTAAGTATTTACTATATACATACAGCAGGCTGGCAGTGATACAGGGAGGGGAGAAGGTGGAGGGGGAACAGTAAGGGAGAATGGCTGGGGTTTCTTTATAGATGGGAGAATTCTCATAGAACTTTTTGATAGCTGATGTCTGTTTATGGATTGTTAATGGTAATATGCTGTAATGCAGGAAAGATGTACAAGCTTATGAGGTCTACAAAGTAATCAGAGAATATTGTTTTAGGAGTGCAGCAGTTCGAGGTCAAATGAACCACTGAAGCTGTACTAGAATTAAGTTCAGTGGATTAATGCTGGCAGCCTTCATTAGGTCAAAGTTAGATATTGGAAATTTGAATTAAAGTGGCGGGCCTCTCAATTGCACAGCTCTTTTCTTTTTTGTTTTAATTACTCTTATGCTTTTGCTGTCCCCCCCCCCCCATGTCTGCAAACATTACAAATATTACTGTGTCTTTGAGTTTAGAAAACCCACCCTGTACCCAGCTCATAAGTTTGGGTCAGGTTGCAAGTTGTATTGATAAGACAACAGGAGCGAACTGCAGTCTGTGGTTTGAATGGTTCGCCTAGTCCATCTTATTTGGACTGTGGTGAATCAGTCAAAGCAAAAGTCTGCATATCTCCCTAAAAAGTTTGCCATGGTCCAAAAGAATCGCACACCTGCAGTTCGAGGAGTTCGATTCTTTTGTAGAACCGAACTTTCAGCCCTACTAAAAAAATGTAATGTTCATTAACAAAATGTTAAACCAGCCCACAAATAAGTTGCAGTGTGATTTCCTATGTGGTTGAATGCTGTTAAGGCAACCTGTAAAATTGGCTATTCTTAACTTGACATCCTGTAATATCTTTCATTTGTGCCCAAGAACTATGTAAGATCTTAGTGTCCCTATAATTTTTATTTCTATAAAGCTTTTTTCTTCTCCCCTGGACACTAACTGGGCCCTATCAAGTTTTGGTGCAGTCAACCCAACCTCCCCACCATCCCTAGGGCTTACCCATCCTCCAGTGACCACCCTAAAATTGCCCCTCATGGTGGGACATCAAGGCTGGCCAGGCCCCAGTGGAGCACCAGTCAGATTCTTACTCCAGAGAAGTTGCCCAGACAGTAGGTGTGAGGGCCTGCAATGGACCAAGCTGTCATCCCACTCAGTTGGGTCATTTCCTCCTTGTTTTTGTCCACTGGACTGCTAGCATACAACAAGTGTGAGTAGAAACACTCACTCACTTCACATCTGCCAGCAGTCTTCACCTTGCAATGCTCTGCTACCTTGCCACCCATACTCTGCTGGTGACAGTAGAAGAGTGAAGTGGAGTGTTTGGACCCCCGCTCCCCAGGAAAGGAAAGCAGTCAATAGGATGCTTAGTCCTCTCCCCCTGGCCAAACCCTATGTGACCCAAGTCCACTCCTGGATCCGAGTTGCCAACATGGCAGGTTGCTGTACTACCACTGAGCCACCAAACCGGCTTTCTGTACTTATAATTAAGGCACAGGAACCATGATGTCCAGATCACACAAAAAATCTACCCCCCCCAAAAAATGTTTTTGAGTACTTACCTTTCTGTATTCTAATTCTATTCACTTATCTAGTTGATATTATGCCCCTCCCCCCATCCTGAAGCAAACAGTGTCCCAGAGATCCCTTTTGTTGAAGCCTCTGATTAGAACAGCTGGGGAGACATCAAAGTAGAGAACATTATCGAATAAGTAGTGGCCTGAGGTTGGGGATAGCGGAGTGTTTCATATACACCCGAGCTGACCTGTTGCTTTCTAGCTCATCTGACCAGCTCATGAATTTTCGTGAATTTTTGTGTCTTATATTTGTGCTTTTACCTTTCTGTTCCACAACAAGCTGTATTGTGTTTGTTTACTGCACTGGTCCATGTTGTAGAAACATAGAAACATAGACTTTGACAGCAGATAAGGATCGCTTGGCCCACCTAGTCTGCCCATTTCCCTACCTACAGGATAAGTTACAGATCCTAGTTAACCAACAGCCTATTTCTTCCTATCCCCCACAAGAATTGCCTTACGTCTGTTCCATGTATTCTTGAATTCTCCTGCAGTTTTAGACCTCACAACCTCCTCAGAAAAGCTGTTCCATGCATCCACTATGCTCTCTGTGGAAAAATACTTCCTCACATTGCCCCTGAACCACCCCCCCATCTTTAAATTGTGTCCCCTTGTTCTTGCATGTCTCTCTTTCTGAAAGATGCTACCCTGTTGGACTTTGTTGATTCCGCTGATGTACCTACATGTTTCTATCATTCCCCACCCTTCCTCAAGGGTATACATATTAACCTATTTTAGTCTCTCCTCATATGGCTTCTCTTGCAGACCCTGCACCATTCTAGTTGCCCTCTTCTGGACTGCCTCTATCCTGTCTATGTCCCTGCGGAGATGGGTTCTCCAGAACTGAACGCTGTACCCCAGACGGGGTCTCACCAACTGTCTGTACAGAGGGATAACAACTCCCTGTTTTCTGCTGGTGATGCCTCTCCCTATGCATCCCATTATCTCCCAGCCCTTTTTACTGCCTTCTCACATTGCTTGCTAATCTTAAGGTCATCTGACATGATTACCTCCAGGTCCCTATCCTTTTTTTTTTTGTTACTACCCCTCCCATTGTGTAATCTTCCTCTGGGTTTTTGTTTCCCAGGTGCACTATTTTGCAATTCTTTGCATAGAATCCTGCTTGCCATTACTATACTGATTGTTCTGTAATCTCCCGGGTTATACCTGAAAATGGGTAAAACTGTGTCTAGTGTATTCACCTGGTCACTAAAAGCTAAAAAAGGAATAAATAATAAATGATGCTGCTGACAGCATTGCTACCTTTCTCCATGCCGGAAGAAGTAGCAACTCTGTTAAATGCCAAATGCTATGGACACCTGGTGCTGTGGCACTGAGGGCAGCACATTACATTACCATGTAGGAGATATGTATTTATGTTTGGGTTTATGTTCCCAAGACCGACTCCTATACCCCAGGCTGAAAGAGTCTAGGGCATGCTGTGGAGACCTGAATATATTTTTTGTTGTTGCTTGGAAAGTAAACTCAATGGGTCGATTCACAAAAGGCAACACAAGACTAGTGTCAGGCTAATATCTTGGCAGAAGACACCAGGAGAAAGGACTGCAGTGTGACTGGACTTCTCTGCTGGGACTAAAGTAGAAGAACTTTTGTACTTGGACCTTTAATTTAGGGTAAAAAAACTAACATACAAAACAAAAAAAAAGTGTGTGTGTGTGTGTCTGTCTGGGTTAACTGAACTGAATGGGTATCTGAACAGTTATAGGTGTAAATATCAGGTGACTGAAAGGACTTAACTGCTGTGAGGTTTAAATTACTGGTAGAAAGATCTAGTAAGTAGGGGAGTGGCTTACGTGAAGGCTACATTTAAAGACTGCTTAGAAAGATTCTGCTAATATCTTGGCAGAAGACACAAGGAGAAAGGACTGCTGTGTGACTGGACTTCTCTGCTGGGACTATATTGCCCTCCTTCCCTCCTTCCCCCCCCACCCAAAGCTAGTTCTATTTTTATAGGCACAGGATTTGACTGACAACAGGAACTTCCTGTTTGGGAGCAGGAAGTGAGTGATCACAGAACCACCAAAGACCCACCATCCTAGAAGGGCAGGAGTAGCTCTTCAGCCCCCTCTAGCTGCTGGAGGTCTGCCTCTGAGCAAGTAAGTGGTCCACTGAGAAATATCAGATATTCTTGTCTCAGAACAGGACAATCAGGAGCTTAAAGGGCACACAGGCAGAAAGTAAGGAGAGAGAGAGAGAGAGAGAGAGAGAGAGAGAGAGAAAAAAAAAGAGGAAAGAGTAAGGATTGAAAACAGTTAAGGGGCCAGAAATAAGACATGATTGGAGTGGTGCAGTGCAGTGGCTGTGGAGCAGCAGTCTTCCGGGAGACGTTCTGGAGGATGCGGTGTTGTCCCATCTGCAGGCACCTCTCTGGGCTGAGAGAGGAGGTTGCTCATCTCCAGGCTGAGTTGACCAGGATTTGTGGGACCTCCTCTTCCATCCAGGGACCACCAGTGCCACTGCCATTGCCTCAGAGGTTGCCAAGAAAGAGGAGCGGTTGGACCACAGTGGGCTCAGGAAGGGTGAGGGTGGTGGAACAGAGGCGCATCCCTCCAGTTGTACCTCTCCACAATTCCTATGCCATTCTGGCAAAGTGTGGTTCCTCTATGGAGGCACCGCAGTGGAGACCAAGGAGGATGCTGGGAACCTCCACAAAGAGACCCACAGGAGGTGGCAGGGGACCCTGCAGGGGAAGGAAACAACTCCTGGTGGGGGACTCCATTGTTAGGAAGGTAGAACTGGGGAGGAAGGGAGAGGAGGTAAGGTGCCTGCCTGGTGCCATGGCTGGAGGGACAGGGGCGAATCCTCAGGATTGCCAGAGCAGCTGCACAGGGGAGGGAGCTGGATGTCATTGTCCACCTAGGGACAAATGCCTGGCTAAAGAAAGGGATTAGAGAAGTGCAGGAAGAGTTTGTGGAATTGGGGAGGGGCCTTGGTCAAGTAGCATGCACGTAACCTTCTCGGAGGTGCTGCCCATCATGGCATAGGAGAGGCTAGGGTGTTCCGCACTATGGATTCAATCAGTGGTTGAAAAACTGGTGTGGAGCTCAGGGTTTGCTTCATTGGGGACTGGGGTCCACCTGGAGTGATGCAAGCCTATACTGGCATGATGGGCTGCATCTGCCCGGGAGGAACCAGGATCCTAGGTGATAGGTTTAAATGCTTCATTGGCAAGCTTTTAAACTAGCCAAGGGAGGCACTGGAAAGGAGCAGGAAATCCTAGCCCCCAAATAAGCATGGTAGTAATTAGGCAAACACCAACATAGAGGTGTTGATAGGAAAAGGGCAGGGGTAAATGGAGAAAGTGACAAAGGCAAGAAGGACAGGGATGGGGCAAAGGGAGTAAGGCCATCAGGAAATGGAGGGTAATGAGTACCAATGCCCGTAGTCTGGGCAGCAAGCTCCCTGAGCTGGTGGCCTTGATGGAAGAGGGATGCCTGGATATCGTAGCAGTCACAGAAACATGGTACACAGAGAACCATGACTGGGATGTTAACATACCAGGGTACATAACCTACAGGAGAGACAGGCAGGGGAGAAGAGGGGGAGGAGTAGCTCTCTATGTAAAGGAAGGGATAAAAGCAACTGAACAAAAGAGTAAACAGGGAGGAGAGGAGGCACTGTGGGTCACCTTGGAGACTGGAAAGGCACCACAATCTACACAGGGTTGTGTACAGACCCCCATGTCAGGGGAGGGAATGGACAAGGATATGATAAAAGGCATTCTTAGAATGGCAGAGAAAGGGGAGATACTATTGATGGGAGACCTGAATATGCCAGATGTTAACTGGAGCACATTTGCTGCAGCTACATCCAAGAGCAGGGCCATTCTTGATGCCCTACAGGTGGCAGGCATTAGACAGCTAGTTTCAGAACCCACTCGTGAGGGAGCAATCTTAGACCTCATACTCTCAAATGGGGACAGTGAGAGGATCTCAGATCTAGAAGTGGGTTGCCATCTGGGGACAAGTGACCATCAAACAGTGTGGTTCACGTTAAACTCAGCTACAGAGTCAAGCCATACAAAGTGAGGTACTGGACTTTAGGAGGCTGACTTTGGCAAGATGGGAGTGCCTCAGAAAAGCACTAGCAAACAGGCTAGAAGGAGGTGTGAGCAACAATGGGGAATCATCAAAACTGCCATCACAAAGGCAACAAGCCTTTGTGTGAAACAAATAAACAAATCAAAACGAAAGAAAAAGCCACTATGGTTCTCAAAGAGGTGGCTGTGAAAGTCAGGAAGAAAAGATAGCATTCTGGAAGTATAAGAAACACAGAAGGAGCAGGACAGAGAGCTATACCAGTTAAGGCAGAAGGAAGCAGGGAGGAAGTCAGAATAGCAAAAGGCCCAAACTGAGGAAAGATAGCCAACTCAGTTAAGAAGGGGATAAAACCTTTTATAGGTACATCAGTAGCGTAGAAAGACAAAGAGGCGGGATAGTGAGGCTGAATAGAATGAGCGGTGGGTGGGCAGAGGGGACAGTGAAAAAGCAGGGATACTGAACGAATATTTCTGCTCAGTATTCACAAAGAGGAGGAAGTTCCTAATCCAATTAACAGAAGCACTCTTGATGGAAGTCGATCCCAGTCCTTTCACAGAAGAAAGGTTCTGCAGAACTCCTAAAACTGAAGGTGGACAAAGCAATGGGACCTGATGGAATTCACCCCAGAATTCTAAAAGAATTAAGGGAGGAACTAATGAAACCACTGGCTACTCTTTTTAATAAATCATGGGAGGATGGTGTGGTACCCGAGGACTGGAGGAAGGCAGATGTGATTCCCCTTCACAAAAGTGGGACCAAGACAGAGGCAGGAAACTACAGGCCTGTCAGTCTGACCTCTGTGGTAGGGAAAGTGATGGAGTCACTTCTGAAGGAAAGAATAGTTGAGTACCTAGAGGCCAGTGGAGCACAGGACCCAAGGCAGCATGGATTCACAGTGGGAAGGTCATGTCAGACGATCTAATAGATTTCTTTGACTGGGTGACCAGAGTAGTAGACCAGGAGGGGCTGTGGACATGGCCTACCTAGACTTTAGCAAGGCATTTGACACAGTCCCACAAAGATTAATAGTCAAATTAACCAGCCTGGGAGTGGGTCCCAGGGTGGTAGCCTGGTAAAACATTGGCTGCACAACAGGACACAGAAGGTAATTGTAAATGGAGTCCACTCTGAAGAAAGAGAGGTTACTAGTGGGGTACCAGGAGGTTCAGTATTGGGTCCAGTCCTTTTTAATGTCTTCATCAGTGACATTGCAGAGGACTGGAAGGAAAAGTATGCTTTTGCAGATGACACAAAGATCTGCAACAGGGTTGATACACAAGGAGGCATGGAAAGGATGAAAAGGGACTTGGCAAGGTTGGAGGAATGGTCAGAAGTATGGTAGCTAGGATTCAATGCAAAGAAGTGCAAAATAATGCACCTGGAAACAAGAACCCAGGGAAGAATACACAATGGGTGGGAGGTAGTAACAACAACAAAAAGGAAAGGGACCTGGGGGTAATCATATCAGATGACCTTAAGGTTAGCAAGCAATGTGAGAAGGCAGTAGGGAGGGCTGGGGGTATACTGGGATGTATAGGGAGAGGCATCAGCAGCAGAAAACAGGAAGTTGTTATCCCTCTGTACAGACAGTTGGTGAGACCCCATCTGGAGTACTGTGTCCAGTTCTGGAGGCCCCATCTCTGCAAGAACACAGACAGGATACAGGTAGTCCAGAGGAGGGCAACTAAAATGGTGCAGGGTCTGCAGGAGAAGCCGTATGAGGAGAACTAAAGGGAGCTTAATATATACCCTTGAGGGAAGAGGGAGAGGGGGACATGATAGAAACTTTTAAGTACCTCAGTGGAATCAACAAAGTCAAGAGGGTAGCATCTTTCAGAAAAGAGACTTGCAAGAACAAGGGGACACAATTTAAAGATAGAGGGAGGCGGTTCAGGGCAATGTGAGGAAGTATTATTTCACAGAAGAGGATAGTGGATGCATGGAATCGCCTTTCTGAGAGGTTATGGGGTCTAAAACTGTGGGAGAATTCAAGAATGCATGGGACAGACATAAGGCAATTCTTGTGGGGGGTAGGAAGAAATAGGCTGTTGGTTAAGTAGGATCTATGGCCTATCCTGTAGGTAGGGAAATGGGCAGACTAGATGGGCCAAGCGGTCCTTATCTGCCGTCAAAGTCTATGTTTCTATGTTAGTGCCATGCCCTGCGTCAAGCCTGGCACCTGGCTCAGCTCTGCTGTAGTGTTCGCTGCATCCTGCACCCAAGTCAAGAAGATCGAGCACATTTGCAACACTTGTCCCACTTTACAGCAGCTTGCTCCAGCCCCGTAAAATGGGTATCTCAGATTGCCTCAAGCTAGACTAGAAAAAGCTGGTCGAACTTGCAGCAATGAGTGCATGGGATCAAGAATCCCAATCACAGGCTGGCGAATGCCTCAAGCCCCATGGGCCAGATGTTTGGCACACTCAGGGCTTGCGGCATTGCCAAACAATTTTTGACTGACCCCAATGTCTTTTTTACAGTTTGCAGTCAAGGCATTTTGCCTGGTGTCAAAACCATATGCAGACAATAAAAAGTAAAAAGTAAAAGGATCAATTTGCAAGTATGCTTCAAACTGATAAACAGTTCTTCAGGTACACTGATACCTGAACGGCAGAGAAATATGTAGAATATGGAAGGCCCACTAAAATCAGAACAAAGAGAGGAGAAAAAGCGAAGGCGGAGGGGGGATCCCTCTTTGGATTTCACTCTCCACCTTATTATGTCCATTAGCAAGGCTCTTAACTCCAGCCCAGGGATAGCATACCATGCTAACCCAACTTCTCACCATCTGCGCGCAAAATCATCGTAAATAGCTTACTTATTCCCAAGCTCACTTATGGCCTGCCAGTATTCTCATCCACCTCCAGTGCCCTTATGTGCAAATGGGAAGTAAGTTATAACAACATATGTCATTTTACCGTTGCATGCAATCGCCTCACCCAGCATTGCACACTTTACAACAAACTTGGTTGACTTTGCCCCTCGGCCTTGACTGACCTTTCCCTGGGGAGAACTCTCCATAACAAGCTACCTCTCTCACTAGCCTGTCTCCTTATACCATACAATAGCATCAACTCCCTCAGATCTTCTGACAATGACCGGCTGTCTGTCCCAAGGCCTAGGTCCAAATACGCACTTTGACCTTCGTTAGTGCAGCCTCCAAACTCTGGAATAGCTTCCCTCTACATGTGTGACAGTGCCAAGCCCCCATCCCCTTCAGAAACCATCTCCACACTTTCCCGATACAGCATTCCCAATGTATCTGCTCAGCATAATTTGTTAATCCTCGACGGTAAGGGACACTTGCCCTTGTATTCTCATTGGTCATAGGTCTTGGATGAGCAAATTTTACTATGTTGAATATGCCTATCATATGCATTACTGCACTGTATGTAAACAGTACCACACGTTCTTTTGTATTTGTTTTCTCAATGTATACATTACCCTGCACCCTATCTAATTGTACCAGCTGGATATACCATCTTACTGTATGCTTTCCTTAGCCCTAAGAAACTGAATTGTCTTACCTAGCTATATACTGTACCAACCGAAGCACCATGTCAAAGTTTTCCTTTGTTTTTCATCGTTATGACTATAACACTGCCTTATAATCTCCCAGGTCGTGCCTGAAAATAGGTAAATGTCTGCCTAGTGCACCCTACCAGACAAAACTAAATAAATAAATGAGGACCGAGGAAACTGGGTGATATTATAATAGTCTGCTGCCTGAAATGCTCATGAGTTGCTTCTAGGCACGCAAGACAAAAAAATTAGAAGTTACTCACCTGAACCGTAATTCCATTAGTGGTATTCAGTTCACATCCACACACTGTGGTGGTTCTGTTACAAACAGCCGAGTCATCAGAAGTCTTCAAGCTAAGCTCCTCCAGCTCTGCCCTGTGAGATCAGATCTTACATGCTAACATACTAAAAGCCAGCAGAATAGGCCTGACGGTCTTTCATGTCTGCTCGGTAGCCAGCCCATATCGGGCGCTTGCCCCCCTTCCCTGTGAGGGTCAATCTTGGCTTTAGTACCCCCATGCATTTGTCCCACCCCCTCTTGAAGCCCTCCACCGTGCCTTGCTCGACTAGATTCCTGGGCAATGCATTCCATGGCTCCACCACCCTCTCTGTGAAGTAATGCCTTCTACGTTCTCCCCTATAGGATCCTCCCTCCAGTTTCCATTCATGCCCTCTGGTTGTGCCTCTTTGCTTTAGCCTGAACATTTCTTTGGCTCTAACCCTGCTAATCCCTTTCACATATTTGAAAACCTCAATCATGCCCCCCCTCTCCTCTCCTCCAGTGAATACAGCTCAAGGGCTTCCAGCCTATCCTCATAGGTCCTTTCACCCATGCCCCGGATCATCCTGGATGCCCTCCTCTGGACCCTCTCCAACAGTACTATGTCCTTCTTAAGGTGCAGCCTCCAGAACTGCATGCAGTACTCAAGGTGCAGCCTAACCAAGGCATTGTACAGAGGTAGGATCACCTCACTAATTCTGGACGTTATTCCCCGGGCTATGCAGCCCAGTATCTTGTTTGCCTTTGCCGCCGTTCTTCTGCAGTTCTCACTGTTGTTCATTTTGGTGTCTACCACCACCCCGAGGTCCCTTTCACTCAAAGTGGCTTGCAGTGGGACCCCTCCCAAGGTATAAACATGCCCTGGGTTTCTGACCCCCAGATGCAACACCCTACACTTCTCCAGATTAATCCTCAGCCCCCACCTCCTTGACCAACCTTCCAGGGTGTCCAGATCCCTCTGGACTGCCACCCTTGCTTCCTCCCTGTCGGCCAATGCTCCCAGTTTAGAGTCATCTGCGAAGAGGCTCATCCTACTCCTAACTCCTGTCCCTATATCGGAGACATAGGTGTGGAACAGGAGTGGCCCCAGTACTGAACTCTGAGGCACCCCACTGACGACCTTCCTATGGGAGGAGACAATCCCTCTAACCACCACCCTCTGTGTTCTATCTGTAAGCCAGTTTTCCACCCATCTAAGCAACTGTCTTCCCACCCCCATCCCCCCCAACTTTGTCAATAACCTGAAGTGGGGTACCAAGTCAAACGCCTTACTAAAATCCAGATATAAGACGACCACTGGTCTCTGTCTGTCCAGGGTCCCTGTCACGTAGAAATCTATGAGGTTGGTCTGGCACGATCTCCCCAGGATGAAACCATGCTTTTTGTCATCCATGTGTCCCAGCCTATCCAGCTGCTTCCCGAGCATCCTTTTGATGAAGCCCTCCATTAGTTTACCTACTACTGATGTTAAGCTGACAGGCTTGTAATTTCCCATCTCCTCCCTAGATCCCCTTTGTGGATGGGCACCACGTGAGCCACCCTCCAATCCTGAGGCATCCTTCCTGTCTGGAGAGAAGCGTTGAACAGCACAGCTAGTGGAGCTGCTATTTTGTCCGCCAGTTCCTTCAGTACCCTTGCATGCAGCCCATCCGGTCCTGGTGCCTTGTCAGTTTTCAGCACCCGTTAGGCCTCCCTCATGCTGCCCTCTGTGATTTCCCTCTTCCTAGCTCTCTCCTCAATAAAGTCCCCGTCCTCTTCTGGGTCTGGTCCACTTGGAACACCAGCTTCTTTTGATCCTCTTGTCTCCCTTTGCTCTATTCTCTCAGCTGCCCCCCCCCCCCGTTCTCTGGTTGAATGAAGCTGATGTCTCCCTCCCTCCCTAAAATCGAGGCAAAATACTTGTTCAGTACCTCTGTCTGCTCCCCCGCCTTCTAAGCCCATCCTTCCCCAGTCCTAATCCTGGAGGTCTGTGCTCTCCCCTTCCTCTTTTCCCCTATGTATTTATAAAAACCCTTTCCCCCCACGTATATCCTTAGCCAGGTTGTGCTCCATCCTCACCTTCGCTCTCCTCACCACCCCTGTGACCCTTCTAGCAGACAACTCCTACTCCCCTCTCTCCTTTCCCCCTGGAGCACTTAAAACGTGCGTAGGCAGCTTTCTTATCTCTTACCGCCTCTTGCATCTCCCTGGTCCACCAGCATGGCTTGCTGGCCCTGCCATTTTTACGCCTTAACCTTGCACACAAGCTGGAAGCATGAATCTGGGAGTCACTTGGCAGTGACGGTCAGGGAAGGTCAGGTGGGTTGCATGGATGTGTACTCAATATCACTAACAGAACTACGGTTTCAGGTGAGTAACCTAGATTTCTACTAACGTGGATTCACTTCACTATCCACATTCTAGCAGACTCCTACCAGTCCTTCAGGAGGAGGGGGCAATGCATAGGTAACCCCAGGACCCCTGCCTTTTTTGCAAAGATGACAGGTGGCATGCTGTTGAAGCTGACAGCAGCACCTGGTGGGGACTGGGTTCGGGGAGGATGAGGTTACTTGGTACAGGGGACCTAGGTTTGGCTACTCTGCACAGGGGCATCCAAGTAAATCCGAAAACAGGAAGCAATAATTGTAATGTCCAGAACCAGGAATGGGATTCTACAGTGTGGCTTTTATTCACATCCAGGCTGAACAAACAAAGTATAGACGGACCCCCATGGGGATACATTCCTGGTAATGCAGATTAGAGACAACAGTAGAACACTTCTTCACTATTTCCAGCCCTCAGGCTCTGAACCCACCAGGCACACAGCCCGGACTTGCACGCAGCTTTGGGTAAACAGCCCGACTTGTACACTACTTGGGTTTTCCCCACTGGCCCGGCTCCCCCACCGGCCACTTGATCCTCGGTCCATTTTGGGAAATGAACCAATTTTCCTGTTGTGGCTCCCCAAACCACCTTAGAGCCTTCGACTCCTAGAGGGAATTTTCCTTCCAATCCCACATCTGGGTACTTCACTCATCGCTGGCCAAGTGCATGAGGCAAAGTAGAAATCCACAGAGCAAATCCGTAGAGGTGGACCTGGTCACTAAAGATGAGGGGTCTCCCACCTCCAGATCCCACAATCCATACCCCGCAATTTCTCTGGAAACTAAACAACTCTTTTCTGAAAGCTTGGCAATGTAGATTACTGGGTAGACATATGTCACATCTCCTCTACACGTCTTGACTTCCCATAAGTGTTAGACTTGAACATACTTTTACTTTTTGGCTAAGCCTATTACAATAGGCCTCCCACTATTTCAGTAGTCCAATCCCCACAATCAGACAAGTCCCAGGGTGAAAATCATGGGCCCTTTAGGAAGAGCAGACACTCACCCTCTGGTTGCAGGTGCCCCACAGGCGACTCACAAATCTTCTTGTTTCCCAAAAACTCTTGAACAAATAGGCAGCTTCTCCACTAGTAGCAGAACTGGGGGGTTGCCCCTGGAATATGCAGGAAACCCTTTCCTGCCCCCATCCCCAGAGGGAGGGGGCACTGAGAGTCGAATCAGTGGTCTCCACCACTTTCAAAACTGCTTCTCTGTCTCTCTTAATGTGGAAACACACACCTTTTTCCTAACTGTAGCCCTATGTCAGGGCTGAGGCTCCACGAGCCTACACAGAGCTGCTGTGCTGCTCTCTCAGCAAGTTCCCAACACCAACTGACCTACAGACTACTGTTCAAACCTCCCAACATTCTATTCCAACTCCCTACTGCAGATTCCATTGTGGCTCATGCAGCTGCGATAGTTCTATGGTGATGTCATCCCTCAGTCTCAGCTGAGACTGAGAACAGAGTGAGACAGTGTGAAACCCATTTAACTGGAGTTTCACAAGCTTCTTTCCCTGCCTGCCACTAGATCTTACTTGGATTCTAGTAACCCCGGGTAACAAGGGGGTTACACTCACCCTTGACCAGGAAAATGAGTGTTCGCAGTCATTGTTTACCCGGCTTTAGGCCACCCCACCCTATGTGCTACCTGCAGAGGGGGGGTGATCAGGCCCCCTCCTACCATGTGCAAGCACAGGCAGACAACACTAAGGGCCTAGAGGCCTTTAGCTGACATATCAGCCTCTACTCTATCAACTTACTATGAACGCCTAGTGGCTCTGGTAGAACTGTCCAGAGCATAGCCCTAATAGATCAGCACTGTGGTCCCTATGGCCATTCAGGATCACAGCCTGTCTATCCCCCCAACCCTCTAGGGAAAACCTATCTGCCTTTAACCTAACACCCCAAAAACAAAAACAACCCGGGGACCTCCCCGACCTTGGGCAACCTGCAACCACACACCAAGAACCTAATACCACAGTATTATATCATTTTACTGCCTCCTCCCTACCCCCACAACCACACCTGTGGAAGGAAAGGATTAATACAGTAACAACAACAATAACAACAACACAGTACTTTAAATCACTACACACTAAAGTACTAATGAGGAACTCCGATGAGCCCCTCCTCCTCTTCTTGTCTTCTCTTCTATCTTCTCCAGGAACACCTGCAAGAAAAAGAAAGACAACACACACTTCTAATCTGCATACACAATCTACCTAAACCCCTACCATCAAAACACTGAAGAATCCCAAAAAGATTTTTTTAGAAAAGGTAAAAAACCAGTATATACATTAGAAAACAACGACATTATTTACAATACACATTTGGGGGGATGGAGTGCCCTAAAAGTCCCAACTAGTGACCACAATGCCCGAAGGCTAGTCCAATAAAGAGTCTCTCCTTGGCCGGAGCCCGGTGAAGCACAGTTCTAACAGGCCAAAGTCCCGAAGGGGAGAGTCTTTGAGGACAGTTCACACATTTTGAAGTCTGTGAGTGTAGGGTGTGTTCTGCAATGTCATAAAGATAGAAAAGTTCGGATTTACCAGCCCCTTGTAGAATGGAAAATTCTGAACTGACCTGCACCTCTGACGAAGACTCTCCCTGGCAGCATTTCTTCTGATACAGCTGGGCGGACATCTTCTGGGAACTACAGGAGGGCACCTCTGGGAACTGCTGGGATGATGTCATCTCTGGAGATGGAACCTTAGAACAGGAACAAAAAGAAAACAGCTGGTCTGATGACATCCAATTACCAGGCGATGAAGCAGGATACAGCTGGGCTGGTGTCCTCTCTGGATCTGAAGTCATCTGGTGGGCTAGTCAATGGATTCTGGAAAGGCCAGTACACTGTAGAACTGATAAATGTGGGGCATCTGAGTCCTGGATGTCCATACTGGCGGATCAATAAAGGCACTTCACAGTCTGGTGTGGCAGTATTGACTACCACTACTCGGCTTTCCATTTAGCAGGTGCGGGCACATTTGCTGGGAGGTCCTTGCACTGAGGCCAATAGTACTGGCGGTCGAAAGCTTGAATTATTACCCCGTCTGGGCGCACATAATTCACACAGTGGTAGATTTCACGTCCCTCTGCATCCACTATTCACACTCTGTTCATAAACAGCGTCCTGCCTCTCTTCCACTGGGTATATTTCTCATGAAACAGTCTGTTTTTTACATGCTTGTCTGCCCCAGGATGCACACCTTTCATTGCTTCAGCCCAGATCCAGGATTTCCTGCTGTTCTCAATCTCCTCCCAGACTTTCAGAGGAAAGGTAGGAAAAGTCATACCATAGATCTCATTTGCCTTTCTATGAACCAGTCTCTCCTCTTTACTAGCTTTGGTCAACCTGAGACCGCTGGCCTGGCTTGGGGGTGGCCAGTCCTGGTTCTGCCAGCTTCGCATCCTTAACAAAATTAAAAATGGATCCCTGACTTCTTCTTCTTGCATAGCCAGGGCAGTGGTATCATCACTGTCTTCCATGCATTCCTCCAAGGCAAGATCTTGAGGCTGTGTACCCGTTCCTTTTTCACAGGGTCACATAGGTTCCCCCTCATCCTCCCCTTCACTGAGGATCTGAGCCCAGGAGTGAGCAGTCGTCCTCACTCCTGGGATTATCCACTCATCACTAGGGACAGAGGTAGACACCTCCCATTCAAAGGCCTCCCGCATCTCATCTTCTCCTAAGAGACTTGGGCTAGGCCCCCCCTCCAGGGGTCTACTGATGCTTTATCCGAACTTTCTTTCTGGGATCCAGCATCCAAACTTCAACTTCTGATTCATCTCTAACTCTGCACCTCTAGCTTTGTGCCACACTCCCCGAGGGCCTTCCTCCACAGGCTCCACCTGGTGCTGTGTGCTGCCAACTGCAGATTCCTGAACCTTTGTCCATGTGGGAGCCAAACGAATTTGAGGCGCTTTATACAAGCCATATTTTTCTAGGCATCCAGCACAGTGAGGAATCATGAAGACATCCCTTCCAGCTCTCAAGCATATTTGACACACATACACTGGAAAACCAGGAATTGCCACATGAGGAGGCAGTTGTCCTCCACAGCACCACTTTTCAATATCCCTCAGTCTATTCACTGCTGCTGTTACTGCAACCCAGGCATGATCCGGATAGTGAGCTGGTCCTGAGGCCGTAACTGCAGAAAAACAAACAAAACTTCACTGTAACTGAAGAAAAAATTACTCACCTTAGTAATGTTGTTTCTTCTAATGGAGTCTTGCTATATTATGACAATAGCAGTTAGCCACAGCACTTGAACTGCCCCGGAGAGGAAAGAGTTAACTCCATACAGGATGGAGTTCTGATCGCGAGCGCTCCTCTTAGAAGCTCTATCTGGCTAGTTTCAAATAGAAACTGTCAGATCTTTACTGAACCAAACATTCACTAAGAGTCTGTGTGGAAAAAGTAACCTACACTAGCCCAATGGCTACCTATTAGTAACAACAACTACAACAATAACAACAACAACAACCAAAATCACCCTGACAAGCACTACTAGACCCCTTCCCCAAAGACTCAAGTCCAGGAGGGGCCAGAACACCAAACCAATAACAATAAAACCTAATTTCCCCAAATCCTAAAAGAAAAGGAAACACCTATAATGGCATGACACAGTGCTTACTAATTTGCCCACACCATACCCAAGTAGAAGTTCTGAGAGGGCAGGTTGGGGGTGGTCATAATAGCAAGACTCATTAGAAGAAACAACATTACTAAGGTGAGTAATTTTTCTTCAAACAACATGAAACCTTGCTATATTATGACAATAGCAGACTACACAGCAGTACCTCCATGGAGGAGGGACAGAACCTACTTAGGAATAGGCTCTGAAGCACAGCTGTGCAAACCAGAGCATCTCTCCTGGCCTGGACATCCAGGGAGTAATGCTTGGTGAAAGTGTGAACTGTTTTTCAGGTTGCAGCTTGACAGATTTCCAAAATAGGAATATCTCTAGCAGCCGCTAGAGATGCAGCTGTACCTCTGGTAGAATGGGCCCTCAAACCTGAGGGG
Source organism: Neoceratodus forsteri (assembly GCA_016271365.2). Taxonomy (NCBI): domain Eukaryota; kingdom Metazoa; phylum Chordata; order Ceratodontiformes; family Ceratodontidae; genus Neoceratodus; species Neoceratodus forsteri. The sequence goes on along the minus strand of CM057458.1, from coordinate 1,206,020,581 downwards.
GGTTCTCTACCCAGTTTTTGGTAGCAAAATTGGATACAAGAGACAATCCACCTGGCAATTGTCCTCTTAGTGGCAGGTTTTCCTTTGCCAACCTCACCATAGGTGAGAAAGAGTTGGTGGGATTCGAACCTGTGACCCTTGGTGCGTTCCAAATAGTAACTCAATGCCCTCTTAACATCCAAACTGTGCAATCTCCTTTCGCCAGAGGAAGAATGCTCAGTGAAAAATACTGGAAGGGAGATGGATTGGTTAAGATGGAAATCCGAAACCACTTTAGGCAAAAACTTTCTGTTAGTCCTGAGGACTACCTTATCCCTGTGAAAAGAAATAAAATAATTTTCTACTGAAAGGGCTTGTAACTCACTTATGCGTCTAGCAGAAGTGATGGCCACTAGAAACACAGTTTTCCAAGTTAAGAACTTAAGGTCTGCCGAAGACAGAGGTTCAAAGGGGTTGCATTAACTGAGCAATGCAAACATTGAGGTCCCAGGCAGGGCTGGGTCCCAAAAGGAGGTTGGTATGGAGTAACCCCTAAAAACTTGGAAAACACAGGGTGAGAGGAAAGGGAGGAAGGCTTTCCTGCTGAAATAAAAGCAGAGACAGCTGCCAAATGAACTCTAAGGTAGCTGGTCTGAGGCCAGAGAATTAAGATGGACCATGTAGTCCAACAAAATGGGTAAATCAGCAGATTCTGGGGCAATATGCTTCCCAGAACACCAGATGGAAAACCTTTTCCACTTGGAATTATAAGTGGCTCTAGTGGAAGGCTTCCTAGAGGCCTTTAAAATATCAAGGACACCTTGAGAAAGGTGTAAATCAGCAAATTCTAACTCCTCAAGAGCCAGGCTTTGAGGTTGAGGGATTTGAGGTTCGGATACCATACTCTCCCCTGGGCACAGGTCAGCAGATTGTGAATCCTGGGAAGGCACAGGGGAAGGTGGACTGTTAGTGATAGAGGAGTGGGTACCAAGGTTGCCTGGCCCAGTCTGGTGCAATCAGAATCACCTTGCAATGCTGGGATCTGATTTTTACTAACACTTTGAAAAGAAGAGGAAGGGGGAAAGCATACAAACTTCCTTCCCAATCAAGAAAAGAGCATCCAGGGGACTGAGCCCATCACTGGGGCCTGCAACAGAACAATGGAAGTTGGTGGTTGTCTGGGGCTGCAAGAGGTCTATCTGAGGGGTGCCCCATCTGGCAAAACTGTCCCCAGCACTCGAGGATTCAGGGACCATTCGTGATGGCCCTGAGAAATCCTACTGAGGGCATCCGCTGAGACATTGTCCTTCCTGGCAGATGAACTGCTATTAGAAGTGTTCAGGAGTAAGCCAGAGACCACAACTTCATTGCCTTGTGCACAAGGCCGATGACCGAGTGCCCCTGCTTGTTGATGTACCACATTGTTGTGGTATTGTCTGTTCTGACCTGGACTACTTTGTTCTGGACAGATGCAGAAAAAAAACGAAGAGCTAAAAGACAGCTCTGAGTTCCAGCAAGTTGATGTGGAGCAGAGATTCCTGGGGACCACACTCCTGTGTGAAAGGTGCCAGGTGTGCTCCCACCCAGAAGGAGGCATCCATAGTGAGGGTGAGGGAGTGGGAGATAGGAATGAAGGGACCCCAGTCTTAAATTGCTCTGATCTTGCCACCACTGAAGAGCTAGGATCAGGGGTTGGTCACTGGAACCAGTTTGGTAAGGGATCCCTCCTTTGAGACAAAAGGCCCTCAAATGAAACTGAATGTCTCTCATTTGAAATCTTGCTCCTTGCACTACAGCTGTGGAGGCCGCCATGTGCCCCAGGAGCTGCAAAAGTGTCTTGCTGGTCGAGACCTGCAGAGGTGAAAGAGGAGGCCAGGGCAATCAACTCTCTACCCTTTCCAGAGGAAGGCCCTGGCCAGCTTGTGTCCAATTCAGCACCTATGAGTAAGTACCTGAACTGGTTCTAGAACTGACTTTGGTAGATTTGGAATCCCAGGGAGGTGAGAAGCTGCTGGGTGACTTGCAAGTGGGATTTCACCTGTTCTGGAGACTGTCCTACAATGAGCCAGTCGTCCAGGTAAGGAAAACAGCAACCCTTGCCTTCTTAAATGAGTCACTGCCACGGCTAGACATTTCGTGAATACCCTTGGAGCAGAGGTAAGACCGAAGGGCATTGCCCTGAACTGGTAGTGGCCTGAGGGCAGTTCGAACCTAGGTACTTTCGGTGAGAAGGCCTGATTAGGACATGAAGATAAGCATCCTTGAGGTCCAGGAGGCTAGCCAGTCCCCTGGCCTCAGTGAGGGCAATATCATTGCCAGAGTTAACATTTGAACTTTGGTTTCAAAAGGTGTTTGTTCAGATATCTTAAGTCTAGGATGGGCCGCCATTCTCCTGTCTTTTTGGGGTAAGAAAGTATCTGGAGTACAGACCCTGCCCTGGTGTAAAGGAGGAACCCTTTCCACTGCTTGCAATTTAACAGGGCAGAGACCTCTGCTTCAGAGCAAGGGTCTCTAGGGGCTTGCAGGTGGAAAGTGTCTGGCCCTCATCTTTGGAAGCTGTTTGAAGCTGAGAACCAGACCCTGGCTACTACTTCCAAGACCCATTTGTCCGAAGTTAGGGACACCCAGTTCCGACTGAAGTAAGCCAACCTGCCCCCTACTGGTACAGGAGAATCAGCCCTGGGCACCCCATCAGGGTGCCTGCCTGGCAGATGCCTTAGGCTGAGGGGTAGGGGATGGCTTACCTGTGCCCCGTCTGCCTCTGAAAAAAACCCTCTGATAAGCAGAGGCTTGGGATTGATAAAAGGCCTGTGGAAGGCCTGCCCCTACCTCTGGGTGTGTGCCTCTGGGGAGTGGCTTGCCGCTCCTTGGCCTAGCACTTTTGTAGGTAGTTCTGTATTCATCCATCTTTTCATATAGTTCTCTGTCTGCTCCCCAAACAGAGAATTTCCTACCACAGGAAAATCCATAGCCTTAGACTGAGTGTCCTGTGACAGATTAGTGCACCTGAGCCATGCCAACCTACGGAAAGCTACAGAAGTGGCCATGACCCTAGAGGAAACATCATTAACATCAACAGCAGCATGAAATTGAACTTTAGAGGCTTCAATGCCATCAGCAGCCACCTGTTTCATTCACTAGCCAGCTGGCCATGGGCCTGCTTGGCTAACTGCATAACTGTATCCCATCTAGATTTCTGATATCTAGCCACATAAGCCATATAATTTGCCTGCCTGAGTCCCAAAGAGGCTGCCAAATACTGCTTTTTGCCATGGCATCAATCTTCCTAGAATCTTTATCAGGAGGATGTGAAGCCAGGGAATATTAGCTCTGTCATAGGCTGCAGCCTGTACCACTCCTACATGACTACACTGCTCAGAAAGGAAGTCTGTATCAGGGCCTGATAGAGTATACCTCCTGTCCATCTTTTTATCAACAGGAGGAACAGGATTTGGATTTTTTAAAATTTTCATTGTTTGCTTCCTAAATGACTTATGCAAAGGAATAGACAATCTCTAGACTCTGGAATATCCATCATTTCAACATAATCAGGCTCCTCTTGCTCATCCACAGCCTCTTCTAAGGGAAGCTGGAGGGTTTCAGCAACTTTCTTATAAAAAATAAAATGAGATGGGGACTCAGACAGCATAGGGGGAGATTCTAATGGTCTGTCTGGAGAGATGTCCGGTTCAATGGGCACATCCAGACCCTCCCAGCCACATACATACTGTTCATAATCCTCCTCCCCCTCCTGTGGTTCATAAAATTCCTCAACATCATACTCTTGAACCACTGGGACCGGACGAACCAACCTTTTGCCAACTGATGGTGGTTCGGACGGTCCCTGAGACAGTGACTGGACAATTTGTATGGCTTTTGCTATCTCTGCAGCAGTTGGAGAGGCAATTTTGGACTCCAGACCTACTGATTTCCTAGATTTTTTACTGGGGCTGGTTCCACAGAACCAGCTTTCTTTGCCTGAGGAAGTCTCGCCCTGGTCAGAGGGCACTCCCTCTGGTCCAGTTGGTACTGGACCGGGCTGGCCATCCGGGTCAGCAGACTTTTTGGCCTCTTGTTCCCTGAGCCTGCCCAATCTTTTTTCCAGGGTGGCTGCAGGGAAATTCTTACAAATCTGGCAGTCTGACTGGAGGTGGTCAAACCCCAGACAATAAACACATGTGGTGTGTGGGTCAGCCTTGGCAAAGGCTTCCCCACAAGCATCACAGTGTTGAAACCCAGTGGGCCGGGTTTTTCTTTTGGGTTTCTCAGACATAATGCCAGCCTAACCAAAAACTTGCCCTTTTAATGGCAGTGCCAGGCAAGACACCCTTATCGGTTCCTAACCGTGTCACGGGTATTTGAAAAAAACAAAATTAAAAGTCCGTTTTTTTTAGAACCGATAAGAACCGGGAACCGCACTCTAAATTCACATACAATGCTTTAAAAGTATTTTAAAAGTAAACCGATCGGTTCAGAACCGAACCGATAAATAACAATTTCCACACAGACTAAAGACCTGTACTTACGGTTACCAGATAGAGCTTTGAACCGAAATGCGGTAAAATAAAACACTTTTCAGTTAATTTAACTGAAAATACTGATTTTAACGAGAAATGAACCGAGCTGAAGGAGAGATCTCGGGCGACTGTTCAGTGAGGCGGAGTAAAGAATCTGACAGTTTCTATTTGAAACTAGCCAGATAGAGCTTCTAAGAGGAGCGCTCGCGCTCAGAACTCCATCCTGTATGGAGTTAACTCTTTCCTCTCCGGGGCAGTTCAAGTGCTGTGGCTAACTGCTATTGTCATAATATAGCAAGACTTCATGTTGTTTGAAAGTCCCACTTTACTGAACACTCTTTAGTTTTAAAATGGCTCCTCTGCTGCTGTGTTTACTTTACTACCCCACCCTGTAATGGCGGCGGCAGCACTCCTGTGCATCAACATTCAGAAATTGGGTCAAGCCACTGAGCACCCGATTTACACACACTACTGATAACATTTGCTCAAACTGCACAAACTTGCACTGTTCCTGTTTTAAACACATTTACTTGATTTTCCACTGACTTTTTACAAGCTGGAAACATCTCTTGACTCACAGTCCCTTAAAGCTTCAGGTTTTTAAGCACAGGATTGCCTGTAAAACTAGTGCTGCACATTTGGCTACAACTCACAGTCTCTCTCTGGCTTTAAAACTTTAAACTGAGGCTGAACTCATTACTATGCACACAGTCAATGGCTTAACAGACTTGCACTTGCTGGCAGAACTTGACACAGTCGTTACTTGCAAAGCGACTACACTGCTGCACACATATTTATATGGCATTTGGCAGAAAATAACTGTTTGAGCAGCTTTAATGTTAGTACTTACTGTTATCAGTAGCAGTTTGCTGCGATGGGGAAAAACGGCCTGCAGCCAGTTCTTGGAGGCCTCAGAACAGAAACGGGCGGGCAGTCCTGATGATCGTCTTCCCAACCACCACACTTGCAATTCAGACGATCGATTAGGGGGTTGAGCCCGATTTTAAACAAACAAGTCCATTTTTGGATGGTTTACAGCATTTTTAGCACTCTGCGATGCTCCTCCACAAGCCAGTACACGCACTCAACTCACACTCCCTCTCGAATGCTGGGGCAGTCACTGTAGAGGTGGCTGAGGGGCAGGACTGATTGCAGCCTCGCCAATCATACGATGCCATGCAAATGAGCCTCTTCTTCCTTGCGAGTGCTCTTCTCCTCACAGCGATCATCGAGCAGGCAAATTTGAACTGCAGAATGCAGCTTTCTTTTTTGTCAACTGACTCCAAGGCGGGAGCCCATTTCAGCCATTTAACATAGCCATTACACTGCAAGTCTCTCAGTTCATTCAAAAAGCATTTCCAACATCCAGGGCACAATTTTCTTGTTGCTACCCCTAGTCTTCCACACTTTTCTTTACTACAGTTCATTTTAAAAGTATTTCCAATGTCCAGGGCACAATTTTCCTGTTGCTACCCCTAGTCTTCCACAATTTTCTTTACCACAGTTCATTTTAAAAGCATTTCCAACGTCCAGGGAACAATTTTCCTGTTGCTACCCCTAGTCTTCCACACTTTGTTTTACAACAGTTCATTTTAAAAGCATTTCCAACAACCAGGGCACAATTTTCTTGTTGCTACCTCTAGTCTTCCACACTTTTCTTTACCACAGTTATTTTTAAAAGCAGGCAAAAACGCTGTAAACAATTTGATGCAGGACAAGGGCACACTCTTTCAGCTTCACTGCTCCTTGGTAAACAGTTGGCATTCCAAACAGCAGCATAAGATCCACAGCACACAGCAACACACTAGTTAACTTGCTTCAGCTTTTGGGCTACCCACTGCCAGATAGCCAAAACACTAGCCCTTTGCCCAAGCACCTTCCTCCCAGAATTAAATCCAAAGCGGTGCCTCCATTTTTGTAACCCTCGGACCCTTGCCTTTTTTGCAAAAACGACAGGTGGCATGCTGTTGAAGCTGACAGCAGTACCTGGTGGGGACTGGGTTCAGGGAGGATGAGGTTACTTGGCACAGGGGACCTAGGTTTAGCTACTCTGCACAGGGTCACCCAAGTAAATCCGAACACAGGAAGAAATAACTGTAATGTCCAGAACCAGGAATGGGATTCTGCAGTGTGGCTTTTATTCACATCCAAGCTGAACAAACATAGCATAGACGGACCCCCATGGGGATACATTCCTGATAATGCAGATTAGAGACAACAGCAGAACACTTCTTCACTATTTCCAGCCCTCAGGCTCTGAACCTACCAGGCACACAGTCCGGACTTGCACGCAGCTTTGGGTACACAGCCGGACTTGTACACTAGTTGGGTTTTCCCCACTGGCCTGGCTCCCCCACCGGCCACTTGATCTGCAGTCCATTTTGGGAAATGAACCAATTTTCCGTTTGTGGCTCCCCAAACCACCTTAGAGCCTTCGACTCCTAGAGGGAATTTTCCTTCCAATCCCACATCTGGGTACTTCCCTCATCGCTGGCCAAGTGCATGAGGCAAAGTAGAAATCCACAGAGCAAATCCGTAGAGGTGGATCTGGTCACTAAAGATGAGAGGTCTCCCACCTCCAGCTCCCACAATCCATACCCGGCCATTTCTCTGGAATCTAAACAACTCTTTTCTGAAAGCGTGGCAATGTAGATTATTGGTAGATGTATGCCACATCTCCTCTACATGTCTTGACTTCCCATAAGTGCTGTACTTGAACATATTTTTACTTTTTGGCTAAGCCTATTACTCAAGGCCTCCCACTATTTCAGTAGTCCAATCCCCACTATCACACAAGTCCCAGGGTGAAAAACATAGGCCCTTTAGGAAGAGCAGACACTCACCCTCCGGTTGCAGGTGCCCCACAGGCGATTCACAAATCTTCTTGTTTCCCAAAAACTCTTGAACAAATAGGCAGCTTCTCCATTAGTAGCAGAACCAGGGGGGTTGCCACTGTAATATGCAGGAAACCCTTTCCTGCCCCCATCCCTGGAGGGAGGGGGCACTGAGACCCGAATCAGCAGTCTCCACCACTTACAAACTGCTTCTGTGTCTCTCTTAAGGCAGAAACACACACCTTTTTCCTAACTGTAACCCTATGTCAGGGCTGAGGCTCCACGAGCCTACACAGAGCTACTGTGCTGCTCTCTCAGCAAGCCCCCAACACCAACTGACCTGAAGACTACTGTTTAAACCTCCCAACATTCTATTCCAACTCCCTGCTGCAGATTCCATTGTGGCTCATGCAGCTGCGATAGTTCTATGGTGATGTCATTCCTCAGTCTCAGCTGAGACTGAGAACAGAGTGAGACAGTGTGGAACCCATTTAACTGGAGTTTCACAAGATACCTTCCCTGCCTACCACTAGGTCTTACTGGGATTCTAGTAACCCCGGGTAACAAGGGGGTTACACATACATCCCTATTTGGCAAACAGTGACTGGAGGACTGAAGAAACAAAAGCTGTATCCCGATGACCCATGATGTCAATGCTGTAAGGGGAGTTGAAGGTGTGCAATTTGCTCCAGGCTGCAGCCCTGCAAATCTCCACAATGCAGATGTCCCTGGAAGCAGCCACTGAGAAAGCCCATCGGGCAACTCCCAACCAGTCAACCTATAGCAGAGGTCGATGCAAGATGTCATCTACCTGGCAATCATTCGCTTTGCTGCTGGTGTGACAGGCACAGCTTCAGTGTACGTTATGACAAGCTGGCAAGCCTCACCTCAAACTCCAGTCACACACTCATTATAGTAAAGAGCGCCCTCCGCAGGTCCAAGGTATGGAACCTGCAATCGGCCTCCTAGGTTGGGTAAAGTAGGATAGTTAGTTAATCACCTGGTTAAAGTGAATCTCCAATAGCACCTTTGGGAGGAACTTTGGGAGGGGGTGAAGTATGACCTTGTCCTTGCTGAAAACTAAATAAGACTCCAAGAGCGCCTGGAACTCACTGATCCCTTTGGCTGATGTGATGGCCACCAAGAAAGCAGTTTTTCACTGCAGACTGGAAGACAGTTAACAGTGACCACAAAATTAAGGGTTATGTCCATAAATTCAGGCTTGATTCAGTTAATTGAGGGAATCACTAGGGTTAACACCAGAAACATCTACCACCTTAGATCTAATGTTTATTACAGACCCTGGAAATTATGAGGACAGTGGAGTCCTTCCTGATTCCCTTTCCAATCACATAATTTTCTGTGTAAAGAAACAAAAAATAAACAACCTGGAAAAACAATTAAATTTAGGTCCTATAAAAACTTTGACTACACAAGCTTTATGCTCAATTTGGATAACCATAATTGGGAAAGATTAGCCCAGATTCCTATGGTGAATGAAGCATGGAGTCTTTTTTTATGAAGACTTCATGGTCATCTGTCACTGACATGCACCAATAAGATATAGGAAGGTTAAATCAAAATTCTCCCTGGTACAATGGACATCTTTTTACATTAAAAAAGCAGAGGGATAGGGCATGGAAAAATGGCTAAAATGACAAACAGGGATGTTGACTGGGTCAAAAATAGGCAACTTTGAAATAGATATACCATCACACTTAGGAACAGCAGGCAACAGTATTTTAATAAAGAATTAACATCTAATTTGTCCAAGAATCCTAGAGAGTTTTGGAAAATAAAGAAAAAAGTGAATGGGATACAAAAAATGGATTATCCTGAGAATTTTGAAATAAATTATACTGTATTAGAATTCCATTAGGTTCACAGATGGTGAACAGTTTTAATAATTACTTCACAACTATGGATACGACAACTTGCGCCCTCACAGGTGATTCATTTCCTCAGGGCAGAGCCTGACTCTTGCAGATCCAGGGCTCGGCTTCCGGTGGACAGGGCGGAGGCTCTCTCCTCCTTTCATCGATCATTTCGGGTTGGGCAGTTGCACCCTGCTTGGGACTTCCTGTGCCTCTTTGGATACATGGCGGCATGCACCAGTGTGATCCATTGGGCCTGGTGGTGAACGCACTCTCTGCAATGTGAGCATGCCCACCAATGGTCTCGGTGCAAGGGCCACTTCAACCAGCCGGTAACTGTGACTCAGCTGATGTGAGATGCCCTCCTGTGGTTGTTGGTCCCAGATATCTGCAGGAAGGGATCCCATTGGTTTGCCCAGAGCTGACAGTCATCCTGATGACTGATGCCTGCCTGATGGGCTGGGGTGCCCACCTGGGGGACCACAGAGCCCACGGGCTCTGCACCCCTGAGAAATCCCGATGCCATATCAACCTGCTGGAGCTTCATAGTTCAGCTGGCGCTGACAGCCTTTGTTCCACACATTCGGGGTCAGATCATTCAGGTTCAGATGGACAATACCACGACCATGTACTACCTCAACAAACAAAGTTGGACACTTCCCTTCCATCATGCAGGGAAGTTCTCTGCTTATGGACCCTCATACTCAGCCCGGATGCTGATCTCCTGGCCACCCATGTGGCTGGCATCTCCAACCATCTGGCGGATGCCCTCAGCCATGTGGGTGTGGTGTCTCATGGGTGGTCTCTCCATCCAAAGGTAGTACACAGCCTGTTCTCCCAGTAGGGCACCCCCTCTGGTAGACCTGTTTGCCTCCAGGAAGAATGCAAAACTGAGGCTGTCTTGTGCCCACCCCTCTCAGCAGGGAAGGCTGCAGGGTGATGACTTTTCCAGACCCTGGACCCCGGGCCTTCTCTATGCCTTCCTTCCATTTCCCTTGATCCACAAGGTGCTGATCAAGGCCAGGACAGACAAGGCCCAAATGATCCTGGTGGTTCAGGACTGGCCCCACCAATTCTAGTACCCTGATCTCCTCAGCCTCAGCAGCAGGCTCCCGAGGTGTCTCCCTCTGCACCTCTAACCCTGACCTGCTCTCTTACAATCAGGGGAAAGTACTCCATTTGGATCTTCAGTCCCTGCACCTGACATACTGGTTCCTGAGTGGCTCGAGTTCCAGGCTTTGGGTCTCTCGGATGATGTTCTCACTGTGGTCGAGGCATCTCAGAAGGAGCTGACCCAAAAATGCAATGCCTTCAAATGGAAGAAGTTTTCCATTTGGTGCCAGGGCAAGTGGCTGGACCCCTTATCTTGCCTGGTGGCTAGCATTCTCAACTACCTTTGTTTCCTCTCTGTCAGGCTTTCAGTTAGTGATCCTCAAGGTGTACCTGGCAGCCATCTCTGCTTACTGGTCGTGGGTCGGTATGCAATCAGTGGTGCAGGAGAAGGTGGTCTACCACTTTTTAAAGACCTTGACAACATTTCCCCTCTGGTGCGTGAACCACCACCACCTTGGGACTTGTTGCTGGTGCTGGCAAAGCTCATGGGCAAGCTATTTGAACCAATGCACAGGTGTGAAATGTCTCACCTGTCATGGAAGACTGCCTTCCTGGTGGCTATCAGGTCAGCCAGAAGGATCAGTGAGCTCCAGGCGCTCTTGGTGGAGTCTCCTTACCTGGTCTTCCACAGGTACAAGGTTGTCCTTCACCCCAACCTGAAGTTTCTCCCGAAGGTTGTGTTGGATTTTCACCTTAATCAGATGATTAATCTCCTGGTGTACTTCACCAGTCATGCCGTGGAGGCTGAGCACAGGCTCCATACATTGGACCTTCATTGAGCGCTAGCTTACTATAAAGAGCATACGGCTGGAGTTCAGGGAGAGGTGCGCGAGCTATTTGTCACCTGCGCTGATGCCACACCTGACACACTGGCAGCTAAGTGGATGATTGGCAGGTGGACTGTATCTTGTATCAACCTCTGCAATAGGTTGGTGGTTAGGGAGCCTCCCGTAAGGCTTAGTAGTAACCCATGATATGGGCAAGTTAAATTGAGCGACTCAGTTTGAGTGACTCGATTTGACCCCCTATAATAACAGTGACTATTAAACTATAGCGAGGACTGGTTATAGCGAGGAGGGGATCACAAAATGGTGATGGATAGAAAGGAATGACTGGGTTAGGGACCTATAAGGAGTGAGAATGTACGGGCATGTTTATCCAGGCAGTTCCCAGCTGGCCATTTGGTGCTGCAGTAAGAGGCATACCTCTGGTGTGGACGACCCGGGTCTGGAGCTGGGTGGGTGGAACCCAGTCTGCATTTATTTTGTGTAGCTTTGCTGGACTTTATTGTTTTTTTCTTTTGTTTTTGCGTGTCCCCCCACCTGATGTGTGCTTTGTTGGCTCCCCCTCACCGATTACTTGCCCCCTCTCGAATTTCCCCCTTTACCCCAGTGTCAGGCTGCCCCATGGAGTTGATTATCTAAGTAATGGGTGGTGTAGGGGGCACAGCCCCCCTGCATAAAAATAATGGTTTACATGGCCCCAGTAAAGAATGTTGTGGACCCTTATTGTTTTGGGGCCTGCTATAGTGTGCATCGTCATTTTTGTAATCAGCGATGTGCGCTCGCTGATCTTGTAGTTGCTGTAGTGCTATAGCCATTATCACATGGTACCGGGCTTAAGGCTCATTCCTCCTGCCATACCGCTGCCTCAGTGGCTGCTTCCAGGGATGTCCCTATCCAGGAAATCTGCAGGGCTGCTCCCTGGAAGTTAGCAATAGCATACACCTTAATTTCCTACCACTACATCAACCTTGAGTCATGCCGGGATGCTGGTTTTGAGGCTTCAGTTCTCCAATTTCTCTTCCCTAAATAGGGGGTGTGCACCTTGCCCCCTCCTCCCAGAGAACTGCTACGAGTCTGTCAAAAGTGTGGATAGTACACCATACCCATGTCCCTAGAAAAACAGGTTACTCACATGTAACAGTACTTCTAGGAGTGGTATATGGTGTACATCCACACTGACCCACCCAGCCTCTCCTGGCAAGTGGCACACCGGTCTTACTTCCAGCGGGCAATATCTGATGTCACAAGGTGGTGTTATGGGAATTATCACCCAGGTGAGTGGGAGGAGCCAGCTTGAAGACGTTCCGACAGGATTTAAAGGGGAAAGTAACACTTCCAGAACTGTGAATATACACCATATACCACTCCTAGAACTACTGTTACAGGTGAGTAACCTGTTTTTTCTGTTGTCTGCTGAGCTCCTTGCATGTTTTCAAGTAGTATTTATGAAAAATCCTTCCTATGGATGTTGGAAATATTCCAGTCTTATCTTAAATGAAATCTATCTTCAAATCCCAAATTTATGATTGGCAATCACTGCCTAATTTTAAAGCTCTGGCATTTCTAACAACTTCTTGGCTGGAAACAACACCTGGAGACTATGTTAGACTGTAGTGTATATAGGGCTATAAAAATGTGGTTTTGTTGTTGCTGCACACATTTACAATTCCAGAAGGGAATGTACAAAAATGCAAAGCACAGGTTTCATAGTGCTAAATTTTGACTTCCCTGGTCCTAGCCAGATCTTACCAGATATATTTTATTTACTCTACACCTCATCATAAGAATCTGACTAAAAATGTCCCTTTCTAGTTTGCACAGCATTCAAGTAAACATGGTATTGGATGGTTCTAGTATGTTATGAAGCAATCAGGTATAGTCACAAACAAATGCTTCCCTGTAATCGTCACGGTGCTGACAGTGATTTGCCATCATATATTTGGTGGATCCCTATATTTAGATTGTCACTAGAATATGTCAAAGGCTGCTTTTCTATAGAAGTGCCCCAGGAGAACAGAATGGTTCAGTGGTTTGGAGTTAAGCAGCCTTTCATCTATCCAGTAGATCTCTGGTTTAAATCCAGACCAGTTCAGTAGTGGCCAAAACCATTACCACCTGAGGGCTGTTCAATGGCCTATATTAAGTAAGTAGTGGTAGTCTCAGACTCTCAGACTAGTTCCCATTAGGAAGGTGTCCACATCACAAAACCACTAACGCAATTAGCATTACTTGGTACCCTTGTTGGCAGTCTCATATGAGAGGACAAGGACTGAATGGATATGGAGTCTGAACTAACTTCTTACCTACGTGGTGGTCCCTCCATGACAGGGTTGAGAGGCACACTGGTGGGACAGTGTGTGGAAGCTGCCCTGTAATCTCCTGTACTGTCTCGGTCATGTGGATAAACAGAGGGCCTCTGTTTTTCAGTGCTGTCATCTGGTACCTTTCACAAGCACTAAAGTCTTTCATATAAAAAAAAAAAAATTTTAAAAGTCCCCCACAGATGCTTTAAATGAGGTATGTCACTTGGCCCCCATAGAGTAAGGGCACAGCTGCCTTGCTGGCTGATTATGGGGTGGCATTGGTGTCAGCTGTGACTAAGGCAGTTTGCCCACCCTCCTGGCTGGAGGAATGTTGCATCTGTAGTGACCTCTGATTATTGGGGGTGGGGGGGGGAAGGGAACCAGTGAAACCATAATAAAAAAAAAGAATAAAAAATATGTTTATAAGGTAAGGAAACATTGTGCATAGTTCCAGCCCCACATATCTGAGATCCCTCATGAAATCCTTGGAAAGCTATGAATTTGCTTTGAAAACGTACCCAAACAACATTGTTTATACACGGTTTCCATTGTTTTTTCTCCAGTTCATGGGGTTGAGAACTCTATATACATTTAACACAAATATTCTCCTGAAGGTTGTTGCTTAATAAATTAGGGTTGTGTGAACCTCCTAAAGTCTGACCATATGAATCTTGGTGGTCAAACCCTGTAAAGCTCACCAAACGGCAAACTAGTTCACCTTGGTTTTCCGCCCACGGCCATCTTGTGCACACCAGTCGGCTTCCAACACAAAGTATGCCAATGAGCACTGCCAAGTTTGCCATTAGTTGGTAGCCCTCATTTGCATACCCTGCACAGTGGAAGCCAGCTGGTGTGTGTGCGAGATGGCCGCAGGTGGCTCAGCAACATGCTAAGGATGGAAATGTTTATTAACGAGGAGCAAAGGCAAGCCGTAATGTATGTAGCAGGAAGGATCAAGAGGAAGGTGAGGAGAAGGGAGGGTGTGCTGGGGCTAAGTATTTACTATATACATACAGCAGGCTGGCAGTGATACAGGAAGGGGAGAAGGTGGAGGGGGAACAGTAAGGGAGAATGGCTGGGGTTTCTTTATAGATGGGAGAATTCTCATAGAACTTTTGGTAACTAATGTCTGTTTATGGATTGTTAATGGTAATATGCTGTAATGCAGGAAAGATGTACAAGCTTATGAGGTCTACAAAGTAATCAGAGAATATTGTTTTAGGAGTGCAGCAGTTCGAGGTCAAATGAACCACTGAAGCTGTACTAGAATTAAGTTCAGTGGATTAATGCTGGCAGCCTTCATTTGGTCAAAGTTATATATTGGAAATTTGAATTAAAGTGGCGGGCCTCTCAATTGCACAGCTCTTTTCTTTTCTGTTTTAATTACTCTTATGCTTTTGCTGTCCCCCCAATGTCTGCACACGATACAAATATTACTGTGTCTTTGAGTTTAGAAAACCCACCCTGCACCCAGCTCATAAGTTTGGGTCAGGTTCCAAGTTGTACCGACATGGCAACAGGAGCTAACTGCAGTCTGTGGTTTGAATGGTTCACCTAGTCCATCTTATTTGGACTGTGGTGAATCAGTCAAAGCAAAAGTCTGCATATCTCCCTAAAAAGTTTGCCATGGTCCAAAAGAATCACACACCTGAAGTTCGAGGAGTTTGATTCTTTTGTAGAACCGAACTTTCAGCCCTACTAAAAAATGTAATGTTCATTAACAAAATGTTAAACTAGCCCACAAATAAGTTGCAGTGTGATTTCCTATGTGTTTGAATGCTGTTAAGGCAACCTGTAAAATTGGCTATTCTTAACTTGACATCCTGTAATATCTTTCATTTGTGCTTAAGAACTATGTAAGATCTTAGTGTCCCTATAATTTTATTTCTATAAAACTTTCTTCTCCCTGGACAAAACTGGGCCCTATCAAGTTTTGGTGCAGTCAACCCAACCTCCCCACCATCCCTAGGGCTTACCCATCCTCCAGTGACCACCCTAAAATTGCCCCTCATGGTGGGACATCAAGGCTGGCCAGGCCCCAGTGGAGCACCAGTCAGATTCTTACTCCAGAGAAGTTGCCCAGACAGTAGGTGTGAGGGCCTGCAATGGACCAAGCTGTCATCCCACTCAGTTGGGTCATTTCCTCCTTGTTTTTGTCCACTGAACTGCTTAGCATACAACAAGTGTGAGTAGAAACACTCACTCACTTCACATCGGCCAGCAGTCTTCACCTTGCAATGCTCTGCTACCTTGCCACCCATACTCTGCTAGGTGACAGTAGAAGAGTGAATAATAATAATAATAATATTCTTTATTTATAATGCGCTTTTCAAAAAATCAAAGCACAGTACAAGTTATGAAATCACAATGTAATAAAACATTAATATAAAATACAATAAATAATGAACACATTACAACACACTTCATAAAACAATAATAAAATCGAACCAGATCAGTCAGTCACTTCCCCATAGGCCTTAATCCATAAAAAGGATTTTAAGGCTTGTTTGAACCCCCCCCCCCCACTGTTGTGCACTCTCTAATCCGACGTGGTAGAGAATTCCTAAGGGTCAGAGCCACAAATGCAAAGGCCCGGGCACCAGAAGATTTCAAAATGACCCTCGGAATCTCCAGCAACCCCTTGCCGGCCGAGTGGAGCGGTCGTGGACCCCCTCCAAGAGAGGAGAGTAGTCAATAGGATGCTTAGTCCTCTCCCCCTGGCCAAACCCTATGTGACCCAAGTCCACTCCTGGATCCGAGTTGCCAACGTGGCAGGTTGCAGTACTACCACTGAGCCACCAAACCAGCTAACTGTACTTACAATTAAGGTACAGGAACCATGATGTCCAGATCACACAAAAAAATCTGCCCCCCCCAAAAAAATGTTTTTGAGTACTTACCTTTCTGTATTCTAATTCTATTCACTTATCTAGTTGATATTGTGCCCCTCCCCCCATCCTGAAGCAAACAGTGTCCCAGAGATCCCTTTTGTTGAAGCCTCTGATTAGAACAGCTGGGGAGACATCAAAGTAGAGAACAGTAGTGAATAAGTTGTGGCCTGAAGTTGGGGATAGCAGAGTGTTTCATATACACCCGAGCAGACCTGTTGTTTTCTAGCTCATCTGGCCAGCTCATGCATTTTCATGAATGTTTGTGCCTTGTATTTGTACTTTTACCTTTCTCTTCCACAACAAGCTGTATTGTTTTTGTTTACTGCACTGGTCCATGTTGTAGAAACATAGAAACATAGACTTTGACAGCAGATAAGGATCGCTTGGCCCACCTAGTCTGCCCATTTCCCTACCTACAGGATAAGTTGCAGATCCTAGTTAACCAACAGCCTATTTCTTCCTATCCCCCACAAGAATTGCCTTATGTCTGACCCATGTATTCTTGAATTCTTCCACAGTTTTAGACCCCACAACCTCCTCAGAAAGGCTGTTCCATGCATCCACTACCCTCTCTGTGAAAAAATACTTCCTCACATTGCCCCTGAACCACCATCCCCATCTTTAAATTGTGTCCCCTTGTTCTTGCATGTCTCTTTTTCTGAAAGATGCTACCCTCTTGGACTTTGTTGATTCCACTGAGGTACTTAAACTTTTCTATCATGTCTCCAACCCCCTTTCCTCAAGGGTATACATATTAAGCTCTTTTAGTCTCTCCTCGTATGGCTTCTCTTGCAGACCCTGCACCATTCTAGTTGCCCTCTTCTGGACTGCCTCTATCCTGTCTATGTCCTTGCGGAGATGGGTTCTCCAGAACTGGACACAGTACACCAGATGGGATCTCACTAACTATCTGTACGGAGGGATAACAACTTCCTGTTTTCTGCTGGAGATGCTTCTCCCTATGCATCCCAGTATATCCCCAGCTCTCCCTACTGCCTTCTCACATTGCTTGCTAACCTTAAGGTCATCTGATATGATTATCCCCAGGTCCCTTTCCTTTTTTGCTTTTGTGTGTAAACTTCCCCTGGGTTTTTGTTTCCCAGGTGCACTATTTTGCACTTCTTTGCATTGAATCCTGCTTGCCATTACTATACTGATTGTTCTGTAACTTCCCGGGTTATACCTGAAAATGGGTAAAACTGTGTCTAGTGTATTCACCTGGTCACTAAGAGCAAAAAAAAAAATAAATAAATAAATTATGCTGCTGGCAGCGTTGCTACCTTTCTCCATGCCCTCATTGGGGTTGGGGGGAGGAGAGAGAGAGAGGTAACAACTCTGTTAAATGCCAAATGCTATGGGCACCTGGTGCTGTGGCACTGAGGGCAGCACATTACATTACCATGTAGGAGATATGTATTTATGTTTGGGTTTATGTTCCCAAGACCGACTCCTATACCCCAGGCTGAAAGAGTCTAGGGCATGCTGTGGGGACCTGAATATATTTTTTGTTGTTGCTTGGAAAGTAAACTCAATGGGTCGATTCACAAAAGGCAACACAAGGCTAGTGCCATGCCCTGCGTCAAGCCTGGCACCTGGCTCAGCTCTGCTGTAGTGTTCGCTGCATCCTGCACCCAAGTCAAGAAGATCGAGCACATTTGCAACACTTGTCCCACTTTACAGAAGCTTGCTCCAGCCCCGTAAAATGGGTATCTCAGATTGCCTCAAGCTAGACTAGAAAAAGCTGGTTGAACTTGCAGCAATGAGCGCATGGGATCAAGAATCCCAATCACAGGCTGGCGAATGCTGCAAGCCCCATGCACCAGATGTTTGGCATACCCAGGGCTTGCGGCATTGCCGAAACATTTGTGAATTGACCCCAATGTCTTTTTTATAGTTTGCAGTCAAGGCATTTTGCCTGGTGTCAAAACCGTATGCAGACATTAAAAAGTCAAAGGAAAAAGGATCAATCTGCAAGTATGCTTCAAACTGATAAACAGTTCTTCAGGTACACCGATACCTGAACAGGCAGAGGAATATATAGACTGTGGAAGGCCCACTAAAATCAGAACAAAGAGAGGTGAAAAAGAGAAGGCAGAGAGGGGATCCCTCTTTGGATTTTACTCTCCACCTTATTATGTCCATTAGCAAGGCTCTTAACTCTAGCACAGGGATAGCATACCATGCAAACCCAACTTCTCACCATCTGCGCGCAAAATCATCATAAATAGCTTACTTATTCCCAAGCTCACTTATGGCCTGCCAGTATTCTCATCCACCTCCAGTGGCCTTATGCGTAAATGGGAAGTAGGTTATAACAACATATGTCATTTTGCCCTTGCATGCGATCGCCTCACCTGGCATTGCACACTTTACAACAAACTTGGTTGACTTTGCCCCTCGGCCTTGACTGACCTTTCCCTGGGGAGAACTCTCCATAACAAGCTACCCCTCTCACTAGCCTGTCTCCTTATAGCATACAATAGCATCTACTCCCTCAGATCTTCTGACAATGACCTGCTGTCTGTCCCGAGGTCTAGGTCCAAACATGGGCACTTTGACCTTCGTTAGTGCTGCCTCCAAACTCTGGAATAGCTTCCCTCTACATGTGTGACGGTGCCAAGCCCCCATCCCCTTCAGCAACCATCTCCACACTTTCCTGATACAGCATTCCCAATGTACCTGCTCAGCATAATTTGTTAATCCTCGACGGGTAAGGGACACTTGCCCTTGTATTCTTATTGGTCATAGGTCTTGGATGAGCAAATTTTACTATGCTGAATATACCTATCATATGCATTACTGCACTGTATGTAAACAGTACCACTCGCTCTTCTGTATTTGTTTTCTCAATGTATACATTACCCTGCACCCTATGTAATTGTACCAGCTGGATATACCATCTTACTGTATGCTTTCCTTAGCCCTAAGAAACTGAATTGTCTTGCCTAGCTATGTACTGTACCAACCAAAGCACCATGTCAAAGTTTTCCTTTGTTTTTCATTGTTATGACTATAACACTGCCTTGTAATTTCCCAGGTCGTGCTTGAAAATAGGCAAATGTCTGCCTAGTGCACCTTACCCAGTCAAAACTAAATAAATAAATGAGGGCCGAGGAAAGCGAGGAAACTGAGTGCACATTCAACTTCCACGACTCACTTAAGTCCATTTTTATTGTATTTATTTTGTTAAAAATTGGTTATCAGCACAGGAACACTGAGCAGAGGCCTGTTTCTTGATGTGACCAAGGGAAAGGGTAAGGGGTAAACATAGACTTTGACGGCAGATAAGGACCGCTTGGCCCGCCTAGGCTGCCTATTTCCCTACCTACAGGATAAGCTGCAAATCCTAGTTAACTAACAGCCTGCGAAAGTACAGAGAGCAAAAATAAAAGAGAACAGCCATCAAACAGTACAAATAAACACAGTATAGTGCAGGCAGCAAACAGTGTAAAAAATTTATAGCACAAAATATAAACATCGCAATGTATCATGAACAACAATAATGGGCAAAATATATACTGTATATATATACAGTATATATATATATACACACACACACATATACACAATGGCAAGAAAAAATCTAGAAATCTCATTGGCTGAGAGACATCAGCTAACTGTACATTAAATCTCTATATACGCACAGTCATCCTAGTCCTAAACCACATCATACAATGAGCAAATTTATCCTCCTACAACCAGAACTATATTCTGTCAGTCCCCCTGCAACTAGAACTGACCTTCCATCACAAACGTGGCTGCTACCTTTACACTGTAAAACCTTAAACTGGGCCTTAAAAATAAAACTA
Source organism: Neoceratodus forsteri (assembly GCA_016271365.2). Classification (NCBI taxonomy): domain Eukaryota; kingdom Metazoa; phylum Chordata; order Ceratodontiformes; family Ceratodontidae; genus Neoceratodus; species Neoceratodus forsteri. The sequence continues at coordinate 1,206,000,476 of CM057458.1, read as the reverse complement.
TCTTAAATAAAAAAATAAAACAAATGAATTAAATATTGTTTACTTGATCATCACACTCTTCTTACACACATAAACAAATTAGAAACATTAAGTATTGTTTATAGTTTTCATTATAACTGTTTCTTTACCAACAGTGAAAAATGCCCCTTCTATCTTTACCTGCTCATCAGGGAAATCTCTTCTGCTTGCCCTGACAGTGAGATAATTGAGTCTCTGGCTCTAAAACAGGCCTTTATAGTGTATGGTGGAATGTCGTTCTCCACCGAAATCCATCGTTGTCGAAACCTTGTAGTCACACACTAGTGACGTTCGCAGTGCAGCAGAACGATTTTTTCTACTGCACTGCGAATGTCACACAGTGTCCTCGAGCAGCATTTGACAGTTAGGGCTCACTCCATAGACAGGACACATAGCGAAAGCAGCAATGTCGGAGGCAGTACTAATGTTTAGCGTTAAAACGTTCAAAATGTAAAGTTCTTAAACAGTTAAAATGTCAAGTGTGAACAAGTTCAAAATGTAACGTTCTTTTTTTCCTTCTAGTAACACAGTAAAACTGTTTGAAGCAGAAACATGCTGTAGTGATTTTTTTTTTCCGAAAAAACGACGTTCCACCATACACTATAAAGAAAAGTGCATGGGGAACAGTTGACAACAGGGCATCTTTCACCTCGTTGGCACTATGACGACAGATTACCTCTTGAGCTGCGCTCTCGAGGTAATCCGTCGTCATAGCGCCAACTCGGTGAAAGAATAGCCCTGTTGTCAACTGTTCCCCATGCACTATCCTATATGTTGCCTGTGTGTACAGTATGTTAGGAGAGTAACATTCTACCAGCGGAACTGAGCAGAATTTTGAATCCCTGTATTCCATGGTAAACATTCCATGATAAACATTCTATGTCTTGAATGTGGGGAAAAACAGAAAAAAAACAGGATGAAGAAAGTAGACAATATAGTAATACTTTATAAACAAAGAGAAAAGGTGGGAAAACACAGTTACATAGGTAGAGGCACATCCAAACTGCTCAACTACATTGCTGATATTTATCACGTACATTTTGATCATATATACAGGTGTTTTCAGGTGAAATCTACCCCCCCCAAAAAAAACACCAAAAAAGAGGCAACTTGGCAAGTTTAAAGTTTTTTTTCTTACTAACCTTTCACCTCAATCCTATAGCAGTTTTCTTTTTATGTACTAGACCACAACATATAAGTAAAAAACAAAAATAAAGAGGTTGCCTTCAATAAAAGTATATAACTACAGTGTAATGAAAATTAAGTTTTAAACACTACTTATGTTTTACAAATTTACAGATGTTACAGTGCATTTATATGATAATTTACGTTACAGAGAAAATATTTATTTTCAACTAACTCTACTAATAAATACTTTTACTGCAAATTACTGTACTAGTTAACTTATTGCTGAGATATGTTATTTTATTCATTAATAGGGACTACATTTTTCAGATTTTAGATGTTGTAGAGGTAATGTATTGTACACTCTTTTGAAAATAGTAAATAAGTTTTAATCCCTATCAGAGTAAATCAAACTAATTCTTTTATGATAGTAGCCCATTTTATAAGTGTGATAAGCCACTCCAAGGGCATGCTAGGGCACGAGGCCAAAGGCCGAGTGTCCTTACGCCCCTGGGAAGTACATTAAAATACTTTAATGCACACCCTGTCATGGCTTATTACTTACATATATATTTATTTATAAAATGGGTAGGAAAAATTATGACTGCTGATTTGTTGATTCACGTCACATGTCTGTGCGTATATCAGAGTGTGACTGCACACCTGCACTTTTACCCCTCTAAAAAACAATTTTGACATTTTATAAGATAGATAAACCACTCTGAGGTGTGCGGTCATGTTCTGATATATGCACACATTGGGTGGTTGATGCTCTTGGCCTGCAGCCCTGTGTACAATGCACACCAAGGCATGATATCAGAGCACGATCAAGCACCTCAGAGTGGTTTATTTATTACATAAAGATATATATATATATATATATATATATATATATATATATATACACACAAAAGGAGTGCAAAATAGGCAATGGAACAGAAGGGCACCATAATTACATGGCCAAAAATATACAGGTAAGTCTTAGCTAAGTAGGAGTATGGAAAGCTATGGAGGTTAGGAACAGGAACAGAAAGGAGCAGAATTAAACTTTAATAGATATTTAAGGAAGGGATATGAGAGAAAAAATTGGAGCTGTGGAGACAGGTTATTACAGAGGGAGAAGACAGAGGAAACTGCACTCAGTCCAAAAAAACTGTGAAAAGTCCAACAGCTTAATGAAAACTTACTGCCAGGCAAGGGTGGAAATCAATCACTCAATCAATCAATCAATCAATCAATCAATACTTACATACTAAAATGCCATCAGAATAGGCCTAACGGTCTTTCGTGTCCTCTCATTTAGTCAGCCTTCACCCTGGGAGCTGACCTTGCTGCCCCCTCGCCCTCTCTGGTTTCTCCCTTCCAAGTCCCAGATATTCTTGCTGCACTGGACTTTGCTTCCAGAACCCTTCCCCTGTACCTGTCCCTGTCTAACCCCTCTTGAACCTCTCCACCATCTCTGCCTCCACCAGCCCCCTGGGCAGCGCATTCCATGGCTCCTCTACCCTCTGAGTGAAGTAGCACCTCCTCCTCCTCCTCCTTTCTCCCCTGAATCTCCCCCCTCCAGCTTCCACCTATGCCCTCTAGTTTGCCCCCTCCTTGAAGCACCCTAACACTCCTCCCCTATTTTACCCCCTTCATGTACATCAAAGACCCTCATCATGTACCCCAGTCCCTTCTCTCTTCCAGTGTGACATATATAGCTCTTTGAGCCTCTCCCCATAGGTCCTGTCCCCCAAGCCCCCGATCATTTTGGTTGCCCTCCTCTGGACCCTCTCCAGGAGTTCAATGTCCTTCTTTAAGTGTGGCCTCCAAAACTGCACACAGTACTCTAGGTGCGGTCTCACCAAGCAGTTATACAGAGGGAGTATCACTTCCCTCCTTCTAGAGGTGATCCCCCTAGCGATGCATCCCAGCATCCTGTTGGCCTTGGCCGCTGCCCTCCTACAAGTCTCAGAGTTCTTCATCTTGACATCCACCACCAACCCCCCCAGGTCCCTCTCAGCCATCGAGACTTGTAGCATCCCTCCCCCAGGGTGTACACTTGGCCTGGGTTTCTGGCTCCCAGATGCAGTACCTTGCATTTCCCTGCATTGAACCTCAGCTTCCACTTTCTAGACCACCTTTCTAGAGCCTCCATGTCCCCCTGTAGGGCCACCCTCCCCTCCTCCCCATCCACCACCACCCCCAGTTTTGAGTCATCCATAAAGAGACTCATCTCACTCCTGATACCCTTCCTTATGTCAAAGATGTAGGCGTTGAACAGGAGGGGCCCAAGGACTGATCTCTGAGGGACCCCAATAATGAATAATTAATCAATCTATCTTTATTTCACCAGGTGAAACATCATTGAGATAAACTCATTTCCAGGATGGACCTGGAGTAGAACATTACAGTACATATAGTTGTAAGAGATATAACATGCAGTAGAACAAGGCTGCATAGTTCAGTATTCATAGTACAGTATACAATAACAATAATAATAATACTAATAATAATCTTCAGTTTATCAGGCAATAACACTATTAAGAGGACTCATTTTTAAGGTGGTCCTGGAATACACAGGAGTACAGACAACAACAAAGCAAAAAGTAGAAAGGCAACAATCAGAAATCACAGCACCGAACTAGCCCTGGCGCTTTGGATCTGTGATGTGATCCTTCATTGGGAGCATGTATTACAGAGGGAGGATGATGAAAGAAGGTAGCAATTTACATGGCAGAAGTTTTGAAACAGAGGACAGCCAAGCAATGTAAGTTCACCGAGCAGAGCAAGCAGGTGGAAGAGGAGTTGAGGGAATGGAGACAGGAAAGATAAGGAGAGAGCGAGAAGAACCTGTACTTAGAAAGAAAAGAGGCAAAATTTGTGAGATGAAGGGAATGAACCCTACAGCCTTGCAGCAGGGGGATGGGTTGCCCACAGTTCCCCAATCAATGGGGGCACCTGGCCTTTAGGTTAGAGGCATCCCAGGGCTGGCCCAATCAGGCACAGAGGTGCTTGACAGGGCCAGCCTGGATACACTCCCAGGGCAGTGGCCTATGCCCTAGAAAAGGGCTGTACCAGAGAGTCTCACTCTCTTTCCACTCTTTCTGGACAGCACAACAAGGTGTGTTTTTCCCCATCTGCCCTCCTGTTAGTCATGCTGTAGATGGGAGAACACTGCTTCCTTGTTGCAGCTGTTGGTCATGCTATAATACTGTGTATGATAGTTGTGAATACTTGCCTCAAGGGGTAAAAATATATGTAAACCCCACTGAAAAGAGGCCTTTCCAGATGACAAATTTGGTTGAGCCACTTTTGGGTGATAGGCCGGATGTGTGAACCTGGGTGGGTACACATTTCGGCAGAGGGTACTGTCACATGATTGGGGCATGCACTGAAATGCAGGACTGCCATGGCTTGTAGTTGAGGAGTACGGCCCTGGGAGAGCAAGCTTCTTGACGAAGGTTATAGAATTGCCCAAATCCAGAGTGGGGAGGGACTGTCCAGAGGAAACATATGGCCCCAGGGTTTGTCAGACCTTATGTGTCAGAGTTCCTCCCATGCATGGCTAAGGGTCACGCCAATGTGGTTATACATGAATTTGCTGCCAGAGGAATCCTTTGTTGTGCTGTACATATGTGTGTATATATATATATATTATATTCTTTGCAAAAAAAATGCATTAATGCACCAGTTAGGGTTCAGCTAAATGCAACAAAAGTAGGGTAATGTGGCATTAGGGTGTCCAACCCTAACTCCCCACCCCAACCCACTAAGCAGCAAAAGGAAAAAAAACACTAGGGTTTTGGGTCTCCTGAATCTGGCAAATCAGTGATGGGGTCTTCCATGAGGTTGCCAACCCTAATGCTCACCCTCTTCCTTGAGCAAACAAGGTCAGATGTGATCTCAGCCCCTGTGTGAAGAAAGCTGCAACAGATTTTGTTGGCAACATGTCATGAGACATACTTCTCTACCCTTGAAGAGTGTATCACTGTTAGGCACTGGCTTAGAGCTGTAACTTGTGTTTTGGACAGGAAACTATGGGCTGGGGGAGAGGGGTGAGCATTAGGGTTGACAACCACAAGGAAGACCCCACCACTGATTCAACAAGATTCAGGAGACCAGAAACTATACTGTTTTTCACTCTTGCTGCTTGGTGGGAGTTAGAGTTAGAAACCCTAATGCCACATTTCCCTACTTTTGCTGCATTAAGCTGAACCCTAATTGGAGCATTAACACCGTTTTTTGCAAATAATTCCCTTTCTGTTTGAGATATTGGAATTGTATCCTCATTCACACAGGTCCTGAACAGATGCAGGTGCACAGGGCCATTTGGGCTCTGTGCCAAGAGAAGACTCCATCCACCGACAGAAGTGCAGGCCCCTGCTGACCCTGCAGTTCTAGCAACGCCAGATGTCAAAAAGTACCAAAATCACGAATATGCATAGAAAAATATCAATGTACCTTCTTATCTTTGTTGTTTTTTAATATTATTTACCCCAAATGTTCAACATAGCCTTCTTATGAACCCATGTCATGAACCCGGTAGGTGAAAGATTTCAAATCTTGTCTGAAACGTCATTTTGAAAATGTTGAAAATTTGGGGTCAAAATAGTGAAACTGACCAAAGTATTGAGCAAGTGTTGAAAAATGTCAACATTCGCTCACAGCTTTGTTGATTTTTAATATTTTTACCCAAAATTGTCAATGCAGCCTTTTTATGACCCCACCTCATGAACATGCGCAGAAAACATTTTCAAATCCTGCCCAAAAGCTGATTTTATGCAGTGATGGTGAAATCAACTTTTGGACAACATTTGCACAATTCCACCACCCTTGGTCATGAAGTGGGGTCCCAAAAAGGCCATGTTGAAAATTTGATGTAAAAATCTTCAAAAATTATGATGTTATGAAAAAAAGTAAAAAATCCCATTGAAATACATTAAACCAGACTTACCTTATTTTCTCATATCACAGTTGCCATTTCCAGAAACAAGATGTGTTTTTGACTGGAGAGTGGATATGCATTATAGGACCTGTTCCCTACCGGGTCGCTATCTCATACACTTTGCAGCGTACCTCAAAACCACACAACAGGAACAGCGTGGTAGTGATGAGCGAGAGGGTGCAAAACCACAAAAGGATGTATGCATGGTAGTGTACCCTCTCATTCTTCCCAGAAAGAGGATAAGACCTCTGCTGGGACAGGGGGTCAGCGAACAGCTGCTGTGGCTCAACAGGACAAGCCACAGGCAGCAAGGAAGGCAGTGCGTCTGTGGACTGGGTTTCGATTCTTTTGTGCGGATTTAAGTGTCAACCCCCCCAGAGTTTGTTACTTTAGTTTGGGGGCTGTGCCCCCCCTTAACGGGAGGTGCAGGGGGTGGAGCTCCACCTCAAAACACAGACATATGTCGCTGGCAGTATATCGTGCTGTACTAGCAGCATGGTATATTGCTGTAGTATAATGTCTTGTGACATTATGACCCTGTGCCTTCATGTTCAGGTGAGTGAGTAGGTGTGTGTGAGGGTGCTGAATGGGGTCAGGTGGGTGGGTGGTGTGCCGTGGGTCAGATCGCTGATGGAGCATTTTCCTTTTTTCAGGTTACGCCCCCCACACACACACACAAAAAGATCAATGAGAGACACCTTTCTTTGCTGTAGGGACATGTGAACACTGGGGATCAGACACTCCAGTGTTGGGATCATCTTCAGTGGCACTGGGAGTGCTGATGGACCATTTTCCTTTTTTCAGGTTACCCCCCGTAAAAAAGTTCAATGAGAGACACTTTTCTTTACTGTAGGGCCACATGGACACTGGAGATTGGACACCCCCATGTTGGGATGATCTTCTGCGGCACCCTAGTGCCACTGGGTATATGAAAGAAAATGTTATGGGTTACCTGGGGGCGGCAAAAGGAGCAGTACTGGGGCTGGGCACCCTGGTCTACTTATAGTATTTATAAAACTTTAACATAGGAAAGGGTCAGGCTGGTGACCTGGAGATGGGAGTGGGGAGAAAGAGTACCAGATGTGGGTACACCAGTCTACTCAACAGAAGTAAAAAAGATGGATAGATAGATAGACAGACAGGTAGCTGATAGCTGGATAGACAGACAGATAGAATGAGAGATAGAGACAGACAGACAAACAGACAGGTAGATGGAAAAATAGATAGATCAATCAATCACTCAAGAGATCACAGTCATCAGTTCCAGCAGCAAGACGTATCTTCGATCAAGAGTGGAGCTCTGTTGCGGACATGTCCAGCTGAGTGAGGGTGTGTGGAGTGATGTGGGGTGGTGGGTGCTGATTGGGGGTCATGGTGGGTGGGTGAGAGGTGTTGTGGGGTCAGTTGCCAATGGACCATTTCCTTTTTTTCAGGTGAACCCCCCCCACAAAAAGAGATCAGTGAGGGATGGTTTTCTTCATTGTAGGGGGATGCTGACACTGGGGATTGGACACCTCAGTGTCAGGATGATCTTCAGCGGTACGGGCGGGGGCACCCTGGTGCCACTAGGTATGTTACAGAAAAGGGGCACAGGAAACCTGGAGGAGAGGAGGGCAAGAGAAGCAGTACTGGGGTGGGCACCCCAGTCCACCTTTAGTACTCATAAAAATTAAACATGAGAAAGGGGGTTGGGTGATCTGTAGGTGAGGGATGAGAAAGAAGTGGTGCTAGGTGCAGGCATCCCAATCCACTTAATGGAAGTAAAAAAAAATAGATATGTGAGATAGATAGACAGACAGACAGACAGACAGACAGACAGACAGACAGATAGATAGATAGCAGGCAGTTGCCAGTTCCAGCAGCAAGACCTATATTTGATTGGAGAGTGGATCTACATCAGGGGACATGTTCAGATGAGTGAGGGTGTGTGTGTAGGGGTGTAGAATGGTGAGCACTGTGTATGGGGTCGGGGTGGGTGGCAGTGCTGGGGGGGTCAGATTGCTGATGAACCATTTCCTTTTTTTCAGACTACCCCCCCCAAAAAAAGATCAATGAAGCATGGTGTTCTTTACTGTAGGGGGTGCTGGCACTGGGTATTTCGCACTCCAATGTCAGGATGATCTTTGGAGGTACTGGGGGTGGGCAGCTGATTACAGCCAGGTATGTTAAAGAAAAGGGCACTGGGTGACCTGGAGGGGAGAGAGGCAAGAGAAGTGGTACCAGGTGGGCACCCCGATCTGCTTATAGTACTTATAAAAATTAAACATGGGAAAGGAGGCTGAGTGATCTGTAGGGAAGGGCAGAGAAAGAAGTGGTATCAGGGGTGGGCACCCCCATCTGCTTAACAGAAATAAAAAAAAAATTAGATTGATAGACAGACAGATAGATAGATAGACACAGAGATAGATAGATACATAGATACATAGGCACTGTCGGCAGATACGGGCCTATGGCCCACCCAGTCTGCCCATTTGAGCTTGTAAGTTCCCTTTATGTTCTTCTAGAAGTCTGTTGCCCTTTACCTCTGACCTCCAGAATTCTCTGATGTCTATCCCATGCATTCTTAAAGCCTGTGATTGTTTCAGCCCCCACCACTTCCTCTGGCAGGTTGTTCCACTTGTCCACCACCCCTTCTGTGGAGAAAGTCTTCCAAACATTTCCTCTGAATCGCCCTCCCTCCAACTTCATCCCATGCCCTCTAGTCCTGGAACATATTTTTTGCTGGAAAATAGTGTATTCCTGCACCCTACTCCTCCCTGTAAGGTACGTGTATGTCTCTATCATATCCCCTCTCTACCTCCTCTCCTCCAGGGAGTATATATTCAAGTCCTTCAGCCTGTCCTCATATGACATGTGGTGCAACCCCTGTATCATCATTGTTTCCCTCCTCTGAACCTTCTCTACCTTGTCTATGTCCTTATGTAGGTAAGGTCTCTAGAACTGTACATTGTACTCCAGATGGGGCCTCATTAGTGTCTTGTATAGTGGAATTATGACCTCCTTTTTCTTGCTGGTGATGCCCCTGCCTATGCATCCCAGCGTCCTATTTGCTTTACCTGTTGCCTTGTTGCACTGCTTTCCTACCTTGAAGTCATCAGAGTTAATAACCCCAAGGTCCTTTTCCTGCTTGGTGCTTGCTATATCCTCACCATCCCAACTGATATGTTGTTCCAGGGATAGATAGATAGATAGATAGATAGATAGATAGATAGATAAGTTGTTGGTTCCAGCAGCAAGATGTGTCTTTCACTGGAGAGCGAAGCTACATTGTAGGACATATTCAGGTAAGTGAGGGTGTGTGGGGGTGGTGGGATGATGGTTGCTCACTGGACAGTCAGGTGGTTAGAGCTGCTGGGAGTGGTCAGATTGCCGAGGAACCATTTCTTTTTTTTTTTTTTGTAGGTTAGACCCCCCCCACAAAAAAAGATCATCAAGGGATAGCTGTCTTTATTGTAGGGGGACACTGACACTGGTGAATGGCAACCCAGTGTTGGGATATTCTTTCATGTCACCAGGGTTGGGCACCCTGGTGCCGCCAGGTGTATTAAACAAAAGGGGACCAGCTACCTGGAGGAGAGATGGGCAAGAGAAGCAGTACTGGGAGTGGGGACCCCAGTCTGCTTACAATACTTACAAAAATTAAACATGGGAAGGGGGTGGGCAACCTGGAGGGAAGAGGGGAGAAAGAAGTGGTACTGGGGTGGGCACCCCAGTCCACTTAACAGAAATTAAATAAGATGGATAAATAGATAGATAGACAGACAGACACATAGGTAGAATGTCCCAGTCATGGACAGTTCTTTCATGAGATCACAAGAAAGAAAAATGGTTCTTTTGTTGATGTAATGAAAGAACTATGAAACAAAACTAAATTCCACCCTCTTCCTTGGTGATTCATAAAAGAGCTCAAAAAAGAAGAATCTCAGCTCACAAAAGAAGATGGTAGGACTTTTTTCCATACTTCTTTCGTGAGCTGGCCTCTTTTTTCATGAGTCACAAAATAACTCACAAAACAAGAATATGGGCTCTCAAAAGAAGGTGGTGGGACTTAGTTTTTTTCACAGTTCTTTTGTGAGCCAAATTTCTTCTTTTGCAATTTCTTTCAGGAGTCATGAAAGAAGGTCAGCTCATGAAAAAAGTATGAAAAGAAAACAAAATCCCACCATCTTCTTTCGTGAGCAGAGATTCTTCTTTTGTGAGTTCTGTCATGACTCACAAAAGAAGAGGACGGCTCACAAAAGAACTATTAAAAACAAAAATACTACCATCTTCTTTCATGAGCCGAGATTCTTCTTTCATGAGACAGAAATCTTCTTTTTTAAGACATGTGAGACAAGAAATTCAGCTCACAGAACAACCCTCAGTAAGGATTTTTGAAATGTCCTAAAATCTAATTTTGGAGTTGTTTTGGAAAAAACAAAAACTCTAGTATTTAGCTAAATGGGTCCCATTGTCTCTCTCCCTTAGCGCAGCGCAACTGGAAGCAGCATCATCAATCACACCCACATAGTCTAATCCCAGGAGGATCATATCAAACAGAAATTTCCCGTAAGAAGGCAGAATTCCTGTCTGGGGAAATTTCTGCTGCTCGGAATTGACCAGCTCAGCTCTTCAGAACTGTTGACAGACTGTGCAACCCAGTCTGTCAGCAGATCCATCGAGTTTTCACATAGATTGACTGTGAAGAGATCGCTCGGTTCTTCGTTAATAGGGTGGAAGACATCCGGAGGCAGTGTCCCCGACCTCACTCTAAGGTTGTTGCAGGTGACCAGTGTTTTGTTGTGGCACCTGGAATTTCCTGGAGTACTTTTGACCTGCTGGATTTTGTAGACACTATGAGGATTGCCTGTGAGATGCGTCCAACGTGCTATGAGTTGGATCCAGTCCTACTTCCTGATTTTGGGATGTAGTGAGGTTATCGCCCGATCCTTGCTCGGATTATCCGGTGCTCCTTGGAGATGGGAGTTTTCCCTAGCTCTCTGAAGGAAGGGGTGGTGACTCCCCTTCTGAAGAAAACTTCCTTGGACCCGGATGACCTAGCTAACTACTGCCCGATCTCTAACCTTCCCTTTGTTGGGAAGGTTATTGAAAAAGTTGTGGCGACTCAATTAGACAACCATTTGACCATCCATAGTCTATACGGACCTCTCCAGTCTGGTTTTCATAAAAAGGCATAGCACCGAGACTGCTCTGGTTCGGGTGTTCAATGATCTCCTGATGGCGAGAGATCGGAGACATCGTTCTATTCTTGTTCTCCTTGATCTGTCATCAGCCTTTGATACTGTGGATCATGGAGTTTTGCTCGAATGCCTGGGGTCCATCTGTGGACTTTCAGGTGTGGTTCTCAGATGGTTTTCATCTTACCTCGAGGGGAGAATGCAGAGAGTAGTCTCGGGATTACATTCATCCGGGGCTTTCTCTCTGCACTGCGGGGTTCCACAGGGTTCAGTGCTTTCCCCCATGTTATTCGCAGTATATATGCTACCCCTCTGAGACATTGTAAGACGGTATGAGCTGAGGTTTCACTGCTATGCTGATGATACCCAGCTCTACCAGTCTTTTGCACCCGACCAGGTTAGTGCTGTCTCGGTGTTGAATAAGTGCCTTGTAGATATCCAAGACTGGATGAATTCCAGCGGTTTAAAGTTGAATCCGGGAAAGACTGAGGTTATGGTTGTGGACCCCAGCTGCAGGGTTGGGGGTTTGGGGGTGGGGTCCCCCTCTGGAATAGTTCTTGGGGGCGTCCAAATCCCCATTTCTGAACGGGTGCGTAACCTGGGTGTAGAGCTTGACACAGAGTTGACCCTTCGTTATCAGGTGTCCTCTGTTGTCAGGACTGCATTTTTTCATCTGAGAAACATCTCCAGGATTAGGCACCTGGTTCCTCCTGGTGATTTGCCGGTTTTGGTCCACGCCTTTGTGACATCTCGCTTGGACTACTGTAATTCCCTGTACCCAGGGCTTACTGGGGTTGATATCCGCCGCTTGCAGCTAGTGCAGAATGCAGCAGCATGTTTGTTGTCTGGGGCTTCACGAAGATCTCATATTACCCCTGTGTTGCGCTCTCTGCACTGGCTGCCTATACAGTGGCGGATCACCTTTAAAGTAGGTCTTTTGACCTACAAAGCCCTTCATGGGTATGGTCCTGATTACTTGAAAGAGCTTTTGGTGCCTTACACCCCTTTGAGACAGCTTCGCTCGGCTGATGAGGGGTTGCTGGAGATTCCAAGGGTTAATTTGAAGTCTTCTGGAGCCCATGCCTTTGGCTTTGTGGCTCCATCCCTTTGGAATTCTCTACCCCGTCCGCTCCGAGAGAGTACAACAGTGGATATTTTTAAAAGGGCCTTAAAGTCCTTTTTATGGAATAAGGCCTTTCCATCCTTATTGTAATTGGTTTTACTTGTTGAAATTGCTGTTCTGTTTTATTGTATTTGTTGCCTGATCTTTTGAACTGTACAGTGCCTTGAAAACTTGAAAGGCGCTTAATTAAATAAATTTTATTATTATTATTTTATTATATTAAGGATGATCTCACACAGGACTAGGAAGAGTAGGCAAGATTTGTTGCAATAAAAGGTGCCAAGTTTAGAGTGGAGTTTTTTGTGGATGGCATCAATGTGGGTAGTTAAGACCAGGCATCTGTAGAGCAAGACATCAAGGTGCTTGAAATGAGGTACATCTTCAAGTGAGGTACCATCCATTCCCTTTGAATGGAATGTGTAAAGTTGATGTAGCTAGTATTTTTCTGCATTTAAAAGTTCTGCTGAGTCATTGATACTCTGCAAGGCTGTGGGAATTACATCCTCAAGTTAATGATGGCCAAGCTGATTAAAGTGCTCAGTTTCAGAGATGTCCAGAGCATGGGAAATTACATATTTATGGCTGTTGAATCTTGTTCTGAGGCTAATTTTTTGTTTGTCCCACATATTTAAATCCCTGGCCTTCTCTGAAGTGCTGCCAGAGCCCAGAGCTAGCTCACAGAGGAAACAAAGAATTCAGGATTTCAACAGCTGGCTAGAGAGGTGGTGTAGGGAGATGGGATATGATATAGTAGGGGATTGGGAAGCGATGTGGGATGATGTGAGCCTCTTCGCCTCTGACAGGCTCTACCTCAATAAGGAGGGTGCAGCCGTATTGAAACACAGGTTGGGTGAATTCTTTGAAAGCAAGCTCCATTTAAACTAGATAAGGGGGGGGAGGCTGAACATTCAGTTGTCCAATACAGAGGCCAAGAGGGGGGACTCATGGTCACCCCCTGCACTGTGAATGTGGGTGGGACTTCTGGCACACCCTTGGGGAAGGATGGGGTGGGGTGGTGCTTGTGGAGGGGGTTGGTGGTGAATGCCAGGAGTCTGGCAAATAAGATGGATGAGCTGATGGCTATCACCGTGCATGATAGCCTAGACATAATTACAGTCACTGAGACATGGTGGACGCATCATCACACGTGGAATATATCATTACCTGGATTCAGGCTTTTTAGGAAGGACAGTAGTGGCAGGAGAGGGGGCGTGGTGCTATATGTCATAGAGGACATAAGGGCAACGGAGGGGCAGGAGGGGGACGGGGACTCTGAACTCTTTTGGGTTACACTAGGCAGAAGGACAGGAGAATCCTTAAGACTTGGGGTTGTATACAGACCACCTGACCAGGGGGATGAACAGGACAGGGTGTTGTTGGAGGACATTGCAAGGGTGTCTCTCAAAGATGAAACACTACTGGTTAGGGACCTAAACCTCCCGGACGTTGATTGGGCCATACCTGATGTAGCATCGGCCAGGAGCAGGGGGATTCTGGAGGCACTGCAGGGGATGTTCCCCCACCAGCTGGTCAAAGACCCAACCGGGGGCACAACCTGCTAGATGTGATCCTGACGAATGGGGAGAGTGTGGAAGGGGTGGAGGTGGGAGAAAAATTAGGGAACAGCGACCATAGGACCATCAGTTTCAGGGTTCGGGTAGGAAGGGCGGGATGTTGAACCAGCACAACTGTGCTGGATTTCAGGCGCGCAGACTTTGGGAGGATGAGGGAGATGGTGAGAGGGGCATTGGAAGTCATGGGACTTCCAATGCCCCTCAAGACAAAGTGGAAGAACTATGGGGGGCTATCAGAGACAGGGTGAAGGAGGCCACCTTTTTTTTTTTGTAAACTTTATTTGACTTCGGAAAAAGATTCAGATACAGATCTCTCTCCCTTTCTCAGGAGAGCAACAGTTGATACCATTCATTCAAGAAATAAAAGAAAAGCATATTTACAGTTGATCCTGGACTAACATAATCATTTGTGTTTACATACAATACAGAGAGTGTCTACATCATTTATATAGTCAGAAAAAAAGAAAACAGAGAGGAATATCATATTTTGAGTACGTAGCTAAAAATTAATTGGTCTGATCAAACTGTGCCTGCCAGGTGTCCTCCCCTATACGGGGGCCTGGCTCCTAAGATTTGTGAGGGTTAATACTTCACAAGAAAAGGAAGATATGGAAACCATAATATTGTAGGTCATATTCTGGAATGTCAAAGGGTTGCAGTATTGGTCTTCTAAAAAATGGGGAACCAATCTTGGGATAATGCATTCTCCAGAGGGAGCCACACCTCCTCATATTTCTCCAGTTGCTCTCTAACAGAATATTGAGAACTTTCTAATTTCATTGCTGCCAATAAAGTGTTAAGCCATGAGGCAGTTGTGGGGATTTGTCTCAGTCTCCAGTATATAGCCAGTTCTTGGAGCTCCACCACTGCCCCCAATCGCCATAGTTTATGCCCTCTCAGTGAGCTTATTACTTTGGAGTCTGGAAGCCCCAGTAGGATTTCAGGTGGATCCAGTCTAAAGGGAATCTGAAGAGTCCTAGAAAGGATAGTGACCACCCCCGTCCAGAATTGCAGAATTTTGGGGCATTCCCAGCTCATATGGAAAAAGGTATCTACCTGGATTGAGCATTTAGGGCAATACTGGGAGTTGGAGGGATCTATTCTATGGGCCAGCCTGGGGGCGAAATATGCTTGCATTAGGATATTATATTGTACAGCTCAGAGTCTGTTGCTAGCTGAATAATCTGCAAGACATTTTTTAAGATAAGGATCCAGTCACCCCCTGTTAACCCATCTGGGTAAATATCTGTCTCCCATGCTTTTTTAATTTTTTAAAGGGGATCTGGCAAGCCCTACAAGAGAGTCTGTAACACTCTTTCAAGGGTTTAAAAGAGTCTGTATTCAAATACTTCACAAATAATTCTTCCAAGGGGGTACATTTGAGAGTTTCTCTGTTGTCTTGGATGTCCATCAGTATTTCTATTCTGGCTTTTAATCTAATATAAAGTAGGTATTGTGAGGCACTTAAACTGAAGCTTTCCATCAGGTCCCTATAATTTCTTACCTATCCCCCTTTCAGCATTTGATGAAGGCGGAATAGGCCTGGTTTTAGCCACTGACTAAGGCCTCGGATTTCAGTTTTGGGGATATCATTCCCTTTGTTCAGTATTGAATCCAGGGTGGTGTCCAGGGATAGGATTGGTTTCTCACCAATTAGGGTATGAGCCTGTGTCCACGCCTTCCAGGTGGCTCTGGTGCATGGGTTCGCAGTCTTTGGTAGATTCATCTCCCTGAGTGAATTTACCAGGAGGTGGTAGTAGAGGGAAGACCCCTCAGGACTCTCCAAAGCCCCCCAGACAGGAGCACCCTCCCATCCTTCAAAAGGTCTTGGATATGGGCTAGTTGGAAGGAAAAGCAGTACAGTTGCAAGTTGGTTAATCCTTTTTTCTCTGGGCACCAGAGTAACTCCTTTTTTATTCTGGGTCTTTTTCCCTGCCACAACTGTTGTGTGATTGCCCCTTCCAGAGATTTCAGATATTTCTGGGGAATTGCCATCAGGAGGGATTGGAATAAGTAGAGGACCTGCGGCAGGATGCTCATTTTAATGAGGTTGACTCAGCCTAATTATGTGGGGGGTAGAGCTCTCCATCTGAGACAGTCCTCCCTGATCTTCCTAACTATAGGGTTGTAATTGAGCTTAACTATTTGGGAAAGTTTACTAGGAAGGAGCACTCCAAGGTATTTAATCTGTTTTGAGGGTGGAATGTTAGTGCCTGCTATGGTAATCGGGGTTTTCTTACCTCCCAGGGAGAGCCACTCACACTTTCCCCAATTGATTGTATGGCCTGACAGGGGTCCATATGTTTCAAATATTTTGTTCAGGGCAAGGAGAGCCACGGTCGAGGAACAGCAGAACATCATCTGCAAATAGTGAAATAACATGGTTCTCCCCACTCCCGCAGTGTCCCTTGATGTCTGCATGCCCCCTAATGGCCGCCGCTAGGGCTTCAATGGTGAGCACATACAGCAGAGAGGAGAGGGGGCAACCCTGTCTAGTACCCCATGTGAGGTCAAACGGGTTTGATGTGGTATTATTTGTTAAGATCTGGGCCTGGGGGGGAAGTGTAAAGTGCCTTCAACCAACCCAAGCGGGTCTACCCCAGCCCGAACTTTCTGAGTACAGCAAACATAAATGGCCATTATGATTCAACATGGTCAAAGGCCTTCTCAGCATCTAGTGCCAGAAGGCCCTGGCCATCTCCTGTCCCCTGTTGGGAACATTTGTGTATAATATTGATAGAATGCCTTAAATTATGTTTGGCTTGTTGTCCCTTAACAATCCCCCCCCCCCCCGATAAGGGTGCATCAGGTCTGGGAAGATCTTTTCTAATCTGGCAGCCAGGACCTTAGCTAGTATTTTGTAGTCTGTATTGAGGCGAGATATAGGGCAGTAAGAACTGCACTTCGAAGGGTCTTTCCCAGGCTTGGGTAGTACAGTAATTGTGGCCAGTAGCTGGGATGTTGGAAGTGTGCCCCACCCCCCAATGCCTCCTGAATCATATCACCCATGAGAGTTCCCAGGAAGTCCCATGTTGCTTTATAAAATTTGGCTGGGATACCACCTGGTCCGGGAGCTTTCTCCTTCTTAATCTGCCAGAGCACTGACTTGATCTCCTCAAGAGTAATAGGGCGGTCAAGCTTCTCTTTTTGGCTTCCTCTCAGCATGGGGAGATCAGTGTCTCGCAGGAAGGCATCTAGGGTAAGGCCCATGGGGACCTGGGAGGAGTATAAGGTAGAATAACATTCTCTAAATATATCATTGATTTCTTTTTGGTTGTAGGTAACCTCCCCAAGTTTTTTTTCCATTTTTAGTATGTACCTCTCCACTCTTTTCTTCCCCACTAATCCCGCAAGCCGCTTACCTGCCTTGTCTCCCTTGAAATACATATGGGACTTAGTAATTAATAGGTCTCTTTCTAATTTCCTGGATGCCAGTTGGTTGGCCTGACCTTTAAGTTTTTTAATCTCAACATGTGGGTGAGGACAGTTAGACATAGCTTCCTCCTCCAACCTCTGTATCTGTTTAAGCAGGTTCTCCTCTTCCTGACTGTGGAGCTTTTTCACATAAGCAGTGTAAGAGAAAGTCTCTCCCTTGATAAAAGCCTTCAGGGCATCCCATACATAATTAATGTGTCTCTTTCCCACTGTTTTTCTCTATGAAATCCCTAATCTTCTTAGTGATTTGGTTAAGGTATTGTTTATCTAATAAAATTGTAGGGTCCATTCTCCACTGCGGGGAGGATGAGGTCTTCATTAGTGGAGTCAGGGAGACTCTCAGGGGAGCATGGTCGGAAATTACCATAGGCCTATAGGATGCCTCCAGTTCCTCACTCACCAACAGTGATGAGAGAAACATATAGTCCAGCCTTGTCTAAATTTGGTGGGCATGGGAGAAAAAAGAGTATTCTCTATCTTGTGGGTGGCAGTGTCTCCAGGCCTCTACCAAGGCCCTTCCCTCTGCCAGGCCCTGCAGTGCAGATACACTCGGTGGGGGGGTCTGGACGTATGCCTAAAGTGGTCTCTTTGTGGGTCGAGGTAAGTATTAAAATCCCTTCCCATCACTATGTTGTCTGCATATGGGGCAGGTGTTGCCGCCAGATGTGTGAAAAAATCTGGGGAATCGAAATTTGGACTGTATACTGACACCAAAGTATGTCTGCTCCCCAAGGTCTTTTTCGGCTATAATATATCTTCCTTGGGGGTCAGCGATAACTTTGTTTATCTTGTGCGGCAAATTAGGGCACACCCATATGGCTACACCCTTGGCTTTGGATGTAAAGGGTGACACTAGAAAGGATCCTCCCCAAGAGCCTGCCAAATGTGCAGCCTCCTCTTTTGTAAGATGCAGCTCTTGCAGGAATATAATATTTCCTTTCATTTTTTTTTATTTGTGACCATACCCTTTTCCATTTAACTACTGTTTTTAGTCCATTGACATTCCAAGTGACCAGCGTTAAATTCTCCATAACATTCTACTAAGAAATAACATATATATCCACAACTTAGAATTTTTGGTATTGAATAAAACTGCAGCTAAGTATGATCTGAGTTTTGCTAACTTTTTAACTGTGAACTTCCATAACAAATCCCCCTCTCCTCTCCTGCTCTTCTCTTTAGCTATCTTCCCCCTCCCGAACTGTCCCCCATCAAAACCTTACCTCCCTTTCCTTCCCGCTTCCCAATCCTTCCTTTTTTACCTCGTATGCAATCCAACAGTATTAAAAAAAAAAAAAAAAACTTAAACGACCCCTAAACTGGAGTTTACTTGATCTTCTCACCCTCTATTTATCGTGGAGTAAGCTAGGGATTCACTAATTACCCTGTGTAAATAGGTACCTAGGTGCTTGCTTCCCACATGGGGGGAAGCATGAGGGGGAGACACAGAGGTGTCCAAGCCCTATTCGCAGGCCTCCCATCGCGTAGGTGCACTACAGCTCCGAAGGTCTCAGAATGTTTTAAACAATAATAGCTGCACCGTGTTCTTCAGGAGTCTGTGTGAGGAGCCCTGTTTCCCTGCCCTGAGTGGCAGGATTATGTGCTCCCCTCAACTAGAATGCGTAGTTCAGAATTGCCCCCATAGCTGTTTCCTAAGATGATATTTCTGCCCCGAGTGTTGTCAGAGAGACCCTTTATAATTTATGAGTGCTGTGGAGTAACACCTGTACTAGCGAAGCCCGTGTCCCCCCCCCCACATCCCCAAACACAATTTATAAAGTAGTTGGCTGCTAATTAAATGGAACCATTAACTTCAACAACAATGTTCAAACAAGTTAACAAAAACTTTTCATGGCCAAGTCCTCAAGGATATGCAGTCTATTGGTCGATGTCATAGCTCTCATGTGAGTTTGTCGTAAAATTCATATTTTTATATATTTTACCTGGGACGTGAGTTATTTGATTAGTGATGTTGGCTGGTTATGTATTGTCCCATCAGGCCTGTATACATCTAATTCACCAAGAAGAGATGTGCGTCAGGCCCTGGGCTGGAGTTGTGCCTAATGACTTTCTCCATGTTGAGAATCGCAGGGAAGACCTGCTCGACCCAGGCCTGACTAATCTCCAGAGTAGGGTGGGTGGGAGATATTGAGGTTTCAGCAACCATACCTTATAGGCCACCAATCCTTGGTGTTACAGATTGCCTCCTCCCCAAACCCCCTCCCTCCACTAGGGGATCACTTAATAGAGAAAAACAGTACCTAAATCAGAGTGCATGCAACATCAGCCCTCCTGTGGCGGATTCAGGATCTCATTTTTTCCCTTCTCCAGGCTCTTGATAAAGTCCATTGCTGCTTCGGGATCATTGAAGGCATGTTGTTTATTCCCTTGATGCTGAACAATCAGTCTGACTGAGTACACCAGGGAGAATGGACATTTCAGTTGGTGCAGCCTTTTTCTTCACTTCACTGAAGGCCTGCCGATCGGACTGTAATGGTCTGGACTAGTCTGGGAACACACTGACCCTGGAACACTGCACCAGGATAGGGTCTCGCTTCTGTGTGGCTTCCAAGATGGCCTGCCTGTCCTGATACCAGAGGAATTTCATCAGCATATGTCTTGGTCTTTGTTCAGGCAGAGGCCTCACTCCCAGAGAACAGTGAGCTCTTTGGATCTCTAAAGATATTTCAGGGGGAATTTGCAGAGTTTGACGTAACCACTTATTCATGAAGGTAAGGCAGTCTTTCCCCTCTAGACCCTCCCAGAGGCCTACCACCCATATGTTGCACCTCCATTCTCTGTTCTCATGGTCATCAATGGCTTGCTTTAGAAATTCAATTTATTTTAGAGCAGAGTGTAGATCGGAGGTTAATCTGTTGTTGCCATCTTCTTGGGCACTTAATCTAGACTCCAGCTCATTTATTTGGGTTTTGTGCATCTCCACCGTCTCAAACACTACATTGACATTTTGTTGGAGGTGCTGTATCTGAGCCGTTATGTTTTCAAACCCCGATTGCATCCGTGTCCCAAGATCATATTTTTAATCACGGATGAACCTCTCTAGCGATTGATATCACAGTTCCATTTCAGCCATAGCTAAGGTTTTCTCAGTGCCTGTTTTCTGGGATTCTGCATGTTCTGCAGGTCGAGAGGAAGGCCCACCGGGGCTCAGGCTTGCTGTTTTTTTTTTGAAGTGGAGTAAAACGTACTTTAGCTTGTTTTTTTGAAGATTTCGCCGCAGAGGGCATTAGCTATTTGTAGCTTTTGTGATAGAACTTCATGGGGTGGCTTAAAATTGAAGTGGATTCTCCCGGAGCTCTTCTGCTAGACCTCCATCTTGCTCTCTAGCTAGGCCACGCCCCCCCGGGAGGCTGCCTTAATGAGCGTTAGGACGTAAGCAATGGGACAAGGTGCAAGAGACCCCTCTGGTTCATAAGGATGTGACAAAGGTGGTTGGGAGCAGGAGGTGGGCATTCCAGAAGTATAAAAAACTCAGAATGAAGAGGACAAGGAGGCTTATAGGGAAATGAGGAGGCTAGCTAGGAAAGTTATCAGGAGAGCAAAGGCAACCCCAGAGGAGAGGAGAGGAGAGGAGAGGATAGCATCACAGGTGAAGGGAGAGAATAAAACCTTTTTTAGGTATGTGGGGGATAGGAGGAAGGTCGGTCAAGGAATTTCAAGGCTGAGGGGGGATGGTGGGGTCTTTACAGAAGGGAACAGGGAGAAAGCAGAAGAACTAAACAAGTACTTCTGCTTGTTGTTTATGGGGGTGAGGGAAGGGGATCAGAACTAAGGGAGAGGGTGGGGAACATTGGGGTGGACATGGGACCATTTAGCATGGAGAGAGTCAGGGAAGAACTAGGCAGGCTAAAGGTGGACAAGGCTATGGGGCCGGATGGGCTCCACCCGAGGGTGATCTGGGGGCTAGAAGATGGGTTGGCTGTGCCTCTAACGAAGCTGTTCAGCCTGTCCCTAGACTCTGGCAGGGTGCCGGAGGACTGGAGGTGAGCAGTTATAGCTCCTATACACAAAGGGGGAAGCAGGGAGCTGAGGGAGAACTACTGCCCAGCCGGCCTCACTGTGGTGGTGGGCAAAGTCATGGAGGCACTCATAGAGGAAAGGGTGACAAACTATCTGGAAGCTAATAGGCTGGTGGATGATAAACAGCATGGGTTTACTAGAGGGAGGTCATGCCAGATCAATTTAATAGAATTTTTCGACTGGGTGACACAGGTGCTGGACCAAGGGGGTGCGGTGGATGTGACCTACCTGGATTTCAGCAAGGCCTTCAACACCGTGCCCCATAGAAGGTTGGTTTATAAACTGGAAAGCCTAGGGCTGGGCAACAAAATAACCAGATGGGTGGAAAGCTGGCTATCAGACAGGATCCAGAGGGTGGTGGTGAATGGGGTGCATTCAGGGACAAGGGAAGTGACAAGTGGGGTCCGCCAGGGGTCAGTGCTGGGACCGCTCCTTTTCAAAATCTACATCTCAGACATAGTGGACAACCTCAGAGGACATGTGGCCCTGTTTGTGAATGATCTGAAAATCTGACATGGGATGGACACAGCAGGGGGTACAGAAGATATGCGGAAGAACCTGGGGACTCTGGAATGGTGGGCGGACACCTGGCAGTTGAATTTCAACACCAAGAAGTGTGCAGTAATGCACATAGGCAACAGGAACCCGCAGGTAGAATACATGATGGGGGGAATATCAGGAGCACAGATTAAGAAAGGGATCTGGGGGTAACAGTCACCAGCGACCTAAAGGTGGGGAAGCAGTGTACCAGGGCCAGGGGGAGGGCATGTGGAATGCTGGCAAGCATAGGAAGGGGAATTATAAGCAGTAGAAAGAAGGTCCTGATGCCCCTGTACCAAGCCTTGGTGAGGCCACACCTCAAGTACGGTGTCCAGTTCTGGACGCCTAACCTCTGGAAGGACATAGAGTTGGTGGAAAGGGTTCAGAAAAGAGTGACCAAAATGGTGCTGGGGTTGGAAGACAAGCCGTATGAACAGAGGTGCATGGAATTGGGGCTATACACATTGGAGACCAGAAGGGAGAGGGGAGACATGACTGAGAACTTTAAGAACATCAAAGGTATCCATAGAGTGGAGGTGGGGAGATTATTTCAGAGGAAGGTAGACTCCAAAATGCATGGGCACAGCCTGAGACTACGGGGGAGGGGATTTTAGGGGAAATGTGAGGGGATGCTTCTTCACTGAAAGAGTGATGGAATCCTGGAACAGGCTGCCAGAGGAGGTAGAGGGGGCCGACACTGTGGCAGACTTCAAAAAAGCATGGGATAGGCACATGGGGTTACTGGGAGGAGCCCTAAGTGGGAGGAGGGCGGACTAAGGGGGAAAGGGAGGGGCAGACTTGATGGATCGAATGGTCCTTTTCTGCCACCAATTTCTATGATTCTATGATATTGTTTTCTGCACTATTTAAAGGTAATTAGGAAGATTACCTACTTTGTACTACAAATGAGATGTTCTTTGACGCTTTAAAGAGTTCCCACTGAGTGGCTTTGAAAATGTGTTAGATTCCTTTATTTACTTGCAAGTAGCACATCTTCTAGAATCACATTTGAAATGGCCTGGGATGGCCCTTTAAACTGAATTTTGCAGAAGGATACAATTTCCTCTCACTGGTGTATCTTGCAAGATGTGGTTTCTAAGGAAAGCTCATGAGATACCTCTCCAACCTGAGGCACTGTCTGCAGTAATTTGGAGTGCTTGATGATAAAAAAAATGTAACTGTAGGCCTGCATCATGGTACTGTATGTTACAAGTAAGACAGCCTGGCTGGGTTTGTTCTCTTCATAAGTTGGAGAGATTTTTCTTTTGATATCTCTTTCCCCAGTTTATCTGTTTGGAGACCTTCTACCTTAAGTATTCTGTTTGTGTAGGACACACAGAATAGACATTGTTGACTACCTGTCCCTAGACCAGTGCCGATTTACTTTTATTTTTGGTGGTTGAGGCTTGAGTGAGGTAGGAAATAGAAGTCACCATTTACAGCCTTATTGCCATTGAGCCCCTATGTCTCAGCTTTGCCTGAAGTTTATATGGAATTTAACAAATAAAAGTGATAAAACAATGGTTGAAAAATGAACATTCTGATTGGCTGGCAACATTTTAAAAGGGTTAGGGTAACAGCTGGAAACTCTCATGTACAATAGAACCATTAGAGGTTTAACTGTCAAAATATTCATTTAAAAACAAATTAAACTGTTTTAGTTTAATAATAACAGCAAGGCACTTCAGGGATTGGTCTACCCTTGTTAACCTAACCGTATGAGCATAAGGCCCTCAACTTTTCCCCATACCTCATGAGTCCCTAGGGTTAGAGTAACTCATGGTAACCAAACACCTGCGTGTGCATTAATGTTTAATTAAGGCACGAACTGGGGTTAGATTACCGTTAATGAATCTTTTTTTTTTTATCCTAGGCCATATCGGAGAGGGCTCAGTTTAGCTGGCGTCAGTACCCCCCTACACCATCTACAGTCCCCTGGCTTATCTTATGACTCAGTACCCCCATGAATTTCCCACAATGACGAAGTTAGGAGGGGGAAGGCTGCCGCCCCCGAGGTCCTTATCCAGTCGTTGCCGTAGGCTCCAGTGACATAGTGGGTAGAAGTGTGATGCAAGGACTTCATTCACCTCCGCCATGCCTTCCATTTTCCACCATACTTTTCTCCCTAACCCAGAGTCATGGCATGTGGTGAGTGCATGCGCATGGCCCAGCCCACTTCCCCATCCACCAACCCATTATGTCAGCATCCTGACATCCTTGCTCTGGCACCTGACCTCTACCAGGTGTATGCCAAGATGGGGACAACATCCCTCCCCTACCTGGGATAGAAGAGCAGCCTGGCAGCCAACTTGATCCTGCTCCCACCATCCCCCCCACCACACTGATCCTCGGCAACCCAAGCTTGTTGCCAAATTCAGGACACCGGCGTGGCACAAGCTAAGGCACTTTTCAGTGCCTTAGCCCTTAATGCCACTGGGCCGGCCTACTGTCAGTTAATCTATTTCTGTGGAGTGGAGGAAGTGGGCATGATGTATGAGCTGAAGCCAGGTGCCTTAATGCTATTATTAAACTATTTTTTAATGAATGCTTTTATACCATAAATTCTAATCATTGTATTTATTATACATGAGGGCTTCTGAATGCATCACCCAATCAGATTGCCCCATTTCCAACCTTTATTTTCAATTCTACCAAGCAAGCCTTTTTTAATATTGGGGTCTGGCAATACCTTTAACTGTTCCACCTTTACAAACAGCTCCAATGTATGGGATGGAGAAATTTTTTTTTTTTTAATGTATTTATTGAAATTTTGGATTCAATAAATAAATAAATAAGTTAAAAAAATGTGGTTATCCACTTAAACTCTGTTACTTCAAGGCTGTAAATTGTATTCTCAAATCCCGCATTAGATTGGGTACCAAAACTTCTGCTTGACTTTGGAACTAAATGAAAAAGAGTGAAAGTACAGTAACTCTATGACAATATCTCTGACTTGCATGCAATTATCAGAGCCAAAATTGGGACATTCCCAGCCAAAAGGCATTAGAACAGTTACGTTTTCGCTGACCCAGCAAGGCAGTGGTCGTTCACTGTCCTGCCACTTGGGAGACTGGGGTCTGCGTATGATCCCTAAAATCACACTCAGGAGCTGACTGGGTGCATTGCAGAAAGGAAGGGCTCAGCTCCCAGGAAGGATGGGCAGGGGGATGCTCAGTATTCTTGCACCCACTGCCTACCAATCCAGGAGCTGCATTGGCAGCAACCATGAAAACAGCCAGTTGTCCAGGTGCAGCCATGGAAGAGGGGTCAGAGCCTACGCATGCTGCTTTGCTGACATACCCACATGCAGGATAACGGGACCATGCTGGCATCTCCAGCACCCTGGCACACTGCTTACTAATATCCTCAGATGCTGGCATGCCTGAAATGGTGGGGGGAGGTGCTTTCTAAATGCTTGATTTGTATCAGATTATGCCTCCATATTATTATTAGGTTAATTGATGTTAGATATTACTAGAATTAACACCTATTAACACATGCATAATTAGATGGAATGCCCAAGTCTGACTGTTTCATACTCCCATATGATCAGTTTCCAATAGCCAGATAGGAGGGAAGCTGTACCAAGGAGTTTATGGTTGGGTGGGCTAATCTCCAGTTCACACAAACCCTCTTGGACCCAGAAACCTGAAAATCATGGCCACTTCAGCTCACCTCAATCATTTAGCCAAGCATTGACTGGCCAGGGTTGCTGACTTGGGACCCCACTCCTTTCCTCAGATATTAACTTTAGTGTTTGCTAATCAGAAAAGCTTCTGAGACTTGCTAAGAAACTAGGCTCACAATTCTGGCACTAACATGTCTTGCTGACATGCCAGTTCAGGTGCCAGAAACCTGACAACAACGCCAGCACACAGGCACCTACACTGGTATGCTGGCACCAGGAAAGGTGCAGCAAACCCAATGCATACACCGGCATGCCAGCAGGTTTCTAACACCTGAGCTTGAATGTCAGCAAGACATGCTTGTGTTAGAATGGGCTTCAACCCCTACTGAGCCACGGGGACCCTGATCGCCAGAACAGGGGCCAAAAACAACAAACAAAAATGACAGAGATGCTCAAAATTTCAGGTGAATTTGCATTCAACTCTACACTGCTGCTGTCAGTGCAGAATTGCTGACTCCATAACAGTCAATCAAGTGTGCAAAGGTCTAGAGTGTTGCAGTCTGTCTGCTGCAGGCCTTTCCAGTCATGTTGGTGGTGAGTGGAAAACCTGCAAGCATTGCTGTGCCTGACATGGATGATCCCTGCACTTATCAATACTAAAACCTGCACTGCCTCCATAAGCCTCAGTGGGGTTCCAGGAAATACTTGAACCACTCCTCTATTTGTGTTTTTCCCCTTCTCCACAGCTGCATTTTTCCCAGTTCTATACCGCAGCTCTGTGTTGTGAGGGCTCTGCTCACTTGCCCTCCCCACTCCAAATCTAGGTGCTGCCAGCTGCAAAACATGATTCCATAAGCTAAGGTACAGAGTTTGTTTGCAGCACCACCCAGTACTGCCCACACGCCCAGCCCTCATCCCGCCCACACATAGTGGGGCTGAATTCATAGGCCCTTGTGTCAGAATCAATCAACCCACTTTCATCCCCCACCCATTCTCTCGTATGATTTACTCCACATGCTCCCCCCTCCTCTGATTCTGGTTTGCCCTGTGCTATACCTGTGCTGGCTAATAAAACTCAATAAAGCAAATTTAACAAAAATAAGTTTGTTATGCGTGGATCCTCCTGTGCCCTATTCTGCATCCTGCCACCTTGGCGGCTATTTGTCCTCAGCACTGCCACCCCTCCCCCTCTCCCAAAGCTACCATTTTCCCATCTGACTGGAAATTCCCATTGTAAATTGCTGTACGCTAGCAAGCCTCATCACCCTATCTCAGGAACAAGCTGAGCCGGCTCCAAAGTTGCCATTCTCAATACTGCTTTCAGGCATGAGACCTTAATGACACCTAATTCCCATGAGTGAATCTGATCCCCAGAAAATACCACCCCAGCCTCAGCTCAAACCTCCCTTTATCGTTGTTTCTTCCATATCATGTTGCAGTGCCTAATCTGTGTCCTCCCCTTCTCTTTGCCATCTCCTCCTTCCCCCCCTCTACCTACCCCTCCCTTCCCTGTCTACTCCTCCACCACTCCTGATCCATACTCTTTACCTTACCTCTCTCTCCTTCTCAACCACCCCACTTAGCATCATCACATTGTCCCACTACCCTTGGCACCCTGGGGCCACCATCCTGCCCTCGCCTAGCCTTCTCGCTGCCCTGCTCAGACCTTCACCTACTGCTTTTCCCCCATCCTCCCGCCTCCACCTATTACACTACCTGAAGGCTAGGGAATGACCTTTTGTTCTTGCATCCTACTTGATCACTCTATTGCTACTGCTTGCTGGGGACATCGAGCCAAACCACAGCTCCCCCCTCTCCTTTTCCTTACCCCTCCCTCGAGGGCTGCATGTTGCACATTTGAATATCAGGAGCCTCCTCACCAAAATTGATCAACTACAGACTCACCCTAACCATCAAACTTGACACACTAATCTTGTCAGAATCCTGGCTAACTCCTAAAATCCCAGATGGGAGTATCATAACCCCTGGCTTCTCTGTCATTCAGCAAGACCGCACAAGCAGGGGAGGCGGTGTGGCCATGTACCTTGCATCCTCCTTACAGCTCACAACTCTCCTATCTTCTGCAATTCCTTCTGCATATGAGTTGCTTCTGATAAAGCTCTCTTCCCCCCACCTCCTCCTTGCCCATTTATATAGCCATGTACTGTTGCCCTGGCCTCTACCCCACTTTCATCACTGACCTACCAACCACTCTCTTCACACATGCCTCCTCAGGTGAGCTTTTTATTCTAGGTAACTTAAACGTGAAATGGCTCGCCTCAACCCTCTCCAAAATGTGGGGAGCAAGTTGCCTCCCTAAATCTAACACAACTAGTCACTGAACCCACGCGTGTCAATCACAAATCCCACTGGGCCCTAACCTCCCATCCACACAGTTTTATCGATGCTGGCATCTTACCCAATGCCCTAAGCAATCACCATCTAACTTATTGCATTCATAAACTACCCAACCCCCAAATTCTCCCTAAAATCATATTCATCCACTCTTTTAAAACCCTAGATCTTGTCCCTATACTAAATGACCTATCCAACTCTGACTGGTCTCCATCAACTCTGCCACCACTGTAGAAGTTGCCCTAGACTATTTCAAATCAAAATCTCTCAGTATCTGAAACCTCTATGCTCATTTCAATCATATCAGGGTCTGAGGGTCGTACCTCCCCTGGATTACAACCAAACTCCTGGCAGGCTTTCAGCTTCTGGACCATGCTTGGAAGGAACACAAATGCTCACACTCTACTACAGCCTTCCAAAGATACCGTCGCCTCTGAAATGCCTGCACCATGGCAGTTAGACAAGCCAAAGCCGACTACTTTTCAAACACCTTTGTGATAAAAATTATTTACCCATAAAAATTCTGGAAGACGTTCGGCCCGGTGGCACTGAGGGTTGAGGCGCTGGATGCCACACCTCGCACCGCGCCAGTGACCCGGGTTCGGGAGCGGACCAGAAAGCCGGGGGTCGGCAGGGGGGAGAATGGCTGAGCGTCCGATGACAGCTCACCTTCTCCGAGGGGAGGGTGGGAATTCAACCCGGGCACGCAGTGACCTCTGGTGGAGGCTGGGTGCATGACAGCGTGTCTGCACTTCGGTGGTTCGATTGGTCATGGGCGGAGACCTGCAGACCAATCACCTCTAGGGGCTGCATCATCAAAGGGGAGGACATTGCAGACGTCAGCGCTTGCGCCTTGACGTCAGGGGCTGGCAACTTCCCTTACTGAACAGGGAAAAACACCCCTCAGAGCCAGGAAGATGGAGCGCCGAGCCAGGTCCCGATGTGCCAGTGCCTGCCTTCCACCCCAGGACCCTGACAAGACTTGAAGGATTCGGGGGCTGCCCGACCCAGACCCCGCCCAGGGGGTTTGCCGAGGCCGGATGGAGGGACCAAAAAGGTTGCAAGGTAGACACTGGTAGGGGCAGGCTTAATGGGTGACTCCAGATGGAGCGGCTCTGTGAGGCAGTAGGAGGGGAAAATACAAATATCAAAATTAAAAAAAAAATTCTGGAAGGTGGTAAACACCCTGTCCCCCCCCCTCGCCAAATCAACCACCAGCCCCTGTCCTCAGAGTGGGTGACACTCCGCTATCTGACCTCATCATGGTAGCCTTGGAGTTTAACTCTTTCTTCCCTTCATGCACCTCTTCACTCCTCTCCTCCCTTCACCCTTCCCCCCAGCTCCTCTCCCCCTCTGGTCCTGCTGCTTTCCTCTCAGCCCACACCACCCTTCTCCTCCTCCCCGGCATCACCCTCTGCCGCTCTGCACACTCTCCTTACACTGAACACTTCAAAGGTTACGAGTCCTGATGATCTTGGCTGTCAGAACGCAGTGGTGCAAATGGTAGACAAGAAGTACAGGAACTCAGGCACTGGCAAATATGAAATGAAGAATAAAGATCTTCAATCTGAAGGATAGGTGTGTCAAGACACATATATCTGTTTCAACACTAGTAGATTCAATTAGAGATATTAAAGTATTTCTAGGAAAATGGCATTGTTGTACAAGCCAAATGTTGTTATGGAAACCCTGATTTCAGGTCACAGGCCCAAAAATGGTCATTATGTTGCTGGTTAAAGAATTGCAGTTCTAGTGTCAGTGTGAAGAAGTACAGAAACTCTGTTCCTGCTGCAAAAAAGGTATAGGAACTGAGTTCCTGTGCGTTCCTGTTCACTTTCATCACTGTCAGAAAGCATTGCTTACTTGCACACACATTTAATGCTGTTGAGCATAATGAAGTTTAAAAGGAATGTTTTTAAGATTTTTCTGCATAGTGATGCTGGCTGTTATAAAGTATTGCTGCAAAACTTACCCAAAGCTGGCTGATAATATGCAGTGCCAGATCTCCTACTAGAATAACAATGAATAAAGATTTTAAAATGATATTATTTTTTTTTAAATACTTAATAAAATCTAATTAATGACTCAATATTGACTATTGCTGTCATTATTTTAACTACATGGTAAATATGTCATGGTAAATATGGGCATTGTAACTGCCGTGCAGGGAGTATGGTATGGGTCACATGTTGTTGTGTCTCTTTGTCTTACTCTGAAATTTAAATGTTGCTCCTGACCCCAAAAAGGTTGGACACCTGTGATCTTGATTCTAAACTCCTCTATCTGTCCACCCGCCATCACCTATCCTATTGTTGCTGTACTGAACCTCTCCCTCTCCCTTGCCTCTGTCCCATTAGCCTGGAAGCATGCCACAGCCATCCCCCTCCCTAAAGGTGGAGACCCCTCAGCCCCTGATAATTATCACCCCATCTCCCTCCTTCCCATCCTTGCCAAACTACAAGAGTGCATAGTGCACTTCCAGCTCTCCCCCTACCTTGACTTCTCCTCCTTTTTCACCCCTTTCCAATCAAGTTTCTGGAAGTACCATTTTACTGCTATTTCCCTCCTCAGACTCACCAACTCCATTCACTCCGGCATGGACCAGGGACTCACCACCTCTGCCACTTTTGTTGACCTGGCCAAGGCTTTTGATGCAGTCTCCTACCCTCTCCTGCTTAACAAATTGTCTGCCGCTGGGCTCTCAGCCACTGCCACTAACTGGTTCAAGTCTTACCTTGAGGGTAGGTTGCAGTCAGTCAGAATCGGAAACACACTTTCCTTGCCCCACCCTATCAAAACTGGGGTCCCCCAAGGCTCTGTCCTTGGTGTCCTATTATTCTTCATTTTTCTAAACGATCTTCCCTTTGTCTGTTCATTTGCATCCATCCACATGTATGCGGATAACACAGTCCTGTACACTGTTGGCTCCACCTCCTCTGATGTGGCATCCATACTTCAGCTTGACTTCAACAAAGTTCAGCTCTGGCTACACTCAAACCAATTGTTCTTGAATGCCAAAAAGACTGTCTCCATGTCCTTCGGCACAAGGCAGAGACTCTCTAGGCTCCCCACCCTGCCCTCTTTCCATACTCTGGAAGGGACTATATTGGAGGATGTTACCTCATTCAGATACTTTGTGGTCTGGCTCGACAAACACCTTGACTTCTCTGACCATGTGAATGCTATTCATGAAAAACTGCTTCCCAAACTCGGTGCCCTATATAGGAACCGGGGATGCCTCCTATTGTTGCCCCGCCATGCATTCTCCATAGAATGAGCCTTCCAAGTATAGACTACAGTGATGTGGTCTATAGTGCCACCTCCAGAACTTCCTAAGCCAGGTTGGACACTGTTTTTCCACTCTTTCTGTTCTTTGGTCTTGACTGCCCTCCTTGTACTCACCACTGTTCTTTATATCCATCTCTAGACCTCCCTGCTCTTGAGGAAAGACATACTATATAGCCCACTGCATCACCTTCCTTGCAAGGTCTGGTTCTGCTCTTCCATCCTACCTCTCATCCTCTCTCCCCCACCCCTAACCCCTCTGTCTCCCTCAGGAATATTGATGCTCACAACCTTGCTATCCTCACTAAATTGACCTCTGCTGGCCAAGCAGCTTTCTCCCATCGCTTCCTCAAACTATGGAATGCCCTTCCCTCCACCATCAGAAATGGTTCTTCCTCCTGTGCCATCTTTTCCCTACTGCATAACTTCATCTTTCCTTCCTGCTCCTGCACCTATTATATCCTCTCATTCCTCCTTCCTTTTACCCCTTATTACCCTATTGTCCCTTAAGTGTTGTGCCTGTACTATATTATAAATTTATAAGAACTTGTAAAAAGACTCAAGTTGTAACAGATACTAAAGCACTTGTCTTCTGTAACTGCTATCTCTGCTTTCACTGTCAAACTGATTTGTACATCTATCTGCATTGTTAAAGCATATATTCCTGAGAATGCTATTTCACCTGCACTGTCATGTACCAGACTTGAGTGTATCTCTACCTGTATGTGTTGTCCCCATCCCTTTCCCCCAGGACACATTTGGAAACCAGCATTTCTATGCTCAGTATGTTCTTCTTGGGGAAACTTATAAATAAATAAATAAAACAAAATGGCTGCGTCCAAAAGCTTACCCAGATAATATCTGTACTGCAGGAGATGAGTGCAGTCTGGACATGTGTTGAAGCACTGTTTCCAGCACAGCGTTCGACAGCACAGTGCTGCTGCAGCTTTTGTGTAAACAGGCCCTTTGTTCACCAGGACACCCTTGAGAGAAGCAGTATTTCATTTACAAGAGGCACCTAGGGAACAGCAGTAGTCATACACTCTCTTGATTACAGCAACCAAACCACGTGGTAGGAGCAGTTACAATAATGAAAGACAGCTAATTATACCAACACAGTTCTGAAACAGCTGCTCATTAGGCAACAGATTGTAAATAATGCACTCAAGAACTTAAACTTGGAAAATGTAGCCAGGATTATCTGACATAAGGAATAATCTTTGGAAAGAATACAATCTGTATGCACCTATTTTAGGTGCACAAACCATTCAACCCACCAGTTGAGTGCCACACAAGTGAAGTGGGTCTGCTTACGCCTAGCACTCCATAGATTTATCCTGAAAACACAACACACAGCATGGGAAGTCTGGGGCAGTATGTGAATTAATTTTTTTTTTTTTTATTTAATTTTTCCGCCTTTCCTAGCTGCCAGCCACCCGGTAGTATTGACCCAGTAGCAGGCCACTCCCCACTCCCCAAATCGGCCTGGGCCTCCGACCACCCGTGGCTTACCCCCCACTGTGGGGCTGTGGAAGCGGGCAGGGGAACGCTGCTGCAGTACTGGGAATTGGTCGGAGAGCTGGCCTGGGGAGCTAATTGAAGCCGTGGCGGGCTTCATTGAGGGTGGCTGGCAGCCATCCTTTTCTGGTTTTCTCGGGGGAGGCGGGGTCATGCAATGACGTCAGACGTCCGCCCTGCCTCCAAGCATGCGTGCGCCGGTAGCTGTGCGACTCCCGGCCTCTGCTAGGGGTCGCTGGTGTTCCGGACGCCATCCCGCCTCCCCTGGAGAAGGAGAGCAGTCCCTGGGGCGCTTCATCCTTCTCCCCCGGCCCGCTTACCGACCACCCGAGTCCGTTCTCAACCCGGTCGCCGCGTCAAGATGCGAAATCCAACCGCTGCGTCACGGGCCAATGTGAATTAATTTGTAGACGCACGGAGCCCCACCATGGTCACATGCCACATGGGCTAATGGATGAATATAGAACACAGTGGGCCGGATATTCAAACTGCGCCCAAAAAGTGCGCAACAGCAGGAGCAAGCACAAGTCAATTGCGCACAAGCGCAATACACGCGATATTCAAACGTGGAGCAATACAAATTGTGCAAGCAGCCAACGTCTGAATATCGCACAACCTGCACCATAGTGCAACCAGGAAGGGGAAGCTGAGCAGAGATGATGCGCCATAGCGCAACAAAGGCAGCCCAGCTGAGCAGTCCAGAGGCATCATAGAGCAAGCAAAGAGACCCCCAGCAGCAGAGCAATGGAACTGCACAACCAGGGAGGTAGGCAGCGGCCCACCACCCATGCCACAGATGGTCACAGGGACACACTGCAGAACCAACAATGTACCCCCACACCCCAAGCACAGCATAACTGGGGGAGGGATGGAACAGCCACTGGACCATGGGGACAAGCAAAGAAAACACGTCCCGGCCGTGTTACTGCAGCACACCCACTGGCAAGCTGAGAGTGCCACACAAAGGGGGCGGACCACCCCAGTGTCCAGCAGCCCCCGTGTGCACAGCACACCCAGCACTGTGACCCCAAGACACCACCCATGTGCAGTGACCAGCACTGCAGGAATCCCCAGGCCCCCCCGGCACACTGCAACCTCGTGAACCACAGAACTATACAAGCCAAACCCACCATGAGCACCCAGCAGTGGGTGGCAGCACACGGCAATACTGAGTGGAAGCCACACCCACACCAGAGACACCACCCCACACACGCACACACATACCCATGACCATACCACCCCAGATGCCATGCACACCACTGCAACTGAGCACCAATAGCCAGCTGCAAATCAGAGACCACCACAGTATTCATATCAAAATATAAATGTATTATGAAGATGAATAACCAGAACAACAAATCAACCACATATTTACAAAGCAGGGGTGGGGGTATGGGTATGAGTTAGGGGTGGGTAAGGGGCAGGGGTGAACAACCGGGAGAGGGAAGGTGGGGTGCGCTGATGTCCAGCTACCGCCTGGCAGCCTACCCTCCTCCTGCCTGGTGCTGTGCCCGAGGCCTCCTCCGGCGCCGCATCCCATGCCGCTGTAATCAAGAAGTATGGTGTGGGTGTCAATGGCCACCTGAGTGAGACTCCGCAGTCCCCGCTCCATCTGGCGCAGGATCCAGATACCTAGGACAAGGGATCAGAGTCAATGGCTGTGACTGTCCACATCCCTGAATCTCACCCATCATGCAAGGCATACAGCCAAGTGCCCCGCTCCTGTGATGGACTGCACCCACCCACAGTGACCGTGCACAAGACATGCCCAACCAGGCAGCAACAGCCATGTGTACCACTGCACACACACACACTGCCCATGTCCATCACAGCACAACCAAGGCTGCCCAGTGACGTGGCTACGTGGTGGGATGCTAGTGCCACAGCCATGTGCCCAGTGCATGCATGGACCACCAGTGATGCACACACACACATGCAGTGCCACTGGACAGTGAAGACTGTCACATGTTGCGTGCATGGTAATGTCGTCCATGGAAGGTGGCCGTGCCCCCCCCCCAAGCATGCAATAGCATCCATGATGTAATGACACTCACCCTCATCAAGCCGCTGCTGCGGCTGCGGCTGCTGCTGCTGCTGTGGCTGTGGCTGCTGCTGCAGCTGTGGCACATCTCCTCCGCCAGCCACCCTGGCACCGCCATCCCAGGCCTCAGCCTGGGCCTGCCTCCGCTCCTCCATGCCTGTGGGAGACAAATGAAGAGAAACACATCAGTGAGATCCCAAAGCAGACAGACCCTTGCCCCATTGAGTGTGCCTGCCCCCACAACCAGACCCAAACAGCACACACCTGCAAACACCCTCACAGCAAACCATAGCCAACCCACCCCCATGCGGGTCACATTACACAGTGTCACCCATGCGGACAATACCGGTGCATACACAGCACACCCACCTGGCCTAGGCACAATGCCCCTCCTGGCACGATCCCTGAGGCGCTCCAGCAGAGCACGCTCCCTCCTTTGCAGGTCACAATACCGGTGCCTGCACTGCTCAGGAGTCCTCCTCCGCCCAGTGGCCTGCTCTAGGGCAGTTGCCACCTGCTGCCACACATGGGTGCGTGCCATCTGCAGGGGCACTCCCCCAAACAGTGTCCCATGGTGTGGCTCCACCACAGCCACCAGGTTTGCCAGCTCCAAGGCCCCCCACTGTCGAGCTCTCCTGCGTGCCATTCCAGAGTTATACAGTGGCAATATGGCGCTCCGCAGCACGGCAACCCCACGTGGAAATGTTGCGCAATACAAGTCAATGAGTCCCTATCGCGCTGTTTGTACAGCGCCGTCAGTCCACATCGCGCTGTCACCGAACAGCACGATAGAGCCGTACACATGCCAGACGTACAGCGCCAGGGGGCAAAGGTCGGGCACAAGGTCATGGGTCAGTGGCGCAAGGCCACGCACAGCGCCATCGGACATCTACACGTCCTGCGCAATCGGTCACCTGCATGCCAGTGCCACAGTGGACTATTGCGCAGTTATGCCACAGCGCCATTTGGTGACCAGCGCTGTAGCACCACTGGCACAATGGTGGCCGTGTCCGGAATTGCTGATCGTGCACAGCACATCATCAGCGTGGCAGATGCCTGCGTAAGCTACCTGGGCATGCACAATGCGGTGTACTACGCAGTCACAGAAAAGCGCCATTGACTCAGCCGGCTCAACCGTATTGCGCAACTCGCAACGGCGCAATATTCAGCCGACATGCAAATCATCTGATCAGCCATTCAAAGGCGCAGTGGTGCGATTGCATCTCATTACAGTTGCTCCACTCCTAATTTGCATGCATTGCGCTATAAATATGCGACAGTGGACTGCGCTGGCCAGATTCAGGTACTGCAGGTGAGAGGTGAGTTGCAAGCTGTGTGATGTTCCGGGCAATGGTCATGGGATAACGCTGTAGACTGCACAGTGACAGGTGTCCACTTCCACCCATACAGACCGACATGACCAAGCAAAGACCAGGTGAGGCTGAAGATGGTAGGCGAAAGAGGAGGCCCAACTTCACCAAGTCAGAGACAGAGGCACTCTTCCAGGCCTACCTGGAAGAGGAGCCACTACTGAGTGGCCGGCGGGGCACCCCTCAGGCCCGTGCTGCTGCATGGGAGGGGGTAGCCCGTGTGGTAAACCTGCACAGAAGCCACCAGTGCTCTGTGCAGGAATGCAAGAAAAAGATGGGGACAGACCGGAGACGGGTCAAAGAGAAGGTGGCAGCCCTCAGGGTGGCACGCGCTGCCACAGGCGGTGGCCAGCCAGAGGTGGCAGAGCTGACCCCGGCGGAGGACCATCTGGCTGCATCAATGCAGCGTAGTGCTATAGAGGGCGTACCAGGAGGTGGATTCCAGAACGGTGGAAGCCCATCACTGCACGGTATGACATGGTGGTGGTGTTGGGGGGGGGGAGGTTGATAACATGCACTAACATGTTCTCACTTTCTGTTACAGATCCTGTTCGTCTGCAGGGGATGGTGGTGGTGGGACCATGCAGTGTGGAAGACCTGCCAGTGTTGGTGGAGGGTCCATCCACCTCTGCTGCCAGCCGGCATGCACTGCACCAGCATGCACGCCTGGCTGCCACCTCTGTTGTCGGTGAGTCAGGTGTGGGGGGTGCACAGCCTGTGTCTCAGCAGTCTGGCATGTGAGCATGCCAGCATGCTGTGACTGTGGCTGTTGCACGAACCTGTACCATTGATGATGCAAGGACTGCAATGGGCAGTGACACATGTGTGTCTCATAACAGACACACAGCAGGCCAGCACGTGCCCTTGGACCTAGCTGGTTCCAACATGTGTGCCAGCACATCAGCACAGTCCCAGGCTGTGCCTGTCAGCACCGGTGGGGCAGCATCAGTGGCTGTGCAGGCCTCTGGCACTGTTGCGGCCACAGCAGTGGAACGAGTGGTCCCTGGGGCTCAGCAGTTGGAGGGGAAGCAGCAGTCACCCACCAGATCTGGGGTACAGGGTCCAGCGGTGGCACATGCACACCGCCTGTTGACTTGCCCACACCTGGTCTGGTGAACAGCGCCACCCTCAAGGGTGTTGAGCATCAGGCCCTTCCATACCCTGGGGACAGAATGCCGATGTGGCACAGGACCCATTGGACGAGCACACCCGCCTGCTGCGGGCATCAGTAGAGCAGCAGATGCGGGTTGCAACGTGCGTGGAGGCATTGTGCGTGGCTGTGGAGTGGAACAGCAGGGACAATGCATTGATCCTTGCAGAGATGGTCAGACTGCGGACGGATGTGACCGCCGCCATTGACAGGCTGACCCAGGCAGTGGTGTCTGTCATGGCCGCATTGGGCACACAGTCAGGTGCCCCTGTACCGCACACCCCACACAATACGCTCTCACACCCGTTCCGGCGTCGTACAACACCAGACTGTCGATGCCGGGTTCTGCTGTGGGCATCCGAGCACACCTGGTGCAGGTATGTTCGACATGCTGCACACCCCTGTGCGGACAAGGTCGTGATCGCGCAGTGGGACCCCTGGTGGTCCATCGGTGCCACCCCATGTGGCCCATGATCAGCCTGCCAGTGCTGCTGGGACACGGCGGGGCCACCCACACATCCGAGGTGGCCGTGGTACAGTGCCACCTGAGTGACCTGTCTCCCAGTGCGGGCCCTGTCTGACGCTGCCCTGTGTGCAATGTGTGTCATGGTGGGCAGTGCACTGGTGGGTGCCCTGCCCAACACGCCGACACACGGACCACCTGCACACCCACCCGACTGCTGTCCACAGGTGTGTGTGCATGATGATGCCTGCATTGTACTGTACACCAAGGTGCAAGGGTGCCCAGCATCTGACACACGTACTTTGACAGTACAGGTGGTGGGGGTGGTCCGTTGATCCGTGTGTTTGCCATGTCTGTTCCTGCTCTGCTGTGCACCTGCCCATGTATGCTTTGTGCCTGTGTGTGTGTGTGTGTGTGTGTGTGTGTGTGTGTGTGTGTGTGTGTCCATATGACTATTCACCCCTCCCTGATGGTGTGTTTGTGTGCCTGGACCCTAACACTCCCTTGCCGTCCATGCACCCTGCTGTGTTACCCTGTGTGCCTGTGGGTTGCGCCCTAGAACAGTGTTGTTTGCACATGGCCCCTTGACTTACCTGTGTCATGCAAAATGCTCCTCTGTGATGGTGTCCCGGTGCAGCTGGGCCTGCCGGATCAGTCGGGGGTCCCGCCATCCAAGGGGGGGCTGCTCATCCCCATCATCACCGGCGGCCCCATCGCTGTCCCCCTCCTCGACCTGCACAGCTATCCCACAGTCTTTGGCCATGTTGTGCAGGATACAATAGGCCAGGAATATCCCACAGGCCTTTGAGGGGCTGTACTGTAGGGCACCGCCGGAGGTGTCTAGGCATTGGAAGCGTGCCTTAAGCATCCCAAACACCCGCTCAATGATGTTGCGTGTGGCGGCATGTGCCTCATTATAGCATTCTGCGATGGGGTCATGGGGTGCGGTAGTGTGAGCAGCCAGGGACCAGTGGGTATCCACTGTCACCTGTGTGGAGATGGTGGAGATTAGTATCATGTACAGGTCCATATTGCCCATATCCATGTGTCACTACCATGGCACCTGTGGCTTTCCCATCCTTGCCCCAACCTTGCAATTCCTACATGCATACTCACCCACTAGATGTCCTGTGGGGATGTCCCCACTCTCGAATTGATGGCACAGTGCAGATTGGTACCATATGAAGGCATCATGTGCTCCGCCAGGGTGTGTGGCACAGACATTGATGATGCGCCCACTGGCATCACACACCACCTGGCAGTTGACACTCGAAAAACCCTTCCTGTTTCTGTATGCGGCCCCATCGGGGCCAGGTGGCATGCAAATAGCCACATGGGTGCAGTCTATTGCCCCTAGCACGCCAGGCATACGTGCTACCCTGTGGAACTCCTGCAAGTTTGCTGTAC
Source organism: Neoceratodus forsteri (assembly GCA_016271365.2). Taxonomy (NCBI): domain Eukaryota; kingdom Metazoa; phylum Chordata; order Ceratodontiformes; family Ceratodontidae; genus Neoceratodus; species Neoceratodus forsteri. The sequence continues at coordinate 1,205,961,296 of CM057458.1, read as the reverse complement.
GCTCTGCCGCAGTGCTGGGGAAATGGATGTACTCCGCAGCATGTGGCAGCAGTGTGCTGAGGAATTGGGTGAGGATGCGTGATGTGGCTGACTGTGTTATGCCTGTGGTGCCCCCTGTCGGCCTCTGGAAGGTACCCGTGGTGAGCAGGCACATGCAGGCTGTTACCTTTGTCTCCACTGACAGAGCGTGACTCCGTCGTGAGGGTGCCTGCATCACATCACTGCACAGCTCACAGAGCCGCCTCAGTATTGCCCTGTTCAGGTGGTACCGGCCCAGGATCTCTACATCTGTGTACAGCTCAAAGCTGACGCAGGCACAGTACTGCCTGTTGGGGGCGTACCGCTGACGGGCCCTTCCACGGCCATGTCCCCCTGCAGCATGCCTTCTCACCCCCCTCATTACAGCTTCCATGAGGAAGCTGGCACTGTCCATGTCCCTGGCTTGTGTTCCCCCGGCTGTTCTTGCTGTGTTACCCCCGCTGTCCTGACTGCTACCTCCACTGCACCGGGTACACCTACTGGCCTCTGCAGTCTGTGGCCCAACACACCCACCCTTGTCCCTCTTCTCTCCTGTGCACTCCCTGGCCTGCACTCTTTGCCACTGTTGCACTCTCTTTCTCCCTGCCTCATGTGGCTTCCCTGTAGCTTTCTTGCGCCTCTTCCTTGAGCCTTTTTATTTTGGCTCATTTCCGGGGTGGCGCTCCTTCCAGCTCATCCGCTGTTGCGCATTGCGCAGGTCTTTGAATGTCGCATTGCGCTCTTTATGCATGGGTCCACCCCCTTCAGTTGCGCATGCCTTCATTTGCATTGCGCTGTTGCTCAGCATGTGTTCGGTAGCGCAACTGCTTCCCGCTGAATATGGCAGAATGGTGCATTTTTGGACTTGCGCAAGCGCAACCCTATTGCGCATGGCGCAACCCTTTTGAATATCCGGCCCAGGGGGAGTAAAATATTAAGGAAAGTCATTATTAGGCACTCTGACCACATGGGCATGATTAATTCTTAAAGCTAGGAGTGGCTGTTATACCTAGCCCTGCCTGTGATTGTCACAAATGATCCCTATCGCTCCACCTGCTTTCTACACTCCTCCTGTTACTTTTACTCTATCCAGCTCAGCCACAGACTGTCAGCACAGTGCCACTACTGTTCAGTTTTATCTTGACAATGCTCCGTACGAGCTGCCTAAGATTATGCCATGACTGTATTGCCTTGAGTCACTGTATTGTCTGAATGCCTTCATTGTATTAATTGTGCCTACGACGTGGAACCTTTGTAAATGAGCACTTGTGCTCAAAGGTATAATCTGATATTTTAAAATTCTGTATACAGTCTTTTAGTGTTGCAGATCTGAATAGCAAAATCAGCTAAATTACCTTTTTTTCTTTCTCTGGATTTTTTAATTTTTACATAGCCAGTGATTACCTCGGCCCTTACAGCACTATTTTGCTCCACTAGGTATGCAGTTATGATAGTTTACTCTCAACTTATCTCTTTGTTCTAGCTTTCTCTCACTGTCTACTGTCCTTAGTGACATTCTGTGTTTCTTGGAGGACCCTTCAAACTAGTCTTTGGGGCCTCCTACCCCCTCATACTGATATTATTTAGGCTGGAGAAGAGAAGCTGAGAGGGGATATGATTATGGTTTTCTGAATACTAATGCAGAAAGACAGGCCAGAGTATACAAAAATGTTTGGGCTAGTGAATGCAAGCTGAACTAGAAGACCTGCACTCCAAGGGAGGCAGGATACAGGAAAACATTTTAAAGCAAATTGTGCACGGTCACTGCCATGTGGCAGGAAGGGTGAACAAGACTGACCCCAAGTTCCTTCCATCTCCACAGTACTATGTTACTCACTATGCCCCTCTAACTCTAATTAGTTGGTTGCATCTGGGCGCATAGCTTTACGATATTCTTATACCATTTTGGCAGTGTCTGTCCGGCCCTGTGAGATATGCTGTTTGAACAGGCACACGGGGTTAAATGAATTAGCAAATGTCTATACTTCAAAGATTAGTGATCTGTGTTAGCATAAACCAGAGACCCAATGCTGTCCAACTCATGTGTTCAGCAGACCTGATGCTTTGTTTTATGATGTTGAGTTATATATTGTATTTTTCTATTTTTTGGATATCTGTTATTGTATTTAATTGTTTGGTTTATTTTATTGATATTTGTTAGATGCCCAGAGCCTCTGGGAATGGGCGCCCCTATAAATAAAAATTGCCTTGCCTTGCCCAGTGCCTTCAAGAAGTGAAAGTGCATGAGGCTGACTTTAGCCTTTGCTAGGTTAACATACTTTCTTTCTTCATTTTAAACTCAATGGCCCAGATATTCAAAAGGGTTGCGCATGGTGTAACAGTGTTGCACCATGCGCATCCCACTGATGTGCCCTGGCGCGATATTCAAAAGGGGAAAGTGCGCAGCACAAATCCCGATGCGCCGGAGCACATCAGTAATGTATGCAGGCGCAGGTGGGGGGGGCATGCCCATGCATACTCTGCACAGCCCAATATTCAGCCCAGGATGTGCGGAGCCATACATGTGCAACCCCTACCTGCGCCAGCACAAAGTTAAACAAAAAAAAAAGAAGCAAGGGCTGGCCACCCACAGGTGAGCTGCCGTATTACAGGGCACGACACGGCAGCTGCCACCTGTGGGTGGCCACCCGAGCTCCGGCTGCACCTCTGTGGTGGCACCCACCCCCCCATGGCCGACTGCATGCTTCAGTAAAAGGATACATCCTATATCCCTGGTGGTCCAGTGGACTGCTGCCGCCCGATTGTAGGCTTCAGTAAATAAAAAGATAAATCCTATATCCCTGGTGGTCCAGTGGACGCTGCCCTGTCCATGGAGTTAAATAAGTAAAAGTAACCTATTGTCCCTGGTGGTCCAGTGGGCGGCTGCCGCCAGATCGCGGGCTGGTAAATAAAAGATAAATCCTATATCCCTGGTGGTCCAGTGGACCTGTCTGCCCGATCGCGGGCTGAGTAGAAATAAAAAACCTATTATCCCTGGTGGTCAGTGGACCCCCCCACCCCCGCCCACTGTCCCACCACCGCTTCCCCGGTCAGCGGTGGCGGCAGCACCCACCGCCTGCCGCCCGCCGCCCGCCAGCTGACACCATCAGTAGGGCTGTATGCCCATTGGTCCACAGTGTGAGCCAATGGGTGTGCAGCCATACCATCTACACTTTCCAGATATGGAATGGATCCCATTCACATATCTGGAGCTATATGTCGATATGGGCTACTGCAGCACTCGCTGAAGGCAATCAAACGCTCTGTCTGACCTAATCGGTTAGCGGTAACAGGCGGCAGGCAGGTGAGGTGCTGCCGCTCGCCGCTGGACAAGCGACAGCGATGAGATCGATGAGTGGAGAGAGTCGATGGACTACCGGAGATAATAAGATTTCTTTATTCAACTTCAACCGAAGATCGAACGGACAAATCCTGAACCACCCACACGATAATCAGATTCCTTTTATTTCTACTTCAGCCCGCCGATCAGGCAGACAGGTCCACTGGACCACCAGGGATAACAGGTTACTTTTATTTACTTGGCCATGATCGGGGCAGCGGTCCACTGAACACACCAGGATATAGGAGTTATCTTTACTACAGCCCGTGATCGGCCAGGGGATATTGCTGCTCTGGCAGGGGCATCGGTCCCCGACGGCTCACCTGGCAGGCGCCAGGCGCAAGTCGTCCAGGGATCGGCACCTGCAAAAGCAAATGGAGCCATAATGACATGCAAATGGCCCCATTTGCGCCTTGTATACATTATGGCCCCATTTGCATGTCAACTTTTGAATATCGCGGTTGCTGCACCTTGTGCAATGGAACTTCGCTAGCACATCCCATGCTCACTCTGGCCACTGGTGCTGGCACAGTGCCACTGCACCATGCGCACTGCGAATCAGCCGCCAGAGTGGAGTATTCAATGATGCTGGTTGCGTGCTCCGTTGAATGTCGCTGATCGCCCTCTGCGGAGCTGTTGAGCTGCGCCCAGGCTTGCGCCACAGCCTGGCGCAGTTTGAATATCTGGGCCAATGTATATAAACATCTGGGTTTTTTAAAGCTAGAGCTAGCCATGTTTTTTCTTATTTATATTTGATGCTTTCATCACTAGAACTGCCCTATCAGCAGCCTTCACCCAGTACAGCACCCCAGCTTCTCAAGCACTTGCCATGCTCCTTGAACCCTTCGGGTTGCCACTGAGGCCATAACATGGGCAGGGCTGGGAGAGCAATTGATCTTTCTGTGCTTAGGGATCTCCAAGGTAGGGGAGTGGCTAGTCGCAAGAGCCCATGCCCGAGCATAATAAATCATCCTGCTGTCCTAGGGTGTTTTCCTTTGTACTTTCTTCCCCCTCTGCCCACATGAATGCTGGCACACTAGAAACATCAAGTGCCTGTGCATGCCAAAGCATGCCACTGCACAGCACTTGGATGGCATCCACCTCCCAGAATGCATTCCATGGTGCACTGCCACCTGTTGTCACCCAGGTGGAAGTGCGGTAGAAGGAACTATGGCACTCCCTCCCCTATGAAGGAGGGCTGCCTATGGGACAGTCAAGCCTTCCTTCATTTCCAGCCCTTTGGTGTCTCAGACTTGTTCCCAAACCCAGATTACTGGTGCCATGAGCAGTAGCACTACTGCTGCACTAATGGGCCGGCCATGCATGTCTCTTCTCTTTCTCTTTTACCCCTTCTCTTGACCCCACAGCCAGCTCCAACATGCCATTCCCCTACCCTCTTCCTCAACCCAGTGCCAACCCAGGCACTCTGTGGTTTAACCCCCATGGCGGAACCACCTACCAGGCACAGGTCTGATGTAGTTCCCTCTCCTGTCTAGGGGTAAACCACATACAACTTGTTTATAGGGAGGGCAGAAGCATTATCAAATGACAAACTATAGGTCCACAATGGTGGGTAGTATTTCAACACAAAATTCATTACTTTTAACCTAGGCAGGATGGCACAGCCTGGTATATAAGTCCACTTCTTGGGACATAGGTCTTTTTAACCCCTTCCCCTACTGATGGACAAAGTCCACTGATAAAACTACAATTTTAAAAGAGTCACCAGTGTAGTATTTTTTTTCTCAGACTGTGGCAGTTCAAGGGGCTGTGACTAAAATCCCTTTGGGTGCAGTGTTACACATTTAGGGCACACAGGCTGGCTTTCCAGCCCTCAGCTCTCAGAAAGGCACCTTGGCTTGCAGCCCACTGGGCACATTTCTGGTTAGTTTCTTTAAAGTCCAAACATTTCCACATCGAGCCTCTGGCTCAAGCACAAGAGGGAGCTATACTTGGGAAAGACCCCGAGGGAGTGACCCACAATTAAGGGGTGCTCTGGAGGGTGTCTCCATCCTTCATCCGAACAACAGTTCAGTAGAGTTTTCTCACTGAGTGACAGGCTAGCACCTGCTGCTGACAGGGCGTGTAAGGCCACTTCTGGGTTTCCTCCTGTCCAGGCTCACAATCAGGTTAACTCATTCTATTTTGTGTGGCCATTTTTGGGTGGATTAAGCAATGGATGTTTCCGACGCCATATGACAATACTAGTGAAAATGAGTTTTAAGGGGCTGCAGCCTCAGACGTATGAAATCCCCACCAAGATTGGGAAGGTCAGAGAATTAAACTGACAATCACTTTTCGCACACAAAGTGTCACAGTACAAAGTCCTCACAGACTGACTTTCCTTCAGTGTTTACACACTGTTTCCATTTGCTTTACATGAAGGTTCTGGGCAAGCTGTGACCCACCAAGGACTGCCTTGTGAATGGCTGCCACACCACAAACTTCTCCAGGCTGGTGTTTGCTTATTCAGGACTGGCGATCTGGGGGCAGCACAGCACCCTCTGACTAGCTGTCACAGTCAGAGGTAATTGTGGCTTGTGCTGTTGCAGCATGCTCCTCCCCCAGGCAGAGACCCTGACTCCTGCCCTGGAAAGTTAACCCTTTGGAGTCTGGCATTTCAGACAGTATTCTAGAAACATACAGAGTACCTGGGGGTTACACTGATACTACATGGAGGTGGGTCAGCTGGTAACCAAGATTAGGGCAAGGGTGCATTAGAGCTGACATGTGGGAGGAAACAGTTATCCATTTTTTTTTCTTTCATAGATTCTCTGGCTCCTTTGATGCTGTTGTGCAGATCTGTTCACTGATGTGCATGCGTAGATAGTGGCCCTCACCCTTACTGGTCATGTGTGACTCAAACTGTCTGTGACACTATGGTGAGAGGCAATAATGTGTGACATGTTGCTCACCTCCTGGACCTGCAGCATCAGTCACCAGAACAGTGGGAGCACTCTCTCCCTGTCCCCTGGCACTGCACATGCGGCCTCCGGAAGCACTGTGTCTCTGGCTACTGGCATGCAGGGAGCCAAGTCTGGATGTGAACCAGGGTCACCCACATGGTAGTACAACACACTACTTCTTGGCCATCCAGTGGCCTCTTTCTCACATTTATAAATTCGTTTAGTTTTGAATTTCATTTAAAACAGAGCCCTTTGACTCTAAGACCCCTTACCCTTTTCTGATTTTCTGTTTTTCCTCTAGGTAGGACCTCCTTCCTTCTCAAAGATCCCTCTGTCCATTCTGGTGGTATCCTGTCATCCAGTGCTCCCCATCTAACCAGGTGGTACAGCTACAATTCTGAGTCCCCTCAGCTTGTACCCCTGCTGTTGGGCCTTCTCAGGTGTGGGAATATATACTTTGATGGCCTGAGGGTGACTACTCTACCCTTACTTTTGTAATCCTGTTCAGATTCTGAGGGATTGACTTGCCCCTCATTCCAAACACTGAAAGGTGTTGCCCATCTGTTAACCTTTCAGTATCCTGTCTTCACTAGGCAAAAGTTTGTTTTGGGAAGATGCAGTTTTCCTCAAAGTAAAGGAACAATATGTGATCACTGGAGGAAGAGAAGGGGGAAATTGTTTAACCAGGAAAGGCACACTAAGCCAAAGCTTGTTTCTAGGTGTGACCTGGGAGCACAAGGAAGTTAAGTGACTTGCTCAGAGTCACACAGTATGCAAGTGGGGGCTGCGGGATTCAAACCCCGGTCTCCAGGTTTGCAGCTCACAGCGTTAAACCACTGCACTATACTGCCTTCAGGAGGAGGAGCTGATTGTGTGGCATGGCTTAGCATACATTTTGTGACTTTTCCTTTTAAACTGAGTTTATTTTTCATTTTAGAACAACATTGACGAAACAACATACTGTACAAACAAAAAACAAATATAATACTTTCCTGATTCACAGTGTCACAACCCCACTCAGCAGGTGAGGCCCTTTGCTCCCACAGTGCCAACCTCTGAGCGCAGTATTGTGAACAGTTAACAGAACAGGGTAACCCTCCTGTCTGTTTTGTGGGTCCGAATCACCTTTTGTCTCAAGTTCTGGAGGGATTCAAACTGTGAACCTTATGCTAGCATACCCAAATGTACAGGCTCAGATAATTCTGCTCTTTGGAGAATGCCAGATATCTTTTGCCAAGGGCACCTAACCAGGTATACAAAATGAACCCTAAAAACTCTATGAAAGACCTTAGGAAAATTCTTACCTTTTCCCAGTTTGGTATCACCATCAAGCTTTGAACAGTTTAGTCAGCTTTAACTGTCTGTAATTCACATGCAAAAGAAAGAACTTCGAAGGCACCAGGCAGTCTCTTTAAATACAAGAGGTTTACTTAGAAAATGGATAAAAATAGGTAAAATGTACACACAAAATCATATATCACAAAGCATACAATCACTTAAAAGACAACAAGCAAAAAGTACAAACTCCTACCACAATACAGTTAGACTGGTCTATCTAATGTACTGTATTCTTATCTTCTTACAGTGCTCATAATTAGATGTTGTTGCTTCAGAGTCCAACAGGAATGTGTCAGTTGAAAAACACAGAATACAGTTTAAAATGCTGTATTTCAACCCCTTCCATGAGGTCATCTAGCTCCTCCTTCCAAAATATAAAAATTATACAAAACAGGATGTCCTATCAAGAGGTATATTAAATACTGTGAGTTCAGCAAAACTCATTTCCCAAATTATGACACTCTTTAAATAACATCTCCTCTTTGATCTTGAGTAGTTTCTCTTCCCTTGACACTTCAAATGATTTTTTGACTTGGCACCATAGTGATAGAACCGGTTTTCTTCCTCTAAAACGTTATAAAATGGATATTTTAGTTCTTAGCTTCAAAGAAGCACAGCTCATCAACAAGGCCATAAAATGCGACTTCTTGGAAGTTAATCACATTACAGAGCTCTGCTGTTTAACATATATCCTGTCATTTTAACTGAAACCTGGGGGGGGGTATGTCATCCCAGGGACACAGGATGTCTCCTGTGAGACAGGTAACATACCACATTCTATATTACAAACCATAGAACAATCATAACCAGCTGGCCAAGCGTCACACACAGTATTTCTCATTTATGTAAAGTCTCGTCATAGTACTGGTGAAACCTGACAATACACAACTGATATAAATGTATGTCTCCTTTTGATAAGTAAATGCATAACAAACTATTCCTATACAACCACATCATGTTCAGGCCAGGCTGCTGTGGGCATAACATTAGCCCTGACTTGGTCCTACAGTATTTTCTACTTGATCTAGAAATAACAAAGTGGAGCTTTTCCCATTTTTTTCTTATAACTTTTAAGGAGATTTTGAAAGTGGTCACAAATTGTTTCCCAGAAATGTTTCTATTCTCAATGCTGTCAATATTGCTCAGTGCTATTCTCAATATGTTTGGGTAAGTTGATCCATCTAGTGGCATACAATTATCAGGTTTGCTATGGCTGTGATTAGTGTCATGTGGTGGCTCTGATTTCCTGTGAGATTTTCTGTTCCACCCCTAGTAAGCACAGGTCAGGTTTAAAGGCCTCATCCATCCCCAGTAGTGGGTCGAAACTGGTGTCAGTCTGCTGTTACATAGGTTGCAATTTTTTTTTCTAATTCTTTGGTAACCAGGTAAGGCCCAGTAGGCACAGGTGCCTGTTTTTAGGGGCATCCCAGGAGCACTGGGATGGTTAAGTGACTTGTTCAGAGTCACACAGTATGCAAGTGGAGGTAGTGGGAATCAAACCTAGGTTTGCTGGCTGTACCAAGCCCACCCACAGCCCACCACTCCGATCTCTAGGCTGCACCACCATCACACACTCTTGTATGTGTTTCAGAGATCCTATGTGCTTGCCTCGTTTTGTGCATGTAGGGCTATCAAGCGTATGCATCTTATGCAATCTATGCAGGGTAAAGTACATATTATTATTTTGTATTGCACAAGATGCAATTTTGTTTTTATTTTAACTCATCTATGGGCATTTTCCCAGATTAACGGGGTCTCAATATGATCCTTACAGTCAGGAAATTCCTTTAGCCAGTATGGGCATGTAAATTTGTGTTTATTACTTGGAAAGCCTTGTAATGCTTTTTATAATACTGAAATCACATGTTACTGTGTGACCAGCCCTACTATGGATAGATAATCCATGCCATCCAGACAAAAAAAGAAAAAAATACAGTGTAGGTCCCAGTGTCTGTTGCAACATGTGTGTAACTTGCATGAATAAGAATACACTCCAATTGGCTGGGTCATTTCTACATCTGAATAGGTCAAAGTGTATCACTCTGTTCTTAGATATTCAGGGATCTAGGGCTGGATTCACAAAGCTTTCAGAAGGTGCAAAACCTTCCCTTAGTCTCCAAAACTGCCATAGCCATGGAAAACAAGGGGAGATTGTGCTAAGTGCTATTCACAAAAAATGCGCAGCTGCAGAAAAAAACACTAAGGACAGTGGAATAAAGTGCAGCTGCAGAAGTCCCTGAGAAAAAAAAGTGTGAGATAAGTAAGGCACAGCCACTGAAAGGCTATTCTTAGCCAGTCTTTTTCCACAGTTGCGGAAAAAATGTTACATATAGTGGAATGCGGTGTAACTCTCCCTCAGCAAACTGCAGTAGTGCCCCAACAATCGGAATCAATTAAGATAGAGGTGAGGCACAGGTAATAGCATCCCAGATAGTATAGCAGTGGCTGATGTTACAGCAAAAAAAGCACACATTGCCATGATATGGCAACAGGCAACAACCACCAGACCCAGTGCAGTCCATGACGGAGCCTCACAGGCAGTACAGCCTGACCAGCCTACAGCAAGTGCTACCCCCGCAGGCAACAGGAACACCTCAGGGAGAGATGACCAGCAGCGACAGTTGGCTACTGTGGTGCCATGGTATTGCTGGTATCTGTGGTGCTGCAGTGGTCCCAGTTGAGGGACTGGTTGCAGGTCTCTTTGTGTGTGCTGTCAGCTTCATATTATGGCAGCAATGTTAAAGTCTGCTGCTTCAGCTACTGAGTTTTATTATTGCTGTGCCTCTTCAGCCATTTCCACAGCTGTGGATCCGGAGCTGCGGATTCGCAGCACCTGCACAATTCCTGCAGCTGCTAAACTGCTGCACCTGCGGCACTTTTTGCAGAAATCTGCAGCTGCACTGGTTTTCTTTAAGAATACTGCGCAACTGCATTTCTGCACTGCTGCAGGCCTTTTTCCCACAGCTGCAGGATTTTCAGCTTTCTTTGTGAATCCTGCCCCTAGTGTCTTAATGTTAGACTGTGGAAGAAATGTTATGGGTATGGGCTTGCCACCCAAGCTGAAATTGGGGTTCAGTCTCAGTGGTTGCAATGTATACCTCTGGGGAATGTAGCCAAGATGTTTATATATTTATTTCATTTTTATTTACCAGGTAGGTGCACTAAACAATACAGATGCCTATTTTCAGGCATGACCTGAGAGAATACAACAAGTTGTGGTTAAAAGCAAGGAACAGTTATGACAATTATTCAATACATAGTTCAATACAGAATAGACAGCAATGAAGTGCTAGGATAGAAACAGTGACTGGGAGTATTACATAGCTGCTGGTTAACATTAAATGACCATCCCATGGATATTTGTTTGTTTATGAGGTCCTGTAGTGTCGCCATGTTGTGTGTAGCAATGTCTTATGATCTACCCTCCCATCTATAGTGTAAATTTGTATACATTTTGTACCAAACCCTTATTATGGATTTGTACTCTCCCTAGAGTTTCTTAGTGAGTAATGACATCACAGAGAAACACAGTTACCATGCACAAATATTTCATTATAAAATGGCAAGAAAAAATCTAGAAATCTCATTGGCCAAGACAGATCAGCTGACTGTACATTAATTCTCTGTATACGCACAGTCATCCTGGTCCTAAACCACATTACACAATGAGCAGATCAGTCCTCCTACAACCAGAACTATCTTCCATGTCTCCCTACAACCAGAACTGATCTTCCACCACAAACATGGCCACTACCTTTACACTGTAGAAACCTTCAACTGGGCCCAAAAATTAAAATTATCTTAAATATATAAAAAAAAAAAAATAATTAAATGTTGTTTACCAGATTGTCACACTCTCGTTACACACATAAACAAATTAGAAACAATAAGTATTGTTTATAGTTTTCATTACAACTGTTTGTTTGCTAACAGTGAAACATACCCCTTCTATCTTTACTTTCTCATCAAGGAAATCTCTTCTGCTTTCCCTGACAAGTGAGATAATCGAGTCTCTGGCTCCAAAACAGGCCTTTGTTGTCTGTGTGTAGAGTATGTTAGTATAGGAACATTCTGCTAGTAGAACTGAGCAGAATTTTGAATCCCTGTATTCCATGTTAAACATCCCATGATAAACATTCCTTTTCTTGAATGTGGGGAAACACAGAGGGAAAAAAAACAGAATGAAGAAAGGAAGCAATAATACTATAGAAACAAAGAGAAAAGATGGTAAATGACTCACCCTGCTGTTTATTTTTTAGGACACAGCAAGCAGTTCATGATACTGTCAGTGAGTGTTGCAGTTTTGAACCACACTCATGCTTGCAGCACTGGGAAAATGAGAAGCCTCTGTTATGGCTTCCTTTTAGTTTTGTCTAGAGTGAGGAGAATGAAATAAAATAAGGGGGCTATGTGTCACACATAGGATGAGAAAAACAGCATTTGTGAATTATTGTGGCTGGTAGGGGAATATGAAGCTTAAGTGGGCAGGGAGACACAAACTGTATAACATTACTTTAATCTGGCACCAATAAGAGGAAGGACTATTTTATGTTAAAAGCACAGATTCACTTACATTTTTACTTAATTAAAAATGTGTTTAAAAATAAAAACAAATGCTTCTAAAAATAAAGGGGACATTTTATAAGCGCAATAAGACACTCCAGGGTTGTGCATTACGGTGTGCTAACCACACTCCTAGGGACGACTGCCACCGGCCTTCAGCCTCATGCCTAACTACGCTCCTAGGAGTATGGATATCACACCATAATGCACACCCCATCGTGTCTTATTGCTTACTTATCAGCTATGCCAAAATACATGAAAGGATATATTTACTGATCCTGGGAGTAAAAGGCAGCGTCCCTCAATCTGCAGTATCAGGCTTTACTTAAACAAGACCCCAAACTGGTCCTGCATTTATACAGTTTTCATGAGTAGGGCTATTGTTTCAGCTTCCCTTATCTACACACAGAATAAGCAGCTTGTGCTGTTAGACAACGCTGTACCTAACCTTGAGCATACACGTACACATATATGGTCACACGTGTCTTTTTCCCATACTCATCAGTTTGTATTACAAGCAAGCTAATAGACCTAAAGCTGGTACATTTCCATGAAGCTTTCCCTCATAACTAAATTACAGCAGCATGTACATACTGTAAATGGTCACTCAGCAGTTTTATATTGCAAGGACAGCTAAAAGGCACTTAGCACTAGTAGATCATTACTAACACTAATATCATAGCAGTACATGCAGGGGTTTCTATGTTAAACCTCACATTCTGCACTTTAACCCTAAGGCTGCCAACAGAATTAGAACACACAGTAATTCTGGACTGATATATCAGTCTGCAGCACAGCAAGGGTTAATAGTGTTGCAACTGTTTAATAGATTTGCATGAAATTTTGCAAGCACAGTCTCAGAGGATAGATCTCTTGATGTTCCAAGTTTTGTTCCAGTCAGATGTGCACATTTTGAGATGAAGATAGCGAAAAAGTGAAAAAAATATTTTTTTTGCTGTTTTTTGGTCATCACCTAGCGCCCAGACAGTTTGAATTTTGGTCTGAAATGTTCAGGGTAGAAAGGGGTTGGGACAGTGGTGCCTTTCACTGGTTTGGTGACAAAATATTAATCCATTCCAAAGTTATTACATTTTGAAATTCTGGTTCTGATCATTCTCAATACAGTCTTTTGGACAGCTGTTTGGTACAAAAAAAGAATTGATCCATATGAAAAAGAATCCTTTTTCATACGGGGGTATTCCTTTTTCATGAGGATAAAATTATTTTTTGTATGACTGCCATCTTGTTTCCATTTACAAAAAAATATATCAAAACCCACAAAAATTACATCTTGCGTACATAGCAACACATGTAGCTTGCTCATCGGAACCCCACTAGGTGGATTCTGCACTTACTTTTTGGAAAAATTATCCAGAAATGTGTTTTTTGCTTTCATTTTAAAATCATTTTTTGTGACTTTGTTTCCTTTTTTCGTATGGCCACATGAAAAAGGAATTTGGCCTTAAGATAAAGGACCCCTTCATACATAAAAAAGAATTTGGACTTAGTTTAGTTTATTTATTTTACCAGGATAAGGCTCCATTGAGCAAGCTCATTTCCAGGAAGGTCCTGGGTAGGACAGCATACAGATAAATACAAAACAATATATAATAAGAATATAGTACAATATATTCACTTTAAATACAGCTCTAGCAATAGTTTTAACAGTATAATATGTAAGAAAATGTAAGTGGATCTGTACAACATTTAGCAAAGAGGTAATGATAAGTATAATCATATGAAAAAGAATGAATAATTAATATAATAGTTGACATTTTTTTTCTGATTCTTTTTTTTTTGTATTAAGGTATTCTTTTTTGTATAACCCCAACCCCCAAAAAAAACAATCAAAAATGATCCCTTCATATGAAAAGGGATTGGAAAAAAAAAAAAACTAAGTCCAAATTCTTTTTTTTCATATGAAGGGAATCATTTTTCATACGTTTTTTTTTCATTCATATGAAAAAGGATACCTTCTTACAAAAAAATATTTTGGACTTAGTTTCTTTTCTGATTCTTTTTTTTATATGAAGGTATCCTTTTTCGTATGGCTTTCTTGTTCATACAAAAAAAGGATCCCTTCATACGAAAAAATAATTTAGACTTTTTTTTCCCACATTTCAACTTCAACAAGCCATAACTCTGAATATTTGCAGTTAAGGGACAATCAATATATAAAAACAAACGTCTTAATGAGTACTACAAGAACATATAATAACCCCCCCAAAAAATTAGGGAGCATATAAAAAACACAAAAATGAAAACATCAAAATTCTCATAGTGTAACATTGGCAGTTTAACAAGCCATACAATGAAGCAAATAAATTCCTTTTTCACAGAAATAGAAATGCAGGACCTTGCACTTTCACACCAACATGGATGTATGTATCTATGCAGGGATGGAGGAGTATGGCCTGGGGGCCTTGCACTTTCACAGGCAAATGTATATGTTCATACAGGTCCCAAAGGGACCTGCATGAATGAGGATACAATGAAACTATCTTAAAAAGTAAGGAAATTAATTGCAAAAAACTTTATTAATGCATCAGATAGGGTTACTGTGACAAAAATAGGGAAATGTGGTGTTAAGGTTCCCAGCCCTAACACCCCACCCCACCCTGCAGGCAGTAACAGAAAAAAACATTACGGTTTCACCTCTCCTGAGTCTTTGCAAATCAGGCATGGGGTGTCACCCTTAACACTCAGTCTATTCCCTCATACTCTACACATCTCAGCCTATTTACAGATGGAATGGGGTGAAGATTAGGGTTGACAACCACAAGGTACACCCCATGCCTGGTTTGCAAAGACTCAAGACAGGTGAAACCATAATTATTTTTTCCTGTTGCTGCCTGCAGGAAGGGGTGGGGTGTTAGGGTTGGGAACCCTAACATCACATTTCCCTACTTTTGTCACTTTAACCATAACTGGTGCATTAACATTTTTTTGCAATGAATTAGTAATATACATATAGGGGTGCATGTACAACAATGAGTATAGGACAGATCCCAAAGCATATGCTAACAACAGTATATGTACTGTAGTTCAGTTTCTTTCTATTTGCGGTAGTATCAGGGTTAACCCCTGTATTGGGTAGTCCTCATGCCAGAGACTTGCTAGCTTGTGTTGCCAGTTAATAAAGCCTGCTAGTTAATAAAGCCTGCTATATGGCAATTACAGCCTACCTTGTATTTTCATCCGAATGAGTTTGTCATATGCTCTATAGCATGCCTTCCCACTCCGTAAGAAGTACAAAGTAATGCTTTAAGTTTTGTAAACCAGGTATTTGTGACTGGATATAAAAGCTGGGGGAGGATGTTCATCTTAACAATCGAGATCTTGCACCTGCAACACAAGTGGTAGTGCCCTCCAGCATTTATGGTCTAGTTGTACTATATTGAATAGCGAAGATAGATTTAGAGCCATCAAGGATTTGGTGCTTTTTGTGGCTTTTATACCCAAATATGTGATATTATTAGGTGACCATATACCCTCTCCATTTTGTAGGATTTCTGCCTTTAGAACTTTATTGTTGAGGAGCATTATAACTGCTTTATTCAAAAGAAGAAGAAGAATCAGCATTTATATTTCACATCTCAGATGGAGGAGTTAGACAGGGAACTAGCAGGACAGATCAGGAGAACCTGCGAGAAGGGTAGTGTGGTGATTGTGGGAGACTTCAACATGCCAGGAATGGACTGGAGCACCCCAACAACCAGGAACAGAAGGGAGCAGGTACTGCTGGATGCCTTCCAGGACAGCTTCCTGCTGCAAATGGTCAGTGAACCAACCAGGTTAGGAAATACCCTTGACCTTGTGCTGGCAAATGGGGACTTTGTGAGAACTTACGGTGGAGGAACCGCTGTCGAGGGAGTGACCACCGCTCAGTATGCTCACATTGGATGTGGGCAAGGAAGGAGTGGAATCTGGCACAATAGTGCTGGACTTCAGGAGGATGGGGAAGTGGTAAAGGTACCTGGCCAGAATTCAGTCTAGTATGGACACTAACCAAGGCGGGAGCTCATCAAAGCTGGGGATAGTGGAGCAACCAAAACCTGCTGCAAAGCCCAGAGCAAGAAGGCTAGCTAAGAAACCAATCTGGTTGAGCAAGGAGGTCATGGAAAAGGTAAGGAGAAAAGAGCTGCCTTTAGGAAGTACAAGAAAACAGGGAGGGGGAGGGACAGGGAGGAGTACTTGACAGAATTGAAGGAGGTGACAAGGCCAGTAAGGGAGCCAAAGCATCTACAGAACTCAGGCTGTACGAGGCCATTAAGAAAGAGGGAGAAGGACTCTTTAAGTACATCAGGGAGAAAAAGAGCTGTAAGGACCACATAGTAAAGATTAGGAAGGAGGGGTTGGGTGGAAGCAGGGTGCGATAAGGCGGAAGCACTAAATGAGTACTTCTGCTCAGTATTTACTAAAGAGAAGAGGGGTGACACCCAAGGTGGTAGAAATGGCAGAAGCGGGGGAGTGGTGACAGATGGGGAAATCATGGAGAGCAGAGTTCAAGAGGGTTTGAAGGCACTGAGGGTGGACAAGGCGCCAGGCCCAGATGGCATCCACCCCAGGGTACTGAAGGAGCTGGCAGAGGTCCTTGCAGGACCTTGGCAGACCTATTTAATGTCCTCACTACATTCGCGGTGTGTACCTCAGGACTCGGAGGATGGCTCATGGTGCCCTCCACAAGAGTGGCCCCAAGGATGAACCGGGAAACTACAGACCAGTGAGCCTCACATCCATCGTGGGTAGCTAATGGAGACTATCCTGAAGGAGAGGCTGGTGGCCCTCCTACAGGCCAAAGGACTACAGGACAGCAGACAGCATGGCTTCGTGTGGCAGATCCTGCCAAACCAACCTGGTCGAGTTCTATGACTGGGTAACTAGGCAACTGGACAGGGGCCATGCAGTGGATGTCCTGTATCTGGACCTCAGTAAGGCATCGACCCAGTGCCACATGGAAGGCTGGGAAGGAAGTTAGTAGGCACAGGGGCGGTGCAAGCTGGTGAGATGGGTAGGAAACTGGCTGCAGGGAAGGCAACAGAGGGTGGTGGTGGGTGGGGAGCTCTCACACCCAAGGGCAGTGATGAGCGGTGTTCCACAGGGCTCAGTGATGGGACCAGTGTTGTTTGGGATATTCATTGCAGACATATCATGGGACATCAAGAGCAAGATTAATCTGTTTGCTGATGATACCAAGGTAGGTGCAGTGGTGGATGACCAAGGGGGATGGCAGGGGTTGCAGGATGATCTGGCAAAGCTTGAAACCTGGTCAGACACCTGGCAACTGGGCTTTAATGCCAAAAGTGCAAGATGCTGCATTTTGGGATGAAGAACCCAAGGAGGAGTTACCAACTAGGGGGAGTGCAGCTAGCCCAGACAGAGGAGGAGAAGGATCTGGGTGTGCTCATTACAGGGTCAATGAACAACTCGGCACAATGTAGGAAGGCAGCTGCAAAGGCCAACAAAATGCTGGGTTGTATTGCAAGGGGTATATCCTCGAGGAGGGAGGATGTGATTCTGCCACTGTATAGGTCATTAGTTAGACCACACCTGGAGTACTGCGTGCAGTACTGGCGTCCGTATCTGAAGAGGGACATTAAGTTACTGGAGGGGGTGCAGCACAGAGCGACAAAGATGATCAAGGGGCTGGGGGACTTATCATACGAGAGGAGGTTGAAGGAGTTGAACATGTACTCACTGGAGGAGAGGAGAGACAGGGGTGACATGATTGAAACCTTTAAATACATGAAAGGAATAAACAAGATGGGTACAGAGGGGCTGTTCAAAGTAAGGGAGGGGGAGGGCCACCAGGGGCCATGATATGAGACTGGAGCGAGGAAGGTTCAGGAGGGAGATGAGGAGACACTTTTTTACAGAGAGGGTGGTGGCTGGGTGGAATGTGTTACCTGCTGAAGTAGTATGCAGTAGAACAGTGGACTGCTTCAAACGAGGATGGGACAGGACAAGGGGGAGGGTCAATGAAGGGGAAGGGTGGGGCAACTGCAGAATAAGGGGTGCTAGCTGCACATTTGAGCAGACTTGATAGACCTCTAGGCCTTTATCTGCTGGCAAATTTCGTATGTTCGTATTTCATACAAAGTGTATCCCGAGCACTTTACAAGCAGTGCTAGAGTGGTAGTGAAGTGACTGAATGTGTAGTGGTGGCCATATCACACATCAGCACCCACACACAGCCTGGACAATCACATGAACCAGTTCAGGGAAGGGGAATATTTGCCAGGACACTGGCAATGTCCCCTACTCTTTTGCAAAGAGTGCCCTGGGTTCTTTTACTTCCACATAGACACCCACCAGGAAACACCAGCATGGGTAGACGGGACCTCGGTTTAACATCTCATCCAAAGGATGGCACAACCCAGCAGTGGAGCACCCCACTAATACTGCACTCAGATGCCAGCAGTTTAAGTGAAAGTCCAATCCCGGTGTGGGATGAGAACCCATGACCTTCTGGTCCAGAGGTGGATGTGCTACCAACTGAGCTGTGCTGACAACTCTGTTCATGTTGAGTTTATATCCACATTTGTTGCTGAATGAGGTGAGGACTTGTAGTGTTGCTGGGTGGGATTGGGCTGGGTCCTTCTTATGAAGGAGGATGTCATCCATGTAAGCTGATACTACAGATGAGTGCTGTCCCATCTTGATCCCCTGTACTGGTGTATGTTGCATGAGGTGTCTGGTCAGTGGTTCATAATATAAGCTGAAAAGGTATGGGGAGATGGGTACCCTTGTCTTGTACGTCTGGACCACTTGAACTGGTCTGACAGAACTCTGTTACATGACAGTGTGGCTGAAGGGTGGGAACAGAGTAATTGAATCCATTTGAGGAATTTGGTAGTGAATATGAATTGCTGCAGGGTGCCAATAAGAACTGGCCAGGATACCCTGTCAAAGACTTTTTAGTGTCCAGGAACACCAGGGCATCTGGTGTCTTAGCGTATGGACGCTTGAAATAAGATGAACCAGTTTCCTCGTATGGTCAGAAGCCACACTTAGGCCACCTATCCTATGAAGAAAGGTTGAGAGATCTGAACATGTACCTCTGGAGCAGAGGAGGGAGAGGGGACATGATCGAGACTTTCAAGTACCTTGAGGGTATAAACAGGGTGCCAGAGGGAGCATCTTCAAGATGAAAGGAAAACTGAGGACAAGGGCATGGCCTGCAGGTGGAGGGAGGGCAGTTCAGGGGTAACATTAGAAAATACTATTACACAGAGAAAGTGGTAGAAAAGTGGAACAGACTCCCAGAGGCAGTCATTGGAGAGGAAACAGTGGAGGGATTCAAAAGAGCATGGGACAACCACATGGGAGTGTTAAGGGGGAGAGGCACAGGTCCAAGCAGATAGCTGGGCAAATAGGCAGACTTGGTGGGCCTAGTTTGGTCCTTTTCTGCCATCACACTTCTATGAATCTATGAATCTATGAAAACCCTGTATGAACCCAACCTATTCCCTACCTATTAAACAGTCACCATACTTTACTTACTCCAGTCTCTAGCACTTTCAGTAAACATTCGATGACTATATTCGGATGGAAATAAGTTTATAGTTCCTATGTTCAAGTGGTCTTTTTCAGTTTGGGGCATTTATTTTTGGAAAACTGGTAACTGGGAGAGGCACATTGAGCTAACGCTCCATTTCCAGGAGCAACCTGGAGGAGGGGAACAAAGGAAGAACAGCAGTATAATGCACTACAAGTCAGTTAAACAACATTCAATAGAATAAGTTGGCACAACAGTAAATAAATACAAAATAGATTGGTATTATTGTGTAGTCACAGCTCAATAAGAAATGCCTAAATATGTGCAATGGTAAAAGGTAGGCAATGCATGGCATTCAAATACAATGCTGACAACAGGCAAGAGACCTACCTATAGGACATGCTTATGCCTGGTCTTGTGCTGGAGGGAAGAACAGAGGTAATGAGGAAGCAAACCCAGTAGGTGGTGTCAGGACCCAGCCAGATGCCTTACTAAACACAGTTAAGGCTTGGGCTGGGGAGAAGTCAGGAGGATGGGTAACAGGAACAGGTGGGGTGGGGTTCAAGTTTCAACTTGTACCTGAGGGGCCCGGGGGGGGGGGAGGAGGAGGAGGAGCAGAGTATGATGATGAGGATGACAAGAGTTTCCAGGAGTGTAGGGCTTATATCACCTACCTCACAGCAGTGGTTAAACAGGGTCACTAATTCAGGTGCCAGTTCAGTTTTGAGTACCTCACAGTAATTTAGCAAGAAGCCATCTGGGCCTGGGGCCTTGTCTGGTATTGGAGAGAGGATGGCCTGAGACCCTTCTTGTGTTGTAAATGTTTCCATCAGTTTGTTGATTTTCCACTGGTCTAGTTGGGGCGAGTTCGACCTGTCTATGAAGTCCTGAATCGACCGAGAGGGGGTTGGTGGGGTTGTGCCTTCTGTACGTAATTTCTCAAAGAATGCTTTAAATTCTTTGGCTATTTCCCTTGGGCAGTAAGTATTCAGTAGTCTGCAGTACTGTGAACAGCTTTTATCATTTTAGCAGTTTCTTCTTGTTTGTCTCATTGCCAAGATCCAGCCCATTTTCTCTCCCTGCAGTATGCATGTATGTTAGCTTGGCTCAGAAGATAGCATGCTCTGCCTGTTCCTGATCAGGTTCATAATATTTTTCTCACTCCTGGCCCAGAGATAGCCACTCTTGTTCTGCAGAGCTGGGGTTTATGTGTCTCTCTTTCTCCCTTATGTTAGATAGCAGCTCTTGAGCCTTTCTTTTTCAAACTTTTTCTGTTGGTGGCTAACTGGATCAACTCACCTACAAGGGTGCATTTGTACCCTCCCAGATAGTCTTCACACTTATGGTACCATCAACATTCGACATTTTCTATAAAGTAATTGGTGAAGCATTGGTTAATTTTACTTAAACATGAGTCATTCTTTAGGAGATGATTATTCACTCTCCGTTTTTGTCCACCTCTGTCTAATTTATGTGTCTGAGAGAAAAGAGGACTGGGACGTAGTCTGAGATAACAAGGCTTTGCATCTCACAGCTATTTATGTCAAATAGGAGGGGTGCACTCATTAGTTTGGTCCAACCTAGAGAAGGAACCCATGGGGGGAGGAGTGGAAGTTGTAGTCCCTTGGTGATGGATGGAGTGTTCTCCATACGTCAGCCAGACTTGTGCTGTCCATAAGGTCTTGTATGACTCTCTGCAAAAGTGAAAGGCCCTTTCTGATCTCTCCCTGATCAATCACCTTGGTTGCCAAGTGTCGGATTCCAGTCTTGTATGATTACATTCAGGAGTGTGGCATGTGTTGTTATGATGTTCAAGAGATGTGTAAAGAAATCTGGGCTGTCTGAGTTTGCACCATAAATATATCCCAGCAACATTTTCTGTGTCCTTACTATGCCCTGTATGATAATATATCGGTCCTTAAGATCTGAATGCTCCCGTAGGAGTTGAAGTGGAAATACCTGGCTTTTCAGTATTGCAACCTCTGACCATTTGTTACTGTTACCTGCTCCACAGGATCCCCAAGTGCGCTACCTAATTTCTATGAAAGAAGTTAACGTTATTGGTGAGGGTAGTGTGTTTCTTGAGAATTGCATTCCCAGTTCTCAGTGTTTTTAGGTGTCTCAGGACTTGCATCCTTTTTTCCTTAGTTTGGCCCTCCCTCAATGTTCCAAGTAACAAATTTCAATTCAGTCACTGCCATGATTGGGGATATTCACCATACATGGAACTTAGGATTCCCAATACGTTGTAAGCAAATATACCCTCCTCCAGGGCACACATCCTCATTGGAGACCTAGGTTTCAAGCTGTAAGTGATCCATTCAATAAACCTGTATAACTGAATAACAAGCAGAACTGTAGCCACAGAGCTGCGACTGGCAGCTCCAGTTTAACCTCATAAAACCAGTAAAACACATTAAACCAAGAAAAAAAAATGCATAAGTAAACCTTATGAACCATTCTTGTTGAACTGTCCTCACTTCTCTCAATTCTCAAGGGAATCACACAGTTCAGGAAAGCACACACTCTTGGGTGTAGGATCTGGGGTGCCACAGAGAGAGAAAGAGTACTTCTAGGGCAAGGCAACAAAGCAAGAAATCAGCAGCACGCCATGTCTGGAGATGCACTGGCACCACGATAGAAGATACCACTCCAAATCACGTCTGTAGGTAAATACAGTGACAATGCAAAAAGTGCTAATGCAGATCTATCATGACTGTAGCTACCCTAGTGCTCCACTCAGACAGAACCTTGTCAGGGGCCCCCTGATGAAGCACTGTCTGAGTGAAGTGCTAGGGCAGCTGCAATTGTGATGGGTTTGTGTTAGCACTTTTTGTATTGTCACCGCAGTGCAATAACTTAATAAAATTACTTACAGATGTGATTTCAAGTGGTATGTTTTATTGTTGGTGCTGTCTCCAGTCTCCATGGAGTGCTATTGTTTTCTTGCTTTGTCCCATTCTCAAAGGGGGGAGTGGAGGATAGACCCATGGTGGCGTCTCTACCACATGGCTCTACCAGGATTGTAAAGGTGCACAGAACAGAGCGTACCTTTATGGTTCCTAGGAACCCAAGCGCTATTAAAAACATCACTAGCAATCCGATTTGCAAGTTAGTTGCTTACTTGATTAAACTGGTGCCTCTGGATCTCATGTGCGATACAGAGAATATATCCTGTAGTTGTCAGGAGTGGCATCTGCACTTGCAGGTGCATGGTAATATCCTGCAGCCAATTTGTCTGTTTTTTTCTGTGTCTGAGTCCAGGGTATTGCTACTACTTGCCATACCTGCTGTATCCTAGGAGGAAAAGGTACCCAATGCCATGTTGCAGTGAAACAAAGTTGGCACACTTGAATCCCACAAATGTAAGACTGCAGCAGTTAAAGCTATTTCATTACAGTTTGATAGTTCATGTGAATAGATGGACTCAGTCAATTACAAATAGATGCATTGCCATCTTCACCCACCATAAATCCATAGTACTGCCCATGATTTGATGTGTCACAGCAGAAGAATCAGTTCTAGTGCTTTTAAATGCAACCACCTGTCAGTCAGTTCTTATTTTTTATTGTTTTAAAGTTCAGTGGTGACAGCATGAACCCTGTTAAGGTCACTTTTGTAATCCTGCTGTGGTGTTTTCAGTCTTTCTGCCATCTGTTGGAGTATCCCCACCCACATCATGTGATTGCCTTTGCAGGATTGCTTACTCTGCCTGCAGTGATGTGATAGTCTTACCTGCTCATTCCATCTTCTGCTTGGTCGCCATGTTGGCAGAACTGGTATTTCATTTATTGTCCCCCAGAAAAGCAATAAATACTGATTGTAACACGGCACTATTGACAGCAGTAGCAGGGTACCATGATAGGCAAGATGGTATCACGTGGTTGCAGAGCAACACGGCATTATGAGACGATAATGCCATGTTTCTCTTGCAGTAGCCACTGGATGCAAAATAGCACTGTGTCAGCCCTGACGCCGGCCAGAGAAAGACCACACAGGCAGCGAGGAGCCAGAGAGTAGCATAGGGATGGAGCAGGGACAGGTACAGAGGAGACACATAGGCAGAGAGACGTAGTGAGCCTGAGGCACTGTAGTGAGGAGGCAGATGGCAGTGCAGTTTAGTTTAGGGGGATGCATCAGAGGGTGCGGCACAGTGCCCGGCAGAACAGAGCACAAGACATCAGGAGGGAGCACCAGCGAAGCACAGATCCACTCATCCAGAATCAGAGCAACAGACCGAGGCAGGAACCAGCGCAGGGGGTCTCGCAAGAGGAGCAGCCACATCCGGCTCCGCATTCAGCTGCCACAGTGTTGCCGTGCACGGTACTGTGATCTTTACTTACGGAGTCACAGGGAGCCACGGAGAGTGCACCGGACATGAGCACTAAGGGAGGAGAGGTAGGGAGCCAGACTGCGGTGAACGTGGCGGGCAGAGCGGCGCAAGGACTGTAAACACACCCACTGAGTAACGCCACCGGCATGCAAATGAGGGACTCCCCAGCCACGCACAGGTCTCAACCAGGCGAACCACGGTCCTCCGAGGCAGGCTGTGAGGGAAACGGCCGCTCCGAGACACGGAGATCTCTCGAACGGCAAGCTAGCAACTGTATCCCCGTGATACCGAAGCAGTTTTCACCCACATCTGTATGTAAGAGAGCACTGTGATCACATCTGAAAGTAAGATTGAAGATCACACAAATTTCTGCACTTGCCGTGTCCGTATTCTGAGTCAATTAGCACACTGTGTGGCCTGGACCAGTACCGGTTGTCCGTGATAGCAGCGCATTAATCCCGCTGAAGGTGGCATCTAGGGAGTTGATATGGCTGGGGCCGCCGCCGGCCTCCGGCCCGTCACAACGGCCCCAACCATGCATTAACTCCCCATTAGATGCCACCTTCAGCGGGGATTAATGCTTACGTGATTCTTTGTTTTCCAGCTGTATTTGGAACTGGAAGTAGGTAGATGGACAGGGTATCACATCAACACAGTGCAGTAATAACAGCGTGAGCAGTTCAGCGCATCAATATACGTGCATATCCTTTACCGCTAATGCCACAATACAGCGTAAGGCACTAGCAGCGCGAGTTCGGCCAATCCCGTTTTGCGGTTTTAATCATTGGCACAGAACTTTCACTTGACTGTACAAAACTTCTCTTGTCACTAATGTTGCTTCCACTGTGCTCCCACACAAGCTGGCTGCAGTAAAAAAAAAAAAAAAAAAAAAACTATTTGAGAATATTTACCTTCTTGGTGTGGTTTTGATCATTAGCACAGAACTTTCACTAGACCATACAAAACTGCTCTTTTCACTTTGAAATACACTAGAGCTGAACATGTTAGCTGATAAAAAAAAATGCAGTACACAAACTGAAAATGGGAGTGCGATCACTGTCACTTTGCTTCCACTCAAGCTGGCAGCAGTAAAAAACAAAGAATGTTTATTTGAAAACATTCACCGTCTTGGTGGGGGTCAGAACTGCAGCACAGAGCAGTCTTTTTTTGCCAACATTTGGTCGCTGCTTAGCATGTACTTTTGTGTGATTATTGTGGATGCACGGGTGAGGGTGTGCGATTCTGAATTTATTCATGTGCAGCAATCTAAATGTATTGTGACTGATGAGAGGGTTTATGTTTGTGTTTGCTAAGGGGGCTGGATTCCAAATTCCAAATTAAATATATAATACAGTGAATCCAGTGGCTCGCTGAAGACTGCACTGTTACCAGCTGTGGGGAGGGTGGAAGTCAGATATCAGTGGCTTTGATAAAATGCGATGTATTACCATGAGATGAAATTGTAATGTGCAGTTTTGAGTTATGCTAATTGACTGCTCTGGTATTTACTGCAATGCATTTTCTTGCACATTATTGACGTGGAGCCAATGGACAGAGATGGGGATGAAGTGGTGCACACAGCAGATGACTCCAGCTGTGGAGAGAAACACCACAGTAAGAAGATGAATGAGTCTGGCACTGTTTCTATAGGTGGCCATTGGACATCTTGTGTGAATTAAGCGTGATACCAGTCTCAGTGGCTCAGTAGGAAGCATGCTCACCTCTGGGGCTGGAAGACCAGATGGTCTTGGGTTCTAGCTCCACACCAGGCACTTGTGTTAATTGCCATATTTGACACTGTAGTGCAGTATGAGGAGGTGCAGTCTTTCAGATGAGGTGTTAACCGAGGTCCCTTCTGCCATCTCTGGTCACTGTCCAGGTGGAAGTAAAAGATCACATGCCACTTATTGATGAAAAGTAGGGGAATTTTATTGAAAAGAAAAGTTCAACAGAACCATAACAAATACATCATAATTCTACTCTTCAAAAATGAACAGTTTTCTACTCTTCAAAAATGAACAGTACAATGTACCTTATTAACAAAGAAAATTATTTATTTATTTAGGTTTTGTTGACCGGGTAAGTGCATTAGACACATTAACAGAAAGTAAAATAAAAAAGTGCACTTACACTACTGGCAAATCAAAAGAAAAGAAATAGCTCAGTCATGTAGAAACATGAACAAAACCTTGCTGTGTACATTACCGAAATCATGGAAGTAATTGAGGGGAATCTCATGCCCACATATCTCAACCCCCACCCTGTAGAGCACTCCCCACTTCATTTTGTCCACTTGTTCCATACCCATTTCATGTAGGAAAATGTAACAAATAAAGACCTTTGCACATAGAAATTAGTTCCTTAGATGATACCCTTTCCTGATCATGTCTATATACCTCTATTAAAGCTGGTTCATACAACCTAGCTAACGGTACGCAAGACATTCTGAGTTGTCTTAGCACCAAACAACATCTCGCTTACCACAGATAACATTTATTTAAAATTTACAAAAATTACAATTAAGGTACTGTTACTATACTTCCTTAACTGTTGTGGAAAGTCACTTAGAACCAAACACTCATAGGTGATTCTTTCCAACCAGGAAGCTGCCATCTCCTTGCTAAAATTTCCAAGAACTTATGACAAAATTACGCCTAATAAAAGTGTTCCATGGTTATAATAGCTATCATTACAGTCTGGATATGGGCATAACCTCTCCTCCAGAGATTTGTTCTAATAATTCTCACTGACATTTAACCTGCCATTGGATCAAGGCCATAAAATGTCTCACATCTTAGGTGAAACCTTCTTGTCAGTTAATTGTGTCACAACTATGGAAGCTTTTGAAAGCCTACAATGTTTAAATTTGGGTTCCTGTGGACATATGTGACACATTATAACCCCACACAGTTGTTTCTCAACAAAGTTTCAATTTGCAATTTAGTGATTTTACATTGAAACAATTTTGTAAAGAAGGAATAATGTGATCTGAGAGTTGCAAATGTTGAATAATAGTTAAGGGATCATCTTGCCAAACCATAAGAAACTGTCCCAGATATCCCTGAACCCAAAGTATCTTTACCGAAAACCTGGGGCAAAATCTATTTCAGAGTTCCTGACCAAAAGTGTGTGGAAAACACCACTGGGTTGATCATATTACCCCATCTTTATCACAGGGCAGAGATGTCATCTCCTTCTGACTGGGTACAAGCAGCTCCTCAGAACATTTGAGAAAATATGCTCAAAAGTCTAGTTTCTAAATTTAATGGGGAGGAAAAACATAACTTAAATATTCAACAGATAATAAACACTGTTTTCTGTTTTGCTAATCACCAAGATTTTCACCTGTTAACTTCTTGTGCACAGGTGAATATTCTGTCAGATCAGTTTAATTGGGCCATGTCTGCTGGACCAAAGTTTACCCACACAGAGGGCCCTATCAAAGCAGGGACAGCCCGCACAGGCCACAAAGACAGAGTGTGTAGCACACTACGTCTATGCGGTGCACAGGATATGCACAGGTGGCATGCACAAACCAAGAGCAGTGTTGTGCACCCACAGCTTCTGCAGATGTGCGTGTATGCGCGGCATGGAGTGGGTGGAGGGGCAGGGCCATGCAGTGTGCAATGCGCCCCTCAGACATGCGTGCACAACTGCCAACACATCAGGAAGGCATGTGGGACCACATGCACAACACCACACCAGGGTTAGGGCTGCCGTAAACTCCCAGCACACAGTGCACAGTGCACAGGCCGAGATGGGGCTGGGTAGGGAAGAACCCAGGCATAGGCATGGTCACACACCCTTGCTACAGAGCGGCCAACACACAACACAGCATGGGGGACAACTGGCCAGGCATGCCTCACACCACCCACACCAGGTCTGGTCCACCAGAATGTGACAAGCCTGTGATCTGGTGATGGACACACTCACCCTCAACCGCCTGACCGACCCTTACAATCAGTGATGCCCTGGAAACAGCCCCAAACCAGACCACTGCCTCCCTGTACAAGATGTGTATGTGACTGCACAGTGTAGAGTGTAAGTACCTATAAATGCCACACAGGAAGGAAGCAGACATGTCCGTGCCCCAGAATATACATTCCATACTAACCACCTGAACCTTGCTGCAGAATGGATGAATACTATCGTGTGTAGGATGGGTCCCTGACACTGGGTTGCTGTCCCCGAGTGCAACAAGCCAGTACCCTGAATCATGAGCCAATAGGCTGATAAGCATGCACACCACACAGGGCACCCCCCTCAGCTGGACACTGTGCGATGCCAGCAGGAACAAGCATTTGTCAATGCCGAATGTTGATTGCGTTGTGTGTTGAGCTCGCTCACTGCCCCTCTGTCACTCGCCTCAGTCTACTTCTCCCAGTGCTGCAGGCTGCTCTTTGTACTGGGCTCTGCCTGTGTTGGCACCTTGTTCTGCCCACTAAGAAATCTGTAGCTGTCCCGACAGAGCTCTGTTGAGGTCGCTCACTCCCTGTGTCACTCACTCATTCTGTTTCTCCTGACACTGCAGGCTGCCCTTTGTACTGGGCTCCTGTCTCTGTTGGCACCTTTTCTGCCCACAAAGAAATCTGCAGCAGTCCCAACAAAGCTCTGTTGAGCTCGCTCACTCCTCTTCTCTCACTCGATCATTCCGTTTCTGCCAGCGCTGCAGGCTACCCTTTTCTATTGGGCTCCTGCCTGCATTGCCGCCTTCTTCTGCCCACAAAGAAATTTGCAGCAGTTAAAATAGAGCTCCATTGAGCTCGCTCACTCCCCCTCTCTCACTTGCTCATTCTGGTTTTCCTGCCACTGCAGGCCACCCTTTTGTACTGGGCCTCTGCATGCATTGCTGCCTTTTTCTGCCCACAAACAAATCTGCAGCAGTCCCAACAGGGATCTGTTGAGCTCACTCACTCCTCCTCCCTCACTCGCTCGTTCTGTGTCTCCTGCCGCTGCAGGCTGCCCTTTTGTACTGGGCTCCTGCCTTCATTGGCGGCTTGTTCTGGCCAGAAAGAAATCTGAAGCAGTCCCGACACAGCTCCATTGAGCTCGCTCACTCCCCCTCTCTCACTCACTCATTCCGTTTCTGCAGGTGCTGCAAGCTGGCCTTTTGTACTGGGCTCCTGCCTGTGTTGCCACATTTTCTGCCCACAAAGAAATCCACAGCAGTCACAATAGAGCTCCATTGAGCTTGCTCACTACCTCTGTCCCTCACTCATTCTGTTTCTCTTGGCGCTGCAGGCTGCGCTAGTGCACGAGGCTCCTGGCTGCATTGGCACCTTTGTCTGTCCACAAAGAAATCTGAGCTGTCCCGACAGAGCTCCGCTGAGGTCGCCAGTCTCTCTCTGTCACATGCTCATTCTGTTTGTCCTGGTGCTGTAAGCTGCCCTTTGTACAGGGCTCCTGCCTGCATTGGTGCCTTTTTCTCCCCACAAGAAATCCTCAGCAGTCCTGATAGAGCTCCTGTGAGCTCACTCAGTCCCTCTGTCTCACTCAGTCATACTGTTTCTCCCACTGCTACAGGCTGGCCTTCCTACATGGGCCCCTGCCTGCATTGATGCCTTTTTCTGCCCGCAGAAGAACCGCAGCAGTCCAGACAGCACTCTGGTCAGTTCACTCACCTCTCTCTCTCTCACCTCTCTCTCTCTCTCGCTCTGTTTCTCCCAGTGCTGCAGGCTGCCCTTTTGTACTGGGCTCTTGTGTTGGGGCCTTTTTCTGCCCACAAACAAATCTGCAGCAGTCCCGACAGAGCTCAATTGAGCTCAGTCACTCCCCCCTCTCACTCATTCGATCTTAATCTGTCCCAAACACTGATTTCCCACAATGACTGTGCTATTCTCCGGCAGGAGTGCAAAAACATATTTTAGCCAGGATGTGAAAAATGACAGCTGTACTGTTCATAAGGAGGTGAGAAAAAATGCCTCCGTTGAAAATGTAGCATGAAAATATTACACATTTGCGAAGTTACAAGGGTGCGTGGAAACAGTTCAACACATGCTTGTAACACAGTCATGTTATGGAGTTTCGTCACCAAATTTTCAACATAGAGATTTTAGACCTCTGCTCATGAACAGTGCCACTGTCATTTTCTTAATCTGTCCAGAACACTGATTTCACACAGCGACCGCAAGATTCTGTGCCGCAACTGTGAAACCACATTTCAGTCAGGATGTGAAAAATGACAGCTGTACTGCTTGTAAGGAGGTGTGAAAAATGCCACTGTTGAAAATCTGGCATGACAATATTATAAATCTGCGAAGTTACAAGGGTGTGTGGAAAGTGTGCAACGCACACCTGTAACACAGTCATTTGATGGGCTATCATCACCAAATTTTCAACATAGGCATTTTAGGACATCTGCTCATGAACAGTATCACTGTCATTTTCTTAATCTGTCCCGGACAGTGATTTCCCACAGCGACCGCTCTATTCTGTACCAGAAGTACGAAAACACATTTTGGCCAGGATGGAGAAAATGACAGCTGCACTGTTCATAAGTAGGTGTGGGAAAATGGCAATGTTGAAAATCTGGAGTGAAAATATTATAAATTCGTGAAGTTACGAGTGTGCATGCAAACTGCGCAACGCATGCTCATAACACAGTCATTTTATGGAGTATCATTACCAAATTTTCAACACAGGCATTTTAGGACCTCTACTCATGAACAGTGTCATAGTCATTTTCTTAATCTGTCCCAAACTCTGATTTCCCACAGTGACCGCACTATTCTGCGCCAGAAGTGCAAAACACATTTCCGCCAGGATATGAACAATGACAGCTATACTGTTCACAAGGAGGTGTGAAAAATGGCAATGTTGAAAATCTGGTGAAAATATTGCAAATTCAACGAAATTCTGAGAGCATGCGTAACAACTTTCATGGCCCTGCAAAAAACAGTAATGTTTTGATGCTTCACCAAATTTGCAACATAGACTTTTTGAGAGCCCATCTCATGAACATTGGCACTGTCATTTCATTAATCATCCCAAAAGGTGATTCTGCACAGTGACCGGAAATCACCTTCGGGCCGATTAACGCCATGACAGTTCAAGAATCCATGAGGAGGGATCCCAAAACCCCCATGTTGAAAATTTGGTGCCAAAATTCCAAATGAAATGACTGAGATATGCATTAAAGTTGGAAAAAAACATTTATTCCATTATACAGCTTACCGGCATTTCCTCAGTTCGCGGTCGGCTTTGAAGAGTGCAGACGTGTTACCGGTCCACCAAAGATCGTCGCGCTGAGCTCCGGAGGTAAGTATGGGGTGAGAGGGGTGTGGGGAGGCAGGGTGGGCAGTGGTTGGCGGGTTGTGGGAGGGGGGCAGGAGACCGAGAACAGTTTTTCACAGGGTTAAAAAAAACGTTGGGGACAGTTTTTATTTCACAGGAGCATGTGGCACACTGGGGTGGTCTCCTCAAGCCACCAGACTCTTTCTTTTGGGGACAGCAGTAGCCGACGGGGGATTGGGCACCCTCGTTGGCACACAACAAAAGGGGGGGGGGCTTAGATTATGCAGGTAGGTAATAACACTGGCACTGATAAAGCATCTGTTTTTTGATGTGAAATGTTGATGGTGTTTTGGGTGTTGCTGCCACTTTGTATACCCACTATTTTGTGGATTTTACTGTGATTTTTTAACAATAAATAAGCAGTTTTAGTGTGTCCTAACTTTGTGGACTGTTCTTCCATAGTAAAACTGTAGAAGCCCACGTTTCTGTGTGTTTTGCTTAGATTATAGACAGGAATTGGACACTCTGGCCGGCAGATAATAAAATTGGGGGTTGGTTACAGAATGCCAACGGGAGTGGGCTCCCCATCAGCAAAATCAACATTGAGCACTGAAGCCAATGGGGATTAGGGGCCCTATCGCAAATAAACACAGTGGGGATTATATTGTTGATGAACACGGTGGCAAGCCACCGCCATGTTCACAAACAATATCAGTATTTCTAGATCCGCCCTGCAATGACGGGTCTCTCCCTCATTGCAGCAGATGGCTGACGCTGCAATGACGAGGGCAGCCCCTGATTGCAGCGAAGCACTTTCACAAGTTGGTGGCACGCTGGGCTGAACTAGTGTCAGCAGAAGCATGCCATGGCATTGGGGAAGCGGAAGCCTTGCAGGCTGTGGGGCATTAGGCCACAACAGTGCCATGCCTCCACAACCTGCTTCTGAGAAAGCTGTCCCAATATGTTTCTTGTGCTGCACACTATCAACATAAAAATGGCACCAACACAGATGATCGGGCTACCATATGTTTAATATAAGCTTAGTGTAACAGGACTAGCATATCCCCATGGCATGGACTTCAGTCCTCCCCCTCAGATGAGTCACCAGAAGAAGCCAGAGGGTCCCTATTAGTCGATCGGTTGCTTTGATTTATTACAATCGCAACTGCAAGTGGTATAATAATGTATAGAAATATCACCCCCATAAAACTCAATAGGGTGTGCACATGCAGCCTTTGTTTTGTGACATCACAAAACAGGGCTGCATGGGCCAGCATGAGGGTATGGCTTTGAGTTCGGGAAGTCTGTCCTTTTTTCTCAGCTGTGGCAAAAAAAAGAACTTATGGAGGATATAACTTTTTATACAAGGAGCATTTCAATGAGGGATTTCAGCAGCAAACACCTGGCCAAGTCAGTTATCAACCACACTGAGGGGAGCAGCTAATAGGAAGCTGCTCTTTAAGCTTTGGCAATTGACAAGACCAGGAGTGTTCTGGTAGCGTTGCAGTAGCTGTTTCACTTTATCTTTTTTCTGCCAAGTTGTTTTGTAAAAGGATTTTATGCCATCCCTGGCAGAGCTACTAAAATTCAGTCAGATCTGTGTTTAGTGCCACGCATTCGTGTGACTTAAAAGCTAAGTGCTTGCCGACCTTATTGACAAACTAACCTTGAGTACTACAACTTGAAGTGGCTCCAGAGACCTTTTTATTAAAGGCAGCTAATTTTTGCACCGAGGCCAGTAACAAATAAAGCCATAGTGGGCTCTGACAAAACTTTATTTCACTGAGCCTTTGGTTGGATCTGATGTTTTGCTGGACTTTTACCAGCTTGCCTATGATATCTGCTGATTCAATGGAGGTATTTTAAAATTTTAATTTTATTTTATTATTGGCTTGTATATAGAGTCACTATTAATTAGAGTATTAGGGTTATAAGCAGTGTCTGTGACATACACTCTAAATCAACGCAGTCACTGATCTAGCTGACTTAGCTGTTATAGTTTTATAATAGTGCACTAGTTGTATTTAGTGCCAGTATTGGAGTTTGATATTTAACAAATATTTTGGAATCTCCTTTTATTCTAAGGAGGGTGGAGGTCAAGCCCTCCACTATAGATTTTACTTTATTTCAATTTTTTACAGCCTTGGACTTTAAGAGAAACTTTGCACAGGAACATACATTGTGCCCACAGTGGTCCTGGGACTTCCTTAAAAGGTGGCAATGGTTTTAGTACGGTTTGTACCAGTGTTGGAATTATGGGGGGGCTTGCCAGGGCTTGGCCCTGGTAGCTCACACATCACTGCCATTGACTTATAATGGGAAGGGGGCTCAATTTAAAAATAGGACCCTATGGGCCCCTAGCTCCCAAAGATCATAAAAGTGTAATTCCAACACTCAGTGCTAACTGGAAACCTAAGATCTACGTTGATCTCTGCATGAGGGTGCAGAAGTGATGAAGTAACACTACTGTTTCCTACTCTGTGGTGGATGCTTTTCAGCTGACATCTTCAACTAGTAGCAGAAGCAGAAGATCCAGGTTGGTCAAAATTACAGTCATCCTCTAAGGACTACATCATTATTATTTTGTTTTGTATTATTTGTATTATAACATTATAGTATTGTAGTATTGCATAGGGGTATAAAGTGGCAAAATGAGAACTAGAAGGAAGAAGATTTCTGGGGAGACTACATCTCCCAATCAGACCCCTCATAAAATGAAAGGTGGAGGTAAAAGAGTAAAAATTAAGGTAGATGGAAATAAAACTAACAATCCTCTCCTTAAGGGAAAAGTAAAAACTAAGGGACAAAAGGAAGAAATAGCACCAAAAGTTACAGGTCAAACTTTAATTACCAAGCATTTACTTAACAAGAATGATAATTCTTTGGTGCTCACTTCAACTCCAAAGATTATTTCAACAGTTAAGACACCTCAAAAGGAGAACTCAATTATAGTGATTGCTGACAGTGCAAAACTTGATAAATTCTATGAAAAATCACCCATACTTGATTTTAATCATTCAGCATAGACTCTCTCTGGCAATGTCACCCAAACTTCATATATATATATATGTATATATAAACAAACATCAAGTCTTTGCTTTAGTCCAGAAATACCAGAAGTAACAGAAATTCCACTGCATGATATTAGGTATCAACACTCCTCTTGGCCCACATTACATGGGTTTATCCTATTTTGATGAATCCAGTGTTGGATTATTTGAACCAATAGGGTCTGAATTTAAGGAGATAAGAACAGTACTAGATAAAACCATAATTGGATTAAAGGAAATTTCTGATAAGGAAAAGCATATGGGGGAGTCTGCTTGACAACAAATTGTATAGTCACACTTAATGGATCATGGACTGGTTACAGATTTAAAAAAAAACACACCTCACCAGTGTTATAATAATGGAACAGCTGATACTGTTAAAAAAATGAACTTGAATCACTTAGGGGCGAGGTGCCCATTAACGCAGATAGGTTGGAGGACATACTAATATTACAGAAAAGACAGGAATGTAAGGAGAGAGGTCCTTCCCTCTCTGTTGCACACAACCTAATTGAATTAGATTCGACAGGTAATGCTAAGGAGACAGTTATAAATGCTCCTGCTGATTCCTCTAAATTTTTTTGACATCTCCCATAGTGGTAACACCAGTTAAAGAAGTTAAGAAAATAAAAATAAAATAAAAATTTGGGTAAAAATAAAATAAACAACAAGCAAAAACAGCCACAAATAATGGGAAAACATGCCCCAGAAAACACAAGCCCAGAAGCCTCTTAAGGATCAAAGAACTGAGATATCTAACACCTCTAAGTTTAGGGCAGTACAGGATCATAACACACCTATTGAGGTGTTTTGTTCTACTAAGGCTAAAGCAGTAGAGACCACAGTAATACATCTAGTGATCCAGTCATTTTAGAACCTGAGATAACTAAAAACTCGAGTAACACTTATGTGTTACATAAAGTAGTCAATGATAATTTGGTAGCAGAATAAGCCATAATACTTTTAAGAGGTGTAGATAGGGAATGTATGGAGAACTCACCTGTGTTAATGAAACTGGGACAACTGATTTGTACTGAGCTCCTGGGCTTAGATTTGCTTTGTGATGATATTGTGGATGCTTGCAGGGTTACAGATCTCAGTTTGGAGGAGGTGATTTTTCTTATATTTAAAAAGGAAAGAGAGGCTCACTATGTCTGGCGAGATTCTAGTTATCTGGAAATGTTCTCGCTGTACATGGATTATCCAGTGTCTTCCTCAATATTGATGAATAGAGGTTTATCAACAAAATCTGATGTGCTATCCTTTTTGGTTCATGCATATTCTTTACAAGAATTATTAAATCTAGATTACGAGGAAAACTTCCACCAGACATAACACTTTCCATTTTGGTATCTCATACTTAAAAACAGAGTCATATACTAAACTCAAAACCACGATTACTCACCTTCTTGGTAATTTCCTTGGACTTGAATTTTATAAGGATGATATAGTCTCAGCACAGAGAACCTTTAGAAATTGGATGGAAGGTGATTAAATTGATCTTGTTTTAAAGAGTAAAAAATTGGTAAATAATATTTTGGAAGCCAGACCCAAACTGGACAGTTTGGGTATTTTAATTGCTGATTTTAAAAGTGGGATGGAAAGGGATCTGATAGGAAAGGTACAACATACCCCCAATCAAAACTTACAGAACGGAATAATTTATGACTTTAAAACTTCTAATAGGTATCAGGTCCTTTCTGAGGAAAATAATTGCCTGTCCGTAGTTGAAAGTAGTATTGACTCTAACTTAATAGCTGATGAGTTGAACAATAGCAAATTAAATGACTGTACTAATCTTTTCTTAGCAAATAACAAAGGTACTCTTGCCATACTTTCCTGGAATATTGCTGGATTAAAATCAAAATGTGTAGACCCTGAATTAATATAATTTAACAAAATAGATATTCTCTTATTCCAGGAAACCTGGCATAGTGATGAGCAAATTGATTATATACAGCTTAATGGGTATACATTAATACAGTCACCTGCTTTGAAGAACAGTAAGAAAGGTAGACATATGGGAGGACTAGCCATATTCATGAGAGTTCTGGATCAGTTACAAATGATAAAAACAATAGCAAAACAAAATGTTATAGTAGTTTTGTTAAATATTTTTGAAGAAACTATTATTTTGGGTAATATTTATAACCCTCCAGTGAACTCATAGCTGTATAATAAAAATTTAACACAAGGAATTATAGAGGAAGTTAAGAACACAGCCCTTGACAGTACATATAATGATTTAATAATAATGGGAGATTTTAAAGAGCTGGTGACATGTTCAGGTGAACTTTAACAAAATATAATATTTAGACACAGTCCAGCTTGTATTTCTCATTAGTTCTGTATTTCTCTTCCCCATTATTTATTACTGAGGTCATTTGTATAAAAACAGGATTTCTGCTCCTAATGAGTTCATCTATTCCTGCTACTTTCTCCCTACCTGAAGTCACACAGCACTACCTGTGACCTCACAATTACTCCCATGGCAACAGACTGTAATGTCACAACAGAGGATTATGACTTGGAGTAGGGAGTAAGCTATAGAGGCAGATGAACTCAAAATAAACTCTAAGGGACAACAATCATATATTCATACACATTTCCTTAGTAATAGGGAGGAGAAATATATAAAATATTTATGGAATGCAAGCAGAATTGTACCTAGTTATTATGTTTCTTAAAGTTTTCTTTGAGTCGTCAGTAGCTCTTTAACATCAGATATGGTAAACAAATTAACAAGGATATAAATGAAAAAAATTATACAAACTTTAAATATCCCTCAATGAGTGACTATATACTAAAAGAGTACAGATAAACATAAACAATTTGAAACTTTATTACAATCATTACAACTCATTATATTGAATGGAGATTACCTCGGATCCAGTGGGAAAATGACCTGTATAAGAACAAAGGGCTC
This sequence comes from Neoceratodus forsteri, assembly GCA_016271365.2. Lineage (NCBI taxonomy): Eukaryota > Metazoa > Chordata > Ceratodontiformes > Ceratodontidae > Neoceratodus > Neoceratodus forsteri. The sequence goes on along the minus strand of CM057458.1, from coordinate 1,205,924,091 downwards.
AACTGCCATTGATTACTTATTAGCATCATTACACACTTTTCATAAGTATATGGACTTTAAAATTATATACAGAACAGAGAGTGATCACCATCCATTGGTTACTTACAGGAAAACTAAAGTTATATGTGTTGCCCTGCCAAATGAGCAAACAAATGTCATAAATGGTAAAATATGCCTATGGGATCCGAACCTTAAGCCGCTCCTAGCTGGGATCTAAACTGAACTTGAGAGATGGAAAGGGTTAAGCTTACCATGGCAGGGAAGATCACAGCTGTTAAGATGATCATAGCCCCAAATTGCTTGAATGTCATCTTGCACCTGGCAATACATCTCCACCCCCAAATGGTATCTGTCCATTGACAAAAGCACTGGTAACTTTATCTGGGTGGGAAAGAAACCCAGGTACAGTTGGAATAAGTTAAGGGCCATTGAAGGACAGGGGTGGAAACTACCTTGGATTGAGGGATATACACTGGCTGCACTCAAACTGCACAAACTCTTATGTGGTTCAGCCCACACTCCAATACATCTCTGCAATGGCTTCAGATGGAAGAAGCACAGGCAGGTACTCCCATGTTATCTCACTGATATATGGGACCTCTGGGCCTCCAAAGCCAGACCCGACCATCGCAGCTTCCATCAGGTGCTGATCAGCAACTCACCGCAAATTAGGGAAAACCCTTCTCCTGAAATACACCCCTTGTGGGTAACCAATCTATACTTAGTAGGAGACAGGCCCATCCTCTGGCCAACCTGGCTCAGGAAAGGGATAACTCAGATCCAACATATATTTAACCCATTGAACTGGCAAATGGTACAATTTCACACCTCAGGAAACAGTTTGGTATCACCAGTCTGATTTTTGGAGATACCTGCAGCTGAGAAGTGCACCCAAACAGTTCTCCACAAACAGTCAGGTTCTCCTGTCCTAGCGGCATGCAGGGCTGGATGGCTGTCCAACAAAGGACAGAGAAGCAAGATATATTCAGACATTAGGAGTCATATCCCTAGTCAGACACAAGAGTCAAACAGGAGGTGGGAGGCAGCCCTGGGGACAAATATCACTGACCAATAATGGCTAGCCTGCTGAGAGCAGCACATAAGCTGTACCCAGACCCCAGGAGCCAGCTGATACAAAATAACATTTTATATTCTTGGTACAGAACCCCTAAGGTGCTATACAAGGTTAAGCTGCTTCCTAATGACAGTTGTTGGAGATGTATGGGAGGGTCTCGAGATCTTCTCCACATTCTGTGGACATGACCTGCTATACATCCCTTCTGGACCCAGGTATGGGCACTGGCTGAGGAAGTCACACAAGTGCATCTCAAACACAGCAGCATTCTGGATATGGGGGATCCTTCCATTGACACTCTCTGTCCCAGCCTCCGAAGGGAGATGGCTGGCCTGTTAGGAATGCAGGTCAAATGGCTAAAGTTATGCAGATGGAAAACCATAGATGTTCCTACCCTGTCCAAACTACTGAACTCCCTTACGGGATAACATCCTTGGATAGAATCTCTCAAAGGGTGAGATAATATGGTTAACTTTTACGAATGCTGGGCCCCACATGGCACATACAGGCTCCAAGAAAGGTGTGGGCTGAATCCCCATGTACCCTTTTCCAGATACCCTCAATGAATAAGCTCCTGTTAGCAGGGCTCTCCTACCCAATGACAACCTTTATCCAGTAATGTTAAAAGGCAGTATAGACATCACAATGTACAAAGATATGGTGATACTTTGTGGTCCCCTATGTTCTTTTTCAGAGCAGAGGAATAGTATATCACGTCAACCCATCTTCCACAAATTGTGAACGTCACTTCTTATGAGTGCTGATGGCCTCCTACCCTTTACATCCGGTAGGTCTCTGTTTACTATCCCTATTTCTTAGTGCTTGCAAAATAACTCATATGGCTATAGAGATAATCCAGAGAACAGGACTGGAAATGGTCATAAATATTGTTTTTTTGATACTGTACAGGGCCTGACTATGATGTAAGTAGAGCTACTATGTATGGCTGATTAATCCTCTGCACTGTTGTTGTTGCATTGTTGTATGTATTTTCTTTGTTTAAGTTGGAAAATAATAAAACATTTGAAAAAAACGGGCCCAAATAACAAATATACAGGCCCTTTTGTTAAATGAGAAATATATTAATGATGTTACTACAAGGGTTCATCAGGAACTAGATCCAGAACTAATTTATAACTCTCTGGTTGCCCAATATAAATTTTGGGAGAATAAAACAGCTATAAAAGTAAAAACTAAAAAGAAAACCTATGATGACTGGTTTTATGAAAACTGCAGGAGGGAAAGAGAAAGCTGGCCAGTTTAATTAGGATAGTTAAAAAAATCCTACTAAACAAAATCTGAAGAATTTAAATAACTGCAGGAAATTGTACAAAAATTATGTTAATAATCAGTACTCAGCACATCAGGAGGAACTTTGGGATACAAAGCTACATGCCATTAAAGAAAAAAATGATAAAAAGTACTGGACATTAGTTGCCATGGATACGAATAATTATAAAAGACATTATGGTATTTACATGGCTCTGGATGTATGGATTAGACACTATTCATCAACATTTTATGATGGCTCTAGTCCGGAAACCATAGACAACCTGGAAATTAGTGACTCCTTTTAATAATTTACACCTAGGGCTGGATATACAAACTGCACCATTCAAAGGCACAAGTCCTTGCACTGCACAAAATAGATGTGCTGGGGTGTGTCCCGTGCGATATTCAAAGGAGTTGCACTATTGAGCAACTCCTTTGAATATCGCTCCCCAGCCATAGCCACTGTGCATGGCGCAGTGGAACTTGCGCAAGCGCAAGTTGACAGAGTAGAGCAGTCAACTTGCAGTGGCGCGAGTACCATTGCGCCATGCGCAAAATCATGATATTCAAAAGGTGACATGCAAATGGGGCCATAATACATGCAAGGCGAAGGGGGGGCCATTTGCATGTCATTATAGCCCCATTTGCATGCCACTAGCATGTAGGTGCGCCGATCCCCGAGGACTTGCACCTGGCGCCTGCCAGGCAGCAGCTGTCGGGACCGACGCATTTCGCAGTTTGATTCGGTAGTATGAGCCTCACCTCCTCCTTAAGAGCCTTTTAGTGGAATGCCGATTTTAGGGCAGAAAGTATAGAGATTTCTCATGTCATGCCTGACAGTGGCTGAAGAATATAGTCCTTCCCATCCCATGTGCCCGATCGCGGCAGTAGTAAATTGCCTCCCAAAACATCTCCCTGGTGTCTAGTGTGGCTCCCACCCCACCCACTCCACGGGGCCCACCACCCGCCTCCGCAGCCGGGCGGCGACAGCATCCCACTCGCTTGCCGCTTCGTTGCCGGGCCGATTGATTGTGGTTGGTGCATATTGGTTAGAGATAGAGCTGCAGAGTGCCCAGAGACATGATAGTCCAGATTCTGTAATGAATCATTCACAAATCTGACTGTCATGACGGTATGGGCTGCACGCCCATTGGCTCTCAGCTCTGCACCAATGGGTGTGCAGCCCCACCGCCAGTCAGTCGGCGGGCGGCGGTGCAGGCGGTGGGATGCTGCCGCCCGCTGGCTGCCAGGGGGAGCGGGTGGTGGGGCTTCGTGGGTGGGTGGGTGGGGCCACACTAGACACCAGGAGATGTTTTGGGGCACTTACTTACTGCCCGCGATCGGCACATGGGATGGGGTTCTGTATTCTTTCTGCCCGCGATCGGGCACATGGGATGTGGGGGTTCTGTATTCTTCTGCTCAGATCGGGCACATGGGATGTGGGGGTTCTGTATTCTTTCTGCCTTAAATCGGGCACATGGGATGGGGGGTTCTGTATACTTTCTGCCTGCGATCGGGCATTTCGGTCCACTGGACCACCAGGGATGTGAATGGGAGGAGGGGCCACATTGATGCCCGCGATCAGGCTGGGGGCACAAGGGACTGGGTTGAGGCCAGCCACAGGTGGCAGCTGCTTGTTGCGCCTGCAATGCAGCAGCTCACCTGTGGGTGGCCCTCAACTTATCTTTTTTGGCTCAAAGTTGTGCAGGCGCGAGGTTGGGGTTGCGCCTGCACAACTCTGCACAGCCCGACTGAATATCAGGCTGTGCAGTTTATGCATGGTTCCTCCCTCCTGTTGAGCATGCATTCATTTGCATTGCGCTGCTGCTCAGCCTGTTTTCAGTTGCAACTGCCTCCTGCTGAATATCGCAGAATGGCGCAATGTAGGACTTCATGGCGCAACCCTTTTGAATATCTGGCCCCTATTGAAGTAAAAATGGCAATAGATAGCTTTAGAAGCAATAAAGCCCCGGGTCCAGATAATATTCCTATTGACCTTATACTTCTTAATACTGATTGGTGGGCTGCTGTTCTTTCATCATTTTTTAATAAATCTCTAATGTATGCATATATCCCTTCTTCATGGCTCAGGAGTCATGTCATCCCCATTCATAAAAAAGGTTCACATAATGACCCAACTAATTATAGACCAATTAGTCTATTGGATACAATTTCAAAAATCTTTGCTAAATTGTTTTTTTAATAGGTTAACATACTGGCTAGATCAAACAAAAATAATATCTGAACTATAGACTGGGTTTAAAAAAATTCAGGAACTTTGACTCAAATGTTCTTATTAAATCACTTAATTGAAAAATATACTAAAATAAAGAAGCAGCCCATTTTTGTTGCTTTTGTTGACTTTACATCAGCATTTGACACTATTCTAAGAGGCCTTTTATGGGGGGGAAAAATGTCCAGTTTGGGAACTGACCAAAATCTCATATCTTTGATCAAAAGATTATATACAAATACATGGGTGCAAACTGAATATACAAAATCAGGACTATTAACAAACAAAATTGACACTAATATGACTGTTAGCCAGGGCTGTGTCCTGGCCCCAACCCTGTTCAATATATATATAATGTATGGTGGAACGTTGTTATCTAGTGTTTTTTATCTTTTCCTCATGTTGTTATGCCATCGATGTGACGTGATGAAGTTGTTAACCCATCGATAATACGTCACATTGATGGCATAACAAAAAGGAATTAACACACGCGTAAAATTCCAGCACCAGAACTGTGACCGCGCGATTCAAAATGCACTGTAACTGCCATATTCGCAGTGAGCATTAACACAAAAGCACACAGTCGCGTAAATGGCAGCAGCAAAATTTTCCAAGCCTCTAAGCCCATGACCATACAATCAGCATTCGTTCATACAAACTGATTTACTAACCAGCTGTCCTTGTTATGTCTCTGGTTTCCCCGTAGGTTTGAAGGAAAAAAATTGCCGACTATATTTCCCAACATTTGCCACTTGCAGCACAACCCCTTCTCACCCACTTTACGGCAAGGCTGATTGGATGCCACATGACATTTGACCCCGATAACCTTTTTTTTTGCTGTTCTCATTAATATTACAGAGATAAGTTTTTTTGTTAACTCTGTTGATGTAAAGTAATACGATAACATGAAATGTACACTGATGTTACTATTAATAACAAAAGGAAATGTGAAATGAGCGATGCAATCCTGTTCTCATTTGAATAAGATAAGGTGACCACTGTGACACATTAAATGTGTAACTCGTCTTTTTCAGATGCACATCGATGCCCATACACTATAAAAGACAATGTATGGGCATCGATGAACACCAATGCTAAGTGAACCTCTCGTGGTTTCCCTGACAACCAAGGTAAACCTCTCGAGCTTCGCTCTCGAGGTTTACTTGGGTTGCCAGGGAAACCACTCGAGGCTCACATAGCGTTGTTGTTCATCGATGCCCATACATTATCCTCTATATTAATGATATAATCATTGCCCTAGATAATCCCTTATTCCATTTAACTAAAATAAATAACAAATCTATACCAGTTCTAGTGTATGCTGATGATCTGACCATAATTTCCTCCAGCAGATTAGGACTACAGAGAGCATTAAATAAATTAGAACTACTGAGCAATAGACACATTCTTCAGCCTAATCTAAATAAGACTAAAATTATGGTATTTGGACAGTCTAAGAAATATAGAAAACATACGTTGGCAGGCAATAACTTAAGAGTTTGCAAAATAATTCCCATATTTAGGAGTCTTATTTTCAAGTAATGGTAACTGGTACAAGCTTATTATCTGGACAAATAAAACATTTCAAAACTTAGTTAAACTATTAAAAAGGTTTAACATACTATATGGGGGAAAAACAGTTGTCCCAATGACTAAAGCCACGAATGCAAAAATCATCCCGCAAGCTGCTTATGTGGTGGAAGTCGGGGGTATAGATAAAGTGAATAAAATAGATACTGTCCTTAATCAAACTTACAAACAATTAATTAGTATCCCCTCTAGTACACCAAATGCGTTGGTCAGAACTCAGGACAAATTAGCTTTAGATATATCGCTCAAGAATGACTGGTTACTTTCTGGATAAAACTACAGTCCAAGGAAAAGGATACACTATTAGCTAGCTGCCTTAAGGAAAAAATTAAACTGCTTCAACAATATCGGGAGAGAGAGGGGGTTAATACAGTATACAAACTTTTAGAAGCTAATGACTTACTCCACTTGAAACAATGGAGTGATCATAAAGTTCTACTAAGCATGGCATATGCAAAGTATGTCAAAACAAAAATACAGAAGCGGGTTAAAGAAGCAGACCTAATGGATATTAAACAGCTCAAAGTATCTAGGTGACTTGTAAAGAATACTGTTGAACATTCACTTAAATACTTTCTGAAGGCTGTCCAGTTAACCCAGCATAGATATATTATCGCACAATACAGGTTTGAAGTCTTTCAGAGTAATGTTCTTGAAGCCAGATACAAGAATAATTATAACCAACTGACAGTATGTTACTTTTCTTTAAAGGAGGTGGAGGATTTGGAGCACGTCATTTTAAGATGTCCATGGTATAAAAAACCTAGAGAAAAATATCTGAGCGATATAATTGGCTCCATACATATTCCATCCAGATTTCTTTTGGACCTAATTTTTAATACAGGGAATGTTGATATCCTGAATAAACTTGCTTTATACTTGTCAGAAATTCTTAAGTTAAGAAAAAGGTATTTATCTAAATTTAAAGCTGTATAGTTTTGTATTATACATGAAGTACTCTGTGGATTCAGGATTTAGCTAGCAACCAATGGGATATTTACATTGCGCTAAGGTAATCCTGTAATGACTGTAGTTAAGGAAGGTAAAATAAATAACTGGGAGGGGTTTTTAAAAGAGAATCTACATTTGCAGATGCAGTGGGCGATTCTCCAAAAAAATCCACAACATACTGTAGCTGTTTACTAGATTTAAGACCTCTGATGGTTGTGTCACTGCGTTCCTGATATGGTCCCTGAGGGACTCAGAACTGGAAAATGTTTCCGTGTTAAGGGAGGCTGCCTGATTATACTGGTATTTCTGCATTTCAACCTTTAAATATTGGATTTGATCTATCTGCATATTGTCCACTGACATCACAAACTTTTGAAATTACTCATTGTAATTGTCCCCTGTACTTGTTTTTTAAAATTTATTTTTATTCCTTTTGTATATCCAAATATTGTATCAGCATACATGAATAAGGCAAAATAAGGAAATCTGTTCACATTTCAAATAACAAGCAGGGGTAGAAACACACAAGAAATAAATATTTTAACAATACTTAAACATCATATATCATGCAGTTTAACATAGAAACATAGACTTTGACAGCAGATAAGGACCGCTTGGCCCACTCAGTCTGCCCATTTCCCTAGCTATTGGATAAGCTGCAGATTCTAGTTAACCAACAGCCTACTTCCTCCCACTCCCTACTATAATTGCCTTATGTCTGTCCCATGCATGTTTGAATTCCCCACTGTTTTAGACCCCACAACCTCCCCAGGAAGGTGATTCCATGTGTCCACCACTCTCTCCATGAAAAAATATTTCCTCACATTGCCCCTGAGCCGTCCCCCCTCTATCTTTAAATTGTGCCCCCTTGTTCTTGCACATCTCTTTTTCTGAAAGATGCTACCCTCCTGGACTTTGTTGATTCCCTTGAAGTACTTGAAAGTTTCTATCATGTGTCCCCTCTCCCTCCTTTCCTTGAGGGTATACATAATTAAGCTCTCTCAGTCTCTCTTCATATGGTTTCTGATGCAGACCCTGCACTATTTCAGTTGCCCTCCTCTGGACTGCCTCCATCCTGTCTATGTCCTTGCAGAGATGGGGTCTCCAGAACTGCACGCAGTACTCCAGATGGGGTCTCACAAACTGTCTGTACAGAGGGATAACCACTTCCTTTTTCTTACTTGTGATGCCTCTCCTTATGCATCCCAGTATCCCCTCGGCTCTCCTTACTGCCCTCTCCCATTGTTTGCCCACCTTTAGGTCTTCCGATATGACTACCCCCAGGTCCCTTTCCATTACTGTTGTTGTTAGTATTTCCCTGCCATTGCATACTCTTCCCTGGGTTTTTGTTTCCCAGGTGCATTACTTTGCACTTCTTTGCATTGAAATCTAAGTTGCCATAAGTCTGACCATTCCTCCAACCTTGCCAAGTCCCTTCTCATCCTTTCCATGCCCCCCCCTTGTGTATCAACTCTGTTACAGACCTTTGTGTCATCTGCAAAGATACATACCTTTCCTTCCAGACCCTCTGCAATGTCACCTATAAAGACATTAAGGAGGACTGGACCCAGCACTGAACCCTGAGGTACTCCACTAGTAACCCCCCTTTCTTCAGAGTGAGTTCCATTTACTATTACCTTCTGTGTTCTGTTGTGCAGCCAGTTTGCTACCCAGGCTACCACCCTGGGACCCACTCCCAGGCTGGCCAACTTGATTATTAGTCTTTTATGTGGGACTGTGTCAAATGCCTTGCTAAAGTCCAGGTAGGCCATATCCACAACCCCTCCCTGGTCTATTACTTTGGTCATCCAGTCAAAGAAATTGATTAGATTCATCTGACATGACCTTCCTGCTGTGAATCCATGCTGCCTTGGGTCCTGTGCCCCGCTGGCCTCTAGGTACTCAACAATTCTTTCTTTCAGAAGTGATTCCATCATTTTCCCTACCACTGAGGTCAAACTAACAGGTCTGTAGTTTCCTGCTTCTGCCTTGCTCCCACTTTTGTGAAGGGGAATCACATCTGCCCTCCTACAGTCCTCAGGTACCACCCCATCCTCCCATGATTTGTTAAAAAGGATGGTCAGTGGTGTCACTAGGTCCCCCTTAGTTCTTTTAGGATTCTGGGGTGAATTCCGTCAGGCCCCATTACTTTGTCCACCTTGAGTTTTAGGAGTTCTTTCAGGACCCTTTCTTCTGTAAATGGACTGGTGTCAACCCCCCTACCCAGAGTGCTTCTATTGTTTGGTTTAGGTAACTCCTCTTCTTCTTCTTTTGTGAATACTGAGCAAAAGTATTCATTCAGTATCTCTGCCTTTTCACTGTCTCCCTCTGCCCACCTCCCCTCTCCTTTATTAATCTTCACTATCCCTCCCTTAACCTTTATATGCTCCCTAATGTACCTATAAAAGGTTTTATCCCCCTTCTTAACTGAGTTGGCTATCTTTTCCTCGGTTTGGGCCTTTGCTATTCTGACTGCCTTCCCCACTTCTTTCTGCTTTAACTGATACAGTTCCCTGTTGTGCTCCTTCTGTGATTCCTTGTACTTTCTGAATGCTGTCTTTTTCTCCCTAACTTTCCCTGCCACCTCTTTTGAGAACCATAGTGTTTTTTTCCTCCACTTCATTTTCTTTATTTGTTTCACACAATGGCTTGTTGCCTCCTTGATGGCAATTTTGATTTTTCTCCATTGTCCTTCAACCCCTCCTTTCTGTCCATTTGCTAGTGCATTCCTTAGGTATTCACCCATTTTGCCAAAGTCAGCCCTTCTAACATCCAATATCCTTGTTTTTGTATGGCTTGTCTCCATGGTTGTGCTTATTGTGAACCACACTGTGTGGTGGTCACTTGTTCCCAGATGGCTACTCACTTCTAAATCTGTGATTCTCTCTCCATTTGAGAGTACCAGGTCTAATATTGCTCCCTCCCAAGTGGGTTCCAACACTAGCTGTCTAAGGCATGCCCTCTGTAGGGCATCGAGAATGACCCTGCTCTTGGATGTGGTTTATATTATTACTTCAAAAATATCTAACTAGATATAAATACTTAAGTACTGTATTCTAAATGGTGGAGGCAAAATATACTATATGGCCATCCATAAGGTTTCTTGTTGAGCATATAAATAATTAAAGTTCATAAATAGTTTTTTCTTTACCTAATGTGTTCTTAAGATTATTGGGGTCAAAGCATGAAAAATATGATTGCTTATGCACTGCGGATCCATGGTGCATAGAAAACCCTAAGTCAAAATGTCACACACCAGGGGTCCTGTGTACCCCCAGTGGCATTTATGGAAGTGGCATGCATCCCTTCCACATCCAATCCTCCAGCCACTCACACAGCTACACGGGCAGATATTCTGGGGGAGTGTCAGGAGGCATGCCCGCACTCTGCACCATTCACCAAGGTGCACATTTCTGGGCAAGGGGGAAGCAGGATATGGCAGCAGGCACCTTGCCATATCTGTTGCACTACTACACCTGCTGGCTGCAGAGGGTGAATAGTATAGCCACAACGTGGTTCCAGCCCTCTGGTCAGGAGGGGAAGGCTGGGTCGGCCATTCTGACAGCTGCCCAACAGTTTACATTTACAGGACTCATGCCATCCCTCTGTCCCTTGCTCTGCATGGAACAAGGGATCCAGTAGTGGGACCAGAACAGGCTTTCAATTAGATGCCCACCTGTGTCCACCAGTCTGTCCCCCAATGCACTAGTACATCAGGTGGGTGGGGCTGCAGACAGGCACCTTGCAGTTGCTGGCAATCATGACTACCAGCCACCACGCACCTGTCCAGCGGTGTGGAGCAACGTAGACTGGGCACGTGCCTCTCTCATGTACCCTACAACCACTGATGCATAGCTCCCATTATGCCATTTACTTACATAAAAGGGCAGGAGATTCAGGGAATTCCATGCTTCCAAAATCATGCACTTAGATGTCATTGTTATCAAAGCAAGAAGAATCTGCTGAATTGTTTGTCTTTTTTAAGTTAGTAAAGTCATTTGAACGGAATGTCCCCATAGCCTTTTATTCTGTTTACCTGTGTATTTTGTAGGCATGAACAGAGACTGCTTCTACTGTACCCTCCTAATTTCATCAGGATTTAAATGTAAATGAAGTAACTTAAGTCTAGTGTGAAAACATGTTTGATTCCATTGCACTGGTCATGACCCAACTCATGTAAGATATTCTGGAATTTTATGATATTTTATTGCCAAACCTACAGTAATTATAATGTATCAGTCAGTGCTGCTGCTGTCCTCTGCAGCCCCTACGTTCTTACTTTATACTGGTCATGAAACTTTTCAAGGTATAGTAAGTGCCCTGCTGTTTTCTGTAGCTTAAAGTGTGTCTGAGTTACAACATAATGCTTTTAGAGAATATGGGGAATTCACAAGGCATGTAACTGAATTGGCTGAGAGTATACTTCTGCTGGCTTGTGCAGATAGGTATCACCAACTCCCATGATGCCTTGTATGAGTGGGGTCATGACCTTTGCAATGGACTAAAACAGGTTTTCACACCAGGGCAGAATGATGTGAAACAACCTCATTTATATTTAAATTAGGATGAAATTAGGGGGATGCAAGATAGGGAATCATTGTTCATGCCTACAGACTACACAGGTATACAGAAAATAGGTTGAGGGGACTTTCCCTTTAATACAAAAACTTCAAATTCCAGTGGTATTTCTACACCCACTATATTTTCTGCAGCTTATCCAGTTTCCTTCCAAAAGTTTTTAATTTTGGGACATGACCAAAGCTGGTGATATATTGTACCTTTATTTAAACAATTTTCTCCAACACTTTGGTGTTGATTAAACACCCATCTTAAATAATTTATGTGAATGTAAAATATGTTTTGGACACCAGTTTTATTTGTATAGACTTATGTTTGGCCGATATATAATATTTATTTGCAATGATACAAATTTGGTTCCATATGTGGTCCTGTAATTCTGGTGCTCCTTCTTATTGGCAAGTACTAGATATTGTATTTTTAAGATTACTTCTCTTTTGTTATAGATAATAAATCTTTATATGCTTTACTGATAGTTTTCCTAGCACGCTTTTCTATATATCTGTTGTCCATATGTAATTTATTTTACTAGTCTGTACTGTTGTCAACTTTGATTGTTTTTAGTATTTGGCATATTTATTTTTAATGGTGTTATTATATTCTAGCCAATCTAAGTTCTGTAACCTATATTTCTTTTTAATTTTTTCCTTTGACATCAAGGGCCCAATATTCAAAAACGCGCAAAGCGGAGCACAAAAATGTGTGCTCCTCTTAGCTGCATACTCCCTGCTTCTGTCAGATGGCGGGCAAGTGAGGTGATGTGTAGAGGGCTGTGTTGCTCATCATTGCTTCATGGCAGCACCAAGACTCAGGTAAGGGTGACGGGGGAGTGGGTTCCTGGTGCTGCAGGAGGGAGGGGGGCATTAGCCACCAATGAGACATGGGCAGGGGGTTTCAGAATATCAATATTCAGGAACAGGGCCAGAACTGTGTTGTTGGGAGGGGGCATTAGTTGCCACAGGTATCCCATATCTCTTTGGAGAGAGAGACCTGGTTTCTGTATTAATAACATAACGCTGTCTGTGTATGTGTTTATTTTACTTAGGCATGGGTATACAGATTGGGTACTATGGGTAACAGCTATTTTTAACCAGGTAGAGTAGTTCAGGTTAAGTACTACCCTATCAGCATAAGAAAACACAGTATGGGTCAGGTATTCTGTGTCAGGTATTGGGATTGGTTAGTTAAGCACGGGTCTTTTTAATTTTTGTTACTTACATTTGCCCGGCTAAGGCAAGCTGTGCTGTATTGATGCCTGGAGGACTGGTGTTCCTGTCATCAGTGACTCACCCTCAACTGTCCAAAGCCAGGAAGTGATGAAATTCTTCCAATGACAGTGCACATCTGAGAGGCTATGTGATGGGTGACAGTGTGTGAGCAAACACCAGAAACAGCAGTAGCACTAGTGATGAGTCACTGAGTCAGTTGATTTGAGCAATTTGTTTGACCACACACATGAACCACCACACTGAGAAAAATAAATTAGAATTTAAAAAAAGAAAAAGAAATCAAAGGGAGGAGCTATTAAAAAAAACAAAAACAAAATATTGTCTCTTGAGCACTTCAGCTCAACAGCACTTGTTGAGTGCAGCACAGCTGGCCTCATTGTCCGATGTAGTGTGTTTTAGTGCCGGGAAGGCTGTGAATGAAAGGGGAAAGGGAGCTGGGGAAATTAAAAAAAAGAAGAAAGTTTTTTTTTTTTTTTTTTTTTTATTTATTTTGCATGCAATTTCCTGACTGGGTATGGGTCACAGTTTAATGCTATCTGTTGCAGTTGGATTGTGCAGCTTGAGAGAGCAAGCAGTTCAGCTCAAGTCAGCCAGGCTACCACGTGGGGGAGGGGGGAGCCCCCAAAAAAGAAAACCTATAAATTAAATTAATCCAGGGCAAGCTTGGGCTCTATTAATGGAGCTCAGCTAGTTGTTTTTTCTTTTTGTTAATTGTATTATTGTTCCTGCTTGGGAATGCAAAAAAAAATGATGAAGGTTCTGTTAGTGGAGCTCAGCTACTGATTTTGTTTTTAATTGTTCCTCCTTGTGGAAACAAATAAATAAATCAGTGCATAAATAAAATAAATTAATCCCCTGCAGGCTTGGACTTTGCTAGTGGATTTCTTGTATAATTCCTGAATGCCTAGCCAAAAAGGATCAGCAATTTCTTTCTTTCAGCCAGCATTGCAGCCCAAGGTGTTGAGTTCAGTAAAACAGCCACCTGGCTCAGTTCATTCTGACTGTGTGACTGTGAACACCAATGGTCCAGCATTTCTGAAGAAAGAGAGAGAGAAATAATAAAAAAAAACATATTTGATACTCTTTCTAGGACTTTTCAAAGCACCAACCCCTAGACACCAAAATAAGAGGCCTTTTTATGTTTGCTTGCACGCATGTGCAAGAAACATAGTGCCATCATCCGAGTTTTCAGAGGTGTGGCAGCCCTCTTCCAATTCAGTCAGCGTGTTTGCAGGCACGGCCGCAGTTCTCCAATGCCTGCTGGAGCTGTCTATGACAGCTCCAAAATGCAGTGGCGTACAGTTGAAAGGGGGAGCTACGCTTCAGTGAGGAGCGATAAGATATCACCTGCTCATGCGCACTCCCCTACACACACACACACACACACACACAAACAGGCACACATACTGCGTCTCACCCCCACACACACTATGTAGCGACAGGGGGTGCCCAATCCCCGTCGGCTGTGCTGCGTCCCCCCACCAAAACAGAGTTCCTTATGCCACGCTGGGTGCCCACCCCAGCATGGCTACACATGGTATAGCCGATGGGGGTGCCCAATCCCCTGTTGGCTCCACTGGTCCCCCCCAGAGTACAGGGTGCCATGCTGGGAGCCCACCCCAGTGTGGCAACACATGCTATCGCCGACGGGGGTACCCAATCCCTCCTCGGCTCCATGCCCCCCCACCAGCCATCCTTGTGCCATGCTGGGAGCCCACCCCAGCATGGCAAATATCTCGTCGTCCTCATTTTAAAAAAAAACCCTGAAATGCAAAAACAGGTCCCTCATTAGCTATCTGACCCCACACCACCCACTCACGCTCCCGCCTCCCCCCCTCTCCATACCTACCTCCGACTCCGCACGACGATCTTCGTGGACTGGGAACATGTCTGACTCTTCAAAGCTGACCGCGAACTGAGGAAATGCCGGTAAGCTGTATAATGGGATAGATAGGGTTTTTTCAACTTTGCAGCATATCTCAGGCATTTTTGGGAATTTTTGCACCAAATTTTCAACATGGGGTTTTTGGGACCCCTTCTCACTGCGCGAAATCACCTTTCGGGACTGAGTAATGAAACAACACTGCACTGTTCATAAGGTGGGCTCTCAAAAAGCCTATTTTGAAAATTTGGTGGAAAAATTCCTAAAAATGACTGTTTTACGAGCGTGCGTTGCGCAGTTCCTATGCACCCTCATAAGTTCACGAATTTTCAACATTTTCACTCCAGATTTTCAACATTGACATTTTACCACACCTCCTTATGAGCAGTACAGCTGTCATTTTTCACATCTTGCCCAAAACGTGTTTCCGCCCAGGTAGCGCACAATGGTGCAGTCGGTGTGCAAAATCAATGTATGGGACACATTAAGAAAATCACAGTGACACTGTTAATGAGCAGAGGTCTTAAAATGGCTATGTTGAAAATTTGGTGAAAAATTCCTAAAAATGACTGTTTTATGAGCGCGCGTTGCGCAGTTTCTAGGCACGCTCGTAAGTTTGCGAATTTTCAATATTTTCACTCCATATTTTCAACATTGCCATTTTATTACACTTCCTTATGAGCAGTGCAACTGTCATTTTTCACATCTTGCCCAAAACGTGTTTCCACCCATGTAGAGCACAATGGCGCAGTCGGTGTGCAAAATCAATTTTTTGGGACACATTAAGAAAACCACAGTGACACTGTTCATCAGCAGAGGTCTTAAAATGGCTATGTTGAAAATTTGGTGACAAAAGTCCGTAAAATTACTGTGTTACGAGTGAGCATTGTGCAGTTTC
Organism: Neoceratodus forsteri; assembly: GCA_016271365.2. Taxonomy (NCBI): domain Eukaryota; kingdom Metazoa; phylum Chordata; order Ceratodontiformes; family Ceratodontidae; genus Neoceratodus; species Neoceratodus forsteri. Next base: position 1,205,908,383 of record CM057458.1, on the reverse strand, counting down.
CACACACCTTCGTAAGTTCATGACTTTGTAATATTTTCAGTGAGGATTTTCACCAGTGGCATTTTTCCACACTTCCTTATGAACAGTACAGCTGTCATTTTTCAAAACATGGCCGAAATGTGTTTTCACACTGTCAGCGCAGAGATGCATGGTCGCTCTGGGAAATCATTGTCCGGGACAGATAAAGAAAATCACAGTGACAGTGTTCATGATCGGAGGTCCCAAAATGCCTGTGTTGACAAGCTGCTGTAAAAATATCCCCAAACTAATTACATTACGGGTGTGCATTGCACAGTTTCTATGCACGCTCATGACTTCACCAGTTTTTTTATATTTTTACTGCAGATTTGCAACATTGCCATTTTACACCTCCCATGAACAGTACAGCTGTCATTTTCACATCCTGTTGAATGTGTTTTGCACCTGTGGTGCTAAATGCCATAGTCGCTGTGCATAAGCAGCTTTCAGCTAACAAACTGATATTGCCACTGTTCATGAGGTAGGGTCACAAAAAACCATGTTGAAAATTTGGAGTGAAAATACCAACGAATGCCTGAGGTGTTAGGGTTTCAACCATAACGCCCCACTCTGTAGAGAATGACAGGCATCAGGGGTGTGACTTGGGATTCTTGCCTGTAATGCTCATACCATTCCACACCCTGCAGCCAGTGAGAGGCATCGAGGTATACCTGGACTCTTCGGCCCCAAAGTTCACCCCATTCTCCTATACCACACCCATCTCACCGTAGTTTCTGATGGAATGGGTGCGCATAAGGGCCAAAGACCCCAAGGCACACCGTGACACTTGTCAGTGTCTGCAGGGTAGGGTGTGGTGAAATGGCATGGCCGTTATGCCTGATGACCCAAAGGCACGCCCCAATGCCTGTCACTCTCTGCAGGGAGGTGGTGGGGTTGGCTTCAGTTCAAAACTTCACTGCCATTTCTATTATGCAGCTCTGTAACTTCTACACTACCAATGCCAATGCCAGCAAGCAAACATTCGGCATTGACAAATGCTTGTTTCCCATGACACAGTGTGCACAGTAGTAAGCTTAACTGCATGAGTGTGTGTGCATTTATTGCAAGTAATAGCATTTATCTTAGGGCCACTGTTAGACACCCCAACAATACATAATTTGGCATAGCCAGCCAGAGTCTCCTTAACACTTAGTGAACCAGTTGTGGTCTTTTATGACTGTATAAGGCATTCATCTTAGGGCCATTGCCAGATGCCCTAACATCGTATAATTTGGCATAGCCAAGCCAGCCACACTCTCCTCAGCACTTAATAAATAAGCTGGCCTTTTATGACTGTATAAAGTATTCTTCTTGGTGCCATTGCCAGACGCCCTGACATTAAGCAATTTGGCATAGCCAGCCAAACTCTCATCAGCACTTAGTGAAACAGTTGGCCTTTTACGGCTGTATAGGGCATTCGTCTTACAGACATTGTGAGATGCCCCAACAGTAAATCATTTGGCATAAGTAAATAATTTTCTGTAGTCTGTGCAGAAATAGCATCAGTTTTAGCAAAGAGACACAGTTTGGCTCATCAGTAAAGATGTGACATGCAAAAGCAGGATAAAAAGGGGAAGTGTGGTTGGTATAGATAGTGGTGGATGTGTTGGTGGAAGTGACCATAGTGATAATGAACTGAAAGCAGTAAGTGACATTGAATCAGTGGCTATATCCTTACAGTCTTCGCAGACAAACACAGATTGTTTTCTGACACCACACATAGTAGAAAATCCCATTGAACTCCCCTTGAGAAAGGTGTGAAAAATACATTCCCCCCAAAAAAAATCAAAAATATGTCAACTAACATGAAAAGAAAGTGTTATAAGGACATCAAAATTCACCCACAGGCATCCAACATGCCAGCTGTTAAATAGAGCCATGGCAGAGTTGGCCGATTGTCAACTCCCTTTTGCTTTTGTTGCCCAAAAAGGTTTTCTCAAGTTCCTGCAACAGACTGAACCACAGGCAGTGTTCCCTGTTGAACATACTTTTCAAACAAAGGCAGTTCTACAGTTGTATGACTTGGTGTGTACTGGTGTCATTAAAGAGCAACTCTCTAATAAAAAGCTTAAAAATACTCAATTTGGCTGTGGAGCGGCAAACATGGCGGACATAAATCTTTTTAGCTCTGCAAGATATCTGCATTAAAAGTCTACATCATCCATTCAGAGGGCTTTAAATCTAATGCTGGTTGCACTGTTATTATCTTTACTCCCTCAAGATAAAAAATGAGTCCAAAATGACAGCATAGACAAGAACAATGTCGAAGTCTGGATGCCTACCGTTTGCAACCAGCTGGGTCATGGGGACCCAGGCTAGGGCTGACAACATCTGCTGACTCCAGAGCTGCAGGATTACCGACTGCACAAATACTAGCCACGCTGCAGAAACTTCAAGAAACCAGGGATGAAACTAATTGTTGGCTTGCAGCCACTGAAGCAAAATTTGGCAAAATGGACACCCAGGTTCAAGCTAATGCCACATCGATTACTGAGCTGACTCAAGAGGCTGGATGTCAGCAGGAGCGAAATGCACAGTTTGTGCGGGATCTCAGCTTTCTATGGGCCAAGGCGGAGGAGTCCCTTGAGAATACTCAACATCAGGCAAATATTCAGATTGTGGGCTTCCTTCCCCTATTGGCCGGGAAAACAGACCTATTACCAATTATTAAAAAGCTGATTTTTACTCACCTGCATTTAGTACCAGAGGATTCCAGTGTTTCTATCCTCAAAGTCTTTGCCATCCCGATATGGGCCCACTCACGTGGACCTGACGCTCAGTGGCCCCTCACAGCTATAGTTACTCTCTCTAGCTCTGAGGCACATATCTCTCTGTTGCTGGCAGCTCGAACACAGGGTGAGATTGTTTGCAAGGGGAGTAGACTTGCTTTTTTCCCCCAGATATATCCTCTCAAACTCAAACAAGGAAAAAAACTCTGCAGGTGATCAAGAAGGATTTATTGGAACATAGTGTGCAAGCCCAATTGCTTTTTACAGCTAGACTTCAGGTGCGGCATAAAATAAAACTCATCTTTTCATGGATCCAGAATCAGTGTCTACATTTGCTGCTAAGGTAATAGCAGACCTTGTCCCTGAAGCAGACACCGTGGGAGAAGATGGGGACAATGGCTGAAGTTCTGATAGAGTTTCCCAGACTTTAATGTTTCCATTACAGCTATGTACAAATGGATGTTTTTTCCCTGTGGATGTTCTATTTCTCCAGAGTTTTTTCTGACATTTCTTAGCTGCATATACTCAGTTTTTTAACAGTGTGTGTTTTGTTTAACTCCTTACTATATTCTATGTATAATTAATATTTGCTGCTTCACCTGGAGTCTGGACAGTTGCTTGTTAGGAGTGCAGGTACACTCCGCTCCATTTGTGAACTATAGATTATAGCCATGTTAATAAACTGTTTCCCTGCATGGCTTCTCGGTAGGCCCTGGACTGTAGGGGTGTGATACAACTTAACTGAGCTCAGAATATCTGTTTTATTATCTTATAGGCCACCTCCTGATGTTTATTATCCCCCCCAGTGTTGTTAATCCTGTGTGGGATGGGGCATATTGGTGAACTGACATACGAGTTCTAACAGTAGATGAGAGCGGACTATCCTACGATATTACCCTACTGGACTGTATCTCCTTATGGAATACTGGTTGGTCTCAACTGTTAAGTGGACTTTAAATTCTCTGTTGACACCCCTGAAAGCTTTATTCTGTACATTTCCATTCGGGTCTACGTAGCCATCTCTGATTGTTTTATGATATGTTGTCATAACACATAAAATTTTATAAATAAAAAGTTAAAAAAAAAATACTTGGTTTACACCAATTATGTTTTAACTTTATTGTTTTCTAGTTCTTTTTTTTTTTACTTTCCCCTGGCGCTGGTCCACTAGATATTGTAGCTAATGCAGAATTATTTCACTGAGCCTTTCAAAATGTATCTGACTCTCCCCTGCTAACCACACAGTTACTGTTAGTGACATCACAGTCTGTTATCATGGTGAGCACTATGATGCCATAAACGAAGGCTCCGTGATGTTAACAGCAGCGAGGCAAATGTTTCTTATACAGACTTTTTAGAAGGACTACCAAGATGTGCTGGAAGTCTTAGAAAGGAACAATGAAAATGAAAAAAAAATGTATTCGCCAGTAAATTGTAACATCTGAAACATCTTGTTTATGAAAACAGATGCTGAAGTACAGAGTTGCTCTTTAAGGAACTGAATCACTATGAGGTGAAGCAAGTTCACCTAATAACAGATACAAGTGTATACGGACCAGCAACCAATTGACTACATAAGTGTTACAGCTCAATGGGCAAGTTTTCTGTCAGAAAGTAATAATCCCAGGTCTACTGTAGTCAGTAGAAAGCAGGCTATATCATGTGTTACAACTTCTAATGAATAACACACTGCAGCCAATGTTTTGCAGGAGCTGCAAAAACAACTGCAGGAACGTCTCACTCTGCATTCACTATCTCCAGGGTTCATAGTGTCAGATAATGGTGGCAACATAGTTAAAGCCATCAGAGATGGCAGCGACCAACACATACCATGTTTCGCACATTGTTTAAATCTTCTCATTCATCATTTCTGAAATGGAAACAGAAATGCTGAAAACCTATTAGCTGTTGCAAGGAAAATATGTTACTCCAGCCACTCTAAAAGCACAAAAAATCTTTACAGGGCTGCAGAAGTCCACCAACTTCCCACTGTATAAATTAAAGCAGGAAGTTCCAGCCTGCTGTAATTCAACATTTTACATGTTGGAAAGTCTTCTTAAACAGAAAAAAGCTGTACATGATTACACAATGCAAAATCACATAGATAAAGTAGACATCATGAGTTCTGGCAGTTGGAATCTGGTTGAATATTTGATCACCTTATTGGAGTCGTTTGAGACAGCCACATGTGATGTCAGTGCAGACAGTGCAACCGTGAGACAAATTATTTCTCAAATAAGATTTTTTCAAATTTTCTTTTGGAATTCTGTGGAATTCCAGATGCTCCCTGAGCTAAGTGCTATTTACAATATGTTTCATATTTAAAATATTTTTCTTTCATACTGAGGGTCCAAAGGGTCCTTTTCTGCCATCAGATTCAGATTTCTATGAATATGAGGCGGGGAGATTCAGGGGAAATGTGAGGAAGTGTTTTTTTCACAGAAAGGGTGGTAGTTGCTTGGAACAGCCTCCAAGCAGAAGTCATACAGGCAAAAATGATTGGTGAGTTCAAGAATGCATGGGATAGACAGAAGGCGACCTTAGTGGTAGGAAACAGAAGGTAAGCTGCTGATCATTTAGGATCGGGAGTTAAGTAGGTAGGGAAATGGGCGGACTAGGTGGGCCAGGTGGTCCTTATCTACCGTCAAAATCTATATTTCATGTCAGTAGCGGTGATTGTCAAAGAGGACATTGTTGTCTCCAGGAAGGCATGACATTTATTGCTAGATGTTGGTTGAGAGTCAGGACAGTCATCATATATCTTTAGTGATTGGTTAAATCTGATGTCATTCATGTTATTACTATAGTATTAACAATATCTGTGAGGGCCTTTTGTGGTGTCTCATCTTGAGGACCTGGGAGTCATTTCAGGGAATTTTGGCTGCTTTGGTGGCTGTTTTTTTTCTGTTTGGTATTTTTCTAGTGATTTATGCTAATATACAACAGTACAACAGATTTTGTGGAGCTTTCTCTGATTTATTTTTCTGTGTCATAACTTTTGGATTTGCTGATCTGTTGCAGCAGCCTGTGAATGGTGTGTTGCTGTAATTTTGCGTGTTGTTTATGGAGCTTTCTGGGCTGCCAATTTCTACTTTTTTCATTTCAAATTATTTTGTCTTTGAGTTTGTTTTTGTAAGGCAACATCATAAGTGCATTTTTTGCCAGCTGCTGTATTTAAGAGCAACTGTTCTGGCATTGTATTCTGGTTCTGGGATTGAATCAGAAGTAGCAGCAAGCTGAGTTGTTTGAGTAAGCAATAATACCCAACAGGGTGGGCAGTACTGGGATATACTGGACCACTCAGGGTGTAATAAGGCCCAATGACAGAGGCAGCGGGCCTTATAACCCCTGAAAGGTCGAGTATAGCCCATACCGCTCACCCTGGAGGGTATTATTGCTCTTAGAAAATGGACCTTTGTATTATAAATGCTTAAAAGAAAATTAATTTTAATGTTAAAATGTTGAAACTCTTAGGGTGGGATATTCAATCCCGCCATGCACAACCCACAGATGCGCCACGGCATGATATTCAAAAGGGGATGTTGCACTGCGCAGATCCCAATGTGCCGGGGTCCACTGGACCACCAGGGATATGGGATGCGTTGTTTTTTTATAACTTTGCCCACGATCAGGCTGGAGGCAGTCCACTGGACCACCAGGGATCTGATATGTGAATGGATCCATTCATATATCTGGACTGTGTAGTACGGTTCAGTCTGCACGCCCATTGGCCCACGCTATGGACCAATGGGCGTACAGCCGTACTGTACGCAGTCAGTCGGTGGGCAGCTGGGCAGCTTGCAGATGGGAGTTGCCCCCGCTGACCGGGGAGCGGGTTGGCAGGGCTCAGTGGGCGGATGGGGCGGGGGTTACCACTGGACCACCAGGGATATTAGAAACTGTTTATTCATACATATGCCCGCGATAGGGCTGGAAGCAGTACACTGGACCACCAGGGATCTGGGACGTGTTATATTTTTATACTTATGCCTGCGATCGGGCTGGAAGCGGTCCACTGGACCACCAGGTATATGGGATGTGTTGTATGTTTATAACTATGCCCGCGATCGGGCTGGAAGTGGTCCTCTGGACCACCAGGGATATGGGACATGTAATTTATTATGCTTATGCCCGTGATCAGGCATTGGGGCACTTTGTCGTGCTGTGCAGGGGGCATTGGTCCCTGACGGCTGCAGCCTGGCAGGGCACCAGGTGCAAGTCACTGGGGATCAGCGCACCTGTATGCAAATGGGGCCATAATTACATGCTGATGGTCCCAGTTGCACCTTGCATGCATTATGGCTCCATTTACATATCCACCGCTGAACAACAAGGTTCCTGCACCTAGCGCAACCGCACTTGTGCTGGCGCATCCCCCTGCTCCTCCCTTGCCACTTGGGCTGGTGCAGTTCCACTGCGCCATGCGCAATGTGGGAGACCATGTTGCCATATTTAACAGTGCTGAGCCATGGTGCAGCACCACTGAATATCGCCCAGCGCACTCCCTGGCGCATCCCAGTTGCGCTGCGCCCCTGCGAGGCGCACTCTGAATATCCCACCCAGAGAGTTTCATTTATTTTTGTAACAAAATAGTTCTTGCACCTGCAACAGAAAGCTGTGGGTTTTTTTTAACTAATGACTTCTGTACTTCTTGAGCCACTGTAGTTGTCTGTTTTGAGCTTGTTGCCATGGTTACCATTACTCCCCTCTCCTCACACAAACGGTTTCATTATTATTTTTTATTTACTTATTCAGAATGAATACACCTTTTTTTTACTGCCGTAGAAACTCAGATTTTTTGTTTTGTTTTTTTTAAACTGGACCAGCTGATGTTGCCATGGCAATTGGGGGATAGAGAAAGAGTGACCGCGGTCAGCAGACTGAGCACATTTCTTGAGAGGAGTAATTTTTTTTTTCTCTGTCTGTTTGGCCAGGAGCTGTTCCAGCTGTGATATGGAGAAGAAGAGAGAAAGCACAAATGCGATCAGTTGTTTTTTTTTTCACGGTCAGGAGAGTGAACGTGGTTGGCTCCGGAGGCAGCTCTTTAATTCTAGCAGGTGAGATCAGAAATGGGATTCCATTACGGAAAAAAAATTTTTTAGCTATTTGTTGAAACTGCTAGATTGTGAACAGAGATGCCAAGGCTGGTCAAGGGAAGGGAAGGGTAACTATAAAAGCCGGGTAGTACAGATGTGGGGTTGGGGGGGGGGGGGCCCTCGCTTGCTTGGTGAAAACATGGCAGTGCTAGCCTTCATCAACATTCTGCTTGCCCATTACTATTCAGAACTATATGAAGCAACAGCGATTGGGACTAGTTGTTTCCCGGTCTCTGTTGTCTCATACTGGACCGGCTGTTTGGCTCTTTAAGCCAATCAGGATTAAGATTCACACTTGCCCATTTTCTAATTTCACTTAGTCCACTGAGTTTTAAAATAACAGGAATACAATTCTAGAATACTAAGTGTTTTGTAAGTCTTAGAAAGAAAAGTTTGCTTACTTGTTTTAGCATTTAAATTAACCAAGGTTAAGGGAGTAAGTAAGGGAAATGTAAGAAGTATGTGTGTGAGTAAGTGTGTTACAGTTTGGTCTTACAGCTGCATCCTATCTGAATGAGCACTACAAGATCATTTAGTACTTGTGTATAGTTAAGTCTTATAGCTACACCCTATCTGGGTGTAGCTGTATGAATTAATTTAGTACTTATGTTATAGTTGGGTGTTACAGCTATACCCTATCTGGGTGAGCACTACAAGGTAGTTTTTATCCGTTTCCTGTGCTATAGCTGAGCCTAACAGCTGCACGCTATCTGGGTGAGCATTATGAGTTGACTTAGTACTTTTTAACCGTGAACCTCTTGTTGGAAATACACATCAGCTAGGCTTAGCCTCATTCAATGGCCTGTATAGGGATTGAGTTCAGAGGGGAGGCAGTCAGGTTATGGTGGCAGTGGGGCACTCTTCTCTAGGGATATGCTCTGGAGGGGGGGCAGTGCCCCATCTGCAGGACCATGGCAGAACTACAGGCTCAGCTGGTGGCAGAAAGGGAAGAAATATCTCAGCTGTGTCACCAGCTCATTTGGTGCCCACCACTCACATCCCCACTCTTCCAGAGACCCACTGGTCTGGGGGGATGGAGAGTGGTGGTCAGCAGGACAGGGAGGGAGGGGGGCAGGGGTAGCCATAAGCAGGTTGGCCAACTGTTTTGCAGCCCTAAAGGAGGCTCAGGCACCTGATTCCACTGGCAGTGGGAACTCCAGGTCAGTCAATGAGAAAGTGCAGGACAACATGATGGTACCTAGGAGGAGCAAGTTAACCAGGAGAGTCTTGGTGATCAGCGACTTGATGATTAGAGGGATAGAGAAGGTGGTGGTGGGGGGGGGGTTGGATGGGAGGGGGATGGACTGGTGCCTTCCTGGTCATCAGGGATTTAAACAGGTTTTGGAGAATGGCAGAGAAGGAGCAGGGGGAGCTGGGGGTGCTAGTGTACCTAAGTATCAATGATCTGGTGAACCAGTCAATAGAGATAGTGAAGGGGAATTTCCTTAGACTGGGAGACAGATTGGTGGCACACTCAGCCTCCCTGGCCTTTTCTGAAGTCCCCCCTGTGTGGGGCAGGGAGAGGAAACAAGATAAGATAGAGAGTGATGTAATCAAGGAGTTCAACAGGTGACTTTAGGGATGGTGTCAGGAGAAAGGGTACCACTTTGTGGGAGACTGGAGGAATTTTTGGGATATGAAACTCTTCAAGGGTGACAGACTTCACTTGACAAGAGATGGGGCCTGTGAGCTGGGGCAGACGTTTGATGTCTGTATCAGACATTTAAACTAGCTGAGGGGGAGACTGGAACTAGGGAAACCATGGTGGCAGGTGAGAGGAAGGGGATCCTAGCTAGTACCCCCCCCCCACATCTGGGTGCTTGTAGCATCACGGTGCGTACACAGGGGGCTGTGACTCCAAATGGACTAGATGCAGAGTCATTATAGAGGGGTAATGCAAAGTGTGCAAACACCAAAAAAACAAAATCAAAAAGCAAAAGGATGAGAGGACAAGGAAAGCACAAGGGTAGTAGCAAGTAGCAATGGAGGATCAGGGGTCAAATGGAAGGGGATATGCCTTAATGCCCAGAGCTTGGGTAACAATATCAGTGAGCTCCAGGCACTGATGGCAGACACGGAGGTGGACCTAGTGGCAATCACAGAAACATGGGCTTCAGAAAATAATTACTGGGACTTGATGACTTCAGGGTACTCAGTGTTTAGGAGGGATAGAGGAGCTTCTACAGGGGAGAAATAACCCTTTTTTTGTCAAGGAGGACACTGATGTGACAAAAGATAGGTGCATCGGGGTAGTAAGGAGGGACAGAGTTGCTAAGGATGCAACTCACAGCAGCCTCAGGCAAGAAACTGCACTTGGGAGTGATCTAAAGACCTCCAGTGCAAGGGGAAGAGAGGGGCAGAGAGCTCAGGGAAGAACTTGAAAGCGGTAAGAAAGGTTAGTTAGGGGTACTATGAAAAGTATAATGATTCAGGCTGGGGAATTAGGGCAATGACTGGAGTTAAATAAGCAACAACGAAAATAATTTAAAATATATAAGAGTAAAAGAAGATGGACTGTAAAAATTATTGCACTACTCCAATATGGACATTCCTGCAGAAGACCATTAATGTGATTTGTATTCTCTGTTGTACATGGTGACAGATCAACTGTTGTTATGTCAAAGTGATGCATTTCTGCGCATTAATAAAAATTAAGTAGCAAAAAAAAAAAAAGAAAGGTTAGTAAGTTTATTGTTCGACAACAAAGTCATTACAGTTTGTACAGTATAAGCATATAGTTTATGACATACTTTAAAATCATCATTTAAGTTATACACTTAATAAATAGTATTCACAAAATTATAAATAATTAATAATTCAATTTAGCTAGAGCAGCAATACAATTTCCCTTGTACAAGGAAATGGTAAATCTCAATACTTATCTTAGATGCATTTAAAAAATAATGTGCCAGACATTTAATTGTACAGGAATCTTCTGCATAAATCAGAATGTTTGTCAATGTAGTTATATCCGCATTTAGTTGATCCACTCTTTCAATTTGAAACAGTGTTTTTAGTAGACAAGCACAGCTCTTTTCATATCAGCTACAGATCCAGAGTATATGCATAAGGTCCTCAGTGCCACCTTTTAATGTCACAGTTTGTTGACATCTCAGATTTTTTACTATACCTTGCCTGTAAAGTTTTACTATCGAAGAACTCAAACTTACATCCGATAAAGTTGTTCCTAAGTTTCTGATCAGTCAATATCTCAAAACAGTATTTCAACTCAACATTACCATCATTATTTTTAGCAAACCAAGGAGAAAATCTAGATTCACTGATTCTTTGAATATCCAAGGCCATCCAATAATTTCTAGTTTTCATATTAATGTACTTCTTGAATTGGTTACTTAACATGATGTTGGCTTCATGATATTTTTTAAAAGATTTTAACTCATATTTTTCTAACAATTCACAAATGTTTTCATACCAAGAAGACTTGAAGCAAGCCATGCTTAATCATTTTTCCTTTTCCATTAGTCATTGTTTTGGAATTCTTTCAGATGGAAGCCTAGTGAGTCTTACCCAAGACTTTATTTTTTTGTGTCTAATATAGTATTAATGTTTTCCAATCCCAATTCAGCTCTCAGGTATACAGAGGGAAGGGAGAGTCCTCCTTAAGAGCTTACAAATGGGTACCATTAATTTTTCTGTTTCTTTGGTATCCCAGATTTCTCCTCCATAAGCTAACTGCGCCAGATATTTTGCCCGGACTGCTTCAAGCAGTGGCTTCACAGTCATGCGACCATCGTAGTAGTTAAACTTTCCCAGGGCAGTTGCCATTTTTTTAGCTGTACACAACAGTTTATTAATGTGATTTTTCTGTTGTCCTTTTGAGGAAAAACATAAGCCTAGATAGACATACTGTAGGTATTCATGATACTGACCTTTTCATTGTCCAGTTTCCAGCTCCCTCTTTGTCTACCCCTGCCAAAAATAGAAATCTGGGTTTTTGAGACCTCAACTTGCAATTTTAGTTCCTTTTTTGTTCCAAAAGATCAGCCTTTTTTGTAGGCCAATTCTAGATAATGAAAACAGTATTATGTCATCAGCAAAGGCCATAACAGCACAGTGCTGGTCTAGAATATTTGGGGAACCTGACTCCAGGTCTACTATTGCCTTTAGAACCACATCCACGTAGATGGAGAACAAGATGGGTGCCAATACACACCCTTGCCTTATCCCTCTAGTTATTGTTATTGGCTTGGATAGATGACCATTTGGTCCTATTCGGATTTTGGCCCATGATCCATCCTAGAGACTATTTATAACATTGACTAGTTGTTCATCTGTCCCTTTTTTGACCATCAGTTCAAACAAAACAGATCTATTTACTGTGTCAAAGGCTGCCTTGAAGTCAACACTAAAGTACATAAAGTTTCTGATGGTGCAGGATTGTTATTTTTTAATTACATTATTTAAAATAAAACAATTATCCACAGTATCGTAGCCCCTTCTAAAACCGGTCTGGTAGTTGCTCAGTCCTCCTGTCTTCTCGATTTCTATTTGCAGTTTATCGAGAATAATTTTGGAAAAAAATGTTAGACTTACATCTAATAAGCTGATAGGTCTGTACATTGTGGGATCTTTTAAACTGTCCTTTTTATGCACTGGGGCTATAATAGTTCCTTTCCATGACAAAGGAAAATAAGTTTCATTAATAAATTTCTTAAAAAGGGTAGTGAACACATCTGTCCAAAGTGCTGGGCTAGCTAAAAAAAATACCTCAGCAGGAATATGATCTGGCCCAGGAGATTTATTTTTCTTTGATCACTTCACTGCAAAGTATACTTCCTGTCTGGATATCATGATTGTATGTTCCCCATTATTTATGGGTTGCCTTACTTCTAACTCTGAATCATCAGTAAATATGTTTGTAAAAGAAGGGACCCAATCAGATTCTGGAATATAAGCATCTAGTTTAGTTTTATATTTATTTGAGCCTTTTGCAACCAATGTCCAAAATTGTTTAGTGTCACCTTTGTAAATAGTTTGTAACATCTCAAGCCATTTATCATGGAATGTTTGCCCCTGAAAACAGGCAGTTGTGCCTAGTGGGCCTTACCCGGTTAACAAAGAATATCAACAACAACAATTGCAGGTTTTAATACTGCTTATATTTTTTCCTTTGTTGGTTTAATAAATTTCTGTCTATTCTTGCCATTTCTTGTCTTTCTTATGATAGCTATTAACATAGCTTTCTGCTTTAGACATGCTTTATCGAACCATGCATCCCTGATTTTATTGTCCATTTTAACCACCGATTGTCTATTAGAGACTCTTTTTAACCACTTCAAATATGTTGCTAACACAGTCCCATAACTGTTCTACAGGAAGACTGTGCTGTAGCGCCCATGTTTCTTTTTTTTTTTATTTCTCTTTTTCCCCACCTACTGCCCCACTAGAGCCGCACTATTGGTAGTCGCCCATATAAGCCTGTCCCTGCCAGTGCCTTACCTTACAGTCTCTGGTCCCTCCATCTGACCTTGGAAACCTCCCAGGCCGGGGCAACCCCCGAATCTTGCTAATCTTGTCAGGGTCCTGAGGCTGCAGGTAGGCACCAGCACATCAGGACCCAGCTCAGTGCTCCATCTTCCCGGCTCTAATGGGGTGTTTTTCCCCATGTTCTTGTGGGATGTTGCAGGCCCATATGTCATGCTACATATGCCGATGTCGGCAATGTCCCTATCCCTCCTTCCTCGAAGGAGCAGCCCCCAAGGCTGATTGGTCGCTGGCCTACGCCTGTGATCAATCATACCCCAGAGACTCCAGCTTGCCATCGCACCCCCAGCCTCCGTCAGAGGTCACCACTTGTTGGGTTGAAAGACCCTCCTTCCCCTGGAGAAGGTGAGCTGTCATTGGACGCTCCAGCCTGTCTCTTCCCGGCCAACTCTTGGTGACCTGAACTCGCTTCTGAACCTGGGTTGCCAATGTGGTGCAAGGTGCGGCATCCATCGCCTCAACCCTCAGTGCCACCGGGCAGGCAGCTCCCATGTTTCTTTAAAGTTCTTAATTTGTCTCACTACCTGTACTTCTAAATGGATATCCCATTTAAGTATTTTGTTGTACCTTAGTTCCGTTATACCACCCCCTTTAAAATGACCTATTTCTTGTCTAAATTTAGTAGAGGAACAGACCCTTAAAAAAACTGGTAGGTGATCACTCTCAGGGCGTGATGGTATTTGCAAGGAGTCCCACTTTTGAGGGTCACCGGTCCATAATACTAGGTCAGGTACTGACATTCCTCTAGATCGAATGTACAGTATGTACAATTCCCAAGGAGGTCCCCATGAATCCTACCATTAAGAGGATATAGATTATAAGCCTCAAGTAATGTAATACACTTCGAGCCAGCCTTATTCATCTTTAAATCTATTAAAATTTCCAGTTAACTCTAAATAATTGAAAAATGAGTTATCCAGTAACCCATTATATCTGCCTATTCTGGCATTGAGATCACCTGCCAGAAGGATTTTTGCCTCTGGAAATCTAAGGTGGATATCTGAGACAATACTGTCCAATCAATCCCATATTTCCATACAATATTTTGAGTTTATTGGTGGAATATAAGCATTAATTATTATTATTAGAGTCATAGGGCCAGATATTCAAAACTTTACCTCAGGGCTAAATTAGCACTGCCCAGCGGGCAAACTTAGCCCGGAGCAAATAGCAAGCTATATTCAATAAGGAATAGCCCTGTGCAAAACCAGTTGAATATAGGAAGCAAAGGAAGCCAGGCAAACAGGGCCAGGAGTGCAGGGCAAAAATAGCCCGGGAATAAGACAGCACTGAATATAGCCACAGGGAAGTGCACACTGCAGCTGCAGCTCATTAGACTCTGGAGCAAGCCAGTGTTGCAGGTGGAGAACATTATGTGTGATTGCATAGAGATGTCTCACATCTACTGCAAACAACAATGTAAGTCACATACTGCAGAACTGTGCTATGCTGGAGTGTTGTTTGCTCAGGGCTAACCCGATAGCACAGTGCTAACACAATAGCCCGGTGCAAACTGGTTAGCCCGGGGCAAACGTGAGCTATATTCAGAGCTCCCATGCAAATGAGCCTACTTAAGTAATCCGTGGGCAAACAGGCACATTTGCATCTCACTATGTGCTGCTTAGCATACATTACCATGCAGTTTACCTGGTGCTACTGCATGGAGCACACAGGTCCACCTTTTGGTTGGAATGGAAGTACAGGCTGGATATTGCAGGCCAAGGCATGCCCACAGCATCCCCTGTTGGTCAGAATGGAAGTACAGGCTGGAAGCAGCAGGAACACAGTCGGTGCATACAGACCTCTCAGCCCCTTACCTCCTGAATCAGGGACAGGGCTTATAAAAAAAGGGACAAAGACCCCAAATTAGGGACACATCTTACAAATTGGTAATATTCACCCAGAAAGCTGACAGAATAAGGGAATTAGTGTAAGATGTATTGTCTGAAGGATATAAAGTCTGTAATGTTAATGTTTGGCATTATTTTATGCTGACAATCTTCACTGTTCAGTCATAAAAACAAACATTTCACGAGGGACAGAGGAAAGGTTTGAGACAAAATCAGGGACAGTTGGAGGTATGGTCCCCCCCAGCATGAATCCTGACCCCCCATTGCACGCATAAAATCACATTTCCTGGTAGTCTGGTGGTCTCCTCCCCAGCACGAATCCCGACCCCTTAGCGGTGGTCCCCCACCCGGCAGTGACGCCCGGCCTCATCCCAATAACAACCCACAAACAACCACTACTTCAGTAGCACCCATCTGCATTCTCAGTCAGCGGCCTGGCCATGGTGGTGAGAGGAGGGCTGAGCCAGTCACCGGTTCTGTTCATGGGTTGTTATTGGGATAAGTGGAAGGCCACTGCTGGGTGGGGGACCACTGACTACTAGGAAAATTATTTGTTTTAATGTGGAATGGCAGTTAGGATTCATGGGGGGTGGGGGGACCACTGGACTACTAGGGAAATTAAGAAATACCGCGGCCATGGTGGTCAAGATTCGTGCTGGGGGTGGGGGACCACTGGACTACCAGGGAAAATTATTTTTATTACGTGGAACAGGGGTCAGGATTCATGCTGGGGGTGTGGGGAGCACCACCGCATTACCGCCAGCTTTTGTCACTGGTAAGCTTAGCGCTTACAGGTCGCGCTTAATGCCTGCGCCAGCAGTCAGGGCCCTTCCCCTCAGTTCCTCCCCTGCATACATTATAATTTAGCATTGGTGCTAACACCTAGTGCTGGTGCTAAATGTCCTTTTGAATATTGCAGTCGGGCACAAATTCGGCGCTAGTCCAGTGCAATGGATTTGTGTCCAGTGCTAAGCTTTGAATATCAGGCCCATAGTCTGGTGAATAATTAAAGAGACAATAAAAAAATTTTCTGAGTAAAGTCTGTAGTGTTTCTCAAAGAGGCCAAGGTGGATATAAGTCGCCAAGCCCCCCGAGGGCCTGCCTAATTTATTCTCTCTTATAACTACATGTTGTGTCAGCTCATAGTCATTTAAGACTACGTTGTCTTCATTTTCATGCCAAGTCTCCTGGCAACATACAGTATGTCACCTTTCTTAATAAAATCTAACCAGTTCTTGTCTGAGTATTTGTTTTCAATTCCAGCTATACTGCATGAAATTATAAGAATACTCTGATCATTTTCCACTAGTGATTCTATTTTTAACTCATTATTAATCCTGCTTCCCTTACTCAGTCGCATCTTCTCTTCAGCCAAGGGGGGATTTTTAGCTGTTTCCTTAAAGTTTTTGTTAACTTCACTAGGTTTATCTCTTGTTGAAATGAGAGAGGGGTCTAAAATGTCTGACAAATTAATTAGATGGAAGCTCAAAGTATCTAGTAGGTCACATTTTTTTCAACAATTGCTGGGCTATTTTATCATTTTTCACCAGTATATCAACTTTTAAGGAGTATTATTTTCTTATTGCCTTCAATATAGCTTGATAACCCAGCTATACTTGTAGCATATTACTAAAACGATTAAATATTGAACCTATCAGCTTCCAATTGTTTTCCTTATAGAGACTAGACATTTTATACATACTTAAAATTACTGGAGCTTCATTTTTATCACTGTTTCCATTAACCACATTAAAATCCATTCTGTAAGAGGGAACTTACATTAACCCTCTTATTTTCCTACATTTTCCCATTGTACTATATGTAGTTTGCTACTTTAGGTGATTCAAAATAAACATATTGTTTTTATACATCCATCATTACTTTTCCTTATATCCACAATGTCCTTTAATTCAATATCCAGTTCTGGAATGATTTAATTTAGCAGGAATTCTTTTAGTTCTTCAGATGACAACTGGGGCCAATCATTAGATAAAGTAAGTCTCAAGAATGGATACCTATTTGTAACATTCTTTTTATGTTGGTGTGCTTGCGCAGTCAACATCTTTCGGAAGTGCAGATTTGGAGGCGCGGTCACTGTTGGGCGAATGCAGGGCACGCACCAATAGGTGTGTCCTGCATTCCCCAATCAGCCAGCAGCAGTGGCCAACACCCTGCCTAGCTAATAAGGCGAAGAGATCAGAGAAAAGGTCCACTGCAATGAGAGCAAAGCTCTCATGCATAGTGACCACAACACACCTCCCCTTACGTACAGGCAACATGGTGGCAGTGACTGCCGCTTTTGCCTGTCAACACCCCCGTTTATTGTGTGCTGATGGGGGTGTCCAATCCCCATCGGCATCATGTAACCCCCTTTTTGTTTCACGAGGGTGCCCAATCCCCCTCGGCTCCTGCGGCCCCCCTTACTTGTTTGCTGATGGGGGTGCACTACCAAAGCCAATGCCAGCACGACAACATTCGGCATTGACAAATGCTTGTTTTTAGATTGGAAACATGTATATTCAAAAACTCTGCTCCAGCATTTAACAATGACGGAGTCCGCAATTTCATTTATTGCCCCCCCTCATACCATCTCTAGGGTCCTTACTAATTTTCTGTATATTACCTCTAATTGGCTTGGTAACATTCAGACAGCAGTCTTTTAAAGTAGCTATTTTTTTGTTCCCGCATAGCTATATGCTTTCCCAGATCCCCAGTAATGGATTGCAAATTAGGTTGATCAACACACTCAATATTTTTACTAGTGTCTAATTCTGTCTCCTGATTTAAACTGGTTATTTTTTGCTTTGACTTGCTTTTTTTCTCTGTTTTTGACTTTTTTGAGCCTTTAAAAAACTGCTGACGCCATCTGGCCAAAAGAGCTACATTGCAGAATTAGAATAAGCATATCCACAGTAAATCTCATACAAAAAAGTAGATTTCTATGTTACTTCATTTTAAAGTTATTAGCCATTTTGTAACCCTGATTTCACTACCTATTTAAAGAAAGTCTGTTCCAGTGAAGAGCTGCTGCTGATGTCATCTAGGGACCTTACAGTCTAGTTTTCCCTGTCAGCAAGCTTATAGGACCTGTTTCTCTAAAGTTGTAAAGATCATGTGCAATGGTTTTCATAAGTGAAACAGGCAGTATGAGTTAGTAAACACTGCTTTAAAAACGTTGGGCTGGATTTTCAAAGGGCCCTTAGATCCACGCAAGCTGCGTCAAACAACCAGCTTGAATCAGATCTTGGTGCGCCAAATACTGTGCACCATATTTTGCAAGAAAAGTGATCTGTGTGACAAAGTCCCCCAAACTGATGCAAGAGGTCCACTGTGTCAACACAATGGCATAATGGATGGGAATGACTCAAGTTGCACCAAAATAAATGGTGCAAGTTGAGTCAAAAATGGTGCATGTTAAGTCAGCAAAATGATGCAAGGAACGAAAAGAAAAAATTACTCACCTTAGTAATATTGTTTCTTCTAATGGAGTCTTGCTGTATTCTGACCAATTGCAGTTAGCCCCAGCACTTCAACTGCCCCGGAGATGAAAGGGTTAAAGTCTATGCCAGGCATAGAATGTTCATCTCGAGCTTGGTTTTCAAACCTCTGTCCCAGGTACTCGGAAGCGTAACCGTCAGATTCTTACGAGCACTAAACTAACTGGCTAACAGTCCAGAAATTGTTTGAAAATGCTTGCCCAAAAGGCCATACATACAGTATGTAAACAAGGGTATGAAGACTCAAGTCGAAACCCCCAAAAAGAAATCAAGTAGGTAGACAATTAAACAATGAGAATAATAATAATAAGAAAAAACAACCAATGCACCACTGGGGCACAGCACTACACCTTCCCACCCACATCCCAAAACAGCTTGGTTCTAGGAGGGGAGGGAGGTCAGAATACAGGAAGACTCCATTAGAAGAAACAATATTACTAAGATGAGTAAGTTTTTCTTCAAAAACATGAAGTCTTGCTGTATTCTGACTAATTGCAACTTCTCAAGCAGTACCCCCCCCCCAGGAGGAGGGAACTACAGAACCTATTTTGGGAACAGGCTCTGCAGTACTGCTGTGTCAAACCTAGCATCACTTCTTGACTGGATGTCAAGGGAATAATGCTTGGTAACTGTGTGAACAGTCTTTCAGGTGGCTGCTTTACAGATTTCCACTAAGGGTATATTCCTGGCAGCTATACCTCTGGTGGAGCGAGCCCTCAGGCCTGATGGGAGCTCCTTCCCCAATTTTGAATAGCAGAACTGTATACAAAAGACAATCCATTAAGCAATGGTTCTCTTAGTGGCAGGTTTACCTTTACCCATCTCTCCATAAATAAGGAACAACTGGGAGCAGTCGTTTCTGTGAGGTTTAGTGGATTCTAAGTAGTAACTCAAAACCCTTTTGACATCAAGACTGTGCAACCTCCTCTCTCCAGAGGAGGAATGATCAGCAAAGAATACAGGCAAAGTCATAGATTGATTCAGATGAAAATCTGACACCACCTTGGGAAGGAACTTCCTATTTGTGCGAAGGACCACCTTATCCCTGTGAAATGAAATGAAATGAAGTCAGGTTCCACTGATAAGGCCTGTGTAATTCACTGATTCTCCTGGCAGATGTGATGGCCACCAGGAATACAGCTTTCCAAGTCAGGTACTTTAGTTCAGCTGAAGAAAGAGGCTCAAAAGGAGGCTGCATCAGCTGTGCAATACAGATATTCCGGTCGCACAGAGGAGTGGGGTTCTTGAAAGGAGGGTTGGTATGAATCAGCCCTTTGAAAAATCTTTTAAAAATTTGATGAGAGGCTAAGGAAGAGACTTTCTCTGCTGAAATGAAAGCAGAAACAGCAGCCAAATGCACCTTGAGGGTGGCAGGCCGAAGGCCCAAACTATTAAGATGCGCCATATAATCCAGAACAATGGCAATATCAGCTGAATCCGGTTGGATGTGCCTCTGAGCACACCAAAACCCAAACCTCTTCCATTTGGAGTTGTAAGTCTTTCTGGTGGAAGGCTTTCTATTAGCCTTAAGGATATCCAGAGCTGACTTGGAAAGACTGAGACCTGCATACTCTACCTCTTCAAGAACCAGGCCTTGAGCCTGAGGGAGTGAAGATTGGGATACAGGATCCTCCCCTGAGAAGAGGTGAGGAGACTGAACCATCTGGGAAGTCACAGAGGCATTGTCACTGACAGTGACAACAAAAGAGGATACCAAGGTTGCCTGGCCCAGTCCGGGGCTACCAGGATCACTGAGCAAGGTTGGGACCTGATCTTGACCAGCATTCTGAATATCAGAGGAAAGGGAGGAAAAGCATAGAGAAACTTGTTGGTCCAGTCTAACAGGAGGGCATCCAGAGGAACAGATCCCAGAAGAGGAGGTCTGCAGCAGAACAAAGGGAGCAGATGGTTGTCCGGGGCTGCAAAGTGATCTATCTCTGGAGTGCCCCATCTCTTGAAAATGACTTGAAGAATGAGGGAATCCAGGGACCGCCCGTGGTGACCCTGAGAAATCCTGCTGAGAGCATCTGCAAGTACATTGTCCTTTCCTGGGAGATGCACAGCGATCAGGGAAGCTTGCAGGAAATAAGCTACAGACCATATTTTCATGGCCTCGGTGCACAGGGCCAAAGACTGAGTGCCCCCCTGCTTGTTGATATACCACATGGTTGTGGTATTGTCTGTCCTGATCTGCACCACTTTCCCCTGGATCATGTTCGAAAAGAAAAAATTACTCACCTTAGTAATGTTGTTTCTTCTAATGGAGTCTTGCTATATTATGACAAGTGCAGTTTGTCCCACCACTAGAACTGCTCCGGAGGTGAAAGAGTTAACTTCCATGCAGAGCATGGAGCTTAGAACGCGAGCTCGGTTAAAGAAGCTCTGTTAGGGTGGTTTCAAACCGAAACCGTCAGATCTTTACGAGCAAAACTCACTAAGGTTCTGTGTGGAAGCTGTAACCTACACTAGCCAACTGGCTACTAATATATTCACACATTTTCCTGGTCCCAACACCAAGACTCAAGTCAGTGGACCAGAAAAATAAGATAAAATAACTAAATAAAACACAACACCCAAACATGAAAGAGGGCATCAATAAATGCCAAAAGTGGACTGCCCACCCCATACCCAAAGTAGAAGTTCTGAGAGGGGCAGGCTTGGGAGGTCATAATATAGCAAGACTCCATTAGAAGAAACAACATTACTAAGGTGAGTAATTTTTTCTTCAAACAACATGAAGTCTTGCTATATTATGACAAGTGCAGACTACACAGCACTACCTCCATGGAGGAGGGACAGAACCTACTTTAGGGAATAGGGTCTAGCACGGTTGTGTTAAACTGAAAGCATCCCTCCTGGCCTGGAATATCCAGGGAGTAATGTTTGGTGAAAGTGTGTACTGTTTTCCAAGTAGCTGCTTGACATATCTCCAAGATAGGGATGTCTCTAGCAGCAGCTAGAGATGCAGCTGTACCTCTGTAGAGTGAGCCCTCAGGCCTGAGGGGAACCTTACCCAGCTTTTGATAGCAAAATTGATACAAGAGACCATCCACCTGGCAATGGATCTCTTAGTGGCAGGTCTCCTTTCCAACCTCACCACAAGTAAGAAATAGTTGGAGGGAGTCAAACCTGTGACCCTTGGTACGCCTATGTAGTAACTAGGGTCTCTTAACATCTGTTGTGCAGCCTCCTCTCACCAGAGGAGGAATGGTCAGTGAAGAACACTGGAAGTGAAATAGATTGGTTAAGGTGGAACCGAAACAACCTTAGGCAAAACTTCCTGTTAGTCCTGAGGACTACTTTATCCCTGTGAAAGGAAATAAAGTCAGTCTCTACTGATAAAGCCTGTAACTCACTTATGCGCCTGGCAGAAGTGATGGCTATAGAAATACAGTTTTCCAAGTCAAATACTTAAGCTCTGCAAGACAGAGGCTCAAAGGGGTTGCATCAGCTGAGCAATGCAAACATTAAGATCCCAAGCAGGGCAGGGTCCCTGAATGGAGGATTGGTATGAAGCAATCCCTTAAAAACTTGGAAAATACAGGGTGAGCAGAAAGAGAAGAGGGCTTCCCTGCTGAAATGAAGGCAGAGACAGCTGCCAAGTGCACTTTCAGGGTAGCTGGTCTCAGTCCCAAAGAATTAAGATGGACCATATAGTCCAATACAGTGGGTAGATCAGCAGATTCCGGGGAAATATGCTTCTCAGAACACCATATGGAAAACCTTTTCCACTTGGAGTTATAGGTAGCCCTGGTGGAAGGCTTCCTAGCAGCCTTCAGGATTTCGAGAACACTTTGAGAAAGTTGTAGATCAGCAAACTCTAACTGCTCAAGAGCCAAGCCTTGAGGTTGAGGGATTTGAGATTCGATACCAAACTCTCCCCTGAGCACAGGTTAACAGATTGTGGTTCCTGGGGAGACACAGGGGAAGATGGACTGCTAAGGACAGAAGGAGTGGGTACCAGGGCTGCCTGGCCCAGTCTGGAGCAATCAGGATCATCTTGCAGGGCTGAGACCTGATTTTGACTAGTACTTTGAACAGGAGAGGGAAGGGGGGAAAGGCATAAAGGAACTTCCCTTCCCAATCGAGGAGAAAGGCATCCAGGGGGACTGAGCCCAACACTGGGGGCCTGCAACAAAAAAGTGGAAGTTGATGATTGTCTGGGGCTGCAAAAAGATCTATCTGAGGAGTGCCCCATCTGGCAAACACTATCCCTAGTACTAGGGATCCAGTGACCATTCGTGATGGCCTGGGAAATCCTGCTGAGAGCATCTGCCAGGACATTGTCCTTGCCTGGAGGTGAACTGCTATGAGGGAAGTGTTCAGGGAATAAGCCAGAGACCACAACTTCATCGCCTCAGTGCACAAGGCCAAAGACCGAGTGCCCCTTGTTTGTTGATGTACCACATTGTAGTGGTGTTGTCTGTTCTGACCTGTACCACCTTGTTCTGAACAGATGCAGAAAAACCTGAAGTGCTAGAAAAACAGCTCTGAGTTCCAACAGATTGATGTGAGCAGAGATTCCTGAGGGACCATAACCCCTGGGTGGAGAGGCCGCCTATGTGAGCTCCCCATCCCAAGAGGGATGCATCTGTAGTAGGGGTCAAGGAGTGGGACAGAGGGATGAAAGGCACCCCTTGTCTCAGATTGCTCTGATCCTGCCACCACTGAAGGGCCTGGATCAGGGTTCGAGTCACTGGGATTAACTTGGATAGGGGAGCTCTTCTTTGAGACCAGAAAGCTCTCAAATGGAACTGAATGTCCCTCATCTGAAACCTTGCTCCTTGCACTACAGCTGTGGAAGCAGCCATGTGTCCTAGGAGCTGCAGGAAATGCCTTGCTGGTCGAGAGACCTGCAGAGTGAAGGATGAGGCCAGGGCCACTAAGGTCCTTACCCTTTCCAGGGGAAGGAAGGCTCTGGCCTGCTTTGTGTCCAGTTCTGCGCCTATAAAGGTGAGTACCTGGACAGGTTCCAAAACTGACTTTGGAAGATTGAGAAGAAAGCCCAGAGGTAGGCAAGCAGCTGGTTGCACCAGGTGTGATTTGACTTGGTCTGGAGACTGACCCACAATGAGCCAGTCGTCCAGGTAGGGAAAAATGGCAATCCTTTGCCTTCTAGATGAGCAACTGCTACTGCCAGACATTTTGTGAACACCCTTGGGGCAGAAGTGAGGTCGAAGGGCATTGCTTTGAACTGATAATGGCCTGAGGGCAGTTCAAATCTGAGGTACTTTCAATGGGAGCTTCTGATAAGAACATGGAAATAGGCATCCTTGAGGTCCAGGGAAGCTAGCCAGTCCCCTGGCCTTAGGGAGGGTAAAATCATTCCCAGAGTCACCATTTTGAACTTTGGTTTTAAAAGGTGCTTGTTTAGATATCTTAGATCCAGGATAGGCCGCCACTCTCCTGTCTTTTTTGGGGTAAGGAAGTACCTGGAGTACAGACCCTTGCCCTGGTGTGGGGGAGAAACCCTTTCTACAGCTCTGAGAGCCAGGAGGGTTGAGACTTCTGTTTCCAAAGCAAGAGTCTCTAAAAGGTTTGCAGGGAAAAGATCTGGCTCTCATCTTTGAAATTTTTGAAGCTGAGAACCAGACCCTGGCTCACTACTTCCAGGACCCACCTGTCTGATGTTAAAGACCTCCAGTCCTGGGACGGAGTAAGCCAGCCTGCCCTCTACAGGTAATGGAGAGCCGACCCTGGGCATCCCATCAGGGTGCCTGTTTGGCAGGGCTTTAGGCTGAGGGGTGGGAGCAGGCCTGCCTCGCACTCGCCTGCCTCTCCTCTGAAGAACCCCCTCTGAGCATAGGCTGAAGAGGAGGAGGCCTGGGTCTGGTAAAAGGCCTGTGAAAGGCCTGCCCCTACCCTTGGGGGGCTGCCTCTGAGGAGTGGCTTGCCGTTCCTTGGCTTGTGCACTCCTATAAGTGGTTCTATATTCATCCATTTTCTTCATATAATTCTCTGTTGGCTCCCCAAACAAAGAATTTCCCACCACAGGAAAATCCATAGCCTTAGACTGGGTATCCTGTGACAAAGTAGTACACCTGAGCCAGGCCAATCTACGAAAAGCCACAGATGTAGCCATGACTCTAGAGGATACATCATTAGAATCCACTGCAGCATGGAATTGCACCTTAGATGCCTCAATACCATCAAGAGCCACCTGCTCCAGCTCCTTTGCAAGCTGGCCAGGGACCTGTTTGGCTAAGGCCATGACAGTATCCCATCTAGATTTCTGGTATCTCGCAACATAAGCCATATAGTTTGCTTGTCTGAGTCCCAAGGATGCTGCCATGTATTGTTTTTTGGCCATGGCATCAATCTTCCTGGAGTCCTTGTCAGGAGGATGTGAAGCCAGGGAAAATTAGCTTTATCACAGGCTACAGCTTGAACTACCCCAACATGACTGCATTGCTGTGAAAGAAAATCTGTATCAGGACCTGACAAAATTGTACCTCCTGTCCATCTTTTGTCTACAGGAGGCACAGAATTAGAGCTTTTAAAATTTTTATTGTTTGTTTCCTAAAAGATTTATGCAAAGGGATGGACAATCTCTGGACTCTGGGATATCCATCATCTCTACATAGTCAGGCTCCTCTTGCTCATCCAAAGCCTCCTCTAAGGGAAGCTGAGGGTCTCAGCAACTTTTTTATAAAACAAAAAATGAGAAGGGGACTCAGAAAGCCTAGGGGGAGATTCACCTAAAGGTCTGTCTGGGGAGATGTCCGGTTCAACGGGCATATCCAGACTTTCAAAGTCACATTCACACTGATCATAATCATCCTCCCCCTCCTCTGGTTAACAAAACTCTTCTATATCATATTCCTGAACCGGTGGAACCGACTGAACTGACCTTTTGCCAGATAGTGGCGGTTCGGAGGGAACTGGGGACAGTGACTGGACAATCTGTATTGCCCTGGCTATCTCTGCAGCAGTTGGAGAAGGAATTTTGGACTCCAAACCTGCTGATTTTTAGTTTTCTTTGCTGGAACTGGCTCCTCAGAGCCAGCTTTCGTTGCCGAGGAAGTCTGCCCTGGTCAGAGGGCACTCCCTCCGGTCGGTTGGCACCGAACTGGGCTGCCATCCGGTCAGCAGACTTTTGCCTCTGTTCCCTGAGCCTGCCCACTCTCTTGTCCAGGGTGGCTGCAGAGAAATTTTTACAAATCTGGCAGTCTGAATTGAGGTGGTCAAACCCCAGACAATAGACACATGTAGTGTGTGGGTCAGCCTTGGCAAAGGCTTCCCCACAGACACTACAGTGCTGAAACCCAGTGGGCCCGGTTTTTCTTTTGGGTTTCTCAGACATGATGCCAGCCTAACCAACAAACTTGCCCTTTTAACAGCAGTGCCAGGCAAGACACCCTTATCGGTTCCCAACCGTGTCACGGGTCGTGGAAAAAACCGTAATGAAATCCGTTTTTTTTAGAACTGATAAGAACCAGGAACCGCACTCTAACAAGCCTTAAAAGGCTTTAAAACCAAGTTTAAATACATTCGATTGGTTCAAACCGAACCGATAAAAATTTATAAGTTCCACACAAAAAACCTATCTATTACTTACAATACCATAGACAGAGCTTGAACCGACCGGTTTGCGGTTAAAATAAATAAATCGCGGTTAAATTCAACCGAGAAAAAATGTTTTAAACCGAGGAAATGAACCGAGCAGCAGGAGGAATCTCCGGAGCGACTGTTCAGTGAGGCGGAGTAAAGAATCTGACGGTTTCGGTTTGAAACCACCCTAACAGAGCTTTGTTAACCGAGCTCGCGCTCTAAGCTCCATGCTCTGCATGGAAGTTAACTCTTTCACCTCCGGAGCAGTTCTAGTGGTGGGACAAACTGCACTTGTCATAATATAGCAAGACTTCATGTTGTTTGAAAGTCTGAACTGCTAGAAAGACAGCCCTGAGTTTGAGCAAGTTTATATGCAGAAGAGACTGCTGAGGGGACCAAGTCCCCTGAGCTGTGTGCTGATCCAAATGAGCTTCCCACCCCAGTAGGGAAGCATCTGTGGTGAGTATTACTGTGGGCACCTGACTGAGGAAAGGAACCCCTTGCCTCAAATTGTCCTCCTCCAACCACCACTGGAGGGCTTGAACCAGAGTCAGGGACTCTGGAACCAACTTGGAGAGGGAGTCTTTGCTTTGAGACCAAAAAGCTCTGAAGTGAAATTGAATATCTCTCATCTGAAATCTTGCACCCTGCACTACTACAGTGCATGCTGCCATATGGCCCAGCAGTTGTAAAAAGTGTCTGGCTGGCCGAGACACAAGTGAACGAAAAGAAGAGGCCAGACTGATGAGAGATTGGACCCTTGGGGAAGGAAGAAAGGCCTTGGCCTGTACATTGTTCAGCTCCACGCCTATGAATGTGAGAAGCTGGGAAGGCTACAGAACTGACTTTTCCAGATTCAGGATGAACCTTAAAGATTCCAGAAGCTCCTGAGTGACCTTTAGATGTGACCTGACTTGGTCTGGGGACTGGCCTACTATAAGCCAGTCGTCCAGATAAGGGAACAGCAGGATGACTTGCTTTCTGAGGAAGGCCACAACAACTGCCAGACACTTGGTGAATACCCTTGGAGCAGATGTCAAACCGAAAGGCATTGCTCTGAACTGGTAATGGACTGAGGGCAATTCGAATCTGAGGTACTTTCTGTGGGACTGCCTGATAGGTATGTGAAAATAGGCATCTTTGAGATCCAGAGATGCTAGCCAGTCTCCTGGTCTCAAAGAGGGAAGAATTAGTCCCAGAGTCACCATCTTGAACTTTGGCTTTAAGATGTGTTTGTTCAGGTATCGTAGATCTAGGATGGGTCACCAATCCCCTGTATTTTTTAGGGTAAGGAAGTATCTGGAGTACTATCCTTTTCCCCTGTGAATGAGAGGGACCTTTTCCACTGCCTGCAGGAGCAGTAGACATGAGACCTCTGTCTCCAAAGCCTGTGCTTCCCCTGAAGAGGAAGGGGGAAAGACCTTGGCCCTCAGCCTTGGGAACCTGGTGAAGCTGAGAGCAAGGCCCTGGTTCACCACTTCCAGAACCCATTTGTCTGAAGTGACAGACTTCTAGGCCTGGAAGAAGTGAGCCAGCCTGCCCCCTACAGGGATTGGGGAGGCGACCCTGGCTGACCCATCAGGGTGTCTGTTTGGCAGGGGGCTTAGACTGAGAGGAGGATGCAGCCCTTGTCATCCCCCTTCTGCCTCTTCCCCTAAAGAACCCCCTCTGCTGAAAAGAAGAGGAGGCTTGGGCCTGGTAAAAAGGCATTTAAAAAGGCCTGCCCCAGCCAAACCTAGATTGCTGCCTTTGAGGAGTGGTCTGCTTCTCTTTGGCTGCAGCAGCCCTGTATGTGATCCTGTACTCGTCCATCTTTTTCATGTAAGCCTCTGTTTATTCCCCAAACAGAGAGTCACCAGAGACAAGAAAATCCATGGCCTTGGTCTGGGTATCCTGAGACAAGTTGGTACACCTGAGCCAGGCAAATCTCCTCATGGAAGGAGATGTAGCCATAACCCGAGAATGGACATCATTCGAGTCTACAGCAGCATGGAACTGTACCTTGGAAGCTTCAATGCCATCTGCAGCCACCTGCTCCAGCTCACTGGCTAGCTAGGGAGGGACATTCTTAGCCAGAACCAGAATCATATCCCACCTAGACTTCTGGTATCTGGCTGTATATGCCATGTAACTGGATTGTCTGAGTCCCAAAGAGGATGCCAGGTACTGCTTTTTTGCTATGGCATCCACTTTCCTGGAATCGTTATCTGGGGGGTGAGATGTCAGAGGAATATTAGCCTTGTCACAGCTGCAGTGAGTAGTAAGGAATTCCATCCCAGAGCCTGACAAAGCATACCTCCTGTCCATCTTCTTATCCACAGGGGGTATGGATGTTGGCATTTGTAAGATCTTTTGGGTCTGTTTTCCCAGAGACTTATGCAGAGGGATAGACACCCTTTTGGACTCTGGGATGTCCATCATCTCAACATAGACAGGCTCCTCCTGATTCTGTTCAACTTCTTCCATAGGGAGCTGAAGAGTGTCAGCTACCTTCCTGTAAAACAGATAGTGGGAGGGGGACTCAAAAAGCCTGGGAAGAGAGACATTGGAAGACCTGTCTGGGGAGATGTCCGGTTTGATAGGCACATCCAGGTCCCCATAATCTTCATCTTCATCATCTTCTTCTTCCTCCTATTTGCCCTCATAAAAGCTTCAGGGTCATAATTGGAAGCTTGTAAGTCCGACCGAACTGACCGTTCTTCGAGAGGCAGTTGTGATTCGGTGTGGAACCAGAACGACTTGACACTGTGGCAACGCTTTGGCAATTTGGTGATGGTCGGAACATGAGAAACGGATCTGAACCGGTCGATTTATGTTTTTTCTTTTGTAGGAACCGATTCCAAGAGAATCGGCTCTCCTTTTGCCCAGGTATCGCCCAGGTCAGTAGGCACCCCCTCAGATTCGGCTGAAACCGAACCGGGCTGGCCATCTGGATCAGCGAACTTCTTGGCCTCCCTTTCCTTAAGCCTACTCAAGTGTTTTTCAGCAGTAGATTTAGGGAATTTTTTGCAAATTTGGCAGTCTTCCTTAAGGTGGTCAAACCCCTGACAATAAACACAGATGAGGTGGGAGTCGGCCTTGGCAAAGGCCTCCCCACACTCGGTGCAGTGCTGAAACCCCGTGGGTCCGGTTTTCTTTTTGGGTTTCTCAGACATGCCTTAAACAAAAAGTCACCCTTACCAGCGTTCAAGCCAGGCGACTACCAAAAACCTATCGGTTCTGACTGTGTCACGGGTCGGTTGAAAAAACCCCGAAATTAAACATTTTTTTCAGGAACCAATAGGTACCGGAACACACACTCTCTTTTTTTTTTTTACTGCTTCGGTTCCTGACCGGACCGACCGGTGGGGAACCAAAAAATAAAACAATTTCTTCCGGCAATTACACAATTCTATCTACCTACAATACACTTACTGTACCGAACAGAGATGCAAAGACCAGAAAAATAAGGAAACAGTTGATAAAAAACGACTGATTTACTGCTACTGAACCGAAGTGTAGGAGAGGATCTCCGGAGCGACTTCTCAGTTAGGCGGAGTAAAGAATCTGACAGTTACGCTTCAGAGTACCTGGGACAGAGGTTTGAAAATCGAGCTCGAGATGAACATTCTATGTCTGGCATAGACTTTAACCCTTTCATCCCCGCGGGGCAGTTGAAGTGCTGGGGCTAACTGCAATTAGTCAGAATACAGCAAGACTTCATGTTGTTTGAATGACGCAAACTGAGTACAAAAATGGTGCAAACTGATGAAAAATGGTGCAAACTGAGTAAAACTGGTGCAAGTTGAGTAACCAAAATGGTGCAAGCCGAGTCAAACAAATGACGCAAAGGACGAGAATGACGCAAGCTATGTAAACAAGACAGCAGATGAAATGGCCAAAACTAAGCCCCCAAAATGTTCTAAACTAGTCCTGCAGGAGAATACTGGCCCTTAATATTAGCATAGTCAGGTATGACCCCCCTGCTTTGGGTCTCTTCATATGCTTTAGTGTCCCTTAGGCCAGCTCTGGCTGGTCTAGCTGCTGATGGTACTTTGACATGTTTGGTGTCAGTGGTGCGGCTTTGAAATTCCTACAGGTGTGGTCTTGCAGCATTTCTGTGGCACAAGACGGCTTGCGTCATGGTGCTGCCATTTGTATGGTGCAAGGCTGATGCAGCCACCTTTGACACAGGGTGGACTGCCTTTGACGCAGTGCTCCTTTGAAAATAGGGTCTGGCACAATGTTACACACTAGACTCCCTTGCACCAGTATTGTTTGGTGCACGTCCCTTGCATTATACCTGGGGCTTTGAAAATCCGGCCCTTTGTGTTTCAGGCTTTGTAACAAAACTGACAATATTTTGTCTGGGTGCCTTTTATTGAGGTCCTTTTGCTGAATGCTGGATCATAGCACACTGTGAGGTTTGCAGACTGAATGAGTTTCTGATGAAAGGCTGAGCTCATTCACACCTATCAGTCAATTGAGGCAACTTCTAAGAATGGCAATTTAAAACAATTATCCCATCTCCTTGTTAATGGAGGTGGGGCAGACTCATCAATGTTCTACTCTAAATTACAATGATCATTTTACCAGAGCTAACACTTCCACCCTTAGTAGGAATTAACACATACAAGGCCCCTATTAACACATATTGTAAAGCAGACAATGACAAACGGCAGTAGAAGTAGTAGCACTCTAATTGGCTTCAGCAGTCTGGAGGCATGCTGACTTAGTATCCAGCAACCCTGGAGAAATGGACCACACAAAAACAGCATTAAATAATACAATTTTATCAAGTTTGTTACAAAACCTGGGACATATATAGTATTTCTAGCAATGTTTACCGACTGGTGCTGTCTTACTTGTGAAAACCATTGCACATGATCTTTACAACTTTGGAGAAATGGGTCTTATAAGCTTGCTGACAGCGATTACTAGACTTTGAGCTCCCAACATGACATCATCAGCAGCTCTTTACTGACACCTGCTTTTATTGCATAGGTAGTGCAATCAAATTTACAAAATGGCTAATAACTTTAAAACAAAGTAACACACAAATCTAGTTTTTGGTATCAGATTTACTAGGAGTATGCTTATTTGGATTCTGCAATGTAGCACTTTTGGCATCAGTGGCTCTAACTTTTCCTTTATTTGCTGGAACAGTATTTTTTTTGGTCAGCTATCATCTTGCTTTTTTTTTTTTTTGATTTCTTGCCACTTTTCTTTTTCTTCCTCCCTAATAACTTAATTGGGCTGGCAGGAAACTCAGTGGAGGTAAAGTCTGGTATCTGTATATCGGACTCATGCAATGAGATATCAGGAACAACTGAATCAGATTGCTGAGTTGGAAACACTTCTACTTTTTTTCTCAATAGTCACTAATTTAGCATTATTCATGGCTACATCATATCTCGTGCTCTCTATTTTTCAGAACAATAAGTCACTCCATTAATAAGACGTGCTGTATACTGGGGACTCGTATGGGCCACCAAATCATTACTTAGAGACAAGGGAACATATTGGGGCAAATGATCAGGCTGTTTTTGATTGTTTTCAGCCAGTCTAGGAGTTTCTGGGAAACTTCATTTAGCTACCTTCGGCTGATTGTGTGTTCTCCACTATACTCTCTATTCAAGGAATTATCATATTTTGATGCAAGTTCTTTCATCCCTGTATGGTGCTTTGTAGCTCTGAAGTCACATTTCTAAATTCTGGACCTGAGATTAGCAAAACATCCTTGTGCTTGTCTATTACAGTACCACTATTATTTAAAATATTTTCTTTTGCAAATTTGTTTTCTTGGATCCATTTTGACAACTTAAATTTTGGGAGGTTATATAATCAAGTTCGTCTCTATTGGTCATCCCAGAAGCCATGGAACATCTAGCCTCTATTTCTAGAGAATTATAAGTTGTTTCTAAATTATCTTCATCACTAAAGTTTAGTCTAGGAGAGTGCTCCAGGCTGGATTCTCTAGACATAAAGAGGGCTACTGTCGGTAGGGAATTACTAGCCTGTGGTTTGGGAGTAGAAGTTTTTTCTCCCTATGGGGAATTATAGTGCTTCATAAGATCCGTAATTTTTGTCTGCTTGGTTTTAGTTATTTTAGACTGCTTGTTCTTTTTCCCTTTTTCCAGCATTGATTCACTCAATAGGGGTGAGCAGCTATCCTGATTTTTCCCTTGTAGCCTTGCACTAACCATGGTGCTCTCATCGGAACACAATAAGTTATTTCAGTTCTCCTTATTTAGATACCTTTCTTAACAGTAGACGGTATTTCAGTTTCTACATATGAACATACAAATGTGCCAGCAGAAGCAGACCACCCAGTCTATCTAAATCTGCTTGAGTGTGCAGCCAACACCCCTAGTTTGTAGCTGCCCCACCCCCCTTTTGCCATCCCACTGCCACCCCCACCCCCACTCTCCCCTGTTCCCTGTCCCATGCCCTGTTGAAGCTGTTCACAGATTTACATGATACCACCCATTCTGGTAGGGCATTCCATTTTGCTACCACCCTCTCTGTGAAATAGTGTCTCCTCATTTCCTTCCTAAATCTTCCCCTCTATTCTTAGCCCTTGCCCCTGGTGACCCTCCCCTCCTCAACTTAAAGACCCCATCTGCCCCATACTTATTGATTCCCCTCTGATACTTGAATGTCTCTATCATGTCCCCCTGTCCCTTCTATCCTCTGGGGTGTACACATTCAGGTCTTCCAGCCTGCTGCCATAGTCATTCCCCTCCATTCCACATATCATCTTTGTTGCCCTCCTCTGCACCCCCTCCAGTAGCCTGATATCACACTTTAGGTATGGCCTCCAAAACTGCACACAATACTCTAAGTGCAGCCTTACCAGCGAACTGTAGAGGGGCAAGATCACCTTTCTTCGCCTGGATGAAAACCCCCTCGCTATGCACCCCAGCATTTTGTTTGCTTTTGCAGCTGCTCTCCTGCACTGGGTTGTGTTGTTCATGGTCCCTGGTATCATTACCCCTAGGTCCTTCTCCTCCTCAGTGATCCCAGCTTAACCCCCCCAGCCAGTATTCTCTCCTTGGGTTCTTCACCCCAAAGTGCATAACCTTATACTTCTTTGCATTGAACCCCCAGCTGCCACCTCTCTGACCACTCCTCTAGCTTGTGTAGGTCCCCCTGCAGCTGCTTCCATCCCTCCTCTCCATCCACTACTGCTCCGATTTTAGTGTCATCAGCGAACAGACTTAACTTGCTCACCACCCCATGTGCAATGTCTGGTCTGAAGAGCCCAAACAATACTGGCCCCAACACAGAGCCCTGTGGCACCCCACTCATCACTGGCCTTGGAGTTGAGAGCTCCCCTCTCACCATCACCCATTGCAGCCTGCCACTCAGCCAGCTTGTAATCCAGTTCATCATTTTTTGCCCCTACCCCTACACCAGTTAGCTTCTCCCCAAGCCGCCCACGAGGCACCGAATCAAAGGCCTTGCTGAAGTCCAAGTAAAGGACATCCACCGCATGACCCTTAGCCAGCTCACCTGTCATCCAGTCATAGTATTGTATGAGGTTGGTTTGACAAGACTTCCCTGAAACAAACCCATGCTGCCCCACATCCTGGAGGCAATTGTCCTCCAGGTACGACACCAGTCTTTCCTTTAGTATTGTTTCCATGAGTTTGCACACTATGGAGGTGAGACTTACAGGACAATAATTACTTGGTTCATCCCTTGGCCTGCTCTTGTGTAATGGTACTACATGTGCCATCATCCAGTCCAGTGGCACACATACTGACTCCAGTGAGGTGCTGTACAGATCCACCAACACCTCCGCCATCTCCCTCAGCACCCTGGGACAGATACCATCCAGCCCTGGTGCCTTGTCTACCTTCAGTTCTGGGAAAGGGAAGGGGTACCATCAGTTTCTGTTTGAACAATTTGGATGTTGCAATTTTCCACCTTTACCCCAAAAGATTACACAAAGCTTGTCCCTTATAAATGAATACAGTAGTATAATATTAATCTGTAGCCTACATAACAAATCTCACAGCATGAAAAGAGAAAAAAAGTCACCAAAATGATAGTGGAAGTTCTCAGGCCAATCTGATTTATTCATTGCTTTTGCAAGCTCTTTTCATTCATTGGGGCAACAGCAGTCTGCAAAATAGCCTCAAGGCAATTAGGTAAACAGGAAACAGTTCCAAATTTGGTTGTTTTCATTGGCGTTTTAATGGCCCACAGCTTCAGTTGCTCTCTCATAGTCTTGCTGTCTTTGATTCCAGATGACACCCAAATCAAACTTCCTTCCAAGCACTCCACCAGTGACACAAAAAAGAATTGTTTTAAGTGGGAATTAAAATGAAATATTAAAATGTAACCTCCCTCCCACTTAGCTTTACAGATGGCACTTTATATATTTCCGGAAAAATAACTACTTTACTTCTACTTGCTCCTGCTCGAGCAGGCAGCAGCTTCAGTCCAGGCATAGATAACAAACTGCAGAAAACTACCCCACTCTCCTCCCTGTCTAGAGGTTTGGATGGTATAGTTGTCTCTGGGAAGGGGGGGGGTACCATCTTGACTGTAAGCACATCGGGAGGAGTACAAAACACAGTACCTTTAATTGCAGATTCGGGTTCCTCCTGGTGATGGTTCGAGCTCCGTCTAAGTGCAGACTGGGTGTTGACTTTCTCCTCCCATCACCTTAGTTGGTTGTAGGCTCCAAGGACAGGCTGTAAAATAGTTTGTTAGGCAAGCAGCAAAGCGACATACAGTATTTTCCCCAAAGCGTTTTAAATGATTCAACTCCAAACGATTTTAAAATGCAACAAGCAGCATTTATTTCTCTTCACAAAAAATGTTCAAGCAGAAAACAACCATTTCAGAGGATCCTCAAATGATGTTTAGCACAGTTCCAACATTTTCTATGGCACCTGGCCATGGCACAGACTTCAGGTACTCAGGGTTTGAATCTGGGACCTAGCAACACTTCCCTTGCCATTTTGAGCCACTTGGGCTCCTATTCCGCTCAACATTTTCTTTTCCCTCATATTTAACTTTTCTATTGACACCTCGTCTGGGGGAGTGGAGGCGCAATTCCTTTAAACTCTGGCCAGCTTCCCTCTCCAAGGAGGGAGTGGGGGCACGATGGTACACATTTCAGGCACTTCCAGTTCTTTCCACTACTGGCCACCCACACTGAAGATCCACGTGCAGGGTTCTCTCAGGAGCAGGGGCCTAACTCTTCCCTCACAGCAGTCCCAAAGCATAAGCAGCACAATACCTTAAGTTGTCATGTCAGGCAAAGGGGTATCTTGCCACCTACCCCACCAGAGACATCACAGCCCCCTCAGTCTTCAAAGAGGCCCTTCATGGCAGCCACTTCCTCGGCCTCTCTGTACAGCCTAGCAGGCTCCATCACGATCTCTCAACATTGCTGCTCTATTATGCTGTAGTTGTTTCCCCAATCTGCCACTTTGGGGAATCCCTCTCCACATTTGGAACGGGGGCAATCTCCCACCCGGCCCAGACCTCTCTGGCCCGACTGTAGGCTGCCTTGTGGGCCTGCAAGCAGGCTCCCGCTCCTCCTCGATGCTCACTCTCTCACTCGCCGATGACTCCTTGAATCTCTTTCAATTTGCGCCAAAAGACAGTTTTTCAAACAAACGTGCGTGTGCCTGAGCAGAGCTCAGCAACACATGCCCACACCTTGCGCTATGCCAGCTGGGTATCTTAAACCAGTAACCCCCGATTGGCACAGGGGTTACACTTCCCCCCACAGAAATGCTTCACCTCCCAGGGAAGCCATCTCCTCCTTGGCTAACCATGGTTGCTGTACACAGTGTGATAATGCGCATTCTCCCACAGGCCATCACATCCAGGCTCCAACAGGATGGCTGCATAACAGCAGTCTAAATAGAACTAGGTGGGAAAACCCACCTACCTGCTGTTCTCTGGCTCCACTAGGGGAATGACTACTCAACCTGGTCTCCCCAGCAATGGCTGTTCCACCAGGCCGACGTCCCACCCCCCCAGGGACACCCCTATTCTTACTATTTAAGGCTCCTATTCTGTTCCCCATTGGACCCTTCAGCAGTACCCAACCAGGCCTAAACTGGCACCCCAAACACTTTTCAAAACAGAAAAACATTTTCTAACGGCTAGAAATATACTAAGCTAAGCTACACCACCAGGGGGTGGCAGGCTAACCTCTAAACTTATTATTAACTACAACAATACAGGTGGCTATCTTTAATCTGACTACACATTTTAGATACTTGAACATGTTACCTCCACAGAAATGTCTAGCTGCTATTCTCACTAAATCTAACTTACGACTACATGTCTATTCTAACCTACTTAACAGTGGGAAAGGGGAATCGCACTTTTACCCATTTACTATCCTTTACAAACTGCCCAGGTGCACATTAAAGTCTCTGGATAACTGTCTTTGTAATTTTAAAAGTCCAAAATCCTAGCTTCAGCACCAGTGGGTAAGTGTGCTTAATTACCATGGGGTCCCTACTTAACATTTCCTAGAATTTCTAGCTAACTACTTAGGCCACATTGCAAATGATTTTCAATGAAAGGGTACATAAGAGTTAAAAAAAGTTACAATTTGGTAAAAACTGGAAAAAATGCAAAACACTATCCAAAAGTTCTTGTAGAGTTTTTTTTTTCTTACCCAGCACAAGTTGATCATGCTACTGTCCATGCTAAAGGCAACTGTTCAGATTTTTTCAATTTCACTACAAAACAACAGTTAAAAGTAGCAGTAGTCCCTCAGATGCAGTCTCTTGCAATGCCAGGGGGTGTTTTTGCATCTAAGGTGCTTTGGGTTTCTGAGGGGTGCGGTATCTAGCTGCAGGGTCCTCTGGTGCAAAATAGAAACAAGGGTCAGATTTTGTGCACTCTCCCCCTCTGCAATCGTAACTCACAACAAAATACTTTAGCCTGTGTCCAACTCTGTCCTGCATAAGTGCAAAAGTTTTGAATAAAGTGAGTCTTTCCCAAGCTGAAGAGTTGCAGATGGTTCAAGCTATTCTATTTACCTTGGTCCTGTCATAGTCCATGTCTCTGGTGTCCACTTTATTCCTAAAATGCACCTTTTCCACAGCTCCCTGGAATACCCAATCTGACCTCCTGCATTCAGTCAAGTCCCAGAGTCTCTCACTGATGTAGGGGTAATTGGTTCCAGGGTTCTCTATTTTGAGGTAATGCCTCACCCATCTCTCTGCCTGGCTCCAGTTGAGCAAAGACCTGATACTGGGTCGTGGGGCCACTCCTCTCAGCTACCACATTCCTTCCCTGTAGTTTATTACCATAAGGTCCAGCTGATGTCTGGCATTCATGTCAATTAAATGTCTTTTGCATACTTCTGAGAGCAATGGGGTGAGCTCAAGAATTCCTAGAACTGGCATTGCACATGGCTTTGGAATATTCCTTTCTATCACCATGTCCTCAAACATGCAGGTAATACCTTCGTCTGGCTGGTAATAGATAGAAATGGCTTCAATAGATCTGGCAACACTTTCTTCATCTGACCCATCATCTTCTCTTACAGCTTCGATGACCACCTCTGAGTGGTCAGGGCCGGTGATTTCTCCCTTGGCCTTGGGGAGTGGGGAATGCAGTTTTAAAGGCTGAGCTTCTTGTAAGTTCTTAGGCAAGGTTTTCACCCTCAGTGTGGGTTCCTGGGTGGGTTTGGCTTTAGATGGACTTTTTCTGACTTCCTGCTCACCTAGGACCACAATCTCAGGGCCTGAGTCAGTCATGTCCATCATGTAGCCTGCAGCAGTACTCCGAATACGTGAAACCCACCCTTGGCCCCTCCCTCTGCCACTGGGAAGTCCTGGGGCACTTGGTGGCAGTACAGGACTGGGCAGATGGCTAGGCCCTAGTACCACCTCTGACTCTATTGCTTTTTTAATGACCACGACCTCCTCCCACTGCTCAGATGGCTCCACAGTTCTGGCCATACTAGTCACAGGGGATAATCTTTCAGCCAATTGCAGCCATTGCCAGGGTGCAGAAGTTGGTGGCTCGGGCCACATACTGTCTCTCTTGCTGCTGCATTTCTGCAGACCTCACCACCCTGGGGACATTCTCACAAGCACAAGATACACAGACCGGCTGCCTGATAACCCACTTCCTCACTATCCACAAAATATGCATGACTCACCTGAACTGCTCCTTTCCACAATGTTCCATAGCCAATTGACCAGTCCCTCTGGAACGTTGATGGTCTGACCTCCGAACCCAGGGGCATAAGACATATTTGCTCTCAAAAAGTTCAGTGTAGCAGATTAATCCATAATGGTTTGACTGCACAAGTCTCTAACTGCACATATTTTATTTTAGTTCTTCCAGTCAGCAGAACTTTTCTTCTGTCAGAAACTCTCTCCACCATTGGGTGGTGGACACTCAAACTATTCAACTTTGATAGCAACACTCCTTTCTCCTCGAGGGTTCCTAGCAATCTGGGGCTTAGATCACCTGATCTTCCTTTTCTAGTGCTGCATTTCATTAAACGCAACCGCCAATGAAATCGCTTCCTTTTCTCATTTGCACTCATCACATTTTTCCTTCATGTGAGGAGGCACCATTTTGTCTCCTCACGATGCAATTAAACAGTGGCTTAAACTTTTAACACAGGCTGTGGCCCTCCAACATTCCAATCCTGCTTAACGCCCATCCCTTGTGCCAGGTAGGTGCTTTGCGCTTCTTTTCTGAATTCCGGATGGCAGCCCCAATTTTTATAACCTCCCTCCCACTTAACTTAAAGACGACACTTTATATACTTCAGGAAGAATAACTACTTTACTTCTACTCGCTCCTGTTTAAGCACTTCTGGGGCTTCACTCCAGCAGGTAGCAGCTTCGGTCCAGGCACAGATAACAAACTTCAGAAAACTACCCCACTCCCCTCCCTGTCTAGGGGGTTTGGATGGTATAACTGTCTCTGGGAAAAGGGAGGGGTACCATCTTGACTGTAAGCACATCAGGAGGGGTACAAAACAGAGTACTTTTAATTGCAGATTCGGGTTCCTCCTGGTGACGGTTCGAGCTCCGTCTGAGTGCAGACTGGGTGTTGACTTTCTCCTCCCAGCACCTCAGGCGGTTGCAGGCTCCAGGTACAGGCTGTAAAACAGTTTGTTAGGCAAGCAGCAAAGCAACATATTTTCCCCAAAGCATTTTAAATGATTCAGCTCCAAACGATTTTAAAATGCAACAAGCAGCATTTATTTCTCTTTACAAAAAATGTTCACGCAGAAACCATTTCAGAGGATCTTCAAATGATTTTTGGCACAGTTCCAACATTTTCTATGGCACCTGGCCACAGCACAGACTTGGGGAACTCAGGGGTTGAACCTGGGACCTAGCAACACTTCCCTTGCCATTTTGAGCCACTTGGGCTCCAATTCCTCTCAGCAACATTTTCTTTTCCCTTATATTTAACTTCTTTACTGACACCCTGCCTGTGGGAGCGGAGGCGCAATTCCTTTAAACTCTGGCCAGCTTTCCTCTCCAGGGAGCGGGCTATGATGGTACACATTTCAGGCACTTTCAGTCCTTTCCACTAGTGGCCACCCACACTGAAGATCCATGGGCAGAGTTTTCTCAGGAGCAGAGGCCTAACTCTTCCCTCACAGCAGTCCCAAAGTACAAGCAGCACAGTACCTTAAGTGGACATGTCAGGCAAAGGGGTATCTTGCCACCTACCCCACCAGAGACATCACAGCCATCTCAGTCTTCAAACGGCCATTCATGGCAGCCACTTCCTCAGCCTCTTTGTACAGCCTAGCAGGCTCCATCACGATCTCTCAACATTGCTGCTCCATTATGCTGTAGTTGTTCCCCCATTCTGCCACTTTGGGGGAATCCCTCTCCATGTTTGGGAACTGAGGGGCAATCTCCCCACCCCAGCCCTGGACCTCTCCGGCCCAGACTGTAGGCCACCCTTTGCGGGCCTGTGAGCAGGCTCCTGCTCCTCCTCGATGCTCACTCTCTCACTCGCCGACGACTCCTTGAATCTCTTTCATTTTGCACCACATGGCACTTTTTCAAACAAACGCACGCGTGCCTGAGCAAAGCTCAGCAACACATGTGCACACCTCCCACGGTGCTGACTGGGCATCTTAAACCGGTAACCCCCGATTGGCACAGCGTTACAAAAATATGCTATATTTATTTTTATTTAATAAAAGGTTTCCTTAAATTAAGTAATAAAATCAATACGCTGGAATTAATTTGTACTTGCTAGATTTCTTACACAACAAT
Source organism: Neoceratodus forsteri (assembly GCA_016271365.2). Taxonomy (NCBI): domain Eukaryota; kingdom Metazoa; phylum Chordata; order Ceratodontiformes; family Ceratodontidae; genus Neoceratodus; species Neoceratodus forsteri. The sequence continues at coordinate 1,205,867,906 of CM057458.1, read as the reverse complement.
CTGAGGATGTACAATCTCTAAATAGACCAGATAAACTACTCAGATTATCAAATAATATGAAACCGATCTAAGGTAATGGTTTCTAAAAACTTGGAACTGCTAGCTAAGCCCTGGATAGCTAAGACATGCAGCTATGACACTTAAATATAACTTACTTTTCAAAAAAAGCTTCTGACCATCTAACCTCGGCTATTCAGGATATTCACTACTGCCGTCCTTCTTACGAGACTTGGATTCTCGGCAGCATCTCCCAAAAGCTGTTTTGTAGTGAACACAGCATGGTAAAACTAATCCGCTAGGGATTGTGCACTCCCAATCAGTAGCAGCTCCTGTAACAGCTCCTGCTCTGGCAAAATGGCATTTAGATGCTCTGAATACAAAAATGTTATGCATGTGCATTTACTGTATAGCAGAAGTGGTCACGTGGGAGAGTCGACGCAAATTTAAAAAACACATTTTTTTAAATTATTTATTAATAAACTGGCTAAATAATACTATCTTTACTCTGACTTAACACAGTATCCACAGTATTACTAAAATATCATTTCTACAGGGACTCAAGGGGTGGGATATTCAAAAGGGTTGCGCCGTGCACAACCCACTAATGCCCTTGACACGATATTCAAAGGGTCAAGTTGTGCTACATAACACCCCGATGTGCTGGGGCGCATTGGTAATGTTGCGCAGCAGGCGGGGGCATGCCCATGCATATGCGGCACACCCGATATTCAGCCCGATGTGTGGTGCATATGCTGGCACAACCCCACCTTATACTCAGGAAGGCACAAAGTTGTGCCTGGAAACACCAGGAGCAAGTCCTGGCCACCCACAGGCAAGCTGTCATATTGCAGGGTGCAGCACGGCAGCTGCCAGCCATGGGTGGCCACCCGCCCACCCAGAACACTTTCCACTTGGCCCCTGCCCTGGGAGCATTGTGCCCTCCCCCCCGCCCGATCACAGGCATGTGTAAATATTATCCCTGGTGGTCCAGTGGACCACTCTCTATCGTCCGATTATGGGCATCTGTTAAATCTATCCCTGGTGGTCCAGTGGACTGCTCCCGATCACCCGATCATGGGCATGTGTAAAAAGTATCCCCGGTGGTCCAGTGGAACCCCCCCAACACCCGATCATGGGTGGAAATCACAATCGCACCCCTGGTGGTCCAGTGGTACCCCCCTCCCCACCTGCCCACTGTGGTCCACCACCACCAAGCACCCCCCCCCAGTCAGTGGCGGGCAGCAGCAGCCAGCCTGCATGTTGCCCGGCTGCCTCTTGACTGACAGCGTGCATATACTGCCGTGCACGCCTATTGGTCTGATCATGGCCAATGGGCGACAGACCATACTGTACTCACACAGGCCCGATATGTGAATGAACACGTACTCTAAATGTCAAGCATTCTATATCTGCAATTTCACCCATAATGGTCTTCCAGCTTTGGCTTGTAGGGGCTCAACTTGGAGCCACTTATGTGTTATGGCCTTTACGGCTGCTGCCATGCAGATGTACCAAAGATAGATGGCTTCTTTTCCTTTTACAGATCTTGGTTTCAGGCCCAATACTAGATTATAGTTATCTAGTGGTGTACCCAAGCCAAAGATCTCCTGGGAAATTTATTCACCTTCTCTCAGTATGGTGTGAGTCATGGACGAGACCAAATGATGTGGGTGTGGGTACACTGAGGGTCTCCAGAGAACCTCCAGCATGCAGCCGTAGCGGTCGGGTCCCATTTTACTGGAGCTATAAACTGTCTAGTTCTTACTTACCAGGAAAATTCCTGCCACCTGGGGGAAGAGGATGTATGAAAGGAGCCTTTCCAAACCTGCTCCCAGTCTTTCTGGGTAGGTTCAAAATTGGCTCCCACCTGCCACTTTGTAGTGAGATGTAGAGTCACTGCTACCCTATCCTGTGCCATGAACTGATATACAAGTGAGATGGCCCCCTTCTGCTGAATCGTGCATACAAGTGTAATAAAAAATAACTTGGGAGTTTTCTGTCCTTGGGTCTGTCTGTGTTCTTGTCTTAATTCATGATTTAAAAAGTCTCTGATTTGGAAATATCAAAACTTGTCCATTGACTGCCATCCAAATTCCTGTTTTATATCTTCAAATGTTTTTACATTTCCTTGGAAGCACTGCTCCAGATGACAGAAACCTGCCTTTGCCTGTCTCCTAAACCAGGGGTTATAACACTGGGGGGAGGGGGAGGACTTGCTCCATGCCAGCCAGTGGAGATGCCACTGATGGAGTTGTTTATTTATTTATTTTTATTTATTTTTTATTTATTGGAACATCAGTTTAACAACCTTTGAGCCAGAGGCTCATTTACAAAGGTTCCTCGTCACAGAGAGGACAAAACAGTGCAAACAACATACATACAAGAAAAACAGTGTACTGTTAAGAGACAAGGCGAGTTGGAAAAGCATGAGTCGGACCAAGGAATTCCATACCATTACAGTTGAGCATTACAGGATTGTACAGGATTACATTAAATAGTTGATACAAGCCGAATAATGCAGTAGGCTGACAGAGGCAGCTAGGCGGAGGAAAATCAGTGTAGAGGCATGTGGGGAGGGGAGAGGCAAATATAGGTAGAGATAGTCAGAAGGTCTGTGAGCCGCTCAGTGAGCTTTGTCTAGACAAGAATAGGAAAAGGACTTAGAAGCAGCCGCAACTGCGAGTAGTGAGCAGGTGTTTTCTAAGGAGTGTTTTAAAGTGAGAGATCGTGGAGGCATCAGTGATACTGGAGGGGAGAGTGTTATACCAAGTAGGAGCTCTGTAGGGGTATGCCCTTTGCCCTTTCGAGGTTCTTGGCCTCGGTACAACCAGTGCAGTTTTGCAGGAGATTCGGGTGTGCACTAGAGGGTTAGCTCAGTGGATAGAGGCAGTCAGACCAGGTGGGGATAGCCCAAGGAGAGACTTTTTAGTGAGGAGACAGGTTTGGTAATAGAGGCGTTCGTCTAGGTTGAGTAGATTAGCCAGGGTGTATAGTTGGCAGGTATGGGTTAGTCTAGGTGCCCCAGTTATCAGCCTACATGCTTTGTTTAAGGTAGGCGGATCTTGTGGAGGCGGTCTGGTCAGCTGCCCCATACACAGGTAAACTATAATCTACTAAGGATGGAACAGAAGGCGTGACAGCGAGTCGGAGGCGTCAGAGGAGACAGTTTTTATGATGGTAAAGGATGCCCAGCCGAGTGTTAGCGGTTGAGGCAAGGAGAGATGTGGGCATGAAATGAGAGAGCAGGGTCAAAAGTTATCCCTAGGTATTTATAGAGAGGACTTGCTCAATTGGGAGTTTTGAGCTGGAGTGGACTTGGAGTGAATAATTTCTGGATTTATTTTGGGTGGGCAAGAGCATGGTTTGGTTTTAAGATTAATTACGGTCGGTGCTTAGTGAACCAGGCTTCAGCGTCATTGTAGGATGCTTGCAAAGAGTCCTGAAGGGAGATGTGGTTACGGTCCGAGGCAAAGAGTACAGCATAGTCTGTATAAAGTAAGATTTTGCCGGTACAATCACCTGGCAGGGAGTTGAGAAAAAGAGAAAAGAGCAAAGGCCCAAGAATGCAGCCCCGCGGGACTCCGGAGCGGATGGGACAGGCGCTGGAGAGTGTCCCATTAATTTTAACACATTGTGAGCGGGCAGACAAGTAACTGGAGCACCAGGAAACGGGCCCAGCGGCAAAGCCTAAGTAGCAGAGAGCATCCAGCAGGAAGGGGTGGGAGACAGTATCGAAGGCTTTAGATAAGTCTATGAACACTGCACCTGCTATGGAGCCAGAGTCCAGAGAGGAGTGAAGAAAGTTAGAGAACTCAAGGAGGGCAGTGTTGGTGCTGTGGCCGGCTCTGAACCCATGTTGTTCAGGCCAGAGGATGCTATATTTGTCTAGATATTCAGAGATTTGGGAGGACACAATTTTTTCTAAGGCCTTTGAGAGAGGAGAGAGGATTGAGAAAGGCCGATAATTACCAGGGAGAGTCCTATCCCCACCCTTGTGTATTGGAGTGACAGTAGCAATTTTCCAGGCAGAGGGGAATTGTCCTAGGCAGAGAGATTTGTTAAAGAGGCTGGTGAGTGGCGAGATAACCAGATCCAGAACCTGACGGAGGAGACTGGGACCAAGGAGTTCACTACCAATAGTATTGCTCTTTAAGGCCTTGAGTAGGTGAGGTCTGACTTCCGGGCAGTGACATTGTGAAGATAGAGACCAGGGCCGAGGTGAGGTAAGGGACAGACCCGGGCGAAGAAGTTGTCTGGGAGCACAGGGCTAAGGTCAGTGAAGGATTTGTTGAGGTGATTGGAAATGAGGGCTGGGTCTGTGGAGATGGAACCATCAATGTTGATATTTGAGGGTGGAGGGACACGTGCCCCATTAAGCTGTTTGATGTTGTCCCAGAAGGTCCTGGCATTCCCCCATGAGGAGGTGAGTGAGGCTTGATAATGTTCAGCCTTCGCCTTGCGGATGGCCCAGGTACATTTGTTCCGGGTCACTGCATAGGCCTGCCTGTCAGCAGGGCGGCCAGTTTCGTTGGCAATGTGCCATAAGTTATCCCTATTCTTAAGAAGTTGGCGCAGGGGTGGGTGTAATCCAGGGGGCGTGCCTTACTTTGGACCGGCATGCAGTTAGTGGTGCAAAAATGTCACAAGCATTGTTAAAGGTATGGGTAAAAAAGGTTAGAGCCGTGTCCATATCAGGGGCGTATTGTATAGGAGACCAGTCAGTATGGGCTAGGAGATGCTTAAGGTCTTTCAGCCCACCTGGTCTCAGCCGCCGCCGAAGGGTGGATTGTGCTGAGGATTTGGGTGAGGAGGTTGACCAGCAGAAAAGAACAGGGGAGTGGTCACTAAGGCCATCAGGAAGGATTTGGATATTGCAGATACGGTTAGGACGGTTTGTGAGGACCACATCAAGGAGTGTGCTAGTGCCCGTTCTAGGATTCATTCTAGTAGGTTGGGTAACCAATTGAGTAAGGTCAATAGCTGCAAAGGTATCACGGGAGGTGGAGGATGAGGGACTGAGCCAGTTGATGTTTAGATCCCCCACCAGGATTTGGTCGGAGGAGTGGGGTAGGGAGGTGAGATAATCAGTTAGTGAACCTAGTGCCTGCGCTTGATTTTCCAGAGGTATGTAAGCTGTAGTCAGATAGATGGGACCCCTAGAAGGATCAGGAGACAATTTTAGGGTTACGGCCTGAGCCCTGCAATCAAGGACAGGGGCTGGGAGGGCTAGTCCAACGAGTGGGTCTTTGACATAAATGGCACAGCCCCCACCTTGCCTACCCACACGGTCCTCCCGATAGAGGGAGTACCCCGGGAGTGAGACCAGGGAGTCAGGGGTTGAGTCAGACAGCCATGTTTCCACTATTGAGATGATGTCAGGTTTATGGACTGCAGCCCAGCATTGGAGTAAGTCGAATTTTTTAAGGAGGCTACATACGTTCATAGAAATAATATGAAGTCCAGAGGATTCCACCGAGGGGCTTTTGTATGCTGGGCCTGAGTTAGGATGTATGTTACCAGTTAGGAGTAGAAAGATGAGAACAGCCCTGGATAAGGGGTGGTGGAAGGAGAGTTTACACCGGGAAAGATAGGAGGAGTAGGGGATTCCAGGTGCAAGGTAGGGGGGGGCACAAGCTGGGAAGGCTTGAACGATAAGTCTCAGTGGGAGCAAAGGGGAAGCAAGATAGTGACTAGGTGGAGGTGAGGTGGACTAGGCTCATTGAGAGAGTGGAGGAAGAAGGTGGGGAGGTGCAGAGGCCCAGAAGGAGGGAGAATAAGAGGGCAAGTGGGAGCACAAGAGTGAGTGAAGCTGCGGGGTAGTAGGGACACCAGGGTCAGATGAAGGCATAAGGAGGAGGAGAGAGAAGCAAGTAGGTCGGAGGTAAGTGGGCATTATCAATGATGTCCTGTGGGCAGGATAATAGGAAGTAAGAGAAGAGGGGGAGTAGTCGGTCACTAGCGTTAGTGCCACTCTGGTACAGTGGATAGAGTCCCCGCCTCTGGTGTGCAAGGTGCCAGGTTCAAGACTCCCCAGGGAATAGTTGGGAAATGCCCAGGGTAGAGTCGTTGTCCACAGTCCAGGAGGCACACCAACCACACTGTGAAGGCCCACAAGTGGGGGGCTAAATGGCGACTCCTAGTGGCCAAGAGTGGTTATAGGCCGGTGAGGGGCAGGTGGTCCCAGGGGCCCAGAGAGTACTGGGAGGGGGGAAGAACAGAGAGAGAATTATGGGAGGGCACAGAGATAGGAGAGGAGGTAGTAAGGGGTGGTTGGGAGGGGGAGGAGAGAAGTGAGATAGGAGGGTGGAGAAGACACAGGGATAGTGTAGGGATTAGCTAGCAAGATGCTAACCGCTGAGGGCACGGTGACCTCTAGTGGCTATCGGGTATAACCTGCAAATGGGAAAGTAAGGACTTAGTATTTCGACAAACAGGAAGCGATGTACTGGGGTGGGCCAATAAATTGAGGGCTGCCCCTGGGTGAGAGGGTGGCTGGGGCAGGCAGGGCAGACAATGCGCAGTGTCGTCGGGCTAGCACCCCACAGTAGTCTTCTGGTAAAGAAGCAGGTAAGCCTTTACCTAAGGGCCTTTTTCTGAAGCAGCAGGCTGTGTTGTGGGCTCCAGAAGGGAGCAGGAGCTTCCGTCACTGCCGCGGTCGGCAGAGTGCTGGGGGGTTCAGGCCTATAAGGAGCAAACAAACAAAGGGAACAGAGTTAATATGCAGTGGGAAAGAGAATTCAAAAGCACCCCAGGCTGCGCATGCGTGGGCTATGTCCTGATTAGGCCCACACTGGAGTTGAACCCTAGGGTTTTTTGGAAACATGTGCCATGTCTACTTTGTAACCTCCAGGGTCCCCCTAGAGCTGTCAGTGGGAGCGTTTTCCATGTGGCAAATTCTATCCTGTTCCAATGAGCTTGGTATTCCAGGTTTTCCCACAATAGGGTGAGTTTTACCTGCACAGCTATACAGTAATCCTCCAGGTTTGGGGTCGCCCAGCCTCCCCATTCCTTCTTCGCATATAGGAGAGTGCTACAGACTCATGGTCTAGCATTATACCAGATTTATTTGCCACTGTGCTATTTTAAAGTATCTCTTGGTGAGTTTGACTGGGGTGCTTTGGGATAGGTAGAGATATCTTGATAAAATGTTCGTATTAGTTGACTATATTCTGGAATGAAATAGGAAGGGGAGTAAGGACTACCTCTTGATATCTTCCTTTAGGGAAATCGAGAGAGGGGTACAATTGTCTTTGTATAGTGAGGCATTGTCAGATCAGAGGTAAATGCCGAAGTGTTTAAGTTTCTGCAGCCCCCTATTCATGGGGAGCTTGTCTTTCTGGGCTGAGGGGCCGATAATTTAGAGGTAACACTTCCATTTTCGTTATATTAAGCATATAGCCTGAGTACTGTGAAAATTCCACAGCCACTGCCATGGCTTTATCCAGGGATGTCTGCAGAGTTGTCAAATAGGATAGTAAACAGCACAGATTCATGGCAGGGTGGTCTTGTCACACTAACCTGATTGGCTTCTTTGACTGGGGGTGATGAGGGAATTTGATAGGGGCCACACTGTGGATTTGCTCTACTTTGACTTCAGCAAGGCCTTCAATTTGGTGCCTCACAAATGTCTGCTGAAGAAGATGGAGGATCAGGATGTGGCTAAGATCATAGTAAACTGGGTACGTAACTGGCTAAAGGGGAGGCAGCAGAGGGTTGCAGTCAACAGCTGTTAAGTCAGCAGAGAGGTATGCCATAAGTGGGGTTCCACAGGTATCTGTTGTGGCACCAGTGCCAATATGTTCATTAGCGACACTGGTGAGGGACTCCAGGGCAGGCTCTGTCTCTTTGCAGATGACACTAAGCTCTGTGGAAGGATGGATAATGTCAATTCAATTCAATTCAATTTTATTTATAAAGCGCCTTTCAAGGCCAAGGCGCTGTACAAAATATTAAAATTAATAAAATCCAAACATTTGAAAGTCAGCCACAACTAACAGGAATACGCTAATCCAAAAAGATATGTTTTTAAAGCAACTTTAAAGTTATCGATGGTTGGACATTCTCTCAACCAACGAGGTAGAGAATTCCACAGGGTTGATGCTGAAAAAGCAAAGGCACGAGATCCTGATGACTTTAATCGAACCCTGGGAATCTCCAGTAATCCCTCATTGGCGGAGAGGAGAGGATGGAGGGGGCAGTAGGGAATCAGGAGATCTTTCACGTAACTGGGTCCCAGATCATGTAGAGCTTTAAAGGTTAGTAAACCAACCTTAAAGGTGATCCGTCACCAAACCGGCAGCCAGTGCAGTTCACGGAGCACAGGCGTAATATGACTGGTTCTAGAAGTCCCAGTCAAAAGCCTGGCTGCCGCGTTCTGCACCAGCTGAAGGCGGTGGATATCAACCCCTGGTAGCCCTAGGTAGAGGGAATTGCAGTAGTCCAGACGGGTAGTGACAAAGGCATGGACCAATGTTGGAAGGTCCTCTGGGGGAATCAGATGTTTCACCCGGGTGATATTTCTCAGATGGTAAAAAGAGGATTTGACAACAGCTGACACCTGAGATTTCAGGGTCAGACCATCATCAAAAATAATGCCCAGATTTCACACCTGTCTAGAGGTAGACAGTGGTACACCACCAAGTAATAAACCTGATGGTTGTCCAACTCCACCCCCACCCCACCCCGGACGACCTGGATCCACAACCAATACCTCAGTCTTATCCGGATTGAGTCTCAACCAGCTTGAACTCATCCAAAGTCTAATCTCAATAAGGCAGTTATTAAGTACAGAGAGTGCATCACCTGACCGGGAGAAAGGACAAATACAGCTGAGTATCATCTGCATAGCAGTGAAAACCCAGACTGTATCGCCTGATGATTTCTCCCAATGGCAGCATATACACTGCAAACAACATGGGAGCTAAAATGGAGCCCTATGGTACCCCACAAGGCAGGGAGTGAGCGCCAGAGGAATAAAATCCGGTGACAACTCTCTGAAACCTGTCCGTGAGGTAAGAACGAAACCATTTGAGGACTGTACCAGACAGCCCACAAAAGACCCGCAGGCGCTCCAATAGCACTCCATGGTCTACAGTGTCAAATGCAGCAGATAGATCGAGAAGGACCAGACTGGTGTGCGCCTTTCAATCTCTGGCCATTAGGAGGTCGCTCAATACCCGGACAAGGGCAGTTTCTGTACTATGCCTTTTCCTGAAACCAGACTGGAGAGTATCATAGACATTGTGAGATATAAGGTGATCATCCAATTGCAACGCAACTGCCTTTTCAATAACCTTACCAACAAATGGCAGGTTAGAGATAGTCCGGGAGTTAGCTAGACAATCTGGGTCCAAGGAGGATTTTTTAAGAAGTGGTCGAACTACCACCTCCTTAAGGGGGTCAGGAAAAAAACCCATTCCAAAGACTTCCAGACAATGTCTGCAAGGATTGGGTAGATAACTTCTACACAACCTACTAAAAGCGGTGTAGGACCCGGATCCAAACTACAACTAGTTGGTCGCATTGTTTGGATGATCTTCACAATGTCCCCGAATTCTGGCCGGTGAAAACCTAACCAGAGAGACTGAGGACAGGCCACTTCCACTCGACCACCTCAATCCCCCATAGAAGAGGTTGGACCGATGCCGGACCTGATGCTGACAACCTTATCTGCACAAAAATGAGCAAACTCCTCGCATCTTAGCTGAGAAAAAGCTTCTCTAGGCTGAAGACAGACTGCATTGCACAGTCTGTCCACAGTCCGGAAAAGCTGAGCCGGTCGATTTTGTGCAGCAGAAATCTCTCTGGACAGGAATTCTGCCTTCTTACGAATGATTTCTGATTGATAGCTATCATAATGTGCCATCAATCTAAGCCTGTCGGCATCAAGGTCCGACTTCTGCCAGGCTCTCTCCAGCCTTTGGCCTAATCGCCTTAACTCCTTCAAGGAGCCATCAAACCACGGGCTCCTTGGACGGAGGGTGAGAGGCCGAACAGGAACAGGAGCAATTTTGTCCAGAGCATCGCCCACAGCCTTATTATAGGTTATGTCAAGGGAATCTGGTAAATCCAGAGTGACATATGAAAGCTAGAGGGGTGGTCTAAGGTGTAGCAGTTGAAATTCAACACAAAAAAGTGCAAGGTACAGCACCTAGGGAACATTAACCCCAGGACAGATTACTGAATGGGTGGGGAGAGACTTAGCACTATGGCTGAGGAATGGGACCTTGGAGTTATCAGGAGTGACTCCCTCAAACAACCGAGTCATTGCAAGAAGGCATATAGCAAAGCAAGTAAGATGCTGGGATGTATCAGGAAGGGTACTGATAGCAGAAGAGAGGAGGTAATACTTCTCCTATATAGATCCTTAGTGAGGCCACACTTGGAATACTTCACTCAGTTCTAGAGTCCTCACCTCAGGAAGGATAGAGATAGGCTGGAGATGGTTCAGCGCAGGGTAACACAAATTATTTAGGGCTGACAGGGCAGGTGTTATGAGGAGCACATCAAAGCACTGAACATGTACTCGCTGGAGATCAGAAGGGGGCGGGGGATATGATAGTGCCCTTCAAGTCCTAAAAGAAATTGGGTGAACTGCAGAGAAATATTTAGCTTGAATACTAATTCACGGTCACATGGACATGAGTGGAAAATGACAAGAGGGAGAATCAGAAGGGACATGAGGAGGTATTATTTTACAGAAAGGGTGGTGGAGCCATGGAACAGTTTGCCTGACAACGTAGTGGGCTCAAAAACTACTTGTGAGTTGAAGCACAGTTGGGGTAGAATGAAGTGGTTGCTCAGAGTGGCAGAAGCTGGGAGGGGAATGGGGGAAAGATGGGGAAGGCTAAGACATTAGGTCCCAGGGCTAAATAGAGACCCTCAGCCAGACTGGATGGGCCATTGGTCTTTTTCTTCCATCATTGTCTATGTTTCTGTGTTTCCTGGATGACATCAAGAAAGACTTTCAGTCAAAAGAAGACAAGACTACTGTAATTCTGGCAGATGACATGACTCTTAAATTGTCAACCAATCGGAGTATAAATACCATTTTTCAGACTGAAAACTATGTGTTGGTTGCATTGCTAGATCCCTGCTTTAAAGGTACGATTGAAGCCATCCTTCCTGCAAAGGAAGAAATTGAGTATTGGACAGATCTTCTGCTAATCAAATTTGGCATTGCCCCACCAACACCATTAACTGATATACAGAAGTCAAACTCTGATGAACCATCAGAATGTGCCTCTGGTGCAGATTATAGCACATCTGTAAATTCTTCACAATCACCAGTGTCATCAGTGAGAGAAAGGACATCTGCAACTACTTCTTGGGCATCCTATGTTCAGGGTCAGAAAAGCAAATCAATTTGAGTCATTTGCAACAACATGGACTAGTATCCTGTAAGGAGACTGATTATGGTTCATCTGTCAGACTGTTCACCATCTCACACAGTACAATGATCCAATAGCATTTTGCAAACCATACTGTGACTAGTCTCAAGGAAAATCTATTACTCTGTTGGAAACAAAAGAGAACAATAGGGCCAGACCTAGCAAATCTTGCAATAATGTATCTCAATTAACCACCTTCAAGCGCATATTTAGAATGCATATGTAGTGCAGCTGTAAGAATAGTCACTGACCAAAGAACACTGCTAAGTCTTGCAAATATAGAACAGATTACATTTTCTCAAAATGAATGCTGGCAATTTTCCACCACTTGTCCCAAACGCTGAATTATGCAGTGCTGACCCCAAACATGAACAACAGCCTGCAAACAGTGATACAGAATATGATGACTAAGTTGTGAATGAAAAGAAAATCCTGCCTGGAGTGGTGTACTGACAAATTTGGTTAGTGCAAACATCTATCTCTCAGCAGTTGCAACAGTCCCTCTGAATTAACTCTTGCCATGGGCACAATTCATGGACAAGCAGGCATGTTTCTCATTTGTCTAACTATGTTGGCACCATTGTCTTGCATTCAATTTATTGTTTACATTTTCTCATCCAATGTGTTCTTTGACATAGTGTTCCAGTCCTGTTCTACATGAGCACTAAACAAATTCTGGAAGGCATGTTGCATTATAAGCCTATATCAGATTGAACTGTTACCACAGTTTCCATTGGCATCACTTTCCCCAATTTTGCTCTCATTCTCCCTAGACACATACTACTGACAACATTCGCCATCACCACTGCTGCCTTGCTAACCACACACGCCCCACAGCTCTTAGTGAACACTAGGTCACAAATGCACCAACAATAACAGTGCTGTCCTGAACAGTGCAGCATAAACAGCGTTGACTTCTACAGTGGCAGTGCAAAACGCTGCACAATGGAACAGCGCCAGTGGTGGCGGTCGGAAACCACACCAATGATCGCTACCATCAAAAACCAACATGTTGTAAACTTTATTTTGTACGGGGCTCCACCCCCACACCCTCCGACATGGGGAGCTCTGTCCCCTGCACCCCCCATAATTAAAATAACCAACTCGGGGAGGGTGGTACCTGGACTAAAAGGGAAACTTGGGGGTGGGAGAAATTTCTGACCACAAAAAAAAAAAAAACTAACTTCAGCCAGGGTGAAAAAATCAGTACAGATGCCAGGAGACCAGGAACAGAGCCCTGGTCTCTCAGGCTGCGTGTGATGGCCAAGCTGCTGGTGCCTTAGACCTCTGCATAACAGGAGCAGCTCAGCCAGCCACAACATTTTCCTGCTACTTCACCTGTCTTCCCTTCATAGCCACAGGGGTAGCGGTTAGTACCATTTGCTGTTCTGCCCCTGTTCCTGTTGAAGGGAAACGCACTTAAGACCGTGCTGTTCTAGTGGCGCAGTTGTAGTTGTGCTCTTTTGATCGGGTAGACTCTTGGTGTTGTCAATCATCAAATTTTGATGTTCTGTGCCTCAGCAATGCCTGCCATGGATATAATGTTTGGAAACAACAGCAAGCTCACTCAGAGCAGTTGCACTGTCCTACCTGCCTCAGCAATGCCTGCCATGGGTATAATTTTTCGAAACAACAGCAACCTCACTCAGAGCAGCTTCACCTGTCCTACCTGCCTCAGCAATTCCCACCATGGGTATAATTTAGGTTAACTGTAGAAGACTCACTCAGCGTGGCTGTGCCTGTGCTACCTGCCTTAGTAATGCCCACCATGGGTATAATTTTTGGAAACAGCAGCAGGCTCACTCAGAGCAACTGTGACTCTTGTACCTGCCTCAGCAATGCCCGCCATGGGTAGAATTTATGGAAACAGCAGCAGGCTCATTCACAGCAACTGTGACTCTTGTACCTGCCTCAGCAATGCCCGCCATGGGTATAATTTATGGAAACAGCAGCAGGCTCATTCACAGCAGCTGTGACTCTTGTACCTGCCTCAGCAATGCCCACCATGGGTATAATTTTTGGAAACAACAGCAAGCTCACTCAGAGCAGCTGCACTTGTCCTATCTGCATCAGAAATGTCGGCAACGGGTATAATTCTTTCATAAAAGTAATGTAAACGCCCAAAGATAGTCCATCACTGCCCGGGGACTTGTCCCTAGGCATGGCCTGCATATCTCTGTAATTTCCTCCTTTTATAGTGCTCATAAACTATGTTAAATTTAGGAATATTTGTATTTTAACACATTCCTCTGTTTTTTTGTGATTTTATTTTATATGGTTTTTGATAGAAACATAGAAACATAGAATTTGACGGCAGATAAGGACCGCTTGGCCCACCCAGTCTGCCCATTTCCCTACCTAATGGATAAGCTGCAGATCCTAGTTAACCAGCAGACTACTTCTTTCTACCCCACCCCCTAGAATTGCCTTATGGCTGTCCCATGCATGCTTGAATTCAATCACTGTTTTTGACTCCACAACCTCCTCCGGAAGGCCGTTCCATGCATCCACAACCCTCTCTGTGAAAAAATACTTCCTTACATTACCTCTGAGCCGCCCCTCTATCTTCAAATGTGCCCCTTGTTCTTGCACCTCTTTTTGAAAGATGCTACCCTCTTGGACTTTGTTGATTCCCTTGAGGTACTTGAAAGTTTCTATCATGTCCCTCTCTCCTCTTTTCCTCAAGGGTATACATATTAAGCTCCTTTAGTCTCTCCTCGTATGTCTTCCCGCAGACCCTGCCCATTTTAGTTGCCCTCCTCTGGACAGCTTCCATCTTGTCTATGTCCTTACGGAGATTGGGTCTCCCAGAACTGCACACAGTACTTCAGATGGGGTCTCACCACCTGTCTGTACAGAGGGATGACAACTTCCTGTTTTCTACTGGTGATGCCTCTTCCTATGCATCCCAGTATCCCTCCAGCCCTCCTTACTGCCCTCTCACATTGCTTGCCCACCTTTAAGTCATCTGATATGACTACCCCCAGGTCCCATTCCATTTTTGTTGTTGTTAGTATCTCACCCCCCATTGTGTACTCTTCCCCTGGGTTTTTGTTTCCCAGGTGCATTACCTTGCACTTCTTAGCATTAAATCTAAGCTGCCATACATTTGACCATTCCTCTAACCTTGCCAAGTCCCTTCGCATCCTTTCCACCCCACCTTGTGCATCAACTCTGTTGCAGATCTTTGTGTCATCTGCAGAGAGACATACTTTTCCTTCCAGTCCCTCTGCAATGTCGCTTACAAAGACATTGTAGAGGACCGGTCCTAATACTGAACCCTGCGGCACCCCACTAGTAACCCCCCTTTCTTCAGAGTGGACTCCATTTACTATTACCCTCTGTGTCCTATTCTCCAGCTAATTCTTTACCCAGGCTATGATCTTGGGACCCACTCCCAGGCTGGCTAACTTGTATATTAATCTACTGTGTGGGACTGAGTCAAATGCCTTGCTAAAGTCCAGGTAGGCCATGTCCACAGCCCCTCCCTGATCTACTACTTTGGTCACCCAGTCAAATAAATCTATTAGATTCGTCTGGCATGACCTTTCTGCTGTGAATCCATGCTGCCTTGGGTCCTGTGCCCCTCTGGCCTCTAGGTACTCGACAATTCTTTCCTTCAGAAGTGATTCCATCATTTTCCCTATCACTGAGGTTAAACTAACTGGTCTGCAGTTTCCCGCTTCTGCCCTGCTCCCACTTTTGTGACGGGGAATCACATCGGCCCTCCTCCAGTCCTCAGGTACCACCCCATCCTCCCATGATTTGTTAAAAAGGGTAGTCAGTGGAGTCACTAGTTCTACCCTTAGTTCTTTTAGAATTCTGGGATGAATCCCATCAGGCCCCATTGCTTTGTCCACCTTCAGTTTTAAGAGTTCTTGCAGAACCCTTTCTTCTGTAAATGGGCTGGTATCAACTTCTGTATCCAGAGTATTTTTACTGTTTGTTTTAGGTACCTGCCCCTCTTCATTTGTAAATACTGAGCAAAAATATTTGTTTAGTATCTCTGCCTTTTCACAGTCACCCTCTGCCCACCCCCTCCCCTTTATTAAGCCTCACTATCCCTCCC
Source organism: Neoceratodus forsteri (assembly GCA_016271365.2). Taxonomy (NCBI): domain Eukaryota; kingdom Metazoa; phylum Chordata; order Ceratodontiformes; family Ceratodontidae; genus Neoceratodus; species Neoceratodus forsteri. The sequence goes on along the minus strand of CM057458.1, from coordinate 1,205,852,447 downwards.
TTGATATATTGTTTTGTAATAGTCAGAAAACACATTACCAATTAGTTGATCATTTGTTACTAAATTACCCTCTGTAACCTGTATATCTACTATTTCTATATCATTTTAACATATGTGATAATAGTTTTCCTGATTTGTCACCATTTTCATATAGATTTATTCTACAAATTTTCATGTCCTTTTCTTAGTTCATTTATCGTTTCTTGCAATTGCAATATTCCCCCCCCTTTTTTTTTTTACCAGATCTCACTCTCCCATTTCTATCCTTGTATTTTTATTTTATTTATTTAATTCTTGGATTGTAATACCTTTGAGCTGAAAGCTCATTTACAAAGGTTCCACGTCATAACTAACAACAATCAGACAAACAATACAAATAAGAGAATCAAAAAATTTGTTATACAGAGGAATAGGCATATTTTGCTGAATATTACAGGCAGAAGTAAATCAGTCTGAGTTGACTTTGTCTGGTTTCAAAAAATACAAGAGAACCTCAGATAAAATGGTGCACAGAGAGTCAAACAAAGTGAGCAGCATTTGCACGTTATTATAGCACTGTTTCAAGCAGGCGAGAATCAGAGTTGACTTAGTCTGGTTAAGTGGTGGGTGACAGGGTGGGAGAAGGTAAGACATGAAGGCAAGGGAAGGGTAGTGAAGGGAGGGTGGTGATGAGGGTGACAGGGGTGTGTGGGAAGGAGATGGCATCAGAAAAGGATGGGGCTAGAGAGAGGGGTGGAGACAGTGGCAGGCAGGGTAGGAGGGTAGGTGGGACGATGATGCAGGGAGGAAGTGGGGGTATTTATCTCTTTAATTTCATGGGGTGGAGACAATGGCAGGTAGGGTAGTAGGGTAGTAGGGTAGGTGGGACGATGATGCAGGAAGGAAGTGGGGGTATTTATCTCTTTAATTTTATGAGGTGGAGACAGGGGGTGGAGACAATGGCAGGTAGGGTAGGTGGGACAATGATACAGGGAGGAGGTGGGGTTATTTATCTCTTTGATTTCACTTTCTAACTTTTGAGTTAAACTTTTTTGTTAGTATATTGCCACAGGTGCCTCCTAGGGCACCACTGATGTTGCCAGTGTGTTTTCTTCTCCCCATTGACCTGCTCGATGATGAGTATGAATATAATCCTGAATCAATAATGCAGGATGAGGAAAAGGAGGCTGAGGACTATGCTGAAAGTCCCTATGAAAGGGGCACCAGCTCCACAGTGTCCACTTGCAGTGAGGACTGTGTGATCGACACACCAAGGTCCCCTCCATAGGATACCACTTCCCTCACCATGATGCAGTAGTTGTTAGTTGCCATGGTCTTTGCCCTGGAGGAACAGGACACTACTAAGAAAAATGTAATAAAGTTCCTGGAGCTGCCAGAATCTACTGCAATTGTGGTGCCACCTCTACTCCCTGCTTTAGAGGATGCCACCTTTGCTGCCTGGTACAGGCCAAATAATAACCCAGCCACACCCAGGAAAGCAGATAAAATGTAAATGGCCCCTTCTGGGAAGCCATTATTTGCCACCCAGCCTGAGGCAGGCTCAGTGGTAATTAATGCGGCCCATGATAGGTCTATGGTACCTAAGCACCTGAGCTCCCTCCCTTCTGATAAAGAGTCCAGGAGGTTGGATATTTTAGACAACAGGACCTTTACCTCAGCATCACTGGGCCTTTGTATTGCTAACTACCAGGCCCACATGCTAAATTATCAGAACACCCTCTGGAGAAAGGCCAAGGCAGCTGCACAAGCCTGACTAAAGGGTATATCAAAACAGGACCTTCTCAAAGCCCTTACTGCTGGGACTAATGTGGGCAAGCATTTAATGTCTCAGATACTTCTGCCAGGGCTGCAGCCTCTGACATCTGTCTCAGGAGATATTCAGGGTTAGGGTGGCAGGGTTTGCAAATGATGTGCAACAGTTTATTCTCAGTGCCCCATTTAGAGGACACAAGTTGTTTGGTTCTGACATCCAAGATATTCTATCACTTCTTCAGGCCTAAGGCAGAACCCTAAAGTCAGTGCATTTCCTGTACTGTACCTAGCCTAGGGGTAGGAGTCCTTTTTGTCCAGCTGGTGTCAGACAGTGCCCAGCAGCCAGACAACAGGGCACAGATAAGCTAGTAGAAGCTTTGCCAGCCTCTAGTACCACCTCGGGTGCCCATTCAAAAGCCTCTGGTGGTGGTGGCACAGGGGTAGCCATCCCAACATATCCTCCAGAACATCTACCCCTGCTTCTGGAGGTAGTGCAGACTTTGCTACAAAAGAGGGCCATCGATCCTGTGCCCTTAGAACAAAGGCACGTGGGTTTTTACTCTCAGTACTTCCTGGTCTCAAAGTGGATAGGAAACCTGCAGCCTATCCTGGATCTCAGGGGGCTGAACTTCCTCACAGAGTACAAGAAGTTCAGAATGGTCACATTACAAGGCCTGCTCCCACTGCTGCAGACAGAGGATTGGATCTGTTCCCTTCATATGAAGGCTGCTTACCTCCATATCAAAATTTGGAAGCCCCATAGAAAATACTTGAGGTTCCTGTTTCAAGGCGACCATTGCCAATTCAGAGTGTTGCCCATGACTTGTCTTCTACGCCATGGGTTTTATAAATGCTTGGCAGTAGTGGCAGCAGCATTTTGCAGGGAAGGCCTGAATGTTTTCCCTTATCTGGATGACTGGCTATTGAAAACCCACTCCAGGAATCAGCTTCTGAAATCCTTAGCTCAAACCAGACAGCTGTTTCATTTATTTATTAGATCATCGGTTTACAGACCTTTGAGTCATAGACTCATTTACAAAGGCACCTCATCAAGAGAGCAATACATCACAGCAACCAAAACAGTACAGTACATAACGCTTAGATTAAAAAAGCAACCAGTGTTACAGGCATTCACTGGTGGTACACGCATGGTAATACGTAGATCACAGTAGTCATAACATAGGTACGCGAGTACAACGTCAGGTAGCAACCAGAAATATTTTATTACATTAGTCAACAGATGTTGCATGAGACCCCAGGCATATACAGCAAAAGTAGACAGGGCAGACCCAGCCTAGGGGTGAAGATAAGGGCAGGTGGGGCATTATGTGCAGTTGCAGCAGCGAGTGCTGGTCAGATGGCTTCTGAGGGAGACCTTGAAAGGACCAAGCTTAGTGGAGTCAGCTATATTGGCTGGCAGGGAATTGAACCAGGAGGGAGCCCAATAGCAAAAGGATCTCTGGGCCATAGAGGTCCTTACCCTGGGGACAATAAGAGAGGTGTTGACAGTGCTGTGGGTGGAGACTGAGGGGGAGGCATGCTGCAGGGAGGTGGCGACCCCAGGGTGGGAGAGCCCTAGCAGGGTCTTTTTTACAAGAAGGCAGGTTTGGAAGCGGAGTGTTTCTTCAAGGTTGAAAAAGTTGGTGGTGGAGTATAGCAGGCATGTATGGGTGCGCCTAGGGACTCCCAGCATTAGCATGAAGGTCTTGTTTATAGAGAGCTGGATTCTTGCAAGCACAGTGTTGTCAGCTGCAGCAAAGATGGGCAGCACATAGTCGATTAGCAACAGGACAGAGGAGGTGATTGCCAATGTTCGGGCCTCTTGTGGTAGGCAGTCCCTACTGCGGTATAACAGTCCAATCCTGACATTGGTGGCAGCAGAAAGGGCATTGAAATGGGAATGGAAGGAGGTGCCAAATCAAGGTAATGCCCAGATACTTGTAGGAGGAAACCTGCTCAATGGGGTTTAATGTGCTAGGGCAGTATCATGAGAGGGCACCACTGGCTTTGCTTTGCGATGCGAGAAGAGCATAGCTTTGGTCTTTTGGTTCAGGACTAGCCGTGGCGTGAACCAATGCTCAGCTCTATCAAAAGCTTGTTGGAGGGTGGCCTGGAGTGTGTTGGGTTTGGGGTCAGCGGCGAAGAGCACAGCGTCATCCGCATAGAGGAGGATCTTACTTGGGCAGGCCAAGGGGAGGGAGTTGAGGTAGAGACTGAAGAGGAGAGGGCCTAAAATGGAGCCCTGGGGAACCCCAGAGTGGACAGGTCGTGTGTCAGATAGGGTGCTATTGATTTTTATACACTGAGTTCTGGCAGAGAGGTAGCTGGTGAACCATGCAAGGGTGCCAGGGGAGAAACCAAGGTATCTGAGGTAATCAAGCAGGAGAGGATGGCAAACCATGTCAAAGGCCTTGGAGAGGTCAATGAACACGGCACCGGCAGAACTTCTAGCATCAAGAGCAGAGTGCAGGAAGTTGGAAAATTCAAGTAGCGTGGTTGTGGTGCTATGACCTGCATGAAAGCCATGCTGTTCAGGGCACAGGATATTGTGCATGGTCAGGTATTCGGCAAGCTGGTTGACAACTACTTTTTAAAGGGCCTTAGAGAGTGGGGGGAGGATGGAGATAGGTCGATAGTTACCTGGGGTCGCTTGATTGCCACTCTTTAGGATGGGAGTGATGATGGCGGTTTTCCATGTGCTGGAGAACTGCCCCAGGCACAGAGAGTGGTTGATCAGCTCAGTAAGTGGGACCAGGATAGCATCCAAGGTCAGTCAAAGTTGCCTAGTGTCCAGTAGGTTGGTGCCGGGGTTGTTACTACTAACGGCTTTTTGCAAAAGAGGTCTAGCCTCCAACGGAGAGATGGTACCTTGGTAGAAATGAGGTCTCTGGAGAGTGGGCAGGGGTGCTACTGGGATGGGGTCAAAGAAGTTACTGGGCAGGACTGAACTCAGGTCTGAGAAAGTGTGGTTTAGGCAGCCTGCAATGCCAAGGGTGTCAGAGCAGACAGTTCCATTAAAGGAGAGTTGAGGGGGGTGGAGAGTGGGATTTCCCATTCAGCTCCTTTACATTATCCCAAAAGTTTCTAGCCAATCCCCAGGAGGAGATGAGCGGATTGGTAGTACTGGACTTTGGCCTGTCAAATGGCCCAAGTACACTTGTTGCGCTCAGCATTGTATGCTTGCCAATCAGCTGGCTTGCCAGATTCCACGGCAATGTGCCATAGGTTGTCTCTCATTTTAAGTTTGTGAAGGAGGGAGGGGGTAACCTAGGGCATGTTTTGCTTTTTGGTGCGATTTCTAGTGAAGGGGGCATAGAGGTCACAGGCAGTGTTAAAAGTGCGAGAGAAAAAATCCAGTGCCTCGTCTATGGACAGTGCAAGCCTGATTGGGGACCAATCCAGTTGTGAGAGGTATAGTTTAAGGTGACGCAGGCCACTTGGGAGTAGGCGACCTTGCTGGGTGGTTTGTGGTGCAGGTTTGCTGTTGGCAGCGGACCAAAAGAATATGACCGGGGAGTGGTCACTAAGTGAGTTGGAAAGTACACTGATATCGAGCACCCTCTGGGGGCGGTTGGTAATGTTGATATCCAGGAGGATGCTGGAGCTAGTAGAGGGGTTGAATCTAGTTGGGGTGGTGACAAGCTGGGACATGTCAAGGGTGGCAAAAATATCTCTGGTTTGGGAGGCTGTGGCAGAGAGCCAGTTGATATTCAGGTCACCAACAATTATCTGGGCCATTTTGGGCGGTAGGCCAGAGAGGTAGTCAGCAAGCACCTGAATGACGAGGTCTTGCTTTCTGGGGGGAATATAGGCAGCATGAGAAAAAGTGGGCCTTACCAGGGTTGGGGAGATTTTTAGTGTGAGGGCTTGCGCCCAGTTATCAAGCTTGGGTGGTGGAAGTGCATGTCCAAGGAGGGAGTCACACATATAGACAGCGCAACCACCTCCACGCTTACCCACCCAATCTTCCCTGAAAAGGGTGTAACCAGGGAGGGAGACGAAGGAATCAGGGGTGGATTTGGATAACCAGGTTTCAACAAGCGTGACAATGTCCGGTTGGTGCTGAGTAACCCAGCATTGGAATGCAGCAGCCTTCTTAAGGAAGCTGCAAGTATTCCTAGAAGCTATGCGGAGTCCTTGAGCCTGGGCAGGCTTGTTCATAAGGTTGGGCACAGGGCCAGGGTTTGGATGAATGTTACCTGATAGAAGCAACAGGAGGGTGATTCGGCACACCAAAGCGTAGTAGTGATTGTGGCATCTCCCCTTGCGACTGGACTCGGGGCCGGTTGCTGGGGTGCAAGGGGTGGGTAGAGTACAAAGGGTGGGAAAGGCATTGAGGATAAGAGACCAAGGTATGGTGGGAGTAGAGGTAGCAGGGGTGGAAGTGTGGGGGTACCAAGGGGAGGTGATCGGTGTCGGGGGTCAGGCAGAGGTGTTGCAGATAAGAGGGGGTACTATGCATAGAGGGTGATGGTCCTAAATAAGGTGGGGCTGGTGTAGGAAGTAGGAGGAGGAACATAGCCAGTGTCAATGCACTTGATCCCGGATGCATTGAGGACGATAAATTATTTGAGCACGAGAGCGGATCACCCCTTAAAGAAGTTACAGAAAGGAAAGCCACTTTAAGGAGTTGCTGTAATTGACTAGTGTGAAGCCTCAGGGGGTGGGGATCACTGGGGAAGTGTACTTAATAAAGGAGGGAGGAGGAGGGGTGGGAGGAAAATTGTCCAAACACATTGTCCAGAGAGCAGTACAGCAAGGCACTGGCTGAGCTGTGTTTTGAAAAAGGTGTCTTGTATGCTTTCTTTCTCAATGGGGATCTACAGCATCCAATCGGGAAGTAGCCACAGTCCCCAGGAGCCAGTCCAATTATGGGGATTGAAGCCTGACAGCTCCAATCTAGGAGCTGACTAAGCGTACCTGCTTTCCTTGGTCAGGGGTGGCAGGCTGGAAACAGAGGTCCGGCCACCAGCAGGTAGCAGCACCAGGGCCACTCGGCTGAAGTGGAGAGCCTGGTTTGGGCTTATGGCTAACAAAGGTCAAGTAAATTGGTGTGAGGGCCCTGGGCAATTTAGTGCTCAGGGCAGAAGTAGGTGCAAATAGTGGGAGAGAAAGGGTTCCTGCAGAGAGGTCTGGTCAAAGGTGCCAGGTGGGAATTTAGCAAAACAAAAGGCTGATTCAGGAGGTTGGGGGGGCTCCTTGAATGAGACCAGGGATAGCTGGGAAGGAGGCGTGTGGTGGAGAGGACTCAGGGTAGTCTGGAATGGGTAGAGAAGATGGCCCAAAATGCAAGGCAATATTTACAGAATGTGCTGGTTTGGGGGGTGTCAGGAGAGGGAATCAAGGGTCCAGTAGATGGCAGAGAAACATTGTGGGGAATAGAGAGAAAGAAATACAAAAGGGGAAAGAAGCAAGAGAAAGAGGGAAACAAAGAAAGCAGTCTGAGGATGAATGAGAGTGTGATGGGAAAAGAGTGTGGCAGAACAAACAGCAGGCAGTAGTCAGTTCTAACTATACTACAATATTGGGCAATTAGGAGAAAAAATTCAGTAGTGCAAGCAGTAAGCTATATAGACGTCAGGTAGTCAAAGTTTGTTACAACTCTGCTATACTCTGCTAGGCAATTCCTACAGATACAGTGCAATAGTTTAAAGGTAAAATGTTTAAGCAGTAAAAATATTCAGCAGTGCAAGACATAAGCTATGTAGAAGTCAGGCCTAGCTAATACAGTGGGCTAAACAGCAGAAAATTCCAAGAGGAGAAAAAATATATATATTTCCACATGAGCAGTAAATTCAGCAGAAAAAATTGTCCAGAGAGCAGTACAGCAATGCAGTGGCCAAGCTGTGTTTTGAAAAAGATGCCTTGTATGCCTTGTTTCTCAATGGGGATCTGCAGCATCCAATCACTGGGGGCAACTGTCAACATACCAAAATCAGTACTGACACCTTGCCAATGACTGCAATATATAGAAACAGTCTTAGACACGGCTCAGGGCTCAACATTCCTGCCCCTGGACAGGGCCCAGTGCTTGGTTACTCAAGCACAGCTAGTGCACGACAAGGTATGTCTCAGCCAGGATATTCATATGCCTTTGGGCCTCATGGCAGAAGCCACTGTGACATCACTATTGGCCAAGCTGCACATGTGGATTCCCCAGTGGACACTAACAGTCCAGTGAGATCAGCTCACAGACGACCTAGAACAAATGGTTTTAGTCATGTTATACTAGGATGTTATACTAGGATAGTATAGTTGCAAAGAAAGCCCATGCCCATTTTGTGCAGCTCCTGCAAGTGGGTTATTTTCCCTTATTTCCTGATATTAGATAGTTGTCTAGTTTTTTCTTGAAGCTATTAAAGGTATCTGCCATTACCATATTGCCTGGTAGTGCATTCCAGGTTGGTATTACTCTTTATGTGTTAATAGTTTCTTCTATAGTTTCCCCTTGGATAGGTTAGTTGTATTTGTAAATTACGACTTCTCAGATTCTGGTTTCTTGGGTTTATTGTAAATCCTAGATCCGCCATTAATTGGTCATCTCTAGATATGTGATACATTTGCAGTAGGTCGCCTCTTGTTCTTCTTACTTCTAGGAGATATAAATCCAGTGCAGCTATTCTTTGCTTATAGCAGGTTGTCTGTAGCCCCTCAACCATTTTAGTTATCCTTCGCTGAACCCCCTCCACGCTATTTACATCCCCCTCTATGGTATGGGCTCCCGAAGGAGGTGCAGTAATCGAGATGAGGCCTGACGTAGGCTATATACAAGGGCATAATGCATGCCCTGTGTCTGATAGTAAATGCCCTTTTTATACATCCAATAATTTTGTTTGCCTTCTTAACTACTTCCCCACAGTGTTTTGTAAACCTGAGGTCTTCTGTTGTGTATATTCTTAAATCTTTTTCGGTAGTTACTGCTCTTAGATCTTTTTTGTTTAAGGTGTAGGTATCTTTCTGATTTCTAGCCCAAAGATGCATAACCACACACTTGTCCATGCTGAATCGCATCCAGTTTGTTTGTGCCCATGTTTCTATCTTAATGAGATCTTGTTCTAGGGTACAGATGCCCATTCTTGTACTTACATTGGTGGTTACTTTTGTGTCATCAGCAAATTTGATAGTAAAATTGTCCAGTTGGTTGGTCATATCTGAGATGAACTCACCAAACAGGGCAGGTCCGAGGATGGAACCCTGTGGGACATCACTAGTGACTGGGCCTTCATCTGACAGATCCCCCCGTGATAATTTTGCTATCTATGCCCATTTTATTTGTTAGGGTGCCATGTGGGACTTTGTCAAATGCTTTGGCAAAGTCTAAATATTATTATGTCCATGGGGTTATTTTTTTCAAGATTAGTGCTAACCTTCTCATAGAAGACTAAGTTGCTTGTCAAATAGGATCTATGCTTTTTAAAGCCATACTGTGTATTATCTTCTAGATTTTTATGTATTATGTTGGTTAGTAGTCTGTCCCTAATTATTGTCTCCAAGATTTTACCGGGAATGCTAGTCAGACTAATTGGTCTGTAATTTGCAGGACTTCCTCTGTCTCCTTTCTTAAAAATTGGTATTATCATTGCTGTTTTCTAATCTTGTGGAAATTCTCCATGTTGAAAGACATATAAAAGATTTTATATAATGGCCCTACTAGCCACGGGACTATAGCTTTTAACAACCTTGGGTGTAAGTTGTCTGGTCCAGCAGATTTTGTAATATTTATCCCCTCTAGCTTAGTTTCGAGCTCATCCACTGTAATTTCATGGGTTATTGAGTTTGTTTTTGTGGCTTCAGTGTTTTGATTTATAGTTGTCTGATTTCCAAACACTGAGCAAAAGTAGGTGTTTAGTGCCTGTGCGATTTCTTGTGATTCAGAGATTTCTGTATTATTTACCATTAGGGGACCTATACTTACTTCCTTGGTTGTTTTATTGTTGACATATGCGTAGAAGCTTTTGCCCCCATCTTTTTATGGTGTAATCTAAATTCTAGTTTTTTTCTTTTCCCTTCTGATTTTGTATTTGCATTTTCTTAGTATAGTTTTTCTATCTATGTATTTAATACTCATTATTTTTCTTTTTGAGTGCCCTTTATGCCCTTCTTTTGCTAGCCAGAAGTGTATTTATGCCAGGTGTCATCCAGGGTGGAATTTTACCCTTATTATTATTATATATCCTTTTGTTAGGGATGAGTTTGCCTTCAAGTTTAAGAATTTTATTTTTGAGTTTAAGCCATAATTCTTCAGTGGATAGTGTCTCATTATCCCATATCCATGTTTGTAGTTAATTCAGTAGGGCATTTAAGTTTTCCGCATTGTACTCTTTCACAATGGTGTTCTCTCTTTGCCTTTTTACTGTAGTTTTCAGTGCAAATGCAATTATGTTATGGTCTGAATTTGTTAGGGGTGCCTCAATTTTTATTTTGTATATGTTGTCTGGGATATCAGTTAAGACTATATCTAATAAATTATTGTATCTTGTGGGGTCAGTCATCATCTGTTGCAGGCCATGTTTTAAACACATATCTAATAGCACTTTCTCTTGGCCTGTTTTTGCTGTACCTTGTGCCCAGTTTATTCCTGGTGCATTAAAGTCCCCCATTAATGTGATTTCCTTGCTGTTTAGTTGGTCTTTGATGGATTTCATTGATGCATGATGGTCTATTATGTTAGTATCTGGGGATCTATAACATAAGCCTAAACAGAGTTTGTTCTGGGTTTTCCTTAGGAGTTCCATCCAAATAATTTAATTTGGGGTATCTAATGGATTTGGGATAGGTCTGTATTTAATATCATTTTTTATATAGAAGGGCACACCGCCTCCACCTTTTCCTGTTCTATCTTTATTGTGCAGACTATATCCGTGGTAGCTCCTCGCATCAACCATCATTTTCACCCCAACTAGTTTCTGTTATTGCAGCTATATACAAATTTGCTGTTTGTTTAGTACGATCTTTAGTTCTGCCTTTTAAATTCTGTTAAGACTTCTGGCATTTGTTGAGAGAAAATTTAATTGTGCCTTTCCCTTATTAGTTGTACCACTCTGACTCTGTGCTCCCTTTTTAGGATGGTTTCAAGTCCCTTTTTCTCTAGTTCCCTCTTCACACCCCTTGTGACCTAGTCTTTTTTATGTTGCTTGTAATACGGGTGTAATGTTTTAAAAAAGGTATTTCTCAGTAGTCTTGCTCCTTATTTACTAGTGTGTAGTCCATCTGGGCAGAAAAGTGTTGGATCGCCCTCATAGTGTTCTCATGTTTTGATGCATTCTGTGTTGTTTTGTAAGCACCATCTTCTGAGCCAGTTGTTATAACTTGTTATTGTATTAGTTTTCTTTTTCCCAGCTCTTGGTACTAGCAATATTTCAGACATGATGGGCTTAGCCTTTAGTTCCCTTAGGGTAGCCACTGCCCATTTAAGATCTCTTACTGTTTCCTCCACTTCCTGCTTATTTATATCATTTGTCCTAGCATGTAGAATTACTGTTTTTGGCTCCCTGATGTTTTTCAACATATAGGTTCATAGGTTAACTCACAGCTCAGAAGACTTAGAAGTCCATATAGCTTGCTTAGCATAATTACTGATATCCCATGATATTCTTTCCTCTCATAAATCTATCCAAATTTGTTTTAAATGCTTGCATGGAACTGCTTAATACCACATCATGTGGTAATCCATTCCAGACTGTTACTGCTCTGATACTGAACCAATGCTTTCTTTTAGTGGTTCGATACCTTTCCCTAATGAACTGCTACTTATGCCCTCTTAGCTGATGTTTCAGCTCATGTAGCTTTAAACTCAGCTGCTCCCTCAAATTGGGATCGGTGAGAGCCTTGAATACCATGCACATGTCTCCCCTTAGCCTGCGGTATTCCAATGTATACAACCCCAGTTTTGATAACCTTTCCAGATAATCTTCTCCCTGAAAAGCTTCAATCATTCTTGTAGTTCTTTTCTGTACCCTCTCTAGTGCCTCAATCTCCCCTTTAAAGCCGGGGGACCAGAACTGCGCACAGTATTCCATGTGTGCAGCCGCATCAGCTAACTCATAAAGTGTAACAGAACTTGTTTGCTTTTTTATGTGCCTGAGTATACAACATCAGAATGTTTCGGCTTTTAACTACCAGACTACAGTGTTGCTTAAATATTATGTCATTTGTGACCCTAATTCCCAGATCTCTTTCGTCTTTGACTTCTCTGATCACTTGTCCATTTAGCATATAATTAGCCCCTGGGTTATTTCTACCAAAGTGTATAATTGTGCACTTATCTACATTAAAGGTTAGTCTTGAATTATGTGCCCAGTCCTGTATTTTTAGTAGGGTATCTTGTAGTTTATCAGCCTCCATATTATTACAGTATTTACCTTGTAGCCAATTCTTGTGTCATCGGCAAATTTTGCTTCCCATACTTCCCCACCTGCTGTCACAGAGTGCATATAAATATTAAAAAGACAGGGGCCCAGGACGGACCCCTGTGGCACCCCACTCATTACCTCTGACCATCCTGAACTGCATCTCCTGATTGACACCCTTTGTTTCCTGTCTAATAGCCAGGAACTAATCCATTTTGTAATGTTCCCATGGATGGCATGATCTATCAAGGAATCAACAAGTTCTCCATGTGGCACTCTTTCAAAGGCCTTGGAGAAGTCCAAGAAGACAACATCCACCGCATTTCCATCATCCAGGGCCCTACTGACCTTTTCATAAAATCCCAAAAGGTTTGTCTGACAAGACCTTCCCTGTTTAAAACCATATTTGGTAGCATTTGCTCTATTTCTTTGATTATTATTCCTTTAAAGCTATAGCTAGTAATATTTTCTTTGTTTCCTTTTGTTGTATATCGATCAGCGTATTTGATTATAGAGTCACCCAGTATATATAGCTGTCTGTCTGTCTCATGTTCTTTTTTAACCTTGAGCTGGTTAGTGTCTGGGGTACTTACTACAATATCGGAGCTATTTGTTCCTACTGCTTCATCTATGTTACGTAAACAGCTGTCATTTGTTTGTTCATGAGGATTTTGTTCTGTTTGGGCTTTAGTGGATGGTTCCATAGTACTGTCTAGTTACCCTTCTTCCCAAGCATCCTCCACCTCACCTTCACTTAAAGCTGAGAAGCTGTTATGGAGTGGGATTGGAGGATTCTGTCTGTTTGGATCATTTTTCTTTTTTCCCCATCTAGGCTGGACAGTGGACCAGTCTTTGGGAATGGGTTCAGTCTCAATGTTAACCATTTCCCCTTGTGTTGGTGTTTGCTTGGCTCCCAATGTGAGAGTTAGTCTATCTGGGGTAAATTTCAGTGCTGCCTCATCAATAAGTGTCTCCAATTTCACAATTTCAGTTTGCGTTTGCAGCCGCATCCTTAGGTCTTTTACCTCATTTGTTAAGAGTTTCGATTAGGTTGCAGTTTTCACATACATAGTTTATCAAAGGGCTGTCTTTTTCAAACATTTTGCACTGACTACATTGTCTTTCTGGCTGATTTGTAGTGCTCCCCTTATTTTTTAATTCAGATGTGTTCTTCATACTTAAAACTACTGTCCCTATCTACTTTCTAATAAATATCCTGGATTTCGTTAGTAGGTATCACCAGTCACTGTTGTTTATAATTTGGAGGGTAGTGTGTTGCCCAATTCCCCAGTGTCCCTCACACATGCTCACCCTGCTCCCTAAGGGGGACCTTAAATAGTACTGCAACAGGAAGTTTATGCTGCTTCCTGTTACAAGCACTAGTGTTGGGACCCTTAAAACGTTGTAAAAACATCTAAAAACTGCTCCATTTGTAGTGGAGCACTAAATCAGCCTAGTTGCAGGCTAAAAATGATACTAGCCTTCCCTTGTGGAATAGATAGCAGTAGGTGAAAACCGGGGGCTGGTATACACCACCAGTGCCCCACAAATTCAGGAAGAGCTAGTTAGGTTGGGAGGGTACACCTACCACGTCCCACACCACTATCACATACAATACAGTTATAAAACAGTTATGTCTCCTGTGTGCAAAGTGCTCAAGTGGTGGGTGGTACCCAGCAACCGATTAAAAGGGGTTCCCTTCCTAACAACCTCCCCCTCTCCAGATTCTCACAATGGATGCCTCAGGGATGGACTGGGGTGCACACTTGGGCTCCCATCAAATGCAGAGTATGTGGACCCCAGTGGAAAGCACCTTGCATGTAAATGTTCTAGAAATGCAAGCTGTCCTGCATGGGCTCCAAGCCTTCCAGAACCACCTGTCCCAGGGTCCTCTGCTAGTACAGATGGACAATGCCAGTGTGATGCAATACATCAACAAGTAAGAGGGGGACTCATTCCTGCTCTTTATGGAGGGAAGCAATGAGAGTTTGGTATTGGGTTCTGAAACACAGTCTAGAACTGTCAGTAGTACATGTTTCAGGTGCTCAAGATGTCTTGGCAGACAGGCTGAGCAGATCCCAATCCAGGATGCATGAGAGAGAACTGCTGACCTCGGTAGATGAAGACCTGTTCAACAGACAGTGTCATCTAGAGTTGGACCTTTTGCATCCTGACACAGTGCAAAACTGACAATTTTCTGCCTGCTCGCTCCATGGCCAGGAGTTTTATGGCAAGATGCGATGTCCACCTCTTGGAAAGGGAGCTTCCTGTATACCTTCCTTCCCTTCCCTCTCATTCAGAGTGCCACTCAACCTCCAAATTGGAGGAGGCAACTCTGATACTCATTGCTCCCCTATGGCCTCTACAGATCTGGTTTCCCTTACTGCAACAGCTAGTAGTGGAATCATCAGTGCCTCTGCCCCTGTGGTCTACTATCACAGGAACAGGGAACCCTGGTCCTTCCAGACCTCAGATCTCTCCATCTACATGCATGGTTCCTGAAGACATAGCCATTGGTCATTTTGGGGTTTTCCAAAAAGTGGATGATGTTCTGGTGGCTGCTAGAAAGCCTTCCACCAGATCCACTTATTCTATGAAGTGGAAGCATTATGCTTTATGGGATGCTTCCCACTACCTGGATCCATTCACTTGCTCAGTCAGTCAGGTTCTAGAGTATCTGCTGTCCTTACTGGATTCAGGCCTGCAGTATTCCTCTATCATGCTGCACCAGGCTGCCATATCAGCTTTCCATGTGCCTATACAGGGCCGTATGGTTGCCCAGCTGGAGGTGGCCCATATGTTTTTGAAAGTCATCCTTCATCTGAAGCCTCCCATCTGTAATCTAGTCCTGGCTTGGGACCTGAATTTCATTTTGGAAAAGCTTACTTTGGCTCTTTTTGAGCCAGCTGCAACTTGTGGCTTATACTTTCTTTCTTGGAAAGTGTTTTTGGTTGCAAGCACTTCTGCTGGAAGGATTTCAGAGCTATAGGCTCTAATGTGTGAGCCCCCTTATCTGGTTTTCCACAAAGGCTGGGTGTCTTTGTGTACCAGTCCTATGTTTCTACAAAAGGTGGTGTCTGAGTTTACACTAAATCAAACCATCCACCTGCCAGTTTATCATCCTGAGCATGCCAATCCAGGGGAAGCATTGCTCCAAACTCTAGATGTACACAGAATACTCAGGTATTATATACACCACATGAAGGACTGCAGAAAGTCCTCACAGCTTTTTGCTTCATTTGCCCCTGAGAAAAAGGTGTTCTGTATAAAAAGGGCAAGGAGAAGAAGAGTGTGGTCAAAATGTGCGCAGGGAAAAAGGTGCAAGGCAAAACTGCATCTGTGAAAAGAGCTACAGGGAAAACATCATAGATTTGTGTCCTTCACTTCATAGCCTCTGCACGCCCTGGACCTTTTATAACAAACTCTAGTCAGAGCAACAGTGGGGAATTGGTAATTTGGGACAGCGGCACAGTCTGCGCTGTTTTCCCCATAGCTGTTTTCACGGATGTAGTTTTAGCTTGTGACTTTTTTTGAGTCTGAAAAACAAGGTCCAGAATGGGGGGAGGGGTACGTTGCCTACCAGAATCTTCCTCAAAGCTAGACTGCTCAGTTTGTTTATCTTGGGTATCAGGGGTGTCCATCCTGTGGCCCTGTCCCTCAGGTTACAAGCCTTAAGATGCTGGGGGATGTGGCTTTGAATCTTGCATGATCTTTTCATGGGTTTCCAAATTAGGAGGTTCAGTCTCAAGTTCTTGAGCCACTACTTCTTCAGTAACCTCCATCTACAACAATATCAGGGATCGGAGCTGAGGCAGCGGGAAGGGGGTGTAGTAGGCTGTAATTTCCCTTTCTGTCATTTTAGAGGTTTGTGAGGCATTACTAGGCTCAGGTATATGCTGTGCAGCTTGAGTTGGTAAACCTTTCCCAGAGTCTTTTTTTTTTTGTTTGTTTATTGTTAGGAATAACCATTGAGCATAAGCTCATTCACAATGGTAACCTAGTTACAAAAGTACACATAAAATACAACATATATATAATACAATGAATCATCTATAACAATCACAAACATGTACATCAGATGACAAGTACCGGTTTAACATAGAAACAGATGGAGGTGAGATATCTAACCTCCTAAATTCATGAGGAAGTTTGTTCCAAAAAATAGGGACAAATTGACTAAAAAAGTGTAGGGAACATTTAGTTTTAGTAATTGGTACAGATAATTCCTGAACAGAAGCATTCCTCAATAATTGATCAATAGACCTAAAATTTAGCCCTACTATTCAGGTAATCTGGGATAAGGCCCAAACCACATTTATATGCAAACACGTACCTATGGTTGTCCCTTCTTTGATTTAAACAAACCCAACCCAGAGTCTTGCATAACTCACAGTGATGAACATCCATTGGGCACTTAAGTATCAATTGAGCCAAGCGATTGTAAAGGATATCTAGTTTTAGTTGCACCCGTTCGTGTCTGACCCTTATCTACTCATAGGAGACCTCCCTAGTTTGATGGGGAACTCAGGGAGTTAAAGATTAAGGGTCGGAGGTTAGAGAGACGGTGGAAGAGATCTGGCCTGATAGGAGGACAAATTGGCCCTGATGTCCCATTATAAAGATTATCAATCTCTTGTAAGATGGCAGAATTTTTGTCAAGGGAGATTGCTGCGGCAAGGAACAGACCAGCTCAGCTCTTCCGCATGGTGGATAGGTTATTACATCCCGCCTGCCTCCGTGTGGGGGGAACAGGTTCAAGCACTAGGTGTGAGGAGTTTGCTCTGTTTTTTGTTGACAAAGTGTCCGCTCTCAGAGCCGAGATCTCCTCCACTGTCACTCAAAGGGATTGTGGGGTCCACTCTGAGGTGTTGCAGAACACTCCTCCTGTCTGGGCTGAGTTTGATCCAGTTGGGGTGGAGGAAGTGGTGAGGGTTGTCTCGAGACTTAAGCCAACATATTGTGATCTAGACCCAGGTCCAACACAACTTTTGGTTGGATGCATGGACCTGATTGCACCTGTTGTTGCTGAGATTGTCCGGAATTCCTTGAGGAATGGGATCTTCCCATTGGTCCTGAAAGAGGCCTTGGTTAGACCCCTATTAAAGAAATCCTCATTGGACCCAGACAGTCTCGCAAATTATGGGCCGGTCTCTAACCTCCCATTTTTAGAGAAGGTTATGGAAAAAGTGGTGGCAAGACAGCTTGGGGAATGTCTTAGTTCCTCCTCCACCTATGAGATTTTCCAATCTGGATTTAGGGCTGGGCATAGTATGGAGACTGCCCTGGTGAATGTGCTTAATGATCTAATGGGGAGAGACAGGAGAGATAATTCCATCTTGGTCCTCCTGGCTCTCTCAGTGGTGTTCGACACTGTAGACCATGAGGTGCTACTTGACTGACTGCAGTTTTGGTGTGGCCTGTCCGGTAAGGTCATCAAATGGTTCAGATCATACCTACAAGGTAGAGTGCAGAGGGTAGTGATGGGGTTGGCCTCGTCTAGCTCAAAGCCTCTCACCTGTGGTGTTCCGCAGGGTTCAGTCTTGTCGCCCTTATTGATCACAGTGTATATGCTGCCATTGGGTGACATTATCAGGTGGTATGGGCTGGGTTTTCACTGCTATGCAGATGATACCCAGTTATACCTGTCCTGTGCTCCAAGTAACCAGGTGGCAGACTCTGTATTTAACAGCTGACTGTCTGTAATCCGGACTTGGATGTCCCATAACTAGCTGAGACTCAACCCAGCCAAGACAGAGGTGCTGGTGGTGGACCCAGGTCATCGTGGGGGGATGGGGTTTTGTGGAGACCACCTAGTCTTGTACTGGGGTGGGTGCCACTGACCCCATCCAATCAGGTGAAGAATCTGGGTGTGATCCTTGACAGCGGCCTGACACTTGATGCTCAGGTGTCGGCCGTTGTTAAGAGTGGATTTTATCATCTGAGGAACATTCCCCGGATTCGGAACCTATTACCCCCGAGGACCTAGCCTCACTAGTACTGCTTTTGTAACATACAGACTGGATTACTGCAATGCCCTATACCTAGGGATATCTGGAGGTAACCTCCACCGGCTGCAGCTGGTGCAGAACGTGGCAGCAAGATTGTTGAGGGGTGTGCGTAAGTATGACCAAATCACATCAGTCCTCCACAAACTGCACTGGCTGCCGGTTAGGTGGAGGATTGCTTTCAAGGTCGGGCTACTGACCTATAAAGCCCTACATGAAGGGGGACCAGTCTACCTACAAAAGCTCCTTGTGCCTCACTGCCCATCCTGGGCTTTCTGTTCCACAGAGGGTTGTCTCCTGGATATTCCTAGGGTGAGGTTGCGCCACTCAGGTGATCGAGTGTTTTCGGTGGCTGTACCTACCCTGTGGAATCTACTGCCTAGACATCTACGGGAGGCACCCTCTGTGGATACCTTCAGAAAAGGTTTAAAAACATATTTATTTAACCAGGCCTTTAATTTTTAGATAATTGAGATATGTCTTGAATTGGATATTACTGTTGATTTTAATTGTTTTTTTTTTTTGTACATTTATTAAATGTTGTATAGTATTGATTGTGAAGCACTCCAAGTCTTTGGAAAGGAGTGCTATATAAATAAAGCATCTATGTATCAATCTATCTATGGGTTGCACTACCATATAAAATATCTGGATAATCGAACAAGGGAAGTATTTGAACCATAATTATCGCTTTCATAGAAACTGAATCTAAGCAATGTTTATTTTTAAATAAAAATCCTACCCTTTTACCAATTTGAGCAACCAACTTCTCAACGTGTGCATCTCCCGACCCACTCTGGTCCAGCCAGTACCCCAGATACTTATAAGTTTCAACATTTTCAAGCACAGTTCCAAAACTGTCAGATATTGCCAACCTATGACCTAATTTTATTTTAGGAGGAGGGCCAAACAGCATTCACTTAGTCTTGGTTGTGTTCAGTTTTAGTTTGGAGTCTGAAAAGACTTGTTGTAGAGCATCAAAATTATTTCGTAAAATAGTTTGAATTTCCAGAACAGAGGAGTGAGATGTGTATATGATAGTATAATCGCCATATAGGTGGTAGTTGATTCCACCAACACTTTTACCAAGATCTTTCAGGCATAACAAAAAAAAGGAGGGGTCCCAGGACAGAGCCCTGGGTTACCCCCCTCGCCACCATTAAGGGGGCTAAGTCATGGCCACAGACTACCGTAAACTGCTGCCTACTACTCAGATACGAACAAAAGCATGCCAATGTGTCATGGCCCAGACACACGTCTGATAATCGTGACAATATTTGGTGGTCAACCGTGTCGAAGGCCTTGGACAAATCAATCAGTATGGCCCCAATGTAGTGCTGTAAATCATTAGCCCTACCAATATTGTCCAAGACCCTTGACACGGAGACCACTGTACCGTGTAATTTTCGAAAACCTGGCTGAAATTTATCAAAAAAATTACACCTGTGAAAATAATCTACCAACTGTCTGGCCAATAGTCTTTCAAGTATTTTACTAACAAGGGGAAGAAGAGAAATAGGCCTATAATTAGAAAGGTGATCAGGGTTGCCCCCTTTAAATACAGGGACAACACTGGCCAACTTCCAATCCTGAGTGAAGTAACCAAGAGAGAGAGATTGGTTAAACAAATATGCAAGAGGCTCAGCGGTATAAAACGCAGAATATTTTAACATTCTGGAGGTCAGGCCATCTGGACCACAGCTTCCACTTGATTTTAACTCTAACAACAATTTCAATACCTCATCTCTGGCTCACCACTGCTATCTAATTTCTTAGTCCCAGACCCTGTGTATCTATCCCATTGTTTTCTTCACTATGAAGCACAGCAGATTTCATTCTTCCCTGAGAGGTGGTCTTACACTTGGGGTCTCATAATCCAAGCTGGTGTTCTCCTGTTCAACCAAACTCTGTGTCAGTTCAGTACTGTCAGGGTTGCTAGAAGCCACCCTCTTAGAGTTCAGGGCTCCAGGTTGTGAGCTGATCGTCAGGTCCCAGAGGGATCAGGGACCCATTCACCAGATGTAAACTGTACCTCATCCACTTGGCCCCCAGCTGGGCATTCTCGGGGGATCACGCTTTTCCTGGGACCTCTTGTGAATGCAATATTGAAAACTTTTGAAATGCACTTCCTCGCACTGAGTGGCCGGTTTTGATCTGCCTGCACCAGCTGACAGTATGCTTTGCCTCTGTTGCCGTCAGTGCAGGTCTTTGAAGTCTCTGCTGTCACAGGTTGGGGTACCTGCTGTTGCTGCTGCTGCTGGCGGTGTTTTAAAGCTGCCTTTCTTTTGCAGCACTGGTCTTTGTCCTCTGCCAGCATGGAAACCAACAGTCTCCTTCTTTCTGTCATGTCTAGTTCCAGCTGTTCCTCAACTGCAGTGATATTGCTTGCTTCAGTGATAGGTGAGATTTCATCCATAATCATGCTTGCTGGTGTCTCGGTTTCAGTCTCCCATTGCAGTTAAATCATTAGGTTCCTCTGAACAAACTTTGTCTGGGAGGGAGGACAGCTCTCAAACCTGCAGCAGCACACCATCCTCCTGTGCTGCATCGTAGTCCTCCACTTTGGTCACTGGGCCAACAGCGCCCCCTGCCAAGAGTAGGGGGGATTCCCCAGTGTCTTGGCCAACATTCCCCCATCAATACAAACAAGTTCATGCAACCACCAACCAGGATGCATCTGGAAACAAGCTATCACATCTTATTGTGCCTTTCCTAGTCAAAAAAAAATTACAGATAAATAAATATATAAAAGAACAGATACAGCCAGGTGTACTCATGGCTAATTGGGTTTCTTAAAGAGATGCAGGTTTGCTCTCCGTAGTGCATTCCTCACTATATTTCTGTTCAGTCTCTCATTAAATTTGTGTAGGACACTATAGAGGGATCCAATAAAAAAGTAATTTTCCTACAGCAAGCTTGACAGGAAATTATGACAGAAAATTATGATTTTAGAAACAACATGGAGGCACGGATTATGGGCTATGCTCTCTTTACTAGTGCCCACACAGCAGTAAAAAAACAACAAAACATTATAGCACAAATATGACAAGAGCCCTAATGGCAGGATCGCCTACAACCCTCATAGTCCTCTCTGGTTCCCATCATGCCCTGGCTGCATAAAAACATCCTCTTTCCTCGGTCGCTCTAACCACATCTCCTCGTCAACAGGAAGCAGGAATAAATTCAACTGGAAACAAAAAGTTCACACAAATTGGAAACATTTTTATCCCTGTAACACAGGAAGTAAGGTCATCACCCATGCCATTAGCTCTCACCTGATTTGAGTTGTCCTCTACACTGGCCCTGTTAGGAGAACAAACATAAGGAGGGTGAGGTGGGACCATAACCTACGCCTCTGTGTTGTTTGTAAAATCATAATTTTCTGTCAAGCTTGCTGTAGGAAAATTACCATTTTACATCAAACATGGAGGCTGCTATTATGGGCTAGTTCAAAGCCCCTTGAATAATCACATCAGCCACATTTGGAATCACTGGTCTAAGGTAGAAGGCTTTAAAGACTGCTTCCTCAAGACATCCTCCAGGCGAATGCCACACTTTTTTTTTGGTACTTTATGCTCCTGTTGCTGTAGCCCTTACCTCTGGAGGGAGCCCCCAGCCCCATCCCCCGGCATCCACCAGCCGGCACCAACCCATACCCTAGGGCTTACCCCCCTGGTGGGGCCAGCGGGGTTACCCAACCCCTGTCGGAGACCGGATCCAGTGTGGCCAGTGCCGTGGCTAGCTGGGAGCGGGACCTGTGAGGCTCCCTCCTTCATGCAGCACAGCAATTTTCTCCTCCATTTTTGGCCCCTTGGAGTTGGGGAATGCAATGACACTGGCAGAGGGAGTGCACATGCACCCGCACGCGCTCCTCCTCCTCCGCATCGGTACCATCTTCACCCACTTCTGCAGCATCAGCATACTGCCCCCCAGCCTACGCTGGGGACCAGTCATACGCCAACCACTGGCACCCCCCTCCCCAGAGAAAGAGAGCTGTCCCTTGGACTGTCGATCCTTCTCCTCCCCTGCTGACCCCCAGCGGCCCATGCTCATTCCCAAACACAGATTGCCAGTGTAGCGTGAGGTAAGGCATCCAGTGCCTCAGCCCTCAGTGCCACAGGGTCGGCATCAAATGCCACATTTGAGGGCTTGGCCAGCCATTGTGCTCCTGGTGGAGTGCTCTCCAAAGAAAGCAAGATCTATGCCTGCCTCCGCCACTGCCCAATGAACCCACCAAGCTATGGTAGCAGCTGCTATTGGCTTGTCAGGCTTATCCAATGTGATCAACAGTTGGTCCTGGCCCTGAGATTGCAAACCTGTAATCCTCTAAGATCGCAAACCTGTAGTCCTCTCCAGGTAATTCTGGATACAACTAACCACACAGAGTTTGGGTTCCAGATCGAACTTGGCTTGAGTGACCCTGGGGGTGGAGGTCTTTGTACGCCAGACTTTCTCAAAATGGAGTCCCTGCATGGTGTGCGACATCCTGAAGATATCAGGGGCCCTCACACATTGTACAGATTTGAAAATGGTAATGAAGGACTTCCTTCGGACCAGCTGCAAATACAGCAGAGATCTTCCATCTGAACACTTCTGTTTGTTTTTGGTTTTTTTTACCTGTTTCACTTAGGACAATACTACTTTATTTTGTCTACCATACTTTCTTCACATTTCTTATCATTCTTTCCTTTCGTCTTCCGTGACTACTAAAGCTCGATTATGCTTATCTACTTGATCTGTGTTTATTGCTGTATGCACTAGGGGAGCGAGCAGTATCTCTCTATCCTTGAGCATCTTATTTATTGTCAGCTACATCTCCATAATTTATATTTACCATTTTGTTTTTACCTGCAGGTACTATTTTTTTTTTAGTTCCACTCATAATACTGCATCAGTCATCATTATGTACAGTATTTAGTTCTAGTTTAGTGTTTTTGTTAACTGTTGCTTCCTTTTCTCTTAAAATATGTATGTAACTGATGTATCTTGTTGTGTTAACTTATTTCAATAACATTTAATTAACAAAAAAAATTAAGGGCCCTCATGTCCAACACCCCTTTGATTGAAACCAGATGCAGGAAAGTGGTCAATTTGCATGATAACTGTTTCCTGCTTGGGGCCCCACGCTGTGGGCCTAAGCCTGAAAGAATTTGAACACTCTACTGATGTCCCATGTGAACCTGTATCTAGGTGTAACAAGGGATAAAGAAATGTGTTCCAATATTGCAGGCAAACCTCATTTTGGTCTAAAACATAAGGTGCTTGTGTAACTAATATTGATCTATGAAGCTAGATCATATCAAAACTTGTGAAGTTACAAGTTTAATTAACTGAGCAACAACTTGTAATATTCAAGTGTCTTTTGATATCTGTATTGACCATGTGAGTAATGGCAGACAGGTGTTTTAAGTGTCTGCAAAAACAGAAATACAGGGAGAGAGTTCAAATTATCCCTTCAGACTATTTTTAGTGTTTATTATTAGGACGGGCCAGAGTGCCTGTGTGCACATTCCTAAGTGCAAACCTATTTCTTCCTCTTAATAACTGGTAATGACCATTATTATTATCCTTATATAGTAGTATAATTTACACTATCAATACATTTATGCTGACAAGAGATTAGGTCATGCAAGAACTAAAAGGAGAATTGCCTTGTCATGCATGTACTAAAAGGAGTATTGCCTTGTAAGTTAATGTTTATACTTGTTCTGTACCAATCATAGACAACCATAGTACTGTCTTCCACTATATAAGCAAGCCACTATACACTGTTAGTTTGAAGAATGAACAATGAAGGATGTACCACTTGTAATCTCTTGTTGTGATTATTATATTAATCATTAAATTCTTCCGCCATCAGCACCGTCTCCGTTCGTCTCCTTTCTAAGTATCAGTAATAGATAATTTACTAATGGCAATTTTTTGCCTCCTTTACAGTAGGACGTTGTGGTCTCGTCCATTTAACGGATGGCCTTCAGAAAGTGGCAGACCAGGGTCTTGGCCCACGAATCTGCCTCCAACTGGATCATGGCCGGTCGAGATTGCTGAACTAAGCACATTTGGATACCTATATGACTTACCTGTGCTAACAACACTGAATAAAAATTCAGCAATCTCTATCACAGGGGCAGAAATGGGATCCTGGTGTCTAGAAAGACAACAGCTAGACCAATCTTCCCAGGCCAACTTGCAGGCCTTCCTGGTACCTCCACCCCATGACTGATGGAGAAGGCTGACAGCTCCCTTTGAAAGTCCTGAGGTTACCTAGGAATCCCTCAAAGTGTCCAAACAGCTAGAGTCAGGGATCCTTGCAGGATCAGTGAGTTGGGAGAACCTGCTAGATCTGACAGAAGGATTGGGCTGCTGGGAATCTGAAGTAGAATGTCTATTGAAAGTTCCTGCAGAATTAAATATTAGGGTTGGGATTGCCACACCAGGTTAACCTGAGCCACCTGAGAGTTTTGAACTCTGGAAATCGCTCCCTTTGAATGAAGGGAGACCAACTCCTTTTTCACTAAGGCCAGCTCCTCTTGGGAAAACTGTGGAAAGGGAGGTTAAGGGAACTGTGGGAAGGGGGACGACAGTCTACGAATTTTAGGTGGTAGCCTTGAATTGCTGCCTGCACCCATGGGTCTTGGGTGACCAAATCCGAACTGGCTGAAAACAGCACCAGTCTGTATCTTACTGCAGTGGTCCTTAGGCCCTATACATTATGGGAAGCATTTTTTTTATTTATTTATTTCAACCTTGTACTGTACTGTATACACTGTATATACTTTTTCTTCCTTGTATATTATTGCTTTTTGTATACCTGCTTCTGTACTGTACTTTGATGTATTCATGACCAGGTCCACCTTGCAAATGAGCCTTGCTCAATGGTGCCCGCCTGGATAAATAAAGATTTTGATTGATTGATTGACTGAAGTAGGACATACTTTCCTGCTGTAGTGGGGGGGGGGGGTGTTAGGACTGTCTGCCACCCCTGGAGTGAGTCCTGTCATGGAAATCCCTTGACCTGGGTCTAAATCAATCATAGCTATAGTGGACATTTTGATACCCATTTCTGGGGGTCTGGGGAAAGCCAGATTAGCTGAAAGGGAGACCCCTTCCCTTTTCAGCTCTGCTAAAAAGTGGTCTATTATTCTTGAAGAAGGTCTGCATCTTCCTTATCAAAGTGTAATCTTTGCCCATCTTATGGACCTCTTTGAGAAGCGGTTCTCCAAAAAGACATAAATCCACTTTAATGCCTGCGTCCTTGTATGCCAGCTCCATGGAGTCTGGATGGAAGTGTAAGAGGGCCAATTTACACCTCTCTGCAGAGTATGCCACACTAGCATTCCCCAGGAAACACACAGCCCTTTGTATGATGTCCAGAAGATAGGGCAGGTACAGGGGCTTGCTGTTATCTAGCGACTCCGGGACTACGTCACTCAAAAGGGCCAGTGGACCAACAAGACCCAGGAGCTTGTCCTGGACCATCCACAGACTCTTATCAAGGCCCTTTTTTGAATCCTTACCTGTCTTCCTGAGATTAACAGAAAACTGTTTATCAAAGCTCAGTGCAGTGGCTATTTCGTAAGGGCGTGATGGCCTAGGGCAGTCCCTTTGATGTTTGCATCAGGCCTTCCTATTCAGAGCCTTCTGAAGTCTCAAAACCAAATAATCAGACACGACAGGTAGAAGGACCCATTCAAAGGGAAAATCACCCTGGGCCTCTGGGTCAAAAGGTTACTTGTTACCCCAGTCCGACTCATCCCTAGTGTCCTCGTCCTGGCACAAAAGGTTGGGATAGGCCACCTCCATACACCAAGTATGTTGTGGGGACCTATCCAAGTCTGAATCTGATACCCCCTCCTATGAAGGGTCCAACTGGGCATCCAACTGGTTGAAAGATCCAGGTGAGGGGGGCTGTCTGGAGACTTTATGGTCAGCCAGGTACTTTGTCTTTTTTAGCCAATTCACAAGGCCAATTCTGGGCTGTTGCTGGTGGTGCACAGCAGCAAGATCATTGCCGCTGTGCACGTCTAAATGCCACCTTTTTGCCATTTTCAGGTAAGGTTTTCTTTGTGACCGCAATCCCTCTTTTCTTTGGATCACATAGTGGTGCGAGTGTTTTGCGCCATTTTGTGTGGCCGTCTGAACACGTGGCACCACTCACAATGATGCCAGCTGGTTAGCCAGGCTGCAACTTCTGGAAGACTGTGGCAATGCAGGAAACAAGCCTGCAACAGTGCACAGCCGCATCTTGTGAACGCTGGTCAGCAGCATTGCAGACACAGCCATGGATCCAATGGGAATGGCAGTGATCCAGATACCTGCTGTATGAATGAGGCATTTGAGGGCTATCTTTGCCCTAGGGGAGTCCATGAGCCTAAGCTACCACTCCAGCCATCTCTTCCCAGAATTACTTTTCCTACTGAGTTCTGGGTCAGGAAAAAAATGCATCCAGGGACACTCTGTCTTCAAAGGCCACTCTGTGCCCATGGGAGGATTCACCTCTACTCCTAGATCAATGCTGCTTTTGGCTCTCGCTGTACCCTTTCTTGAATCTCATGCTGGTGGAGATATCGGCCCTGCCCCTTCTAGGGTCTACAGTAGGGACTTTCCCTTTTTGGACTTCCACTGGAGGTGTTTTCCACTCTCTTGCCTCCCAGAGATCAATGGCCCACCAGGGTTGTTTTCTGCTCTTGCTGGAACCTGATGAGGAAACCTGCACTGTACCTGCATCATGGTTCCCTCTCAGTGAACCCACTATCAGATTTAAAAGCAAGCATTTGTCAATGCCGAATGTTTGCTTGCTGATATTAGCATTTGATGTGGAGGAGTTAGACAGATGCAGAATAGGAGTGGCAGTGAAGTACTGAACTCATGTCGGTCCCACCTCCACCCTGCAGAGATGGACAGGCATTGGGGTGTGCCTGTGGGTCATTGCCCATAATGCTCACGGCATTTCACCTCACCCTATCCTTTAGACACAGACAAGTGTTGAAATGTGCCTTGTGGTGTTGGGCTTCACAGCCACCCCATTTCATAAGGACATACTGTACGTTGAAATGGGTGTAGTACAGGACAATGGGGTGAAGGCTGGAGTTGAAGAGTGCAAGGCACACCTCGATGCCTGTCTCTGGCTTTAGGGTTGGGGTTGGATGGCATGAGCATTACAGCCGGTGATCCAAAGTTACACCTCTGGTGCCTGTCAGTCTGTACAGAGTGGGACGTTATGGTTAGAAACCCTAACGCCCTGGGCGTATGTTGGTATTTGCACTACAAATTTTCAACATGGCCTTTCTGTGACCCCCCCTTATCATGAAAGCATTTGGGACCTCTTCTCATGAACAGTGGCAGTGTGATTTTGTTAATGTGTCCCGAACTTCAAGTTCCCACAGTGACCGTGCCATTCTGCGCCAGATGTGCAAAAACACAGATCAGGCAGGATGTGAAGAATGACAGCTGTACCATCCATAGGGAGGTGTGAAGAGATGGCAATGTTGAAAATCTGTGAAAATATTAAAAATGCTTGAAGTTCCGAGCGTACGTGGAAACTGCGCAACACATGCTTGTACCGCAATCATTTAGTGGAATTATTTCACCAGATTTTCAACATAGGCATTTTGTGACCTCTGCTCATGAACACTGTCAATATGATTTTCTTAATCTGTCTGAAACATTAATTTCCCACAAAAGCATTTGGGATCTCTTCTCATGAACAGTGGCAGTGTGATTTTGTTAATGTGTCCCGAACTTCAAGTTTCCACAGCGACAGCGCCATTGTGTGCCAGATGTGCAAATGCATATTTCAGGCAGGATATGAAAAATGACAGCTGTACTATTCATAAGGAGGTGTGGCAAAATGCCAATGTTGAAAATCTGGAGTGAAAATATTACAAATTTGCGCACTTTCGAGCATATGTGGAAGCTGCGCAACACACGCTTGTAACACAGTCATTTTACGGACTTTTGTCACCAAAATTTTCAACATAGGCATTTTAGATCCTTTGCTCATGAACAGTGTCACTATGATTTTCTTAATGTGTCCCGAACACTGATTTCCCACAGCGACCGCACTATTCTGCGCCGGAAGTGCAAAAACAAATTTCGGACAGGATGTTAAAAATGACATCTGCACTGTTCATAAGGAGGTGTGGAAAATGCCAATGTTGAAGATCTGGATTAAAAATATTACAAATTCGCGAAGTTATGAAGATGCCTGGAAACTGCGCAATGCATGCTTGTAGCACAGTCATTTTATGGACTTTTGTCACCAAATTTTCAACATAGGCATTTTAGGACCTCTGCTCATGAACAGTGTCACGGTGATTTTCTTAATGTGTCCCAAACACTGATTTCCCACAGTAACCACACTATTCTGCGCCAGAAGTACGAAAACACATTTCGGTCAGGATGTAAAAAATGACAGTTGGCTGCTGGCCCAGTGGCGCTGACAGTTGAGACACTGGACGCCACACCTTGTGCCATGACAGTGACCTGGGTTCAGGAACAGACTTGGGCTGCCGGGGGCTGGCAGGGGAAAGGGAGGATTGAGTGTCGGCTGACGCTCTCTCTCTCTGGGGTGGGTAATGGGGGCACTTCGCCCTCTAGTGGCGACTGGCGGAGGGCCAGCCGCACTCTGGTGGCATGCTAAAGAGGGGAGGCGTGGTGGGTGTCAGCACTCGTCACTTGGGCGCCATTACCACGTCCGGCTCTCCATAAAGGAAAAATGTGGAAAATGCGGAGGGCTATCTACGGGCTGATGGCCGCGCCTTGTGCCCCCGGAGAGACCTGAGAGGGGTGCATACCCAGTGGGTGCGAGAGTGATGAAAGGCCGGCCCACTGGGGGAGCGGGTTCATGTGGCCCATACGCATGACCGGGTCCGGGGGTTCAGGGCCAGTGGCTGGAGATCGTGGGGGCCGTTCTGTCGAGGAGGTAGAAACAAGAGTACGATATATAAAAAACAATGACAGTTGTACTGCTCATAAGGAGGTGTGGAAAAATGCCAATGTTGAAAATCTGGAGTGAAAATATTACAAATTCGCGAAGGTACACGCATGCGTGGAAACTGCGTAACGTACGCTCGTAAAACAGTCATTTTTTTGATTTTTTCCACCAAAGTTGCAACATAGGCTTTTTGAGAGCTCACCTCATGAACACTGGCACTGTCGTTTCGTTAATCAGTCCGGAAAGGTGATTCCGCGCAGTGACTGCAAAATCACCTTTCAGGACTGAATAAAGCCATGACAGTGGCTGAATTCATGGGGAGGTGTCCCAATAACCCCATGTTGAAAATCCGGTGCCAAAATTCCCAAAAATGCCTGAGATATGCACCAAAGTTGAAAAAACCCTATTTATGCCATTATACAGCTTACCAGCATTTCTTCAGTTCGTGGTCATCTTTGAGGAGTGCAGAGCGTGTTCCAGTCCACGAATCGTTATGCTGGGCTCCGGAGG
The DNA here is from genome assembly GCA_016271365.2 of Neoceratodus forsteri. Classification (NCBI taxonomy): domain Eukaryota; kingdom Metazoa; phylum Chordata; order Ceratodontiformes; family Ceratodontidae; genus Neoceratodus; species Neoceratodus forsteri. The sequence continues at coordinate 1,205,822,895 of CM057458.1, read as the reverse complement.
TAAGTATGGGGAGGGGTGGAGAGGCAGGGTGCGAAGAGGGTGGGCGCAGGTTGGGGAGGGCCATGGACTCAACGAGGACCATTTTCTGTTTTACAGGGTTAAAAAAAAATAACATTCGGGACTTTTTTTTTCAGGGACATTTGGCATAGGGTGGGCTCCCAGTATGCCACCTAAGTGTTTTTGGGGCTGTAGTCAATGGGGATTGGGCACTCCTCGGCTGACAACAAATTGGGGGGGACATTACGCCGACAGGGTAGGAGCTCCCTCATCGGCAAATTGAACTGGGAAGGGGGACTGAAGCCGGCAGGGGGTTGGTGCCCGTTGGCAAAGAAAGACTGTTGAGGCGCATGATGCCAAGTGGGATTGGGCACCCTTGGCCACAACAGAAACTTGGGGGTGGGGACATTATGCCAATGGGGACTAGGCTCCCCGTGGGCAAATTAAATGGGTCGGGGGCATGTGGATGGCAAGGTACTGCCCTGCAATGATGGGTCGCTCCCTCATTGCAGCGGAATGGCTGATGCTGCAATGACGTGGCGGCCCCTGATTGCAGCGGCGAAAACATTTCAAGGTGGTGGCACACTGGCTGAACTAGTGTCAGCAACAGTGTGCCACCGCATTGGGGAAAGTGGGCCAAGCCTCAAAAGGCACTGGGGCCATTGGCCCCCACAGTGCCGCACCTCCAAAACCCAGTTTCTCTCCTAAGCTGTGCTGAAATGTTTCTTGCGCATGCGCAAGCAAACATAAAACAGACTTAGAGGGGAGTCACTGTCTTGAACCTCTCCACTAGCCACAAAAAGGTAATCTCTCACCTGGTTGCAGCACTGGTCCTGCTTCTCTGTGACTGCTGAGGTGTTGAAAGTGTCATTAGATTTCACCATCATGGTCTCAGCTGGCTGCTGGTCAAGCCAGCACTTATTGACCAGCATGTCACAGAACCAATCCGCTATAACTCCCGCTCCTCAAATCACTCTCTCCTAGATTGGATCCTTTTGTCCCATCCCCACTGTATATCCACTTCTGGCATCCTCAACCCAGCCCTTAGTAACCACTGCCTCACTTATTGCATTAGGAAAACTCACTTACCTAAATCCACAACTAAGTACATTGTAACATGCCCTCCAAGCTCTACAGATAATAACTCCCTCCTCTCTGACCAACATCTTACCAACTGGGCTCCAGTTTATTCTGCAGCCACTGTTGATATTGCCTTAGCTCATTTCACTAGTATTTTTAACAGTGTCTGGGATCTCCACGCCCCCCCTAAGAAAAGTCAGGGTTAGGGAGTGTCACCATCCCTGGATCACAGCTCCCATAGTTGCTCTCTGTAAAACCTGTGACAAAGCCTGGTCTACCTTCAAAGCCTCCCTCACACAATCCTCAAGACAACCATACAACACCACAAGAAATGCCTGCACTAAGGCAATTTGTCATGCGAAGGTGGACTACTTTAAACACCGACTCGATACATCTCACACCTTCTCATTCTGGAACATAGCACATTCCATTATCGACCCTCCTCCTCAATCAAACACCCTCACTGTCAAGCACAATGGTGTTGAAATAATGGAGCCCATACAAGTAGCCAATACCCTCAACACCTTCGTCACCACATGTGCTTCCCCTGACCATACTATACCCCGACCACCTACCTCCAATACCTCCCTGAGGCACACAACAAATAAACTCCTTCTAGCCCCTGCTTCCACACAGAAAGTACTGCTTGCCCTTCTGTCCCTTAACACATCCAAATCCAGTCCTGACGGCCTTCATCCTAGTCTCCTGCGTCTCTTGGCCCCAGTCATTGCTCTCCCCCTCACTTACATCATAAATCTGTCCCTTTCTTCAGGGACAGTTTCAAAAGCCTGGAAATCAACCTGTGTCATCAAAGGTGGAGACCCTTCCACACCTGGAAACTACCGCCCGATCTCCCTTCTCCCTGCTTTAGCAAAGTTACAGGAACACCTTGTATAATCCAGATTGACTGACTTCCTTACCACAACTAACTTCCTATCCGCCTACCAGTCTGGTTTTAGAAAAAAAACACTCGACCATTTCCTCCCTTCTCCGTGTCACCAGCCACATTCAATCTGCCTCTGATAATGGCCATCTCACTGCTGCGGTCTTCATTGACCTGGCTAAAGCCTTCGACTCGGTATCCCACCCTCTATTACTGAACACTCTTGAAGACGCGGGACTCGCCCCTCCTGCTATTCAGTGGTTTGACTCATCTAACTGACTGACCCCGACTTAGTCAGTTAAAATCGTCAACTCCTCCTCTCCTTCACTCCCTATCCTAGCTGGTGTCCCTCAAGCATCCATACTCGGCCCTATCCTCTTTTCTATATTTATAAATAACCTCCCATCTGTATGCTCCTCCTCCCTCATCCATTATGTATGCAGATGATACCATTTTGTTCGCATCCAGTCCTGACCCAGCCGCTATCCACTTGGTGCTCCAACAAGATTTTCTCTCAGTTCAAACATGGTTCCCATCTAACATAGAAACATAGACTTTGACGGCAGATAAGGACCGCTTGGCCCATCTAGTCTGCCCATTTCCCTACCTACATGATAGGCCGCAGATCCTAGTTAACCAACAGCCTATTTTTTCCTACCCCCCACAAGAATTGCCTTATGTCTGTCCCATGCATTCTTGAATTCTTCCACAGTTTTAGACCCCAATAACCTCCTCAGGAAGGCTGTTCCATGCATCCACTACCTCTCTGTGAAATAATACTTCCTCACATTGCCCCTGAACCGCCTCCTTCTATCTTTAAATTGTGTCCTCTTGTTCTTGCGTCTCTTTTTCTGAAAGATGCTACCCTCTTGGACTTTGTTGATTCCACTGAGGTACTTAAAGTTTCTATCATGTCCCCCTCTCCTTTCTTTCCTCAAGGGTATACATATTAAGCTCCTTTAGTCTCTCCTCATACGGCTTCTCTTGCAGACCCTGCACCATTTTAGTTGCCCTCCTCTGGACTGCCTCTATCCTGTCTATGTCCTTGTGGAGATGGGGTCTCCAGAACTGGACACAGTACTCCAGATGGGATCTCACCAACTGTCTGTACAGAGGGATAACAACTTCCTGTTTTCTGCTGCTGATAATCTAAACAACTTAAACTAAATACAACTAAAACTGTCTTTATGACCTTCAGAACCCCTCAAAGACTAGCTAAAGCAATCACCACCCCACCTATCACCTCTGTAGATGGCAACCCGCTAAAAGGGGCTTCCTCTGGCGGCCCGGTGGCGCTGAGGTTGAGGCACTGGTCGCCACACCTCGCCACGCCCGGCGACCCGTCGACCGAGGACGAGCACGGGTTGTCGAGGTGGTGAGGAAGATGGATCAGCGTCTGGAGGACTGCTCTCCATCTCGGGGTGGGGAATTCGGGCGGCTGGTGCTTGCCTGACCCCTAGCGGGCTGAGGATCGACAACCACGCAACCGCAGGGCAGGGGAGGCGGGAGCGGCGGAAGCGCTTGACTGAGTGCGCATGCGGGGCGTGTGCATACTCAGTCGCTGGTGTCATTGCACGCCATGCCCACCGGGAGAAAATTCGGGGGAAAATGGAGCCGTAGCACAACGTTGTTCCCCGTCGCCATTCCCGGAGGACGCCTCCCTGGCATGGACCCGTTCTGGTGGGTTGAGTCGCTCCCACCACCCTGCCGCGAAGGGTAAGTCGCGGGGTGCTGAAGGAGGGTCTCATGTCCGGGGGATGGCGCGGAGGGAGGCAGTAGTCTTGAGGGAGGCTCCTGAAAAAGAAAAAAAAAAAGGGGGCTTCCTCTTACGAATACCTTGGAGGCTGGCTTGACCCACAACTGAATTTTCTCCCCATGCTGACTACATAACAACCAAGCTATGCCCTAAGCTCGGAATTCTCTACTGGAACAGAAACTCTGTCTCCCCCTCCTGGTACATTATGAAATTCTGACAAAGATGATTATGCCAGTTTTTGACTACGCTGACACTGTCTACTGGATTGCACCCTCCACTTCACCCTCTCGACTTAACTCCCTCTACTACGCCTTCTGCCGCTTTGCCTCTAACTCTCCTTAGAGGACTCACCACAGCTCGCTACTCTCCTGCCTCAACCTCCCACCCCTCTCGCACAGACATCTCATTCACTCACTATCCTTCATCTCTAAATTCTGGTTCATCCTGCTCCCCCCTTATATCTCTTCTGTCCTCTCTTCTGCCCCTTCCTCAACTTATTCCCTTCACACTCAGGACTTGCGCTCCTTCTCACTCCATACCCCATACTCCAACATGGGTAAATCTGCTTTAAACTATCACCTCAGCTATCTGTGGAACACTCAAACTCCTATCCTATGCAACTCTCCCTCTCATTTCTCCATCAGATCTATGCTACACCTTCTACCTCTCCCCACGTGCTCCCTCAACATCAGGTAGCACTTACTGTTGGTTCCAAGTAGCAAATACATTGCTCCTTGTTTTCCTCCCCTATACCTACCTTACCTTACTACTTGAAAAGCCTGGTTTGTTGTACTAGTTACCTTGCAAGTTATTAGTTGCTTTCTGAAGTGCTCTTTTGTATAATATTCTTCCTGTACTTTTACACTACCTGCACTATTGTATTTGTATGCTTCCTACACGGCTGCATTTTTATGCTGCAATATGCTGGATTGATTATTCATGTTTGTACTATTTTTTTGCCTATGTACCATTGTAATTGTTTACTTGATCTCATGTTTCCCCTTCCCCCGAGTCGCACCTGGAGGCGAGCTCTGGCTCAGTGTGCTTTTCCCAGTCACCAAATGTTTAAATTAAAAATAAAAATGTCAATAAGAGCTGCCAGCCCAATCAGTAGTAATTGAAGGACCCTCTGATGGGGCTTGAAGTAGTGGGTCTATGTGAGCCATGGAGTCAGGAGCTGAAAAATATCAACTGTGATTACTTTCTGCTGGCTGTTTTACACCTCATTAAATCATTAACAACCTGTCACCTGCTGTGTGAGCAGCAAGGAAAGAGGATGTGTTTGGACGTTTTATACAGCCAGGGCATGATGGGAGTCAGAGAGGACTATTGGGGTTGTAGGTGATCTTACTGTTACGGCTCTTGCTGTACTTGTGCAGTAACTTTTTCTTGCTGCTGTGTGGGCACTACTAAAGCAACCATAGCCTATAATAGCAGCCTCTGTGTTTGATGGAAAGTCATAAGTCCCAACTCTGTATTGATGAGGCCTGTCATGCTGGCAGTGTAACCTATTGCCTTCATTTTATTTGTTAGTTATTGCTGCACTTCGATACAGTCACACTGGGGGATGGAGCTGGGAACACATTAGGTAGGATTTTAGGCAAATCCTGTTTTGCTGCCTCCGTCGAGGGGTATTTGTGTGTACCTGAAGTTGTGGTTACAACTAACCTGGGCTGGATGCAACATTCTGAACTTTATGCCTGCTTTGTTTAGATCTGTTTTGATTTCTTTATCTGCAAGCTGTTTGTCTTGGACATGAGGTGTTACATAACTGAAGATGTACAAAAGTTTTCCCACTCACATCAGTGACAGTTTCTGTCTGGCCTTATGCTGGATATATACTTTGTCTTGAAAGTTGAGGCATTTCAAGATGATTACCCTCAGTTTGCCTTTTGGTGGTGGATGTAGTCTCAGGGATCTATGGGCCCGCTCGATGAGATATTCAGTGCCATGTGGGGGAGGGCCGGTGATGACCTGAAGCAGAGACTGTACATATTTTAACATATCCGATCTCACTGCTGATGAGGATTACATTGTTTCTCCCACTTCAGCCCTCCTGATCTTCAACACAGTCTTCCAACTTTGCTAGCTTGTTCCTCAACTCTCTCTCAGTTTGTTTTCTTCATGACTGTGGGCATCTTTCTGAGAGCTGGTTAAGACCTCAGCATCCCCGAGCCATGTGTTGTAGCCCTCCAGTGTAGGTTTGAATAGTCTGAAGTCCTCGGCTGCACCATTAAGAGACACTTTTAAGGCTGTGAGTTCAGAGAAAAGTTTCTCCAGTTTGCTTGCAACAGTTTTTGGCAGGGAGCCAGGAGGCAGGTGCTGCTTTGGCAGTTAACACCTCAGCGGGAGCGGCAGTACCATTGTTGTGTCCATATTTCTGGATTTCTCAGGTGTAGCCATCACTATTTGGAATGCTGTGATTGACAGTTGCTAAAGGCTCCCTTTTTAAACAATTTTGGTAAGTTACCATTAATTTTTAGGTACAAAAGACGCATTTAAAGGGCTAGAGCACAGGAGCCAATCAGGAGAAAACTTTTCAGTCCAAGCACATCACAGAAGTCTGAACGTGACCTGTTCTTGTACCTTCTTCACGGGGCTGGTGTGTTCCTTTTTTTTTTTCTTTGAATTGATTTTTTTTCTATATTTAATTTTTAAAGGGCTCTAATTCACAAACTACTCAGACAGAGCCTGCTGTTCATTGCAGTGACCCTTCAGCATGCTGGCTACAGTTTTCCCTCCATAGTGCATACATTTTATTGCCCATTAGTTGCCACAACTTGAGGTAGACCGTCTGTTTCAAAGGGCCCCCTATGTCTCACAAGGAAAGCTGAACTCCCCCTCTCCCTGCTGTGTTATGAGAGGGGATGGAGCTAGAATCTGTGTCTACATACTGTCCCTCGCTGTGCACTATCAGGGGAAGTGGGGGCGGTTCAGCTGTTTAAATGTAATTACTAATTCTCATGTTATAAGCTAAGTGCAATGGTTCCCTTTGTTAAGCTGATAGTACCTAACACTCAAGTTTTATACTCACTTGTAGGGGCCCTAAAAACAGCCTCTGTTTTGGGCTAAAAAGTGGTCTCAAAGAATACCTTGCAGTACATGTCTGCGCTGTGCTGTTTTGTACTATACACAAATAGGTCACAAACCTTTCCCTGTGTTGTTGCACAGGTCAGTGCGAATGCACAGGGAAAGGGGTGCGGGAGTCCCCAGCAATGAGGGCACCGGTATGCAGAGAGGCACTGTTCATAGGTGCCCTCATCCTTGGACATAGGCACAGCGACCCCAAGATCTGAGGAAATGCTGAAATCAGTTCCTAAAGGGGTTGCAGCCTTGCAGGCTAGAACAGCTTTTCCAGCTGGGAGAAGAGAACATTGCAGAAGACAGAAATGGTCCTAATGGGGGTCCACTGGACACTAGGAAATTAAGACAACAACTAGAAGGATTTCAGGGCCACTGGGCCACCAGGGAAGACAGGTGAAGGATGGGAAAATTCATGCAGCACCTGGTCACAAAATGGACCAATAGTACAGAGTGAGGGGGTAACTTTGGTGGTAGTGCCGTGTGTCTGGGGCACAGATCATGGTGTGGCATCATGCACCTGGTGCAATACCATGGGCCAACCCCTGTGGCTGTCACAATTCATGTTGTTAGTAGTCACAGAGTCTATATGCAACCACTAGCATCTGGAAATATGATAAGCATAATCAGCTTGTGTGCTGCTATCACAGGAGAGAATCTGCTCCTTCCGCACTGTCAAAACAGAATCTGCTCCTTCCAGACTGTGGCACCCTTTTGTTTATCACAGTTTTGGTGGTTGATGGTACAAAGGGCCCTGTGCACCCCTAAACACTTCAACCCAGCATTGTAATAGTGTATAGTAACACGGAAACATAGAATTTGTCAGCAGATAAGGACCACTTGGCACATCCAGTCTGCCCATTTTGTCCCTATCGAAACTGTCACTGCAGACCCTAACTGATCTCATGCTACTTCCACCCTGCTTTCCTACCAGGATTGCTTTGTGCCTATCCCATGCATGCTTGAAGCCCACCACTGTTTTCGCTCTCACCACCTCTGCTGGATGACTGTTCCAGGCATCCACCACTCTTTCAGTAAAGAAGTACTTCCTCACAACCCTCCTAAATCCCCAATTTCAAGCTTCATTGTATGCTGCCTTGATCTTGTGCACCTTCTCTTCTGAGAAATACTCCCCTCCAGAACCTTATTCACCCCCGTGAGGTACCTATAGCTTTCTATCATGTCCCTCCTTTCTTCCAGGGTGTACCTATTGAGATCCCTTGGTCTGTCCTCATAGGGTTTATGACACAGCCCCGAACCATTTTAGTCGCTGTCCTCTGGAAAGCCTTTACCCTGTCTATGCCCTTCCTGAGATGTGGTTTCCAGAAATGGACACAGTACTCCAGGTGGGGTCTCACCAACGATCAGCGCAGTGGTAACATCACCTCATTGCTTCTGTTGGTGATTCCCCTCCCTACCCATCCAGCTGACTTTGCCTACTGCCTTATCAGACTGCCTTGCCACCTTGAGGTCATCAGATATGATAACCCCAGGGTCCTTTTCCTGTTCAGTGAATACATCTTCCTCCATTTTATGCACTACCACTGGGTTTCTATGCCCTAGGTGCATGATTGTGCACTTTTTCGCACTGAAACCCAGCTGCCATACCCTCAACTACTCCTTGATTTTTCTCAAGTCTCTATTCATTTTTCTCTAGCCCTTCTGGAGTATCTACCCTACTGCAGATTTTGGTGTTATCTACAAAGAATCATGCCTTCCCTTTCAGCTCTGCTGCAATTTCGCCTATAAAGACACTGAAGAGGGCTGATCCCAGTACTGAGCCCTGAGGTACCCTGCTGGTCACTTTCCCCTCATTAGAGTAAACGCTGTTTGCCACCACCCTCTGTCGCCTGTTGATCTATCAGTTCTGTGCCCAGTTTACCACATCAGATCCCACCCCAAAATTCCCCAGTTTCCTTATAAGCTTTCTATATGGTACGGTGTTGAAGGCCTTGCTGAAGTCTAAGTAGGCCATGCACACTGCCCCACCCTGATCTATTTCCCTAGGGGGAAAGGGGGAAGGGGGAGAGGGGGAAATTGTTTAACCAGGAGAGGCACACTAAGCTGAAACTTGTTTCCAGGTGCGACCTGGGAGCATGGGAGCACAAGAAAGTTAAGTGACTTGCTCAGGGTCACACGGTATGCAAGTGGGGGCTGTGGGATTCAAACCTAGGTCTCCAGGTTTGCAGCTCAGAGCCTTAAACCACTGTGCTATACTGCCTCCTAGTCACTCAGTTGAAGAAATCTGTCAGGTTTGTCTCACATGAAACCCCCATCCCCCCTGAATCCGTGTTGCCTTGGGTCTTGTAACCCACTGGATTCAAGATACTCCACTAGCCTTTCTTTTAAAAGTGTCACTATTAACTTCCCCACCACTGACGTTAGAGTGACCAGACTATAGTTGCTAACCTCCTGCCTGCTGCCACGTTTATGAAACGGGACTGCATCTGTCCTCCAGTCCTCTGGAACCACTCCTGCTCCAGTGAATTGTTGAATAGGGCTGTTGAAGGTTCAGCCAGTGCCTCTCTGAGCTCCCTCAGCACTCCTTCCACTGTGAAGACTGAACAGAAGTATCTTTTCAGGATATCTGCTTTTTCCGGAGTCTCCTCAGCACAGTCTCCCCTTGCCCTTCTTAACCTCACAGTCCCTCCCCTTGTCTTCCTCTTTTCGCTTATATATCTGAAAAAGGTCTTGTCCCCTTTAATTACTGCTCTGGCTACTCTTTTCTCTGTTTGTGCCTTTGCACCCCTCACCACCTTTCTTGCCTACCTCTGCTTTTCCTGGTACCCTCCCTATCTTCTTCCTTGTGTCTCCTTGTACCTCTTCCTGAATGCCGCCCTTTTAGCCTTTACTTTCACAGCCACTTCCCTGAGAACCAGTGGTCTCTTTTCTCCTGTTTTTGCTCACTTATTTCACACAGCGGCTTGTTGCCTTCACTATGCCATTCCTTAATTTGGCCCACTGTTCCTCCACCCCACCCAGGCAATCCCCGGCTAAGTCATCCCAGAAGCATTTGGAAACATATTTTTAAATCTGCCATCCTGAAGTCCAGGACCCCTGTCCCTGTGGGGTTTGCCTCTGCTGCCGCCCTTATGTTAAACCACATTGTATGGTGATCGCTGGCCCCAGGTGGCATCCCACCTTGACATCTGGACCAATGCCCCTGTTTGTGAGCACCAGGTCCAGTATTGCTTCACCTGGGGCAGGCTCTTTGACTAGCTGCCTGAGAAACACCCCCCTGCAGGGAGTCTAGGACAGGGGTTCTCAAATGGGGAGGCCCCAACCTGTTCCAGGGGAGGCTCAAGCAAGTCTGAAGAAGTACTGTATTTAAATTTTGGGTTTTACATATTTTGTGTGAAGAGATGAAGCAAACTGTAAGAGGATAATAGTAGTTGAATTTAATGTATTTATTTACTAATAGGTGACAAGGGAAGGTGAATGAGCCAAGGCTCATTTCAGGTGTACCCGGGGAAGGGTAGCGAATGAATACATTTCAAAAGGTAACTGCAAAACAATCAAGAAATACACAATGAACAATAGTGCAAATAAATATGAACAATAAACTAATAATGAGTGCTGGTAATTGATCAATTTGTAGCCTGATGGCAGAACAGTCCAAATACAAGGGTTGAGCATAGAAGTGCTAAGAGCAATAGCGGGAAGGAGAAAAGTAATCCCAGAGAAGTTGCTTAGCAGCAGGGAAGGAGGGGGAGAGGCAAAGTATGTAGGAAGGTTATTTCATATAGAGAGAAAACAGAAAGCAGTCTGACCCATGAAGGCACTGCAACAAGGGGTAACAATGGTTCAAGAATGAAAATAGCAGAGTACATAGGTTGGCCTGTTGGGGGGGGAGGTACAATAAGTTGAATGCTAATATGTTTATTTATTTATTATTCAGATAACACCTTTGAGCACAGGAGCTCTTTTTTTCAAATGTTCCACATCAGTATAAGACACAGTACTGAATGTGAGCCAAGTACTCAAAGGGGTTTCAGTTTATTCATGGTGTACTGCACAAAGTACAGCATGTTATTTTTCTTTTGGGAGGCCCAAGATTATTTCAATTTTTGGGGGAGGCTCAAAATCTTTTCCATGTATTTGGGGAGGCTCACTGTGACAAAGTCTGAGAACTATTGGTCTAGGATGACCCTGCTTCAAGCCATAGCCGTGGCTCAAAGGCTCCAATCTACATCCGACAGATTGAAGTCACCCACCAACAGCTTCTCTCCCTTTTTTGCCATCATGCTGATGGCTTCGGCTAGTGCTTTATCCAATTCTTCTTCCTCTGTTGGATATCTGTATATCACTCCAGTGCGAATAGTGGTTTCAGTTCCTGTCTCCTGGGTGACCCACAGCACCTCCAACCCATCCTTCACTCCTAGGTTCCTTTGCATTTCCATTGCTCTGATACAGCACAACCCCCTCCCCAATCCTTTCTCCCCTTCCTATCCTTCCTGAACCGAGTTTAGCCTGGTATGGCCATATCCCACTTGTGGCTCCCTGCGCACCACAGCTCAGTAATGGCTACAAGATCCAGGTCTGCCTCTGCCACGATGGCCTCCCAGGATTTTTATTTCCAAGACTCCTTCCTTTGGCACACATGGCTCTCCACACCTTGCTCCCATTCTGCCTACACCCGCCACTCCCACCCTCCTAGATCCCACCAAGGTTCTGCCGGCCCTCATTTGTCTAGGCAACCTCTGAGGTAATGGCGGCAACCCCTGTGGCCTCTGGGTGGGGTAAGAGGTCCTTTTGATCCTAGCCTGAGCACAGGGAGACCATCAGCCTCCACTCTCAACCCAGAGAAGTGCATGCAGACGTGGTAGCACCACAGTCTCTAGAATCTCTCCTGGAAAACTGCAGCTCCACAACCATTGCGCTGCACCACCACAATGTCTGTTAATATCAGTTACTCCCTTCTGTTTTCCTAATTTTAACCTACCCCTACTGCCCCATCCTTTACTTGCCCCTTTCCCAGCTGCACTCTCTATCAGGATCTACTTTAACACCTCACCCTAGATAGTGTGTTACATGCTTTCACTTTAAATGGTTGCTATTTCAAGGTCAAGCTCTCCTTGTACCCCCCTGCCTTTTTACCCCTCCCTTTTGCTAACTTTCTTCTACTGTTCTTCCTGAACTATTTCTGTACTCTACCCCAGATAGGGTGCCTCCCACAGTTACACATGCAGCTGCTACCTGTGTTTTTTCCCCTGTAAATTATTCCCTACCCCGCCACCTGTCATTACCTATGCAGTTTAACAGCAAGCTTTAGAGTACCTTACCTTTTCCCTTGTCCATCTGGCACAGCCCTCTGTTTATCTGCGGTCACCTGTGGATGCCTGCTGTCACCTAGGATGCCAGTCACCTGCTCCATTCCTGCTTAATCCTTTGTTCCACTCGTGCTCTGAGACACAAGCCTGATGGGACATGCTGGGAGAGAGTATTTTATAGTGCTCTTATTAAAAGGCTAAGGGAAGTCTAAATGTAGATAACTGTTTCTCACCCCCACCCCCCAACTAACAGTTGTTCTTCCCAGCTAACTGCAGGGGTGATTGTCAACTGCCTTCCCAACTCAGAACAGCACACTGCTAACTATAGGGACCTAGCCCATTTTTATTTGCTACTCACACAACCCTACTAGTGTTTCAATTGCCACCACCCATGCATTTATGTTAATCAGATTTGCTATTCATTGAGCAATACATTGTTGTGAATTTCAAATTTAGCGTAGAATGTGAGACAGGCAGCTGCCTCTCCATCCATGTAGGACAGAAAACTCGAGCTTAGGAACTGTGCAACCACAGCATAATTGTTAAGGTCAGAACTTCAAATGGAGTGAGATGAGGAAAACTGAAAGTTTTTTTTTTTTTTTGCTGTCCCTTTTAAATGAATTAGGAATTGTCTTATTATAGGTGTGACTTTATAAAAAAAGTTAGACACCCACTGAATTGCATTGCTAATCTTTTGTTTTTAGGAATGAGACTAGATTCTCAAAGAGTGATTCTTACTCTGACAGTGAGACTCGACAGCACTGCCATAGTTAGGAATCAGAATTGGAAAAGGTTAAGTGGGGAAAGGGCATGCCCCCCCACACTTAATTTTTGTTTTTTGCCTTACCCTAATAATTGAAACCAACTTTTCAAATCCAACCCTTGATGCCCCAATATTTTTAACTGTCCTTGACATTTTTACATGATTGCAATTCTGCTTCTGAAAGGAAACATGAGGGGGCCGGAGGTCACCCTTGATGGCATTAACAGCATTTGAGTGACTCTCTGTGTTTGCTAGTGTCATTTTCACAATGCATAGAGAATACTGGATGGGCAACTACGCACAATCAGTGTGTTCTGCCACAGAGGGATTCTGATTCCCTCTGACCTTGAAAGTGAAACTCAAGAGGTCCATGGGAATCAGAACACCGAGGTGAAAGAACACACTGGTGTGCCTAAATTTGCTTATCCAGTATCTGTTGCAATATATCATAAAAAACAAAAATCCAGATATATTCTGCTGTTCAGTTAAAAAAAAACAAAAAAAAACTGTTTTGTTTTTAATCTCATCCACATTCTCTCACACCCTGCTCTCCTTCCCCATTCGAAAGTCATTAAAGGGAAACGTCCTTTTTCCTATGCCCCACACCTCAGTGGTGGGCATCCCTTGATTAACAGCTTCACCCCATGTTTACAATTTTTACATACTTACTCTGTTGCAGTTACATTTTGTCTGGTTGATCCAGCCATTCCTCCCAGCAGCAGTTTGATTAAAACACCTCTAGTGGCGCGCATCTCACAACCTCCTGCAGCTGACGTCCGAGCAGGGGAGCAGCCGCGGGAGCATGTATACTGTAGTCCTATGGACAGAGCTATTAATAACTCTGGTTTGTGAGTTAGAGGTCTCGGTGCTATATCGAGACCAAGTATAGACATACTTGGTCTTGGTATAGCACCGAGACCTCTAAATACAAACTGGCGCTATTAATTGCTTCCTCCACACACTTACACTATACATGATCCCACGGCTGCTCCCCCCTCTGATATCAACTGCAAGAGATTGTGGGATGCGCCTCAAGAGGCGCTTTAATCAAAATGCCGGTGGGAGGGATGGCAGGATCAACCAGATAAAAAATAACTGTAACAGCTAGCAGCTTAACTGAAAATTCTAAACATACGGTAAAACTGATAATTGGGGGAAGGGGGTGTTCCACCACACAGAGGTGTGGGACATTGGGATGTGGACAATTCCATTTATTATGTTTGCTTGCATGCATGTGCAAGAAACATAGTGCCATCATACGAGTTTTCTAGAGGTGTGTCAGCCTCTTCCAATTCAGTCGGTGTGTTTGCAGGCGCGGTCGCAGTGCGCCAATCACTGCTGCAGCTGTCTATGATAGCAGGAAATACAGTGGCATACAGTTGAAAGGGAGAGCTCCACTTCAGTGAGCAGAGCTCTCCCCCCCACCACACATACATGCAAGCACGCATATTGCGTGCTGATGCGCTCCCTACCCCCCCACGCACACACTGTGTGGCCGACGGGGGTGCTCAATCCCCAGTCAGCTCCATGCCCCCCCCCAACAACAGCTGTCCAGGTGCCATGCTGGAAGCCCACCCCAGTGTGGCAAGAACTATCATAGCCAGCGGGGTGCCCAATCTCCATCGGCTCACGGCTGCACGCCCCAAAAGCTTTCCATTTGCCGCATGAGGCCCACCCCAAGCGTGTGCAGCAAAGCTTTATAATAGCAGGGGTGCCCAATCCCCATTGGTTCCAGCCCCCAAACAGCCTTTCCAGCTGCCACGCTGAGGAGCCCACCCAAGCGTGGCAAGCGTCCCGCATCGTCTAAAAACCTGTAAAGAAGAAAACCTTCCTCGCAGTCTCCCGCCCCCCACAACCCGCACCCACCCACCGTGCACCCTGCCTCCCCACACACACCCACCCCATACTTACCTCCGGTGCTCGGCGCGACGATCATCGGTGGACCGGGAACACGTCTGCACTCTTTAAAGCCGACCACGAACTGAGGAAATGCCGGTAAGCTGTATAATGGGATAAATAGGGTTTTTTCAACTTTGTTGCATATCTCAGGCATTTTGGAGAATTTTGGGCCCACATTTTCAACATGGGGTTTTTGGGACCCCTCCTCATGAATTCTTGCACTGTCATGGTGTTAATCGGGCCCAAAGGGTGATTTCGCAGTCACTGCGCGAAATCACCCTTCGGGACCCATTAATGAAATGACACTGCCAGTGTTCATAAGGTGGGCTCTCAAAAAAGCCTATGTTGAAAATTTGGTGAAAAAATTCTAAAAATGACACTGTTCTGGCGTCGCGTTGCGCAGTTCCTCATGCGCTGGCAGGTTGCAAATTTGTAATGTTGCACACCAGATTTTCAACAGTGCTATTTTACCGCACTTCCTTATAAGCAGTACAGCTACCATTTTTCACATCTCGCTCAAAATGTGTTTCTGCACATGTAGCGCACAATGGTACAGTTGGTGTGCGAAAACAATGTTTGGGACAGATTAAGAAAATCACAGTTACACTAGTCATGAGCAGAGGTCTTAAAATGGCTATGTTGAAAATTTGGTGACAAAACTCCATAAAATGACTGTGTTACGAGTGAGCATTGCGCAGTTTCCACACACCCTCGTAAGTGCATGAATTTGTAATATTTTCAGTCCAGATTTTCACCAGTGGCATGTTTCCACACCTCCTTAGGAACAGTACAGCTGTCATTTTCCACAACATGGCCGAAATGTGTTTTCACACTTTCAGCGCAGAAATGCGTGGTCGCTGTGGGAAATCATTGTTCGGGACAGATAAAGAAAATCACACTGACACTGTTCATGATTGGAGGTCCCAAAATGCCTGTGATAACAATCTGCTGTAAAAAAAATCCCCAAACTAGTTACATTATGGGTGTGCGTTGCACAGTTTCTACGCACGTTCATGACTTCACCAGTTTTTTTTAAGATTTTCACAGCAAATTTTCAACATTGCCATTTTTTACACCTCCCCATGAACAGAACCGCTGTCATTTTTCACATCCTGTTCGGAACGTGTTTTTGCACCTGTGGTGCCAAATGCCGTAGTCGCTGTGCAAAAGCAGTTTTCGGCTAACAAACTGATATTGCCACTGTTCACGAGGTGGGGGTCACAAAAAAAACATGTTGAAAATTTGGAGTGAAAATACCAATGAATGCCTGAGGCGTTAGGGTTTCCGACCATAACGCCCCACCCTGTAGAGAATGACAGGCATCAGGGGTGTGACTTGCGATTCTTGCTTGTAATGCTCATACCATTCCACCCCCACACCCTGCAGCCAGTGAGAGGCATCAAGGTGTGCCTCGGACTCTTTGGGCCCAAACTTCACCCCATTCTCCTATACTGCACCCATCTCACCGTATTTCCTGATGGCAATGGGGTGCGCAAAAGGGCCAAAGACCCCAAGGCACAGTGACACTTGTCAGTGTCTGCAGGGTAGGGTGTGGTGAAATGGCGTGGTCGTTATGCCTGACGACCCAAAGGCACACTCCAATGCCTGTCACTCTCTGCAGGGTGGTGATGGGGTTGGCTTCAGTTCAATACTTCGCTGCCATTCCTATTATGCAGCTCTGTAACTTCTACACTACTAATGCCAATGCCAGCAAGCAAACATTCGGCATTGACAAATGCTTGTTATTTTTACCTTAGCTGTGTTTAAAAAGCGTTTGGGAAGGGAATGTTCCACACACAGGTGTGGGGCATTAGGATGTGGACGTTTCCATTTATTATTTTTACCTAAGCCCTATTTAAATAGTGTTTCTTTCCCCCATGGTGTTATTTACTCCCCAACTTGCAGCGTCACTTTGTGTCTGTAGGTGTCACCCTGTGCGGTTAAGTCAAATAAAATGTGCATGGGATGCTGCAGTTCTTTCCCTTTCAAAACAAAACAGGTTTCAAATGCTATTGTACCATAGAAGGGTACAATCACTTTCCATGATCTTTGAACTGTGGTACAAGAGTATTTTGAATGGGATGGAATTCTAAGCAGACAAGTTTTACCATACAATATATACTATAACACTTTCTTTCTTTGTTAATTGATGTAAACCATCAATTAACTCATGTTATCAGACTCATGTATCAGACATGCCAGGTCACCTTTAAAGCCCTGCGTGGCCTATCCCTCATAGGCCTATCCAACTCCATTCGCCGTACTGCACTGACCCTGATCACGCGCAGCTCGTCAAGAGCTACCCTAGTTATTCCGAGAGCCAGGACCTCTCAAGGTCAGAGGGCATTCCCACCTGCGCCCCACTGTATAACTCCCTCCTGCCAGTGTCTCAAACTCACTAACCTTAGCTTGCTTTAAGCCCAGGCTCAGAAACTTCCTGCTTACCTCGCAAATGCAACTGCTGCTAGCCTAGTGTAAAAATATATATATATATATATATATATATATATATATATATATTCTGTTTGACAATGCTCACTGAGCGGCTCCCCCTTCCCTACTAATTCCTCCTCCCTATCTCCTCCTTCTACTCCCACCACCCCCACCATAAGTTTTGCACCTTTTGTTATCTTTTGCTTCATTGGAGATTGTATTGTAACAAAATTGTAATTCAACTGTAACTTTTTTGTTTGTAAGTACTGTGTCCCTTGTACTACTGTTCTGATGTCCTCTTTGTGACGAGGTACCTTTGTAAATGAGCCTCTGGCTCAAAGGTTTCTAAACTGATGTTTAACTAAATAAATAAACCAGTGAAAGCTGGGAACGGTTAGTCACCTCACCAGTATAGAGAGTATTAGGAGCATTTTGTAAATTGGAATATAGATAGGAGGCCCAGCATGAAGAACAGCAGCAAACGCAGCCAGGACGGGATTCCCCTCGCCGGGGTCCCAGGAAACCATCCACTCATCGTCACGCACTTCCCAGCTGTAACAGGCGAAAGTCTCGGTGTAAGTACCCCACCAACTCTGTCCTCTCCCCGTGACGCTGACACGGGGCGGTGCTTTCGGATGACGATTCGGCGGGGAGGATTTGATTTACTAAAAGGATCCCATTGAATCCGAGCCGGTGTTTAAGGAACAAGCCGGTAGTGCTCTGAGGACTGCCTAACCGTAACCGATAGTGCTCTGCTCTCAGGACTGTCCAACGACTGCAGCAACTGCCAGGAGAGGAAGGAAAGGTCGAGTTCTCTGCTGCACGCGCCCCAGCACCTCCAAGGTGAGCTTTTCGGGTAACCAGTCCGTTCAGAGGCTCTATATGATAATGGAGCGAGTCCTAACAACCTTCGCGACACGGATTGTTGCACAGATATATTTTTTCAGCCTGCGTCAAACAAAATAAATGAGTTTTTTTAATCGTTTATTATGTAAACCTCTTTTTTCTTGTTTAATAGGCTGTTAGCGTTTGTTTGTAAGATTGTAAAGGGATGTATTGTTTTAAATGTTGAGCAGCAGTTCATGCTTTGTGGCACGGGAAGTGACACTCGTACCACATCCTTTTTTGTGACATAACAGGGGCAGCAATGAAATGGTAATTAATTGTTAAAGGCCATGATGAGCAGCTCTCTCTCCTCTTTGTTTGCGATACTGAGCCGTCTTTCCAAGAGTTATATTGCTCTCTCTATAAATGTTAAGTTTGTACCTGCAAGGTTGCAGCCCATAGAGGTCGCGTCTGTTTCCATGAATGGTTGCTCAAAGTTTTTTTGTAGTTTATGAAGCAAGTTGGGGACCTTCCCGAGCCATTGTACTTTTATTCTTAATGGGAGTCTACATTGTGTGTGTGGGGGGCACAAAACACTTTTGTTTCAGGGGCCCCTACCACCAACGCTTTACCACAGAAACAGTACAAGGACATAGCAGAACTCGGGTTTCTGTGCCACATCTTAGACCCCGACCTCCTTTTCCCATGCTGTTGTCCAGCCCCTGTGCCACGCGGCGGGCGACATTAGTTACCGTGCTAACTGGATTGTTCAATTTCCTTTCTCTTTACATCGCTGTTTTGTTGATAAGCTCAAATCTGACGGTCCGTTTGCATTCCATATTACGATCTGTGTCACTTTATGACAGTGCTTGCTGACAGATGGCTGCTGATTGTCTAGCAGCAGCAAGGTACCGTTGGTGGCTTTCCATGTTGCGGCTGGCCAATGCAGCTCCTCTTGCCGTGATGTATTACTCCGAGGCATAGCTGTCAGCTATCCCTGATTACGAGGGACAGCTCTCATTTTACTCCTCAAAATTACTCACTCTCATCCGTTGCTAAGGTTACTACCTGTCCTGATTTGAGCAGTTATGTCCTGCAAAAAAGATGAAAAATACTACATGTCTTGACCTTAAAGAAAATTCTTTTTATTTTCCTCTAAATGTTGCAGGAAACTAGTACCATAACTGAAATCTGTTAAAATGATAAACGATAGAAACAACTACAACACTTCGTCTTAATTCTTATTAATATAGAGAAAACATGTACATTGCATTGGTGGAGGTTAGCTATTGTCCTGCAAAAAAATCATGTTTCAGCAAGAAATGTCCCACTTTGGACTTCTTAAAAGGTGGTAACCATAATCCGTTCCTCATAGAAAAGTGCTGCCAACACAGAGAAGGTGCTTTAAATTCAGACTTTAAAGAATAAATTCATAATATTCTAACAGTTTAATAAAAATAAAAAAATAAACACTTTGAACAATTTAAGACAATGACAGTGTTCTGAACCTGTAGCACCATGCTTGAAGATGTGTCCCTAATTATGAGTCAGTGTCCCACACTGTCTGTCATTTTGAGTATCTCTGTCCCTCATTTCAGTGAGAAAAGATTGAGAAGTGTGCACTGAGGTCCTCCATAAGGCTCATATGCCCTGATTTGTATATGCTCCCCAACAACAAATGCAGTATAGCAGTGGGGTTGGAGCCCCCGGAGAGTTGGTGTACTGCACTCCTTGTTTTGGTGCTGATGCAGTTCCTCTTTGCTTTGATGGATTGCACTAAGCTCTGCAGTGAGGTTTGTTGGCTTTTCTGTGCTGCTACTGACTAATGCACGCATTGCTTTTTCTCTATTTCTTTCTGTGAAACCTTTCTGGGATGGGAGCCAATGCTGTAGAGGATGGCTGTCTCTTAGAATATTTGTTCCCTGGGATAGCACCCAGGATAGGTGAGACATCTTGCATGCGTTGACTTCCATAACACAGAACAATACAGTATTCTGAAATAAGGAAAAAATGTGAACTAATTCGCAAGTTTCCATTCTTATTCCAGCATCACTCTACATTTTGACTAGTGATTGCCAGTGGTTAAATTGCCAATGTTTACTTAATGAAACTATCGCATCTAGACTTTTAGGTAGAGGGTCCATGATTTCTAGGTGGTGGACCGTTTCTGTAGCATTCAATGGAGAAAAAGGACAGCAGTGCTCTAGGAACTCTCATACAATTTTGTAAGAGGTGGTGGAACTGAGTTCCTGTGAGCTACTGCCCAATTTAAACCTCGGTGGTCACTTTTTCAAGTAGGCTGCCTCCCCTCATTCATTTCCATGAGAGAGCGGATCTTCTCTCTAGCACTTACTAGCAGGTCCTCCCCCATTATCCGGGCTTTGGGCAGTGGTGCTCAATCCTGTGGATTCATAAGTGCAACAACTAAGAGCATTTCTCCCACCCCCACCCATAAATACAGCAAAACACTTTAAAAGTAATCCACTTCCTGCTGCCCTCTTCCATTCAGTATGTCACCTGTCAATAAAACGGATCCATGCAACCCACCTCAGGATGCACCTGGAAGCAAGCTATGTAAGCGAATAACCCATAACAGGACGTGTATTTGGAATTAAGAGCACAAACAGGACAAACTCCATGTATAGAGAAAAAATAGTCAGAAACAGAAAATGACTACAACAAGTGCTTTCTGGCACAAAAGGCTCACATGTGCGAAAAAGAGAGGTGGCAGCCTAACTACCCTGGTGCTTTGCATCAAAAGTTGTGAATGTGACGCCTTAGGCTGCCGTCTCTCTGTTCTGCACACGTGAGCCTTTTTCTACCAAAAAGCACTTGTAGCCATTTTCTGTTTCTATTTTTTTCAGCATACCTGGAGTGTGTCCCGTTTGTGCTTTTTGTGTGTGTCTTCTCTCTCGGACGGCACCCGCTGAACTACTGGTGTTAGCGCCTGGTGCCTGTGTTTGATCTTTATTCCTAGAGAATTAATGCACAACCCAGGTGAGTTGGAAGGCACAAGGCCAAGTGACTTTCTCGACCTATGAAGTGCATTAATTCTCAAGAAACCCATGACTTAGTGTGGGTTGCTGTGCTTATGATATGGAATTTTTTTTTCCCGCTGTCCCTGATGGCCCACTTCTGCCCATCCCAGTCCCAGCTCTGTTTACCCTGGTGTCCCCCAGGACTATTGTGGGTCCCTCCTGAAAATGATTTAATGGAGAATGGGTTTTATTTTCCTTTACTTAGGTTGTTGCTAGGTACAATAGGTTGGTTTGGTAATGGAGGCTGAGTGCCTTTGAATGGACCTGTAAGCTGCATTTATTTTGAAGAAACCTATGCCTTGTTATGAATTTTTATGTTTAAAAAGTGGGAAAACGTTTTGTTTTAGTGGAAAAACGTCTTAATTTTATTTAGTTAGGTGGTTGCTATGTAGATTAGGGCAGGCTCATTAGGGACTGTGCAGTTTCTAGGTAAATAATCAATGAATGGTTGGTGCTGTGTTTCAACCAATGAAGCTGTTTGATTTGGTCAGTTTTTTTTATACCCAATTTTATAAATGTTTAATATGCCTTTCCTCATCAAAAATTGCAAATAAAAATAAAATACTTTTTTAGTTTAAGAAGTTGGTATTTTTTTCACTTTTTGTTTTGTTTTGTTTTTAGCTACAGGGACCTCTGAGTCCTCACACAGTTGTGTTGGTGGGCACCTTTAAGAACACTGCCCTAGGATGTCTGCAGTAATGTACTAATTGATATTCATTCACGGTGAATGATCTTGGCACTGAATTTACTTGGCTAGGACAAAAATGGCTGTTCCTGTAATACTGTATTCTTCTGGGACTTGTTAAACAGCAGGTCAGGCATTCTTTCACGCCAGATGATGACGTTCTATAGGGCTGGAAGATAAATCATCACCTTTTGCTCAAATGGGACTAACAAATGCATTTCTCACAAGAGTATGGTGTTCACCTTTTCCTCTATATTTTCCTGTTCGTTTTCCTGTAGCTCCCCTTTCCACTTTTGCTGAGGCCTCTATGGTTCAGATCATCATAGTGGACTGGGGAGAGTCTCTGCAGCAGCACACAGCTCACAGATCCATTTCCTATTACATAAGTGCAGTGCAGAGGCACGTCCTCAACGGAATGTTGGATTTTAACATACACTGTTAGTCTTGGAGTGTTTACAGAATGATGAGTGATTAAAACTTCTCTCTTGGTCTCGGAGCATTACCAGGGTTTGAAATTGGCACTAGCCCACTGGCCAAATGTTGGTAGCCTTTGTACCAGGCCAGCAATAATTCCTTAACTAGCCCTGCTGGCTAGTACGGAGGTAACCTTTTACGTCTGTGGGAGCCAGTAGATTTTCTCAGTCAGACAACCTGTTGGCAAGTGGCTTCAAAGCCCAGTTTAGCCCAGTGAGTACAGAACGATGGGTGATAAAATCTGCCTCCTCAGTTGGGTTTGTAGAGGCTGTTTACTGTCCCCTATAAATAACATGCTGCACAGCTGGGGGAGGATTTGTGGTGACTGCCCCCTGATGGCCCGAGAGATGGGATTAATGCATTGCAGAGCCTCCCTCCCTTCCTCCCCCTCCCTTGTACATCCACAGGACACTGGCACGTCATCTGAAGGCACTCCTGCTGTGCCCCACTGTTTATGTCCTTTGTGGACCCATTACTGGTGTACCTTCCTGACCACCAGGTGGATCAGTTTCCTCTCTAAAGATTACCGTGTTTGGGGGATGGTCAAACGTGTGTGTGTGTGTGTGTGTGTGTGTGGTTCTCAGGCAGTGAGAAGAGAGCATCCATGATCGAACTGATGCTGCAGCAGATACCAGGGGGGTGGCAATGAGGAGCTGTAAGCTAGGAGGGTGGGACCCATGGGGAAGAAAAGTGATTAAACATAATGGCAAACTGCAACTGATCCCACTCTCAGTTCAGCTTTGAGAATAGTAATAGAAACCCAGTACACATTCATGACATACTAAGGCCCCACAAAAATGTGTTCACAAAGGCTTTTAGCTGAAACATTCTTGGCTCATCATCGTATTAGTTTCTGCTCTTCAGTAAAGTATGTTTTTGTACCTTATTTGTGTGCAAACTCAAAGAGCATTCTGTGAAAGAAGAAAAAGACATCATCTGAAATTAAAGAAGCTAATTGATCAGGAGCACAGCATCTGTTGTTTATAAAGAGGCAGACTTCAGAAAGATGGGCACGCTGCTAAGGAGTCACCTGGCAAGCATCTGAGGGGACATGGGGGGGTGAACCAAAGGTGGTCCATCATCAAATAGGGAATAATGGTAGCCACAAGAGTGTGCACTAGGCTCAAAGGGGGGGAAAACTCAAGGGCTAAAGCACTCGACTAGTTTAGCACAGAGATCACTCGGGCAGTAAGGTATAAGAGATCAGCCTACAAGGTCAGCAGGACCCCGAGTGAGGAGGACCATGAGGAGTATCTGAAGATGGCTTGTGTAGCAGGTAGGGTAGTGTGGCAGACTAAAGCTCAGAAGGAACTGCAGGTAGCTGAGGGAATTAAAGAGTTAAAAGGCCTTTTTCCACTATTATTAGTGAGAAAAGGGACAGAAAGCTTGGATTGTTTAGGCTCAAGAAAGGGACTGGTGGGTAGAGGAGAATGGGGTCAAATCAGAGATACTGAATGAGTACATCTGTTCAATCTTCCACAGGGAGACAGATTGGCGCCACTAAGTGAAGGAGAGGAGATGGGGGACGAGGAGGGTGCAGAGATGTTTTGACAGAGTTGGACAGGGTGAAAAAAGGGTTGCTAGCATTAAGGGTAGATAAATCCCCAGGCGTGATAGTATACACCCGAGGGTGCACTGGGAACTGGCAGAGGAGTTTGCAGGTCCCTTGTCTGGCCTATTCAATAGTTCTCTGGAGTTGTGAGTGGTACCCCAGCACTGAAGCATGGCACTTGTAGTGCTCCTACATAGTGCACTCTCTTGTGGCTACCATTATTCCCTCTTTGATAATGGACCACCTTTGGTTCACCCCCATGTCCCCTCGATGACCTGGGGAACTATAGACCAGTCCCGCCATGAGAGCGGCCCCAAGGATGACCCTGGGAACTAATAGACTAGTCAGTCTGACATCAGTCGTGTGCAACCTCATGGAGACCATCGTAAGGGAAAGTTAAAATATCTGGAAGAGGAGAACCTTCAAAATGAGCGGCAACATGGGTTTATGGGAGGGAGAGGGTGTCAAACAAATCTACATGGAAACATAGACATTGACAGCAGATAAGGACTGCTAGGCCCATCCAGTCTTCTCATTTTCCATACCTACTGCAGAAGCCCACACGCATGTCTCTCATACTGCCTTGTAAATCATTCCTGGGAGACCTCCTCCCACTCTGCTCTACCAAGTTTCAGGCCGTGGCTCAAGGATGCACCAGGACTTGGTAGGGCACATCACTAAATATCCTGCTCTTCAGTTTTCTCAGCCTGTGCTCTCTCACTGTCTAACTCAGTGCACTGGCTGGTAGCCATGCTCTATTTTACCTCAAGCTCCTCAGGTCAGCCTACTCTCTTTTCTCAGGTCATGTGTGTTACCTTGACTAGATATAGATAAGTTCAGTTATTTTCAAACTGCTCCTTGTCAACCTGTGTAATATGCATAACTATCCTTCCATGTACTGCTGCCGGTACCCCTATGGTACTTCACTCACCTTGTTTGTATACCTTAAGTATACATTGTCTGTTTGTTGCATATTGTTGCTTGTACTGTATAATTTCAAGGTGTATATCATGTCTACTGCTTGTATGTAACGCCACCTTGTGGCCCAGGTCATGACTGAAAATGGTTCCCTGGATCAGTGCACTTACCTGGTTACCAAAAACGTAAATAAAAAGCCACAAACCCTACTTGATCTCCAGCTTTATCTTCTCATTCCTATCACCAGGGTTCCCCAATGCCTGTCCATGCATTTTTGAATTCCCCTACTGTGTTTACCCCAACCACCTCCTCTGGAAGTCTATTCCATGCATCCTCCACCTTTTCTGTGAAGAAACGCTTCCTTACGTTACCCCTTAGTCGACCCCCTTCCAACCTCATATCATGCCCCCTTGTTCCTGAACATCTCCCTTTCTGAAAGATGCTACCCTATTTATGTTCTTTAGATATTTGTAGGTTTCTGTCATATGTCTCCTGTCTCTTCTCTCCTCTAGGGTACACATTTTGAGGTCTCCCAATCTCTCCTCCTACAACCTTTGGTGCAGGCCCTGCACCATCTTTGTTGCTCTTCTTTGAACTGCCTCCACCATGTCTGTGTCCTTATGGAGATGCGGCCTCCAGAACTGGACACAGTACTCCAAATGAGGCCTCACCAATTATCTGTATAGTGGCATTGCCACCTCTTTTCTTCTGCTGGTGATAACCTCTCCCTATGTACCCCAGCATCCCACTGGCTCTCCCCACAGCGTTGGCACATTGTTTGGCCGCCTCTAGGTAATCGGATATGATTACCCTCAAATCCCTTTCCTGTTTGGTGACTGTCAGTATCCCCCCATCATGTAATCCTCCTCTGGGTTTTTGCATGCCAAATGCACGATTTTGCACTTTTTCACATCGAATCCCAACTTCCACGTGCTAGACCATGCCTCCAGTTTACCTAGGTCCCGCCTCATTTTTTTTTTTCCACCCCTCCTGGAGTGTCTACCCTGTTGCAGATCTTAGTGTCGTCTGCGAAAAGACACACCTTCCCTTCCAGCCCCTCTATAATGTCACTTACGAAGACATTAAATCTGATTGACTTCTTTGAACGGGTTACTGAAACAGTGGACAGGGGCCAAGTGGTGGATATTCTTTACCTGGACTTCAGCAAGGCCTTTGACTCTGTATTCCACAAAAGGTTGATTAGGTAGTTGACAGATCTAGGAGTTGGTGGAAGTTGACGAGGTGGATGGAAAACTGGTGGAGGGGCAGGATCCAAATTGTAGAGGTGGGAGGTGAGCTCTCTAGCACCAGGGAAGTCGGCAGTGGGGTGCCACAGGGCTCGGTGCTCAGACCAGTGCTTTTCAATGTCTTCATCAATGATATATGGGGGGTGTTGAGAGCGAAATTTGCCTATTTGTGGATGACACCAAGCTCTATGGGAAGGTGGGCCCAGCAGAAGGGGTACAGGACCTAAAGGAAGATCTAGAAAGCAGGAGAGTTAGTCTGGGATTTGGCAACTTTGCTTCAATGCAAAGAAGTGTAAGGCTATGCACAATGGAGTCAAGAACCAGGGACTGAGTACAGCCTCAGGGGTTCAGGTAGCTGCATCCAAAGAGAAGGACATGGGGGTGATGATCACTAGTGACTTAAAGCACTCCATGCAGTGTAGGAAAGCAGCAATTAAGGCAAATAAAATGTTGGGCTGTGTTGCTGGGGGGATGAGCAGTAGGTGGGAGGGAGTGAGGCCACATCTGGAGTACAGTGTACAGTACTGGTGCCCATACCTTTTAACAAAGGCATAAAACTGCTGGAGATGATCCAGAGAAGCGCTGCCTAAATGATCAGGGGCCAGCAGGGTAGAACGTACGAGGAGAGGTTGGAGGCCCTGAACAGGTATGCTCATACAATTTTGTAAGAGATGACTGAAGTGAGTTCCTGTCTATTTTTTTTTTTTTTAATTGGTACTTTTATTGTGGTGTGTGTTTTTTATTTTTTTTATTTCTTCCCTTATTCCCGGGAACCCAGCACACAGGCATTGTGCATGCATGGAGGCGCACGCACGCCCTGTGACGCCGGCTTAGCCCATTCCGCCCCTCCCCATGGCTAGCGCAGGAGCTCCCTCTGGTCGGTGCCACCATCTGTCCTCCACTGGGTGGCAGCCAATGGCTGGGGAGCCTCAAGTCCCTCACAGAAGGAGAGAGCTGCCTTGCGGCGGCTCGATCTTGCTCTTTGCCCTCCCCCTAGCTGACCTCTGACCACCTGGCCTCGTTCCTGAACCCTGGTCACCAGCACAGTGCGAGGTGTGGCGTCCAACACCTCAGCACCACCGGGCCAGCCAGCTCCTGCTTAATTTAACAGGTACTTCCTGGAGTAGAGGATAGTAGTACAGGGGGGGCAAGAATGAAGCCTTCAAGTATTTAAAAGGAATAAAATAGGGTGAACAAAGAGGATCTCTTCAAGCACAGTGGGAGTCAAAACATGAGGGGACACAGTCTCAAGTTGGAGGGGATAGGTTTAGGAGAGAGGCTAGGAATGGCCTTCCTGAGGAGTGATCTCATTAAACAGAGGGCAACTTCAAGAGGGGGTGGGATAGAGGTAAGGGGAAAACGAGGGTCAGGGGGTGGCAGATGGAGGGGAGAGGCTGATTCAGGAGGGGCAGGGCCAGTAGCTGATGCTGAGGACCCTGCAATTCGAACAGACTCGATAGACCTAATGGCCTTATTCTGCTGGCTCTGTTGTGCATCGTAGCCTTGAGGGGGGAAACAATCCGCAGCGTAAATGAACGTCCTATTGACTAATATACAAATGGGTTGTACAGTACATATGGAGGCTTGGGCTCAGAATATGACAATGTCTTTTCATGGTGGGATCCTTCAACAGGGTTTGAAATTGCCCCCCCCCAACCCAACAACCGATTTTAAGTTTGGCCCACGAGGACAAAGGTGACTCTTTAAGAACTATATGAAAACATAGCACAGGGTATAAGCTAGAAATTCATAAACTTGGAGTTCTTTTTTTAGGCTTATTGTTGCTGATGTCATGTAGTGAAATCCCCAAATCTGTAGCCAAACCCAACATTCCATTTAGTTAGATAAGCAAACAGCAGCCATCAGCATCACAATTTGGTGATTTGGAACCCAGAAAAAAATGCCAGACCCAGAAATGATTACCAAAATGTGATTTGACAAGTGGCAGCTTAAACAGGAACATCCCAAATACAGTGTATTAGAAAAGGTTTTTGTGGCTATGACTGTCTTAAAATAACATTTATTTAAATTTTAACTAAACATGTATTTTTGTCATCACTGTTCTTTATTATGTCACAGTTCCAACTATCGGGACTGCTCTTAGTTGATGATGGTGATGTGATTCACTTTTTTATACTGTCCTGTTGAATCCTTTGATTTTAGATGGGGGAGGATGTGAGGAAGTACTGAGTGGGCAGTGGTTATGCAGAACCATCTGCCAGGAGATGTGGTTAACATGGAGGCTATTACAGACCTCAAGAGGGTGGGATAAGTAAATGAGATTGGTGAAAATGATGGTGATGGGGGAGTTGGGAGCGGTTCAGACATCATATAGTACAAGGCAAAGCTACAGCAGGAAGCTGTATCAGTGCCTTGTCCCTACCAGTGCTCGCCTGGAGGGACTATAAGGTAGGGCTCGTGCAGGCTTGATGGCCCATGGGTCTTTTTCTGCTTGTAAAATTCAATGTTAGAATGATTTCAATTGGTTAGTAGCATGTGGCCATTTTATATTCTAGCCCTGTTAGATCTTTTTATAGATAGAAACTTGCTGCTCATCTGGGTCAGACACTATCTGATGTCTTGTGGCCTGACTTGGGACCTTCTGGCCGGAGGCAACTGCTAATTTCTAATCCTGCTTGACTCTTGGTGTATCTGTTTCTTTCATTGCCATCTCCCCCTGGCCTCAGGCGCTGATTGCTGCTGTAACTCTATAGCAGCTGTTCTGTGAGGAGTGGCAGAGCTGTGATGGCTGGAAGTTTTGACATCCTGAATGTTGCATTTTCTGCCCATCTGAATCATCGTTTCAAAGCTTTGCTGTTAACAGTTCTGTAACTCATCTCTCCAGTTCCCCCTATTAGTTATTGAAGTCAGCGTGATTGAGTTTCGTTGCACAAGACATTTCTTTTCCGTACTGCTGTAAGGGAAGGGTGTGTGTGTGTGTGTGTGTGTGTTTTATAAAATACAACAAGCAGCTATAATAACCATTGTTATTTGTTTTAAGATCAAACCTTGTCCTGAAGAAGAAATGGTAGATTCAGTTGCATCCTGCAGAGGAAGGAAGGAAGGAAGAATTCTTTAGCAGCAGTTACTGCTACAGTGAAAATTCTGGTTTAGATTACTCTTTCTCCTGGCTTGTAAAATACCTATTTTCACCGGCTTGAGTCTGCCTTACCATCTTATTAGATTATAGATCGAGGGAGCACTCCTGATCAATTGGAGCGCTCCTGTCCCCTGTGCGTGAGACACTCTTATTCTGTGAAGAGTGTCTCATGCTCAGATGCCCTGGAAATGGGCATTTTAACTATCTTATTGCTTGCTCTCTATCAATAATATATTTGTAACGTGCCCCCCCTTCCAAAAAAAAATCTGGGGGGCTTACCTGTGGCTCCCATTCCTGTTCTCATTTCAGGAGCATCTCCTGTTTCTGCCTGCCGTTTCTCCCCGTTTCACCACCACAGCCCAGGTGCACAATTGTGCCCCCAGTTTCCCCCAATGCAGCCCCAGTGTTATTTCAGCACATTTTGGGCTCCAAACTTAAACTGTGACCCGTTACTTTGTTCAGTAGCACTTTGGTGCTAGCAGGGGTTGCAAATGCGTAAGGCTGTGCCTTTGATCTCCAGACCGCTGACTTTGCAGTCTAGCATGAGACAGTTCATTGGTCCTGGTGTCCCTGTTAGCCTAGTTGGGACCCAGTGACCTTAGTAAGAGCCAGGAGAGCCCTCTTCTTAATTTAAATAAAGAGTTCCATGAGGTGTTAGGATTGGGGCTCATGAATGTTAATAGACAGAGGCGATCCTCCATACATATTAATGAGAGTTCAGTCTGCCCTCAGAGAAATGCCTGTTTTCGTCGGCTGCTGCAGGGACAAAATGTAAATAAATATAATAATAGCAGCAGCTGACAAAATACAAAAGGGGCTATTGTAAAAGGGAGAAAAGCTCATGGGACATTACAAAGTGCTTATGGGGAAACTGCAGGGACCTAAATTCAGGCGACAAAACAGGAAACCTGTAGTGCATCGAGGGAGGTTAATGAATAATTCATTTTTGTGATTGACAAGAACTTCAGCCAATCGTAACCAGAGCCACAGATAGCTTCAGCCAATAGGGAGCCTCGGGAGAGCCCCATAAGACTGTGTGTTCTGGCTGTGCAAGTGTTTGAGCTGGAGCCCCCTAAAGGGGTGGGGGCTTAGGCCCTCAGTCAAGCAAAATGGGCTTAGTGATCCAGTGCTAGCCTCTCCACAGGGAAGAGGGGCTTTTCCTCTACCAAAAGGGGAACAAGTGGCTGCCTAAAGTAGAATTTGCCAGCCTGGGGGTTGCCAGAAAATGTCCTCCAGGTGCTAGCCTAAGCCTTTCCATGCTTGGGAAAAACGTGGGTCCAGCAACCTGATGCCAAGCCAGCTGTGAGAGGGCTGAACCTGCCTCAGCAGTGAGAGTGCTGATGTCTTCAGGAACCTCAGATGAAGGAAAGTCATTCCGGCAAAGATTCCTGAGTGAGTAAAATTGCTTCTGCCAAGTGCAACTTAAAGAAAAGCTTACAGGGGCAGCGCAGCCCATATATAACTGATTGTGACTGTATGTATGCCCTCTGCATCTGACCAACACTTAGAGAGGGTAATCCTTACCGATTGAGTGACCGTGAATGGTTCGGTTAATATATATAAATGTGTCTGCATTGCTAAGTGACTTCAGGACTGAAAGGACAGTACTTAGTCAGGGCTCTTTCTCCTTTACCTGGGAGGTTCAGTATTTTGTCCGTGGGAGCTGGAAGAGCCAGCAAAGAGCCACAAGGGACTGCCTGTTGTATTTGAGCTTATAGAGCTACAAAAACTGTTTGCTGCCAAGTGCAAGTTTGCATTCAAATAGCACAGGGAGCTACTGTAAACCTTTATTGCCAAGAGCAAGGTTTGCATCGAAAAGGACTACTGTGTCCCTTTCTAGCCAGCAAAGTCTGAAAGCTAATAGTGGGCTTTGCCACAGCCCGGTCAAGTTTCAAGCTTTTTAAATGGTAGCGAGCCTAGCCTTAAGCTTGGTCTATTGTGGTTATGAAAGTTGTGCCTTAAGCGCCGGCTCTACCTGGCAGAAAAAGTGAAAAGCTGTCCTAGGGATGGACAAATGTGCTGAATGTGGACTTGGAAAACATAAATGTGCTGAATGTAATCTAACAGGCCTGTTCATACCGCAAGTGTTCTTAGCCTAGACAAGGGGCCCAGTCTTCAGAAGTTAGTGTTGTTTCCATCATCAAACTTTAAAATCCTTGCAGACAGTTTAGGCTTGCCTGCAGTTTGACCACCGGGGATAGTGCCCCGCTTGCTGAAAGCACTCCATCTTAACCTGCCTATGCATATGAAGACGTCTACTGTAAGTAATGCAGTGCCCTCCCTGCACCAACAAGAGAGACTTGTAAATAGTTTTAAAGTGGTCAGTCTTCCAAGCATAATCCTTAATTCTCTAAAGAGCCCCAACTAGCTGGCCAGTGTGCAGCTGCACTGTCCATCAGGCCTGCATCATGCAAGAACTGCAGTTACTGGGTACCCAGCTTGTGTGGGATTGTGGGGTCTCACACCAGTTGTGGGATACTGGTACCAGTGTGGGCATTTGTAAATATGTTCTGCCTATAATGCAGCATATCTAGAGAGTTGGGGACCTGGCTATTCCAGAGGTTGGTGGGGCAAATGTGATTGATATCTGATTTTAAAATGCAAACTGTTTTAATCTTGAACCAAACCAAATCAAAACCAATCAAACCCACTGTGAAAAAATAGAATAAACTCTATTCCAGCATTACTCTTCCTAACCCTCCCCATGTAAATAAACTTGTTTGTTTTGCAGATACCTGTGTTGTGAGCATATTATTAGTGTCAAATCATTAAATGGGAAAATGTATTAAATGCGGGAAAATTTTACTGAGTCATGTCTGGGGTGGCTTTATGATAAGGTGGGTGGGTACAGCATCCCAGAGGGTTGTACCAGGTCTTATGCTAGCTCACTTAAAGCTAAAGTATGGGTGGAGGCACTGCGCAATGTACTATCTTGGGTAAGAACCAGTTTAAAGTTAGTTTTGGGAACCCAGGTCCCTCAACCTACATCCCAGGCAGTAGGCAGGGGTAGTAGCCCTTGGAGTAGTACCACCTAGGGGTTACACATTAATACGTTCCCCCCCCCCCATTGCCACTCATTCCTGTATTAGAGTGGTTTCACTTGCCTTCAGCTTGATCCAGAACAGCTCAGCTTTGCTTCGCCTCGCTGTTCTCACTCCAGCTGAAAGCTCATGAAACCACTCTTATACAGCAATGAGTGGCTCTTGGGGACGTATTAACATATATTTGAAATATAATGGATAAGTTTAGTTTTATGGACTGTTGGAGCTGTCCCCAATGTCCCATAAGGCATGTGAACATGGGGCTGTGTTATATGCTAATTCGTCTTTGTCACAGAAGAGTGATCTTGTATGATGATTGTTCAAAAACTGCTGTGACTAGTGATGCAAACGTTGGCGTAGCCATAATGAAACAAATGTGCATCCAGTTATTATAGATCTATGAAATGGTGCATCTTTGGATCCCTTGTGCTTGCTGTTCGAGAGTTGCAACATTTAGGGTCCGAACACCCATACTTCAGAGTAAACAGAAGCTCTAATGGGTGTTCAGATCTGAGACTACTAATGTAAACCTGGGGAAAGGTAGGGTCAAAGTTCTCCTTTAATTATTGTAAATAAGAAAATAAATGCTAAAACATACTCAAATTGGGGGGTCATCTTGTAAAACTGGAGAAAATGGGCCCTGCAAAACAGAATAAAAATGTTTAGGTACCCAGTTTTCACACTAGCATTTACTGTTGCTTTAAGATGAGAGGTTATTGTCACTAAAAATAGAACTGTTATCCAAGTCGGGGGAATGGAAGGAATGACGTGCGACTGTGAAGTGAAATGTACCCTCGTGTTCTACATCTGGGAAATTTTTAACTGGGAACAGTTCTGAAAATTTTGTACAAAGTGGAACAAATTCTCTCTGCATCTAGTGACCACCTGTCTGCACAATCCATATGCCAAGTTTACAAATTGACCAACATAATAAAGCCTGTCTCACCTTCACAGGGAAATATTGAGTTGTTTGTATAAGAAACTTTTGGATAAAAAAAAAAAATTAAAATAAAACATGAGATCACCAGTAATTGTTGGTGACCACAGTTTTGAGGCCAGCTTGTTTTACAGCTTGTGAACTACTGGACTAAAACAGTAAAAGAATTAAAATAATTACCGTTGCCACCCAGCAGGGCTGAAAAGTTCTGTGATTTTGTTGGGGAAGCTGAGGCAGTAGAAAAAAGTGTAAATGTGACAAAGCTTCTGGTAGAGCAATCTGTTGGATACGTCAGACACCATCCTGGCAGATTTTATTTTTCCCCAAGAGTCCCACACAGATATTTTGATGCCCAGGGTTAAAACTTGGCACCAGTCGATTAGCCTAGTGCTGTTTGATTGTGTATCCTTTAACTAGCCCTTCTGTCTTGAACTGGAGAAGGCAGTATTTTGATAAGTACACGAGTTTGGTTAGTGGAAAAGTCTGTGGGACCAGTGACACTTCCCTGCCATGAGTTCACTGGCTTGTGGCTGCAAAACTTAATTTTGACCCCTAGATGTCCCATAGAATTGATGGCCAAGAAAATTCAATTGGGGTAAACAGAATGGTGAATCTTTCGACCCTTTGTACCTCTGATCTTGAGTTTCAGGCATTGTGGAGGTGTGTGTGTGTGTGTGTGTGTGTGGGGGGTCTGATGTAACAGTGTACGGAAACATTTTGACATTGTGTAGTAGCCTGAGACCGTGTAAGGGTAGGTTGCTGAGATGAAAACACAGTGGTGAAGAGTTGGTTTTGTATGATATGAAAACATTTATGTTGTGTTGCAAGCTGTCCTATTTCAAGCCCGTTTATGTTGACACTTGCCACAGAAGGCAGGTGATTTTCTAAGAAGCTCAGTGCAGTGTTTGGATTAAACTGAAGTCATTCAGCAAAAAGGTAGCATGACTTTTTTTGTATTGTATTATAAAAAAGGCAAACTGTTTTAGTGTGTGCTCCCTGTTGTAACATAATATGGCAAAAAGTCCTGCTGTGGTCATATTGGAGCCACTCAGCTAATGCAAGTATTGGACGATCTTTTTCCCCATCCTATGCTAGTACTACTTGCGTGCTGTTTTGCTGCTAGCAGTCATTGCCTTTTGTCAACATAAGTATAATAATCAATATGAGCTGGATAAAGCAAACTAGTTTGCACGGACTTGTTTGATATTGCCACATGCTTTGGCTTATTGGTGTTAATGGGCGAAGGTAAATGAAGGGTGGCCAAAGGCAGTTACAACGATGGAGAAGCAGGAGACAGCCTGTGACAATTTCTGTTAATAAGGATCCTGGACCCATCTGGGTAGTAATCTGGAGCAGATATGAGCTTCATAGTTACATGCCAGTCAACAAAGAGAACAACAGCACATTTTAAATCAAGTTAATGAAGGCAACATTTCGGAAGGCAGTGCAGTCTCAAAGCCTTGTGGGTTAACCAGAAGACCACAGGTTCGATTCTCATCACAACTACTAGCGTTCTGTGTTGACACAGCTCTTCAAGCCACTTGGACTGGTTAGGAGCCATACCCCACTGCCAACAAGGTGTTGCATCTCAGTTGCGCTATCCTGAATAAATAGCATGTAAGTAAAACAAAAACAATTGTCTGTATTGTATTGCTAATCATATTTTGACCCTGGAAAGCACAACTTGTAGTCAGTTCTGTCAATCAGAATAAATGGGCACAGTAAGGAGGTACATGCAGTATATTCTAGGAGTTACAGTTTGAAATTCATTTGGTTTAAAGGGGCTATAAACTTCATTTTTTTTAATATAATTAGAAATATGGGCATATGTAAAGCCTTTTTAATACCACAGTGTATTGGACTGAGTTTGAAATAGTTTTGTTTTTTGCCTTCATTTTTTTTTTTTTTTTTTAACCATGAGAGACACACTAAGCTGAAAGCTTGTTTACAGGTGCAACCTGGGAGCACAAGGAAGTTGTGACTTGCCCGGGTCACACAGTATGCAAGTGGGGCTGTGGGATTCAAACCCAGGTCTCCAGGTTTGCAGCTCAGAGCCTTAAACCACTGCGCTATACAGCCTGCCTTTATTTAGGGTCCTTTGTTACTGCTGCCTTTTCCCCTGTCCAATATTCATTTTTAATTACTCATGAGTTTCCCAGTGACATTGATTGAAAGGAGTTCTAGAGTGAAACTTTCCATGCAGGTCTTCTGCTTAAATGGTGTCACTGGGTTCTGGAAATAACAAATTTAAAAGACTAAATATTGGGCAGGAAAAAGGCAGCATTAACAAGGGATTGTAATAAGAAAATAAACTCTTACTTAAATAATGTACTGAAGTATATTAAAGGGACTTCACACATTCCCACATTTCTAATTGTATTAAAGAGCTGCTGTCACCAGGATACTGCGAAAACTTTGGAAAATGTAATATTTAGGTGCAATTCAGCTTGTATTTCACATATCAACTATAGAATTCCCCCTTCAATAATTTATTTCTGAAGAAATTTGCATGGAAACAGGATATTTTATTCCTCAGAGTTCATCTGCACATATAGCTGATTCCTCACTTGAAGTCATAATCCTCTGCTGTGATGTCACTGTCTGCCGTGAGAATAAAAGCGATGCAACAACCAGAGTATTATGACATCAGACAAGTATTAAGCAGCATGTAACGATAAACTCTCAAGAACAATGATCCCATTTTCATCTGCATGACCTCAGCAATAAATAATGGGGAGGAGAAATAGCTCGTGTGAAACATACAGTGAACTGCATCCAAATAATTTTTCAGACTTT
The DNA here is from genome assembly GCA_016271365.2 of Neoceratodus forsteri. Classification (NCBI taxonomy): domain Eukaryota; kingdom Metazoa; phylum Chordata; order Ceratodontiformes; family Ceratodontidae; genus Neoceratodus; species Neoceratodus forsteri. The sequence goes on along the minus strand of CM057458.1, from coordinate 1,205,787,120 downwards.
TTCTGGAGGTGTCATCTGCTCTTTAAAAAATGTAAAATGCAGGGTTAATGTTCCACGGCACAAGTTTATTTTGAGAACTGATTGGCAGTAGTTACTAATCCAAACACAGCAGTTTGAATGGCGCTTTGTCATCTTTTATCTCAATTGCGGGGAAGAAGGTGCTGATTGAGGAATAAATGTTACCGCTGTTCAGTACTTTTCTCCTGCAGTTGTGGGTAAAAAGTCAAATTAAAGAAGAAAAAAATTCCCACAGTGTGGCAAATCAGTTGATAAGGCAAACTTTTCATGTTGAGAGAACTTTGTAATGAATTCAGTCTTCACGCAAGGGCTCTCGGGCATGCAGGGTTCTGTGTCCTTATTGTTCCAGTAGCCCATGGGGACACTCATTCAGCAGTGTGGGGATGGGGGTCCCCAGGACACACTGCTTGACTCTCAGGATGTGGAGTTCAATCTGCTGTCTTCTGACCACCCGCGCTGTAGTGGAATGCACCACAACAGTTCCAGAGGAACACTATTAGACTTACCTCCAGTTTGTTGTTTTGGGAGGTCTGAACCCCCAAGCAGGGTGGGACAAATCGGATAGCCATGTTTGGCTATCAGATTTCAAAAGTTACCATCCAACTGGCTACCCTGCCCAGGAAAGTGATTTCTGAGTCTTTAAAAATGATAGACATTAAAAAAATATTGACTTGGCTAACTGTTTTTAAAAACTGTAGGCCAAGCTGACCACCAGTTGACAAACTGAGTTGTCCCACTCTGCCACCAACAGGTAAAAGCTACCAAAACCCTGGTACAGAGACCTACATAAGCATGCTACCTACACAGCCTTGCTACCTGCCATAGTAATGTCATGTATATTACATACTGAATAATACATGGGTGTGTGTACCCAGAATTTTACACACACCCATGGTGTGATCCGCTACCGGGTCCAATACCGGCGCAGAAAAACAGCATGGTATTAACCATGTTGTGGAAACATATGGAGATTCTGGCTGACAGGGTATAACAGCGGTGAAAATTACCACTACCCCTGTCGCTGCATACTCGTTCCTTCGAGGTATCAAGTTTCCATCTGCTGGGTGCCTGGTCAAGCCGCTTCCATGGTGGAATGGCTAAGGCACCAGTACACAGTGGAATGGGAGACCTAGGATCTTAGTTCGGTTCCCCCCAGGTCTCCCCATGCTGCAGTGTTTTGCGGTGGTTTATTTATTTATTTTTTTGAAGGGTTTTTTTTTTCCTCCTCTGAATTTGTTCTCATCCCCAAAGTCCACCCCGCCCTCCAGAGTTTATGTAAATTCCGAAGACAAGAAGGCCATGGTTTTCAAGGGCATGTGCTGTTTCTGAGGTGTCGGTGGATTACCTGATGTTGTTTCAGCGCACGCCCTTATGGTTGCGAAATTTGTTTGCAGCGAGATGGCCCGTTGCCGTGGGATGCTACATAAACCCCAGAGGGCAAAGCCAGATGGGATTATAAAAGTATCCCACACCGAGGGTGTTTATAAAATTCTGGTTTTACACACATCCACCTGTGTATTATTTAATTTAATAACTGGTGATAATTCTTTTCCCTTTCAACACAGTTTAGTTGGTGCAGCACTTCTGTCAGAGACAGACACACACACACACACACACACCCCGCCTGTCTCTCCCATTTTGTCTTTTCTTTCATGTTATTGTTCTTTCTTTTTTAACATTACAGTGCGAACCACGCTCCGCAAAGTCGCAGTCTGTTGGCATAGCTGCATGTGAAAGCTGTTCTCAAAGGGTATGAGCAGAAGGATCAACCAAATATATTTTTGTCATTTTGAAGGCAGGATCAACTAGATAGATATTTAAAATTATTTAAAAAATTGCTTGCCTTCACAGTGTGAGGAAAAGCTTGCATGCTGGTACCAGTGCTCAGTAACAGAGCTGCCATGTTGGGTAAGATGTTCAGCCTGCCCACAGACAGACTCTGCACCAATTAGCTTCTGTGGTGATGCTTGACTGACAGCTACTGATTACAACCGCCTGGTTGTAACCAAAAAAATCAACTGGGTGGTTGTAACGGGAGATAAAACTGCTGTTATCCGTTCATAAAAACTGAAGACCAGTAATTAATGCCAACTTAATTTTATGAGGGCTCTCTGTGACATGGGATTCTGATTCCTTGATATGCAGGCACCACTTTGGGATGCATGTTCACCAGTTGGGAGGGGGATCCGCAGCCCATGGGACATGCTGCTAGTTTCTCTGGCTACACATGCAGCTGCCTGGTGCCCACCAGCTACGTAGCAGGATGCACCAGAGTGACTCCAGAGTAACATTGCTGGACTTGCTGAATTTGGTCTGGGGCCTGCAGTGTTTTCATTTCAGAGTCTTGCACCCCAAAAAGGCAAAAGCTGAGAGACGTATTTATGTGAAACAAGTGTTTATGGTACCTCTCTAGATTCCTCTATGCTCTGACCAGAACAACTGCCAAAGTGCTATAATACTAGCTTGCAGCAGTGTAAGCTATACAAAGTGCAGTGCAGTTAACTGTTAAGGCAGGACAAGGATGGGCAGGTTGCCATCTGTTGTTTACACTCAGACAGACTGCACAAGAAGTTGTGTCATTTGTGTGTGTTTAGGGAAATAACAGTAATCCAACCCAACCCATCTGTTGTGCTCATAGAGCCCCTAAGGTTCTCAAAAGAAATAAAAAAAAAAAAAAAAATTTTTGTAATTTGCCTGGCTCCCACAGCTTTCAGAGGAGGCCTTGTACCTCCTCCTACGCCGTCTGCCAGGGCAATCCCCACGGCATCCCATCCCCTAGTTTCATCCACTTGTAGGGCCGGGATGTTTCATTTTTTTTCTGTTTTTCTCCCATTCCCCTGAGACACCTGCGCTTAGGACTAATGTCCAGGCTTGCCGACGTGCTGACGCATTGCCGACAGCCACGCACGGAACAGCATCCCCTTCCCTGAATCCAGTAGAGCCGCTGGTGCCCCAAAAGCCCGTGCATCCACTGGCTTCAGGAGCATCGGGTGCTAGAAGCACCCCTGGTTTACTACCCCAGAGGGAGGAGAGCATCCATTGGGACGCTTAATCCTCCTTCCCCCCTCTGACCCCCAGCGACCAGAGTCCGTTCCCGAACCTGGGTCGCCGGCGTAGTGCGCAGTGTGGCGCCCAGCACCTCAACCCTCGGCACCACTGGGCCGGCTTAGTCAATTAAGTTTAGACTTGCCTCCTTTCCATTTTCTTCATGAAAACAAATCTCAAAACAAATGGTTTTCTGATGATATTAAGCATCACATTAAACTGAGAAACAGTGCTTGGGTTAAGTTTAGTTAATCCTTTGGCTGCCACGTTAGCTTCTTATCGTTATCAACGGAATCATGTTTCTGAGTTAGTAAACAATGCGTAAACCTCATTTTATCGTGAACAGTTTTCTGATACTTTGATTTATAAGAAATTTTGGGCTAATTTGCACACCTTGCCGTCTCCTAAAAGCAGTAAGGTGATTGACAGATTGCAGTTGAATGATATATTAGTTGCTGATCAAACTGAGATTGCAGATTTATTTAATATTAGCATTTTCTGACTACTCAAGTTATAGGTTAAACTTGCCAACGCATGCTACAGGGGAGGATGGCTCTGTAAACAGACCTCCATTCTACTTTAGGGCATTAGATGACCTAGAGATTTTTAAACTTTTGAGTACACTGCCTGACAGGTTTATTGATTTGTGGTGAGGTGTTGGACGGAAGATTTTTGAAAATTGCTATTTTACATGTTCTTAATCCATTATGCTATATTTTCAATCTCTCATTAATCACTGGTCAGTTTCCATCTCAATGGAAACGTACTAGAGTAGTCCCCGTCCCTAAAAAGCCACGTGCTGTGCAACTATAGACCAAGCTCCATATTGAATCCATTGAGTAAGCTTCTTGAAAGGGTCGTGTCTGCTCAAATTAAGGAATACCTGGATTCAAATGGGGTTCTTCGTCCTCCGCAGCACCTCAGGGCATGATCATGGACAGTAGCTGCCTGGTCAGGGTCTGCTGAGACACCGGCCCTCAGGGGCTTTGATAGAGGCCTTGTGACTGGGGCGGTGTTCGTGGACCTGACCAAGGTGTTTAATCTGACTGACTACAGGTTGGTTTCAGTTAAACTTGACGCTATTGGTTTTTCCCCTAATACAGTAGGGTGGATCTCCGATTATTATCTATCTCATTGGCAGCAGTACATGAGTGTTGGGTCTAAGGCCTCACGTGCTATCTCTTTACAATGTGGGGTTCCCCAAGGGTCTGTTTTGGGCCCCCTATTGTTTTCTTTATTTATTAACTTATCACCAGCTCAATGTGTGACCAGTGATACACTACTCTGTGCTGATGATTTAATCATATTTACACAGGCTAGTTCCTTGCTAAAATTGTCTGAGTCCCTGAATCTGATTTTAAGAATGTTTGTTTTTTGGTTTCGAGATAATGCTTTGGTTCTGAACTCCCAAACCCCACCAAAATCTATGGTTTTTGCTACTTCTGCCATGTTGAAAGGTAACTCCAGATGGTTGCTTTGTGATTTGGAGGGTGCTTCGATTGAACAGGTCATGCAGCTCAAGTATTTGGGTGTGTGGCTTGATGCCTCTTTGACTTACTCCTTTCAAATTAAACGAGTTGGCAAAATCATAAATCGGAAAGCGGGTATTCTCTATAAATTTCATTCATTTTTTTCCTTTACATACTAACATACTAAAAGCCAGCAGAATAGGCCTAATGGTCTTTTGTGTCTGCTCGTTAGCTAGCTCCTCCTCCCCCCGGCCCCCGTGAGTGTCAACTTCAGCTTCAGTATACCCATGCATCTGTCCAACCCCCTCTTAAAGCCCTCCACTGTGCCCAGTTCAACTAGACTCCAAGGGCAACGCATTACATGGCGCCACCACCTTCTCAGTGAAGTAATGCCTTCTACGTTCTCCCCTGTAGGTTCCCCCCTCCAACTTCCACTCATGCCCCCTGGTTGTACCCCCTTTCCTTAGCCTGAACATTTCTTTAGCTCCACCCCTGTTAATCCCTTTCACATATTTGAATACCTCAGTCATGTGACCACTGTCTCTCCTCTCCTCCAGCGAGTACAGCCCAAGGACTTCTAGCCTTTCCTCATAGGTCCTTTCGCTCATGCCCCAGGTCATCCTGGTTGCCCTCCTCTGAACCCTCTCCAACAACGCTATGTCCTTCCTAAGGTGAGGTCTCCAGAACTGCACGCAGTACTCAAGATGTGGCCTGACCAAGGCATTATACAGAGGAAGGATCACCTCTCTCTTCCTGGATGTTATTCCCCAGGCTATGCAGCCAAGAATCCTGTCTGCCTTTGCCGCAGATCTTCTGCAGTTTTCAGTGTTGTTCATTCTGGTGTCTACCACCACCCCCAGGTCCCTTTCACTCATTGTGGCTTGCAGCGAGACCCCTCCCAGGGTGTATACATGACCTGGGTTTCTGACCCCCAGATGCAGCACCCTACACTTCCCTGGATTAAACCTCAGTCCCCACCTCCTTGACCAACCCTCCAGGGCATCCAGATCCCTCTGGACTGTCTCTTGTTTCCTCCCCGTCAGCCAGTGCTCCCAGTTTTGACTCCTCCGCGAAGAGGCTCATCCTACTCCTAACACCGCTCCCTATATCGGAGACATAGGCATTGAACAGGAATGGCCCCAGTACCGAACCTTGGGGAACCCCACTGAAGACCTTCCTAGGGGAGGAGACTATCCCACGCAAGACAAGAAAATTGATTGCTGTTGGGTCACTGCTTCCTTATTTTGATTATGTGTGTTACTTGTATTTAAATCTTAACAGTAATGAGTTTAAAGTTTTGTCTACTGTTTATAATATTTGTCAGTTTATTTTGGCTGCTCCCTACAGAACTCATTGTGATCTTTATTTGCAGTTAGGCTGGATATCTGCTACAGGTAGAATTGATTATTTCGTAGGTTACTTGCTCCATAAATGTGTGTCTCCCTCTAGCTATTTCTCTCTGTCTGATCTGGCTGAAGTCCGTTTCACACTTTCTAAGTTAAGATCTGCTAAAGGTGCTCTTCTAAACACTATTATACACAAAAAAAGTTCTTTTTCAATTGTAGCACCCTCATTTTGGAATGCATTACCTGAGGCGCTTTGCCTCCTTCAATCTTTATCAGGGATCAAAATGAAGTCATTTCTGATGCATAGTTCAAATTGTACTTGTTTTAATTAAGCAAGCAATAAGACACGATGGGGTATGCATTAGACAGTTCTAATGCATGGCTAGGGGGATGTAGTGAGGCAAAAGGCCACAGGCAGAGTGCGTCCAGTCCCCTAGCCGTGCATTAGAACTGTCTAATGCACATCCGTGGAGTGACTTATTGCTCTTATAAAATGGGCCTGTGTATTCTAAATGGGGGTTCTAGTTTTAGCTGTGCATTAGACACATCTAATGCACAGCTGTCAACCAATCGGATTGCTTGAAATCCTTTGCCCATTTTATAATTTTTTTTTGTATTTTGTTTGTTAAACTTTGTTTGTTATCGTCATTGCCTCCGGGTCGGACCTGAAAAAGGACTTGTACAGAGTCCCAACCCAGTTAACAAATTTACAAATAAATGCAAAAAAAAAAAAAAACTGGGTCACTGTCCTTTAAACTTCAGCTGTTCTGATGGTTTGTCAACATCTGATATCATAATCCTGTGATTTTTTATGATCTTTTTCAACAGTAGCAAATTGTGATGTCACAAGCAGGGCATAGGGATTTCAGGTGTAGACAGCCAGAGCAGAATAAATGTAGGAAACCATAATAGTTTTTAAGTTGGTGTCTATAGTAATGATGATGGTGACCAGGAGCCCCAAGTGGTGGAGTGGGTAGGAGTGGCGAGCGAGGCTTTATATGCCTGCACTCACTTTTGTTTTCCAGTCCCTTCCTGTAGCTAAGCACACACATTGGTGCTTGCATGCGAAGGCATGTACGTACTGCGGAGTCCCATGGCTCCTTCCCTCCCTACTATGCCACTCCTGTCTCGTCCCACCACCAAGCCTCCACCTGGTGGCAGTCGTGCACTGAGCCAGTAGTCTTCCCTTCCCGGGAGAGGTGGACAGCCCAGCGAACATGCAATCTTCTCCTTCCCCGGCCAGCTCCAGCAACCTAAGACTGCTCAAGATCTTGATCGCTGGCGGGTAGGTGGTGGCACTACTTCCATGGCACTGGGACAGCCCATTCCATAAAGTCCTGATGAAGTCGACTACCACTGATGTGGTTTGTCAGTGCTGTCTGGCAGCTTGCATTCTCCCTGATGCTGGGGCTTGCCTCCCCACAACCCGCTGGAAGTGCCTCTTACTGCGTTTTTAAAGCAGCAGGCACAAGTTGTGTTTACCACTGCAACTCGCTGTTCAGCACCCCCTGGTTTCGGACCCTGTCATTGGGGCTTCATCGGCTCCTGCTTGTGTAAATCTGAAGTTATAATCCTCTGCTTGTGTCTTTTGTAGTCCTTTCCACAGCAACAGACTAGGGCCTATATATTCAGAGATCCCTGTTTGTGCTCTCAAAAGTTTTCCCCAGGTGCAAATTAGTGCCTGGAGCAAACTACAAGGTATTATTCTGGAACATGCCTGATGCACATAGTGATTGCTAATGGCAAGTTCTAATATACAGCCAACTGAGCCAGGCAGTATCCTGATTGCTGCTGCAAACCACAGCCCCCTATTTGCCACATGAGGCCAATAGAGAGCTATGGGGCTTGTAGGAGCAAACAGACTTTTAGGGCTCACAAATGGCAATTGCTACTATGGGGCAATCTACCATATTCATGCATCCCTGTGCAAATGATCCCATAGCACTTGACCCCATAGCACCTGACATTTGCATCCCATTAGGGCCTCATCATGAGCCTGGAGCAAATGTGTTTGCCCCCTTCCCCCAAAGCACCCATCAGTGTTGTGTGCGTAGTCTGTCTCTGGCAGTCTAGTGTGTCTCTCCCCAACCCCGATCCTCTGCCAATATAAATAATCAAAGTCACTGGTGATCGTGTCCCTCTGCTCTCCATGATGTTAATAACGCAATCTTTTCTAGTGGGCGGTGGGCCTGCCCCTGAGCCTTCTGCTCACACAGGAGGTCCCTCCACCACCTTCCCTCTCTTACTCATGTAGCCATGGTCCTCAACCCTGAGATGGCGATCAGCACAGCCCCTCTGCTTGTCACCTTGGCCAGCTGCTGTTCTGAATGACAGGAGGTGAACATGCATCTTCTATAGAAATGGCTGTTTCTACAGTAGACATGTGCTCACTCCCTGTCATTGAGATGGTGGCTGGTGGGGGGAGATGGGGGCTGTGCCTGTCATCTTCTCTGGGGTATGCATTCTGGCTCCAGAGTTAAATGAGTGGCCAGTGGATTTGTAGAGTGACCTGGGTAGGCCAGAAGGGGTGAGAGTCATCAGCATGCTCGGGGTCGGGGGCACTACCAGCCCGTACATTTGTTTCATAACCATCGGGTGGGTGATCGGGGGATGGAGACACTAGACCACCAGAGATGATTATTAACAGCGGGTAGGAATTTGGGTAAGGGAAGGGGACAGTAGACCACAAGTGGATGATTGTTTAGTTACCCATTGGTGAAGAGCAAAGAAGCATGGGCATAATGCCCTCTCCCCATTATCCTGTCTAGTTATGGGCTGGCAACATGGGGCAGACCAGCTGCAGTAACAGGCACCATCTCTTGGCTAGGGAGCCTAGTCTGTTCTTTGCTGGTCTGCACCACTCATACACTGTATTCTCTCTCCTAAGCTGGCCTCCTGGCTTCCTCACACATGGGCTGTACGCTGATATGCATGCAGATGTAACCCCCCTGCAAATGGGGGTTCCCAAAAGACTTCCAGGAGCTTGCTTGAATGCTCCAAGCCTGAATGGTGTTTGGCATTTAAGCCATTTATCAGTGAGTGTTTTTAGAGCCTCTGGTACTGTCTCTTTAAGAGCTGTCTGCTTGCAGACATAATTAGTTTATATGGGGGGCCTGCGTGCTTCTCTGAGTACCACTCGAGCTGCTGCCAATTCACTTCATTTTTGCAGTCACTAGGAGTGCAAAGGGAACCTATCTGGAAGATGTAACTGTTTGCCAGAAATTATTTAGAGTAATAATGAAATTACAGTTTGTCTAACCTGCTTTCTTTGCAGTCAGAACTGTGTCTGCTAGTTCCCCATTCTAGTTTTGAACTGCTGAACTGGACCAATCAGTGTGGGGTAAGCTAGCTCTAAAATGGTGCCTTGGACGAATCAGAACTTGGACTCATAATCTGAGCCAGCCACAAGAGGATTGTATGGGCAGTGACTCTGGGAGATGTAGTTTAGACTTCAGTGCCTTTTTGGACCAACAGCAGCAGTCTATTGTGAGTGACAGCCAATCCAGTCAAGAACTGGGAACTCAAAGGAAGTGCCAGTTTTGTCGGTTGGAGTTTCAGTTGAGCTTTGGCAGTGAAGAAGGAAGGAGCCCTGTGCTTTTCAGTGTGCAGTTTAGTCAAAAACGGTGTAAGGCCCAGAGTTCCGGTCTGCAGCTTGTGTAACAGCTTGTTAGGGACTGAATCCGTCCTGTGAAAAGAATCAAAGGATCTCTGAAGAGTAGAAACCAGGCTCACCCTGTAGAAGACTGGAGGAATTGCTGAAAATTGCATTCGGTCTGTCAGGAACTGAATCTGCTGTGTGTTCTCCGGTATTGTGCAGTAATTGCGATTGGGATACAGATGCAGCCTGCTGTATAGTGCTTTCTTTTATATGGATGTGTGAAGAGGTTTGTGTACCTCAAGTGAGCCCTGCTGACATTGAAGGACCCTATCTTATTTGGAGGTCGTGAGTACTAATTCAGGGTCGCTCCCTGTTGAATTGCCACATTAAATCCAAATGGAATTACTGTACTGCTGACTGTTTAATTCTCCTTTTCTCTGTGTGAAAGGGCCCCTACCAGCTGCCACGGTTTGGACTAGCCACTAGGGCTTGGGTACCAGGGACAGTAACTGATAGGGATAGGCCTGTGCACAGAGCCATAGGTAGATGAGTAGAGTGATAAGCTAATTAACCTGATTTCCCCCTGTCCTTGTTATATCCCCTAAATAAATCAGAGCTGCTTGTTTCAGCAAAGTTATACTGCCTGAGGTATTTGTCTATGTTAAAATACTGTACTGTGATTGTTGCACTGTATCTCATTTCACAGGAGGTCCCAGTGCGGAACCAGACCTGGGGGTAAGTGTATACTGTGAAGGTAATTCTGATATATTGTGTGGGCCACTAGTGGGAAGAATGGGGGGTTGCAGTGTCCCAGAGGGCTGTGACCAAGTTAGTTTAACTATTGCAAACCCTGACCTCTGGGTGGAGGCACCAGCCATTGGATCCAGGCCCCTCAACCTGTTAGTGGCAAATCAGGCAGGGGTAGTAGCCCCTGGGATAGCGCCATCTAGGGGTTACACAGAAATCAGATCTCTGCAGCAGGGGGCATCCAGCCCTCCACTTCCTGTCTCCCTCAGTTTTACTTCCAGCCTTCAGTGAAGCAGGTACTCTACAGCAGAGCCCTGTCACGGGTGGCAGGGCTGAAGAGACTGTGAGTCATAAAATTAATATTCTTCTTGTGGAGCGAGTGCTAGGCCACTCTGAGTGCTAGGCCACTTGTTGACGACGAGCACTGAGGACAGCACCAGGCCGCTTGTTGACATTAGGGCCAGCAGCACAACAGTGTTCCCAGTTTGGATCTCTGGTCGACTAGCAGTAGCGCTGGAATGATGCCCTCCTTGAGGAGCACTGAGGACACCCAGTAGTGGTGTAGGGTTCTTACAGAACAAACGGGGCATCCCTACAGAATGAGGAGCACGGCGCTTGGGGATACAAAATACCAGGTATCCCTACAGAATGATGAGCACAGCGCTTGGGGATCCCCCTCTCTTAACGGGACCAATGGAGCTCCCTCTCAGCATTTTTTTTATTTATTTTATTTTAGCTTTTGTTGACCGGGTAAGTACACTAGACAAGTAATATGCCTATTTTCAGGAACGACCCGGGAGAGTACAACATAGGGATACAGAAATTGTTTACAGTAGAGAGTAAGTACTGGTCAGGTGCCGGCCCCCCTGAACAACATCAAGGACAAGATGGATTTTATTCAGCAAATTTACTGTTTATAGCAACTAAAGGAGTGGAGCAGCTTAGCATTTTGCCCTTAAAGGGCCAGCAGCAACCTATAAAGCTCAGTATTTTGCCCCTAAAGGGCCAGCAGCAACTCATGCAACTTCAGTGGCATAACTAGGAAACCTCATGGGGAAGGGGGTATGCTGATTAAAAGGGAAACAGGACCAGTTAGGGCATGGCCTCAGGTAAACCTTCCAGGGGCAGAAAACGCCAGCGCGGATTCATCCCGCTTAATACTTCACGAGTCGCCTGCCTATATGTGGCAAGGCAGCATCCACAATGTTGAGGTCTCGAAGGAGACGGCCAACAGACAGACATATATGAACGCGCAGCAACCACCAGGTCTGAGAGAGCAGCGGACACCGGGAGACCCAGCAGTCCACAGCCCCCCTCTCTGGCTCCAGGTCTCATTGTCAGGTAAATTAGGGCCTTTACCCTGGACCCAGCATGCCTCTCGGGCAACCTCCCAGGTCACCAGATGGGAGACCGCACAACACAAAAGAAAGCCCTGTCCTCATTCGAAGAGGAGCAATAGTTCTCACATCAGCGTCACAGGGAATGTCACCAGATTCCTCAGTCTTCAGTTCATCTTCCTCCGGAGAGAGGGAGCTAGGGGGCTTATCAGTCGCCATCGACTCTGTCCAGAGTCTTTGACCTGGAGGGCCTAGTCTTTTTCATAAAAAAGGTCATATCTGGGATTCATCTCTGATCTTCCCCGGAGGCTTCCACCCAGCCGAAATGGGCTTTCACCTTACAGCTGCCGCCAGCCTGGCCTCAGCCTTCCCTATTCCCCCAGCCACTGGGGACCTGCTAAGGAGGAATGGCAGGGTCTAGAATGCACCTGTCTGGTGGCCTGGTGGATCTCTATGCTTCTCAATTCTGACAAGAAGCAATCAAAAAAGTTGTTAGACTGACCCAGAATCAACCCTCCGATTTCAAACCTGACCAAGAAGTCGGTCATACCAGCCGAAGGAGGGACTTCTCTCAGGGACCCAGTACATAGGACCATGTTGTATTAAACCTCGGCTCGCTGCAGCCTCTGGTCTCAGGTTTGGCAGGCAGTCACCTCTGCTAGAGCCAGTTGGTTAATGCACTCAATGAAGCAGGTAATCTCCTGTTGGCTCAGCCCTGAAGGAGGCAGTGAGGGATTCCAGGGAGATGGCCAGGGGGCACAGGCCTCATCACGAGGCAGGGGCCAGTCTCGGTTCTTCAGGCCCCAGATGCTTTTTCATTACCAAGTTTACGATAAGGGTGAAAACACCAGCTTCCCCAGAAAAAGCACCTGCTATCCAGGCTCTTCCTCTAGTAGGGGGGCAGGTACATGACAACTTGCTCCCGACAATTCATACTGCGACTACTCGCTCCTGGCATTACACTCCGCCGTCATCCTGCTCCTACGTCAACTCGCTCCTGACTGTCAGATTTTAAAAAGTCTGTTACCAATACACTTAACTGCTGGTCCACTGCTGCATGTATTCTCGTGCAAATCACAGGACAGCTTGTTACCAAACCTTAGTGACTGTTGCCAATACACCAAACTGCAGGTCAGTGATTGTGGGTAATTGCAGCTCTTTAATCAGTATAGCTTATCCCCGCATGCACTCCTCAGTAATCGGAGTAAACCGAGAGGACATTGCTGTTTGCAGAATGCCTGGCTGCTTCATTTTGTCTGAGAGAGGGAACAAAAAGCTAGTGGATGATTTAAACTTTATCTATACATTTCACAAACTAGGACACATGAAAAAGGCGGTTTGGCAGTGAGAGTTAGCAGTATGCAAAGTAAAGCTATGCAATGCAAGAGTACACACACAAAGCTTTGAGGACCCAACAATTATACATTGGTTCTAAATGCATTCCCATGCAACCGATGTGTGTGCGGTGGAAAAAGCAGATGCTGTAAATGCAGCCAAAGAAAGAGCAGCCGCTACACAAGATACCACAACACAGGTTCTGCTTCATTCTAAGGCTAATATTTCACTGGCATCACAAGGTAAAATCTGCGACAAAAATCTGAAAAGAACCATACAGCAGGTGAGAGTGCACAGTGCACCACCCGACCCTAAGGACCTCACTGAGTTACAAATACCTGATGATTACATAATGTATAAAACCACAGAGTCTGGTGAAACGGTCCCATTCTTGCAGCACCATAGTGGCCCTGGACACAACAGAATTCTACTGTTTGGCTCACATACAAATCATATTCCCCCTTATCCTCCCCTCCAATCTCATATTGTGCCCTCTTGTTCTTGAGCATCTTCTATACTGAAAGATGTCCCCCACTTTTCACCTTGTTTTGCCCTTAAGATACTTGAAGGTCTCTATCATATCTTCCCAGTCCTGCCTCTCTTCCAGTGTGTGTGTGTGTGTGTGTGTGTGTGTGTGTGTGTGTGTGTGTGTGTATATATATCTATGTGTGTGTGTGTATGTGTGTGTGTGTGTGTGTGTGTGTGTGTGTGTGTGTGTGTATGTATATATGTGTATGTATATATATATATATATATATATATATATATATATATATACAATGTGTGTGTGTGTGTGTGTGTGTATATATATATGTATATGTATACGATATGTGTGTATATAGAGATATATATGTGTATGTGTGTGTGTTTATGTATATGTATATATGTGTATGTGTGTGTGTGTGTTGTGTGTGTATATGTATATGTATATATATATATATATATATATATATATATATATATATATATATCCAGTTCACCACTTTGTGGCCCCACCCAGGCTACCCAACTTGTTTACCAGCCTTTTATGTGGAATGGTGTTGAAGGCCTTGCTGAAATCGAGGCAGGCGACCTGCACCCCCCCCCCAAATCCACTTCCTTTGTCACCCAGAAAACAGCAGATTGGTGCAACGCACCGCAGTGTTGCTTTATTTTCTTTAAAAGTCAGGATAAAATAAACTCCAAAATAAATAAAACAAAATTGTTTACAGAATTGCAGGTAATTCGCTTTCCCTTATATATATAAAAAAAAAAAAAATGACCACAGGGGATAGCCTTAAGCAACGGTATATCCCTTCTTCAATACATCAATTTGCAGCAACAGTCAATGAATGTCTTTCCTCTGCACTTAGTCGGTACCTACTATCCTAACCTACTGATCTGTCTTGCCTGTGGAAATGATCCATCCCCTATGTTGGTCTTGTGTATTTGGGTGATGGGGAGCTCAAAAAAGAAACCCAAAAACAGGCTAGAGACAAAGAACCTCCGTTCAGAAGCACTGAAGCAAGGGTTACCCCAAAGGGCATTGGCAATAAAGCCAAGTTTCAAAGAGAAACAACATCACACATACCCCCATAATGCAAAGCATCATGGGATATATTTGCAAATCACTGTGAAATTTTAGGCTGGTTCAGCTTAAAGCAGGAATGCATGATGCCAAAGGGCCTCTCAAACAGTCTGTAATTTACATGCATTTTAAATAACACAACAGGGGTTTTCTGATATATCTACCCCAGTAACTTAATTTTTATAATACAGTCCCCTAGTAACCTTTTACCTTTATCAAATACACCTAGTGCCATGGTATTTTCAACATTTACAGGTTTCATACACACAAGGCATATACATCAAGGTATTTTATGACATAGTGCTATTGCATGCTAAATCCAACAACAATAAACACAACCTGTTGTTTTACAATAGCTCAGAGGTCACCACAATAACCTCCCTGTACGAGGACTTGAGAGGGAAAAGGAAAATTAAAGAGGACACTATAGCATAGTCAAGAAAGGGGAGGGGGTGCCCATAGGTGGTCAACCTTATGGACTAGAAATTGTAAGGGATAGATTAGGCTAAGAAATAGAACTATTGCAACAAACAAGAGAAGGTCGGTCCTCAAGAGTCTCAGGATCTCCCTGTCACACTCCCTGCTACCACTTTTGTGATGAGGGACTACATACGCCCTCCTCCAGTCCTCTGTAACCCCTCCTGTATTGAGTGACTCACTAAACAGGGCTGCCAGCGGTGCTGCCAGCACCATCCGTAGCTCCATTTATAGCCTAATAGGGTGTATGCTATCTGGTCCCATTACTTTGTCCACCCTCAGTTTTGTGAGTTCCTCTAGGACTCTCTTCTGTAAATGGACTGGTGTTCACCTCCCTTCCACCTTTGTTTCTGATGCCTAGTTGAGGTCCCTCTCCCTCCCCTTCTTCAGTGGATACTGAGCAGAAATATTTATTCGGTATAGACACTTTTTCTAGGTCTCCCTTCACACACTCCCCTTCTTCCCTTTTGAGCCTTACAATCCCACCCCTGGCCTTCTTTCTTTCACTAATGTACCTATAGAATGTCGTGTCCCCTTCCTTTACCGTGTGTGCTATTCCTTCCTCTGTTTGTGCCCCTAACTGCTTTCCCTGCTTCCCTCTGTCTATTTAGATGCACCACTCTGTCTTCTTCCTCCTCCTGTGTCTCCTCGTAGTTTCTGAAAGCCAACTGTTTGGCCCTTACTTTCTCTGCCACATCCTTTGAGAACCATAGTGTTTTTTACCTTCTCTTGCCCTTGTTTCTCTGCCTAATGCACTGGTTTGTCACCTCCACTATGGCTGCTTTTATGTGTGCCTACTGTTCCTCAACCCACCCTCTGGCATCCTTCCTCGCTAGAGCTTCTTTGATACATATCCCCAAAGTCTGCCCTCCTGAAATACGAGACCTTCGACTTTGTGTGGCTTGACTTCAACACTGTACCCATATTAAACCACACTGTGTTGTGGTTGCTGGACCCTAGGTGCCCCTCCACCTGGACTTCCATGATTCTGTCTCCACTGGTCAGTACTAGGTCCAGAATCGCCCTGTCCCTAGTGGGGTCTAGCACTAATTGCTTGAGGCCTGCCCCCTGCAGGAATTCCAGGATATCTCAGCTCCTGGCTAAGGGGTAGCCACCAGGATAGTCCAGTCCATGTCCCATAGCAAATTAGCACACTTACTGAGGAAAAGTTTTTCTCTTTATAAGGTCATATTTTTTTTTTTTTTTAATTCCGCTAAGACTAATAGAAACAAAATCTAAGCTCTGTTTGGATGTACTCACGCAAAATAAAGCAGGGCTTCCTAATGTACTGACTACTCTAGTGACATTCCATCACAGTAACAGCCAACAGATGTGGAACTTTCTAGGAACTTCCCCTCAGACTTATTGAAATGCTGTGAGTATTTTATAAATAGATTTACTTGTAAAAACAATAAAAGGAATTAACTTGATTATATTTTGAATGAGGTACAAAACGAAGCAGATATGTAGTTATGTCGATCTCTTGAGGAACATGGTTTCTATTGATCTTGGACTTTCTAGGACTGTACTTGTCCTCATCTAAGGCCCCGTCCACACTACACCAGAAAACACAGAAATGGCTGGAAAATGGTACAGAACGGATCCGGTACAGTGCGTCCACACCATGCGTGCACACGGTGTCGAACCGCTACAGACTGTCCACACAGCCAAAGGAACCAGAACCGTGTCCATCCTGTGTAGCGCTGGGCACATCCCAGCATGCAATACTGTGACGTGCACCAAACCCTGCCCCAGTAACCCCCACCCATTACAATGGCACCGCCATGTCCCATGCGTACTGCAGTGCAATGCCGTGGTTGTGGGTGCAGCCGCTGCGGGCCATATCCTGTGCAGCTGGACATCCAGCATGTCTGGCCTGTGGGCAGCAATGGGCATCACTCCACTGCATCAGGCACTGTGTAATGCCACCATAAGATGCCTGGCACGTACGTACAGTGGACCAAGCAAGTGGTGGCTACGGCTGGTGCCCCATGACCGACTGGGCGAGCGAGTTAGGACCGACAGAGCGATCAGCTGTGGACCCGCCCCATGTCTCCAGTGCAGTGCACAGGCCGTCGCTACAGGCAGCAGTACCGGTACCTGGAGTTGGGACCCGCTGCATCGAGGGGGTGCCCGTACACGCTGTTGTAGGGTGATGCCCCCTGTTCCGCTGGCATGAGTCGAACCGCCAGGATATACAGGACCCCATGGCCGTTGGAGCGTGGGGACCTACGGACTCAGGAGTAGTCATTCCAGGCCGGACCTACGAACTCAGGAATAGTCATTCCAGGCCAGGCCGTAACCCGGGAGTGTTCTGTGGCATGGCGGACGGTGGGTGGCCGTTGTCACAGGCATGCCCTGTGACGTGATCCAGGCCCCAGAGGACAGCCATTCCAGCTGATGGTATGCCACTGATGTGGTCTCCGTCACTGTTCCCCAGGCCCTGCCTGCGACTTGGAAGAGTTGCCGTGGCAGCTGTTGCCTGGACGACTGCCACCGTGGACCCAGTGACTGGGGGCAGTTGGTGGGATCCTAGCTGACCTCTGCTGTGGATACCTGTCCAGTGCTCAAAGGAGTATGGCACCAATCGAGGGTATACAGCGGATGGGCTACCGTGATGGTGGCTATGGGACAGTTGTGGGGGCATATTGTCTGTGGGGCATAGGACAGGAAATCCCTCCTATTCCCACTCGTTACAACCCCTTGGCATTGACAGTGTAAGTGCCACGACAGGTAGCAGCTCAGGATAGTGGTGGCATCCTGGAGCTGGGTGGGGACGTGGTTGTGGGGTGCGGAGGCCGTAGCCTCGGCAATGACTGTCTGATGCCCCATGTGGTATGGGACCCACCAGCACAGGTCTGCCAATTGCCCTGCACTGGGTCGCGCTCCACACCGACGGGGGCTGGGAGTCGATGTCACGGTGCTGCTGCACGGCATGCTGGTATGCTGGCGGACTGGGGGGGGGGGACCGGTGGCTCCGCAGTGGTCCGTTTACATGGCGCTCTGTAACGTTACGGCACTGCAACCGTTACAGTAACTGTTGTTGAAACCACCTGCTAACAGGTTTCAACAACGGTTATAACTGTTACTGTAACGTT
This sequence comes from Neoceratodus forsteri, assembly GCA_016271365.2. NCBI lineage: Eukaryota > Metazoa > Chordata > Ceratodontiformes > Ceratodontidae > Neoceratodus > Neoceratodus forsteri. Next base: position 1,205,769,083 of record CM057458.1, on the reverse strand, counting down.
ACCAGTATAAACGCTCGCCATTACTGTAACGTTATGGGCACTCTGTAATGTTACAGGGAGCATTTTCTGCTGTAGTGTGGACAGGGCCTAAGTAACTGGGTCGCAGCATGCAGTACTGCTAACTAAAGTCAAGAATTTGGGAGCAGAGTTGGGATCCCAGCCTGGTAGAGTGTGTGAGTGTGTGGTGCTTGGTCTCAAGAGAAGATGACTGGCCATTTGATATTTTGCGCCTCCTGCCTAGTCCAGGGTGCTGGTTGTCCTTCCCTTTCTTTTCGAGGGATAATGGTGTGTGTGTGTGTGTGTGTGTGTGTGTGTGTGTGTGTGTGTGTGTTTAAATCTCTTGCCTCCCCTAGTCCCTTTAAAGAGCAACTCTCTATTATAATAAACTGATTAAAAGCAATATATTTAACACGACTTATTGTTTTCTAGTTCTTTGTTGTATTTTTTTTTTTTTTTCAACTTTCCCCTGTTGGTCTGTTAAATATTGTAGATGATGCAGCAATTATTTCACTTTTAGCTGCCTCTTTACTTTGGAACAGTGCTTGCTACAACTCATAGATGTCCCCACCATCTTCAAATCCCACCTAAGAACTCACCTTTTTTTCCCTAGCTGTTGTTTCCAGTTCCTCCATTGCCTGTCTAGCTAAGCTTGAACTCAGACTTGTGGATTGTAAGACCTGCTCCCATACACTATTTCTTTAATGCTGCTGTAGTTGTACCTTTTTCACCTCTCCTGCTGTATTTGAATTACGGTATTTTATTAAATGGCAGGGACTCCACAGCAGCACGACAAGTCTACTCTACTCACTGGCTTGTCTTTCATTGGTGTTTTGTATGGGGAACATACATATCCTATGGGAGATGGTTTATGAATACTGGCTCCTGTTTCATGACTGTTAAGTGTCCTGGCTTTTTAGTAAATTCATCAGTTTAGTCACTGCAATGACATTATGTTAGCAGCAACTTTGTTTGTCCCTCTCAATCCACTGGCATTCTTGGGGACATAACCTACATCCCTGATGATGTCATCAGATTCCAAAATGACCCTTGCCATATAGAAATCAGAGGTCATTTAATTTGTTTACTGAAGATAGCAGCATTGGATACGGCAGGTACGTTAGCATTTTCTGCCATGCAGTTTTATAGTACCAGTAAAATTCCATTTCCACTTCAACACTAGCTTTGGTGAAATTGCATATAAGACTTGTTTGCAGTCAAAAGTAGCAGCTACATTTTTTTTTTTTTTTACAAAGTCTGTACTTATTCTAAATATAAAATGATTATTTATATGAAAACGGTCTTCTCAAAGGGCAGCTGCTATGTTTTATGAATAACAATAAACTTGATCTTTCGGCTCAGTTTCATTTTTTTACTTACTATTTGATTGAACATTGAAAAGAGATGCAGAAAGTACAGTAGGTGCAGGAAAATGTTAATCCACAGGACAGACATATGCACTGCAGGCCGCTTCCTCATATTTCTCCTCCAGTTTACCTCAGTACGGGTCAGGAAGTACTACCACTACTCGGGAGGGTCATTCATGATTCTGCACATTTTTGAACAAGTGGGTGTCTTTGCTGATTCATGTCAAACTTTTGGCATCTACTTTTGTTAGCATGGGAGTTTTCCATGAGGAGCTGAGGCCATTGAATTCTGTTCATTGGATAGCTGTGCAGGGATTTGTACCCCAATCAACAGAGGTAATAGGGTAGTGAGTTGATAATGAAGCCAACTGTTTTTTTTTTTTTTTTTTTTTTTTTTTTTTAATTTTTTTTCGTCCTCTATTTCTGCTGCAAGCAACCCTAACCAGTCACCTTCAGATGGTTCTCCCCCAGCCCCGTTGCTTATGTTCTCTGTGACTTACCCACCATTTGTCCAGGACCACTATGAGGTGGATGAGTACCACAGGTGGTACTGGAAATAGGTTGCCATCACAGTCCTGCTGGCTGGAAATGTTTCCTCCGTTCCTCCCCTGAAGTCTGTTTGTGTGCGATGACACAAGTGCATGTGCTCACACATGGCACATTATCTGTGTCTGTGCTGAGGCCCTCCATGTACAGCATCCACTCCTGTACCACCTCGCCTTGGCGAGGTGGTGAGCATACAGTGGTACTCACTGCCCCTCTCCTTTCCTTGTTGCCCCAGCCAGCCCCCAAGCAATCGGAGCCAGTTTTTGAACCCGAGTCACCAGCATAGCAAGTGGTAGGACTATGCTGTGCAACCAGACCAACTTAAAGAGCTGCTGACTCCTCAAAGAAAACTTTGAAAAACATAATAATTAGGTACAGTTCAGCCTGCATTCCAGATATATTCTATACATTTCTCCTCCCCATTTTTTATTAGTGGAAATTTGCTTGAATACATGATCTTTGTCTGTTAGAGTTCATCTGCCTGTACAGCTGAGCTAACTCCCTGCTTCAAGTTATAATCCTGTTGTGACATGACAGTCTGTTGCCATAGAAGTAACTGTGATGTCACAAGCGGTACGTTATGACCTCAGGTGGGGAGAAAGCAACAGGAATAGGTGAACTCTTTAGGAGTAGATATCCTGTTTTCATGCAGCAGGCCTCAGTAATAAATAATGGGGATGAAAAATACAGAACTAATGTGAAATATAAACTGAACTGTGTCTAAATATTATGTTTTAAGTTATCCTGAAGGTGTCAGTTGCTCTTTAAGCAGGCCTGTTTTTGCCCTTAATTCAAAAATGGGTGTACCTATCATGTATGAGTGCATTTCTTGCTTACAGCTACTAATATACCCGTCACTATAGAAAACATGTTTTTTTACTTCAAGGCTTGATTATTGTAATGTAGGCTATACAAACTGTAGTGGCCACTTGTTAATTAAAATGATTAGTGGCCACTTAAATGGAACATAAACCTTTTTTAAAAACACTTTTTTTTTTATATAATTGGAAGTATGTGCATGTGTGAAGCCTGTTTAAATGGCTGCCCCTGCACACTTGCAGTTCCTTTAGTACCAGTCTCTCATTGATTGTAAAGCACTTTGGGATACAAAATGTATGATGAGTGCTATTTAGCTTCATCATCTTTGTTGTCTTCATAGCCACAGTGTGCTGTTTCATGTGTCTGTTTTTGAAATAGTCTTTGATTTTTTTTCCCCTTATGTAGGGGCCCATTGTAAAAGCCGCTGTTTTCCCATCTGATATTCAGCTTTTAATTACTTATCCGTTCGAGAACATGATACCATCAGTTGAGTGGAAACTGCATGGAAGATGTCATTGTAGGCTGCCACTCAAAATGTATCACTGATTCTAGAATTTACAAGTAATCAAAAAATGAATATTGAGTGAACGTATTAATAAGGGACTCTAAATAAGGAAACAGTTGTACAGTTACAAAACAAAAACATGAATCCATACACTAGGGGTTTAGACAGACTTCATGCATGCCTGCATCTCCTTTTATAATAGAAACGTGGAAAAACAAGGTCTATATTCCCTTTTAAATTTATGCAGAAGTGACACTGTTGTATTATCTGTAATATTGTTGTCTGTTTGTGATTTTTATTATTTGTTTATAGATATGACTTGTTCAGAAAGGCCTCTAATGAAACTGTTAACACCTAGTCAAATGGTATTAGTGTCATATCTAAAATATTTATATGAAATGTGCATATCTTTCATCATAAAAATGGTAGAAAATGACTGGTTTTTGGTTTAAAAAATCTTATGGATTGGTTTTAGCCTCTGTATCATCATATCAAGGTTAATAAAAGAACAGGGAAGCTGATGTGAGCACATAAATTATGTAAGAAGTGCCCTGAATAATTACCCAGGAACTTGCACAATCTGCAAAAAAAAGCCTTAGATATGCGCATGAAGGGCATTTATCTAGGCCATGAACCTCCATACCTGTGGGCTCAGCTGCTCTGGGCTGAATCCTTAGCCATTGGCTACCTCTCTACACATATGGGGAGAAAAACATACAGAGGTTGGGCCATTCCGGAGAGGGGTAGCAGGATTGGCTATAGGGTGTCCAGTTGCTGACTAGCTGATGCAAGAATGGATCCCTAGTCCTCCAAAGAAGTAAGTAACGAGCCACAACATGGTGTGCATTATAAGATCTTAATGCATGCCCCAGGGGTGTAGTAAGGCGTGAGACCGAAGGCCAGGTGTCCTTATGCCCTGGGAAGTGCATTAAATTCCTATGATGCGCACCTTGGTGGGGGCTTATTACACTTATAAAATGGCTCTAAGTAGTTTTTTTGGAGGGGGGGAATGAGATTTGGCACTCTGTGTGCATTTATAGAGATTTAATGCATGGTCATGTGACATGCTTCAGCCAATCACGTTTGTGGATTTTCCAGTGGCATTTTGTAAATACAGAATCGCACACATCCCAATAATGCAAGGCATCATGGGAAGTATGTGCAAATTACTATGAAATAATTAGACTTGTGCTTTAAGCAGTAGTGTATGGTGCTAAATGGCCTCACACAATCTGCAAAAGCTGAGGAAAGAAAAAGACATGTGCTTTGTCCTATCAGAACTTGTCAGTGTGCCACATCTGTATCGTTATCCAGAGGAAGGAGGAAACCAGTCCTATGATAGTCTTACAGGTTTGTGCCATGGAGAGGCAAAATACGAAAATAATCTAAAAGACTAAGAACCTTAGCACAAAAGTACAGAGACAAGGTCGCTGGCAATAAAGCCAGGTTTCGAAGAGGTATTAAATCAACCATACCCCAATAATGCAAAGCATCATGGAAAATATATGTAGATCACCATGACTGGCTATATTTCCTTGTATGGAACGTAACATTTTTATAAAAAAAATGAATAAAGTGGCCCTTTATGCCTCTCAGTTTTCCATGCAATATTGGAGGGCTGGGTGCAACAGGTGTTTGTGGGGAATGGTCATTCGGGCCTGTAACAAGACTGGAAGGCCATGATGGGAGGGTGCATACTATAAACACCACTGCAGTAGTCCATCAGGCATAGCATTGTCATGTTCTGCGCAGCTTCTACAATGTGGAAAAATCTCATGTGAGTTACGTGGGCAGCTTGGAACTAGGTGTGGACTCGGAGGGACGCGTGTGAGTTGCATCTTGCCTTCTGGCTGCCATGTATGCGGAGGAGGCACTTTACAGCTGCTGGCAGAGCTCAATACTTGTGAAGAGCACTGGGTCAGGAACTGGGTAAAGGCAGGCAGGTAACCGGAGTATTTTTCTTAGTCTTGGAATCAAGTCATTCAGTTAATGGCTCTCTTTTTCCACATCCCTCTGGGGAAAGAAAATGTTTTAAATTTGTCAAACTGGATTCTGTTACATCTCTGTCTTTTGCTGTAAGGGCAGACCCTACAAGTCTCAGATGAGCTGTGGTGAGAGGAAGCTGGAGCTTCTGTCACTTGAAACCTACAAAGTCAGTTCCTTTCTGTGCTGAAAGAGCAGAGTTTTACGTGTAGCCCACCCCCTCACCGGTCTAGGGGTGTGAGGACGGTAACCGTCCGTGGGAAGGTGGCTACAACAGCAGACACTTTTCCAGAGATGGTGTATGTTTGCAGGTTTTCTGACCACTGTACCCAGGTGCCTGGTTCTTCAAGTGCTGGGCTGCAAAGAAATTGGTGTTCACCCAAATAGCAGTTCAGAAGTAACTGGGGTCCACAACTTTGCAGAACAATGGTGAGAATCCCATTTAATAACAAATTAGTAAACACTCCATGTAACGAACAAAATCAAGGGTGTTGAGGTAGACATCACATATTAACCTTAGACTGTTATGATCCTGGGATACACACTGGCGGCATTCAGATAAACAGACAGTTCATATTTACTTTCATGAGGCATCATTTAGGTGTCCCAGAAACTCAGGCAGCAGAAGTCCCCAGTCATGACCGGCTGAAATGGCTCAGAATTACATCTCCTTCACTCTACTCTCACAGCAGCTTATCTCACAGAACCTCTGGCCTTTCACCTCTGGACCAACCACTCTGATCAGGGCTAGAAATAATGAGGTCAGTGTCACATTTCCACTGGAAATGTGTATCTGACCATTTACATTTCCAAGGATGCTCTTACATTTCCACATTTGCATGAAGGGATCACATAATATTTGGGGACTAGTACTTTCTCTATCCCTGAATTTGTGTTTCCCTTTTTTGCTCCTGATCCTTAGTTCTAATCCCTCATTAGCTTCAACTTTCTTACTGTACTATTCAGTCCTGACAGATTAGTCATTTATTTATTTTTTAAAGTTTCACTAGGAAAAGCATACTGAACAGTGTTGATCGTTTCCAGATGAGTCCTGGGGGTGAGGGAAGGGGATATAACAAGAATACAGGGTAACAATCAACAATATACACAGTAACAGTTATAAAACAATAATCTACAACATACAGTCGAAGCAATCCAAACAAGGCAGATGCAGTATACAAGCATTCAGGTGCAATGCGAGGAGGAATTCAGAATGAATCTACAATCCTAGGAGTACAGCAGTGCTTCTAGAGTGAATATAGTAAAAGTGGTGAGCCAGAAAATTTTGTAGACTGCTGCACTGTTGGAGCGGCACCAACAGCAGAATAAGGTTAGGAATAATGTTGGGAAGTACAGTGGAGAAATTACTGGATTACAGATCGTGCTAACCTTGTTACTTCAGGCTTTTATTTGCCTCTTCTACTGCCTGCAGTTTCTTGGGATGACTGCCTTTTTACCTATTCCTTCCTACAGTACTAACTTTCCTTTATTTACTGCCATTTCACTGTAGTTTCTTACTACTCCCGTGCACCTTTTTCAATGATCTTTTTCTCATTCGGCACAGTTCTTTGAGCCACTAATACCTTCTCTGCTTCTGTGACTGACTTTTGCCTCCCGCTGCTCTCAGGACTGAGTTCTTCCTCCCACTGCTCCCGCAACTGAATTCTGCCTCCTGACGCTCCCGACGTCAAATGCGCAGCTTACACGATGTACTTATAGCACCTTCTCCAGGACATCACTCCACGATCCACATCTAACTGCTCCCCCCAGCAAACTACAAACAAGACTCCTCCTGGCATCCTGTGCTGCTAATCGAATGTCTGTTAAAAAAAAAAAATAAATAAATAAAAAAAAAAAAAAAAAAAATTTAGAGAGTGTTGCCTGCTTCCATGGTTGATCCCACCTCCTGCGAAATAAATTAGTCTGTAGGTCCTCTTCATGCTGCCAGTGCCAGCCCCGAGAACTGCCTTTTTAGATATAGTGAAAATACATTTCCAGATAGAAATGTGGTGTTTTAGCACACATTTCCATCTGGAGATGTACTTTTCCATGGAAATGTGGAAAGTCTGTATTTTGAGCCCTGTCCAATCCAGATACCTCTCTGCTAGTTCATTGCAACCTCCCACTTCTCTGCTTGGAGTGACTTCACATTGGCGACTGACCCCTCAAACTTTGGGCAACATGTCCCTGAACTGCAGCAAGCAGCCCTCCATGTTGACTCTCCCTCTCCGCTGGGTTCAAAACTGCACACTCCGAGCAGACCCCATTTCACTGGCTCACTCTCTTGCCTCACACATGAGCTGCTCTCCCAACTGGGCATCATGCCTTAATCCCACTGAAGTGGCTGGTCTCAGAGGGTCCCATGTGGGGCTTAAACTATGGCCGCTGCCCCATCATCCCGCAGGTTCTTTCTTCACGCCCTGGCTAGAACTTTCGGTGGCAAACTGTAGTGGGCAATTGGCCCCACTCCTAGTCCTCCTTCCACCTTGCTATCTCTGAGGAGAACTCCCCCTGATTTACTATGTCCCCACACTTTTATCCTGCCTGCACAATGGTGACCGCCTGCCAGCAGCAAGTCCCCACAGGCGACCCAGGATTAACCCTTTAGCTACCTTGGAAACCCAGTTAGTCCCTTACAGGCATAAACTGTGCCCAAACATCACTTAACTGAGGCAGGAACTGTACCAAGCCCTAGGTTCAAACACCAGAAGGGGGGTTGCATATGCAGCTTGCTTCTTGAGTTGAGCCATACAAAACAAGGTGGTATAATATCTGGCTGCCCCAACCCCCACACCCAGTCAAATGGAAAAGCAAATAAAACCGCAGGTAACTTGACAATCAGATGACAATTTGTTTTTGGTGCAGTATTGGTCCCTGCCAAGCAATTTAAATCATGAATTGTACTGAGAAAGAAGTATCAGCGCAATTTCTTGACAATTACATGTAATTTTACATCAACAAGGAAACCCTTAGCTTCTGTCATGTTCATGTCGCAGGATCCTAACTGCCATTAGAAATGGCACAGCTATATAGTTAATAGTTGATAAGGGGCTTGAGGAATTGTTTCTTGAAATATGCCAACGTACATCAATTTTTATGTTTGCTTGCACGCATGTGCAAGAAACATAGTGCCATCATCTGAGTTTTTCAGAGGTGTGTCAGTATCTTCCAATTCAGTCAGTGTGTTTGCAGGCATGGTCACAGTTCTCCAATCACTGCTGGAGCTGTCTATGACAGCAGTTGAAAATGCAGTGGCATACAGTTGAAAGAGGGAGCTACGCTTCAGTGAGCAGCCCCCCCCCCCACACACACACACACACAGATCAACTGTGTTGGTTACCTGATAGGATGGTGTAGTCTTGTCTAGCTTAGAGAGACAAGCCACACCATACCTCTCAACTGTCCCTGATGTTCAGGGATGTCCCTGATTTGGCCTCAAAATAATCCTCTGTCCCTAGTAAAATTTGTATTTTTGTGACAGAACAGTGGGGATTTAAACTGCAAAATAATATCAAACATTAAAGTTACAGACTTGTTCTTCTTCAGAAAATGCATCTTAACACAAATCCTTATATTCTATCACCTTTCTGAGTGAATAGTACCAATTTTTAAGATATGTCCCTGATTTGGGGTCATTGTCCCTAATTTTTTTTAAGCCTTGTCCCTGATTCATGAGGCAAGAAGTTGAGAGGTATGAGCCACACATCATTACTTTAATAAACTGTTCCCTGCCACAGCAGGACCACCAAAATGTGTGGGTGCCTAACGGTCCTTACACATGCCAGCTCTCCAAAGCACACCTTCATGGACTCCATGGGTTCTAATCCTCCAGAAAAAAAATACCTCAGCATTTGATGTGAAAACTCAGACTTCGTTGTATGTGTAATTCCAAGCGTTTTCTCTTACTAGACTCTGTCAATGTGAACTTCCCGCTGCTAAAACCTATGCAAATGAACTTGAGCCTACTGTACTACCTGCAGCTGAAGCAAAGAACAGCCAGAATGCACAAAGGAGAACATACTGCTATGCATTTCAGCAGCAGCCAGTGGGGGAGGTTTTCATGACTGAAGCACTTTAATGCGCCTTTTAGTGCTGTCATATACACACCCCTGTGTGGTAATTCACTAAACTGCACACTTAGTCTGGTAATGCAGCTTCAAAATATTTTTTTTTTCTCTGAATTGCCGTGAGCTGGCATTTAGATAGAATCACCAGCTCTTTCTCAGATCAGATGCTCAATGAAGTCACATCACCTTGTGACCCTAAACATCTTAGGGTTGGACATGTGCCCTAACAAAATAGCAAAACTAGGTATAGAAAAAGAAACACAAATTCAACCGTAGCTCACAATCCAATCCACCCTTTCCTCCGGCGAATCTGAAGCCACCTTAACAGCTCACCCTGGGTGCTCACTCCCTCCCACCCGCATAAATATATGGCCGATGAGGGTGCTGTTGCATTTTATTTCATAATTTCCTGATCCCATTGCTGCCACCATACTGATACAGTAATTCTTTTATGGCTCGAAACTGCTTGACATTAGCCGAATTATAAATGGCATCCCTGTTTGATGCTGTGGTGCGGAATATGGTGGTGCTCAAATTTTAAGCCAAGTATTACGTAGTAGATTGTTATTGACTCATGTCACTTACCATTTTATACATCTATTGATTTTTTTCAATTCACTTTTGCTGACAAATGTTGATCGCAGGGATTCTGGTGTCACAAGTCAGTTCAGCGACGTGTAACATCTTAGTGCAGATGCTAAGTAACTGTTTTAAAAAGCTGAAAAAGTTAGCAGCCATGAAAATGCATGAACTTCTTTCTTCAGTGTCTGGAGCTGTAGTGGTGTTATTGGCAAGTGCATGTCCCTTTGCTCCAGATCTATCAGTGAGATGTCTATTCTGTGCAATGGACAGTGGCTGAATGTTATCAGCTGACAGTTTTCATTTCATTACCAACAGATAAATATTCAGGGCTTTGCAAATGCAACTTTGCTGGTAGCACAGTTTCATGCCCCCAAGTGTCTGTCATCAGTTAGTGGTTATATCTCTTAACCGATGATCACAAAAAGTATGAACAAGATTTGCCGCTGAGTAATGTAAATGCCAATCCACCTAAGCACCTTTAGGCTGCAAACAGAATTTGAACGTATAGGGATTCTGGACCGGTGTATCACTCCATGGCACAGCAACGGTTAATAAGTTTAAGCACATTCTCAGGACATGGTTTCACTTGCCCCCTCTCCCCGCTACGATCCTGGTCACCTGAAATAAACCTGACATTTTAGTATCTGTTTTACATCTTGGCTCACTTAGGCAATCAACGCTGTAAGAACATAAACGGACATATAAATAGGGACTATAAGAACATGCCGTGGGTGCTTGGGCCTTAGTCCAGCTGTGCAACATCAGCCTGAAGCTCAGGTAGGGCTTACTGTCTACCACTTTGTTCACCCCCATGTACCTGTACCATTTCACATCCTCCCTTGCCTTAGTCCAGCTGTGCTACATCAGCCTGAAGCTCTGGTAGGGCTTTCTGTCTACCACTTTGTTCACTCCCCCAATGTATCGCTGTGCTACATCAGCCTGAAGCTCTGGTAGGGCTTACTGTTTACCACTTTGTTCACCCCGCCCATGTACCTGCACCATTTCACATCCTCCCTTGATCTACAGTGAGTGGATCCCTCATTCACACGTCACATATGCACGCACAAAAACAAACCCGGTCTTCAAAAATTAAGATACATTTATTATGTTTGTTATGTTTGCTTGCACGCATGTGCAAGAAACATAGTGCCATCATCCGAGATTTCGGAGGTGTGTCACCCCCTCTTCCAATTCAGTCAGTGTGTTGGCAGGCGCGGCCCCTGTAAGCCAATGCATGCTGGAGCTGTCTATGACAAGCTCCAAAATGCAGTGGCATATGGTTCAAAGGGGGAGCTACGCTTCAGTGAGCAACGATAAAATATCACTTGCTCATGCGCAGCTCCCCCCCCACACACACACGCAGGCGTGCGCGCCCCCCCGCATGCACGCACACACTGTATAGCCGACGGGGTGCCTAACCTGCCAGCTGGCCAGCCTCCCCCAAAGTCTTTAAATGCACATGCTGGGTGCCCACCCCAGCATGGCAACTCATGATATAGCAACGGGGTGCCCAATCCCCGCTCGGCTCCACTGTCCTCACCCCCGAGTACTGGGTGCCACGCTGGGAGCCCACCCCAGCATGGCAATCAATGTTTGGCCAACGGGGTGCCTAATCCCCTGCCAGCTGAACCGCCCCCTAACCATCCTTGTGCCATGCTGGGAGCCCACCCCAGTGTGGCAAACATCCCGCGGCCTTCATTGGAAACAAAAGAACACCTGTAAAGAAAAACGTCCCACGTAGTCTCCCTGGCCCCTCCCACAACCTGCACCCACCCACTGCGCACCTTGCCTCCCCACACACCCCCTCATCCCATACTGCCTCCGGACCTCGCGCAACGATTCGGTTGACCGGAACACGCCTGCACTCTTCAAAGCCGCACCGCGAACTGAGGAAATGCCGGTAAGCTGTATAATGGGCTAGAAAGGGGTTTTCAACTTTGTTGCATATCTCAGGCATTTTTTGGAATTTTTGCACCAAATTTTCAACATGGGGTTTTTGGGACCCCTTCTCATGAATGATGTCACTGTCATGGCGTTATTCTGGCCCAAAGGGTGATTTTGCAGTCACTGCATGAAATCACCTTTCAGGACTGATTAACGAAATGACACTGCCAGTGTTCATAAGGTGGGCTCAGAAGCCTATTTTGAAAATTTGTGCAAAATTTAAAAATGACTGTTTCACGAGCTGCGGCGCTGCGCAGTTCCAATACGACGCCAGAAGTTTTAATTTTCAATATTTTCACCTAGATTTTCAACATTGCCATTTTACAACACCTTCTTATGAGTAGTACAGCTGTCATTTTCACATCTCACCCAAATGTGTTTCCACCCATGAAGCACAATGGCACAGTCGGTGTGCTAAATCAATGTATGGGACAAATTAAGAAAATCACAGTGACACTGTTCATGAGCAGAGGTCTTAAAATGGCTATGTTGAAAATTTGGTGAAAACATTCCTAAAAATGACTGTTTTATGAGCGTGCGTTGCGCAGTTCCTATGCATGCTCATAAGTTTGCAAATTTGATATTTTCACTCCAGATTTTCAACATTGCCATTTTATTACACTTCATTATGAACAGTACAGCTGCCCTATTTCATATGCTGCCCAAAATGTGTTTTCGCACATGTAGCGCACAATGGTGCTGTTGGTGTGCGAAAGCAATGTTTGGGACGGATTAAGAAAATCACAGCTACACTGTTCATGAGCAGAGGTCTTATAATGGCTATGTTGAAAATTTGGTGACAAAAGTCCATAAAATGACTGTTACGAGTGAGCATTGCACAGTTTCCACGCACTCTCGTAAGTTCATGACTTTGTAATATTTTATGTCCAGATTTTCACCAGTGGCATTTTTCCACATTGCCTTATTTACAGTACAGCTGTCATTTTTCACAACTTGGCTGAAGTGTGTTTTCACACTTTCAGCGCAGAGATGCGTGGTCGCTGTGGGAAATTATTGTTTGGGACAGATAAAGAAAATCACAGGTGACACTGTTCATGATCGAGGCACCAGGATGTTTTGAGTTGACAATCTGCTGTAAAAAAAAAAAAACTCCAACCCAATTATATTACTGGTGTGCGCTGCACAGTTTCTATGTAGCTGCGACTTCACCATTTTTTAATATTTTTGCTGCAGATTTGCAACATTGCTATTTTTTACACCTCCCCATGAACAGTACAGCTGTCATTTTACATCCTGTTAGGAATGTTTTGCACCTGTGGTGCTAAATGCCCGTAGTCGCTGTGCATAAGCAGCTTTAAACAGAGGCATATTCCCCTGTTCATGGTGGGGTCACACAAAAAACATGTTGAACATTTGGAGTGAAAATACCAACAAATGCCTGAGGTATTAGGTTTCAACCATAACGCCCAACCCTGTAGAGAATGACAGGCATCAGGGGTGTGACTTGGGATTCTTGCCTGTAATGCTCATACCATTCGACATCCTGCAGCCAGTGAGAGGCATCGAGGTATGCCTCGGACTCTGTGGCCCCAAAGTTCACCCCATTCTCCTATATCGCACCCATCTCACTGTATTTCCTAGTGGAATAGGGTGAGATAAGGACCAAAGACCCTAAGGAACACCGTGACACTTGTCAGTGTCTGCAGGGTGGGTGTGACTGAATGGCGCGCATTATGCCTGGATCACTCCAAAGGCACACCCCAATGCCTGTCACTCTCTGCAGGGTGGTGGTGGGTTGGCTTCAGTTCAATACTTCACTGTCATTACTGTTATGCAGCTCTGTAACTTCTAAGACAAAGAACCTCTGTGCGCAAACACTGAGGCAAGGGTTACCCCAAAGGGCATTTGGCTGGGAAGCCAAGTTTCAAGAAAATACAAAATCACACATGCCCCCACAATGCAAAGCATCATGGGCTGCATATGCAAATCACCACAGAATGTTATGCTGGTCCAACTTTAAGCAGAATTGCATGGTGCCGAAAGGCCTCTCACACAGATTGCAAAGGGTGCTAACAGAAGACATAGACACGCTTCAGTCTCACCAGGACTCATCAGTATGCCTCGCCTGTTTGACACCCCAGTGGAATGGACCAGCTACCCTAGAGGCAGTATGCCTTGATATATTGGTGAACCCATTAAAATAAAACCATTTAAAGACAAAGAACCTCTGTGCGCAAACACTGAGGCAAGGGTTACCCAAAGGGCATTTGGCTGGGAAGCCAAGTTTCAAGAAAATACAAATACACATGCCCCCACAATGCAAAGCATCATGGCTACATATGCAAATCACCACAGAATGTTATGCTGGTCCAACTTTAAGCAGAATTGCATGGTGCCGAAAGGCCTCTCACACAGATTGCAAAGGGTGCTAACAGAAGACATAGACACGTGTTTCGTCCTACCAGGACTCATCAGTATGCCTCGTCTGTTTGACACCCCAGTGGAATGGACCAGCTACCCTAGAGGCAGTATGCCTTGGATATATTGTGGTGAACCCATTAAAATAAAAACATTTAAAAGACAAAGAACCTCTGTGCGCAAACACTGAGGCAAGGGTTACCTCAAAGGGCATTTGGCTGGGAAGCCAAGTTTCAAGAAAATACAAAATCACACATGCCCCACAATGCAAAGCATCATGGGCTGCATATGCAAATCACCACAGAATGTTATGCTGGTCCAACTTTAAGCAGAATTGCATGGTGCCGAAAGGCCTCTCACACAGATTGCAAAGGGTGCTAACAGAAGACATAGACACGTGTTTCGTCCTACCAGGACTCATCAGTATGCCTCGTCTGTTTGACACCTTCTACACTACCACTGCCAATGCCAGCAAGCAAACATTCGGCATTGCCAAATGCTTGTTGTGATGAGTTACCAAACTGAAAGTGATAAGACAGTAGTGGGAGAATTCTTCTGCCTTTTAGAGACAGTGAAGTTGCCTTATTGCTGATCAGATCAGCGCTTGCTAATAAAGGGAGGGTCCATGGAGCCTGACTGCTTTGACAATGATCCTTTGTCAAGAGCCTTTCTTCCAGTCCAAGGGTGGCTACTAACAGACACTTAATTTGCTAGGGGGGTAGCTCACGAAGGCTGCAGTCCAGATTTACTAGCTGAGAAGTAGTTTCCAAATTATTATTTTTTTTTTTTTTTAGGCAGTACAATGTAAAAGTCAGACTTTGTATTTGGAAGTCAAAATGTTTTGAATAAATGGTCAAGGTGCCTAAAAATACATTTGAAAACAGAATTGAAAGAATTCTGTAAACCACTTTTTTTATCTCAAGAATTAAGTCCATGGAATAATAGTAGGGAATTCTTCATATGGGGACCAGTGACTGCAAAGGCTTACTTGCCTGCCAACATCCGTGAAGCTCCTGTCAGAATAACAGACTGAGGAGAAAATGAGATCTTGAAGGTTGATAATAAGGGGCCAGGAATTAAGGAAGACAGACTTACTAAGCCAAGATTGTTGGACTGTTTGAATATGTTCTGAAGTGACCATGTTTTTATGAGCAGTAGTTAGGAGTTTGTAGAACCAGGGCCTTTGGTTATCTACAGAACTTCAGCCTTTAGTTCTTAATTTTTTTTTTTTTTTTTTTTTTAAAAGTATTTAAAAAATATAGTGAACGTTGGAATGCAGTTGTGTATGAAAATACAAAATCACACATGCCCCCACAATGCAAAGCATCATGGGCTGCATATGCAAATCACCACAGAATGTTATGCTGGTCCAACTTTAAACAGAATTGCATGGTGCCGAAAGGCCTTTCACACAGTTTGCAAAGGGTGCTAACAGAAGACATGAAGATCCATACACCTGAAAAAGTCATTATGCTGCAGTAGTGATGTAGCTACTACAGCAGAACAACTTTCGTCACAATACAAGTGTCCCCAGCAGCACTGTTCATAGGACAATCGGCCATTAAAGTATTGCACACGTGAGCAGACTGGTGGGCAGATGGCAGTGAAGTCCGGGTGGCGGACAGCAGAGACTGACTGCTGTAACAACAAAAAATAGGCAATTTCGAATTTTTTTTTTTTTGTGTTTTGTTTTGTTTTTTTACCATACAATATACAGAATAGTGTATAAGAGCCCCAATACACAACATCACTATTCTTAAACCTCATGGTTTCCATGACAACAGAGGGACAGCTCGAGCTTCGCTTTCGAAGTCCTAGTTGTCGTGGTAACCACTCCGTATAAGAAAAGTAGTGTTGTGTATGGGCTCTTATACATCATCCTATATGTTTTCAATGCATCACAATTAAGTTTGAGAGCAGGAATCGTGCAACACAACTGCAAGTAGTTTGTCTGGTGAGATACAGTTGGCTGCATTGAAAAGGAACCTTTATCTATTAATGTATAGTGTAAACAGTTCACTGTCCAGCATTAACTGTACAACAATAACAATTGTGTCTCGATGCCTCCCCCGCCCCCTTTCTCCCCTCATGAATCAATGCAATCCTACAGTGGACCTTGGGCCAATGACTGTTTCAGAGCCCTCCAGGTCTCCATCAGTGGCCTTTCAATCAGACAACGGCTGCTTGGCCTCCCCATCAGGTAGGACAAAGATCAATCCTCCAGTCATGTGACATTTTCGATACCTGCATCCTGGACAAAGGCAAGTTAAGAAAATAAATGCCCCCTGTTGCATCCCATCCCTCCCCACCCCGCCCAGAGTTAATTTGGGGACCGGGGAAGAGATCCCACTGAGAAAGGGATTCAAAAGACCTGAATGCCCCTTCCAGTGTGCCAGTGCCATCCTTTCTCCGACACGCAGTCTGATTCCATGTATGAGGGGTCTCCTTCCCTTGAGGCATTGAACCTATACTAGAATCCCCACATGTGTAGGAATATCTCCCCCTCAAGCCTCTTGTTATCCTTTCCATCTTTTTTATACTGTCTACCCTTAGTTTCTGTTGCTCTGTAGATGGTGGGGTGGGAGAAAGCCAATTGGCAGTGATGTATTTCAAAGCCACCACCTTGAGAGTTTGTGTGAGTTTCTGTATCTGTTTGCTGCCCCTGAACACTGCTGGGAAGGAAACCCAGTATCAGATCCATAAAGGAATTATGAATGGTCCTTCCCAGAATTTGTGCTATGTGTCTGAAGAGTCAACCAAAATTGGGCCAGCTTAGGGCAAACCTAAGAAATATGGTAATGAGTGCCTGACTCACTTCCACACTGATGCCGATAAGCATCTGTATAAGTTGTCTGGAAATGCTTTGTTATGGTGGGGGTGTGAAAAATCTCACTTGGATTTTTCTAGTTGTATTCTCCCCATGTTGGGAAGGAGGTCACCCTCCAGCTTTTTTGTAACCTGAATTCCCAGTGCTTTGGTGGGATGGGGGAACTGGTCTCCCTTTCCCACTTTAGTTTGAGTACCTGTAGGGGAGGTTAGCTGTTTCTGTGGGAACCTTGTAGAGGTCTGATATTTATTTATTTATTTATTTATTTATTTATTTATTTATTTATTTATTTAGCTTTTGTTAACCAGGTAAGCACACTAGACAAAAACAGATGCCTATTTTCAGGTGCGACCTGGGAGGTTACAAGGAGATAATGACGTAAGTAACAGTCAAGTGATACAATGCACAGGCGAACAATAAACAGGCAGTTCAGCAATGAGACAGAGAGGCAATTCAAGGTGTAACAGAGTGAATGCACGAGGAACAGGTAAACAATATATAGGACATTTTCAAAAAAGAGACAGAGAGGCAATTCTAAAAATATAGAGTACCTACACGAGGAACACTGTGAGCAGGTATGTTCGGGAGAAGCAAACGCACACAGCGTTCTGGCATGTACCCCTCAAGTGAGGACCAGTATGGCATTAGTTTGGGGGACCACTGGCATCTTAAGTGCAGCTGCAGGCCGAGGAAAGCAACAAGTGATCCCAGAGGGAGTTTTGGAAGCAGGCATGGGAGGGTGTTGTACGAACATGGGCAGGAAGGGAATTTCATGATCTTGGAGCACAAGAAGCAAATGCTGTGCTGCCCATTTGGGTGCGGGTAACTGGACCCTGCAACCTTAGAGAATAAGAGAAGTGGGCAGGTTTGAGGAGCTCAGCCAGAACCGGAGGAGTGGCCACTCTGGCAACCTTGTCAGTAAAACACCCAATGACAAAGCTCCGATGATGGCCTGGTGAGAGCCAAGTAAGCTTATTGTAAAGGTCACAATGGTGGGTGAGATGATGGGCTGCGAGGGCAAAGCGGCATATATTATTATGAGCCACGTCTCATTTAGAGAGGTGAGTTTTTGCTACCTGAGCAAATGCGATGAGACCATAGCAAAGCATGGGGAGAAACACCCATTTCTCCAGGGCAACACGGGCAGCGTACAATATATCAGAGTTTAGTAGCCTTCAACCTTTAGTTCTGCAGCGTGACTCTTAGGCGGGTAAACATTTTGTTTTGGTTCTGCAGGAGGATTGTAGTTGCTCCTGTGCCACATTTCAGCCCCATCCATTGGCTGACATGCTGTACCATGTGATTTCATGGACCCTGGCCTCACGGTACTTTTTAAAGTGATGCTTGGAACACAAACCAAAGAAGTGATTGGTAGCCAGCTTCCTGTGTTGGCTGCTAGTCACTGCTTCTGTGTTTGTGCCAAGCCTGACTTTCAAAGTGCCCATGGCTAGGGTCAGTTGACATCCATTATTGAGCATGGGGCAGGGCTTTAGAACAGAGAAAAAAAGAATTTGTTACTGTGCAAAACTAGCAGTGTTAATTTCAGATACTTGCCTGTGTGGGGCACTGACCCACTGGTTATGAAACGTAGAGGTTAAATGAAAACAAATTATGGGTCATATTGTTCATATGAGCTAGATTATTAAATCAGCAGTATAAAACCATTAGAACAGTGGGCCAGATTGTCCACACAGGATGAAAAGGTTAGGTCAGAATTGAAAATGGTGTGACAAGTGTCACTACGTTCCCCCCCCCCCACACACACACACACACACACACACACACACACTTACACTCACACTCACACTCTCTGAAAGGAACACTGAACTGCTCTGAGGGACTTTGATCCCAAGCTCTGGCTCCCTACCCACCATCACTCTGCTTATTCACGCGGTGAGGGTACTGACTGGTCTGCTGTAGTGGGCCAAGGACTTGTAGTACTGTTAACCACTGGACCACTTTTCTGGCTGAGTGAAAAAAATTTATAAAATCGGTCATTCTGAATTTGAAATACAGACATTGACCTTTTTAGTTCTGCAGAACAAATAAACACTGGTGTGAGGATAAGGGTATTTTTTTTTGAATATAAGAGGCTAATATCACCTCTAAGTTTGACGTTTGTAAGATTATGTCAAGTAAAGTAGTTTGGAAAATGTCTACCTTGATATAAATATAGCATAATTTGTCAGCAATCCTTTTCTAAAGTACAGATTATTACTTTCTAAACATTCATTACATGTGTTGCTGTGAAAACCAGCTGCACTCTAAAGGTTTAAGAAGAAAAGTCACCTAGCAACAGGTTTTATGAGATGCTAAAGCATCGTCTGAAAGAAATAGGATGCGTCTACTATCAACTGACCTGCACCTTTTATTTATTTATTTTTTCCAATTGTTTAACCAGGAGTGGCACACTAAGCTGAAAGCTTGTTTACAGGTGTGACCTGGGAGTACAGGGAAGTTAAGCGACTTGCTCAAGTTCGCACAGTATGCAAGTGGGGGCTGTGAGATTCAAACCCAGGTCTCCAGATTTGCAGCTCAGAGCCTTAAACCACTGTGCTATACTGCCTCCAATGACTGCACCATGACTGGACCAAGTGGGCTATCAGAATAGGATGCCTCATAGAAACATAGACTTTGATGGCAGATAAGGACCGCTTGGCCCACCTAGTCTGCCCATTTCCCTACCTAGAGGATAAGCTGCAGATCCTATTTAACCAACAGACTTTTTCTTCCTACCCCCCACAAAAATTGCCTTATGTCTGTCCCATGCATTCTTGAATTCTCCCACAGTTTTAGACCCCACAACCTCCTCAGGAAAGCTGTTCCATGTGTCCAGTGCCCTCTCTGTGAAATAGTACTTTCTCACATTGCCCCTGAGCCCTTCCCCCTCTATCTTCAAACTGTGTCCCCTTGTTCTTGCACATCTTTTTCTGAAAGATGCTACCCTCTTGGACTTTGTTGATTCCACTGAGGTACTTAAACGTTTCTATCATGTCCCCCTTTCCTCAAGGGTATACATATTAAGCTCCTTTAGTCTCTCCTCATATGGCTTCTCTTGGAGTAGTGGTGAAGGGAATAAAGTAATGATTTTGTTTGTATGAAAGGGTGAATTGTACATAATGATCTATTAGGAGCCACGTGCTCTAGTGTTTCAAGAGCTTCTGCACATGTATCATGAAGGTGAGAATTGAAACGTGTTTTAGCTTCACTACAACTCAGCGTGTAGCTTAAGAAGGATTCCCAGTATGTCATTGTCAACACTGCTCAAAACAAACTGACCTGACTGAATAGAATCACTGCAGTCTGGCAGGAGGAGTGGACAGGATGGACCCAAACTTCCTTCTGTTGTTACCATACCATGTTACTGTATAGGTACATACAAGAACATCATCTAAAATGTAGTATAGTTGGACTTCCTTACCTCTATTCTCCCCCAACTCGCAACAAAAAATAAAATAAGAACAAAATATAAGCCATTACAGATGCACCATACACACTACGGCCATTAATAAACCAGCTTTGGAGTGTTGAAATGCAAATCTACAGGTAGTTTTCACAAACCGTGAAAACCAAGACTTAGCTGAAAGTTGATGATTATTTGTTGCAGCCTCTTGCATAACCCCTAGGAACAGCAGAAAAGATGTTTGTTCCTAACTGGAATATACACTAGTACTCAAAGCTTCACTTGCACCATGGCTTTCAGAGAGGTTGCATCTTTATTAATAATAAAATAATAATAACAATATGTTATTGCACAAATTCCTCCTGGTCAGCCTATCGTTCTCCTCCTCTGTGTCCATCTTCACTGGAGTTTTCTGTGCCTTACCAAGAATATCCCCCAGTTGAGTCTCTTCTCATTCGTCTGCTGGTGAACTCATCTTGCTAGGAATTTGTGTCATTTGGCTCTCGCCAACCATCCACAAAGTTGACTCCCTAAATCTCGTCCAGTTTATCACTGAACACCACCCCCCCCCAAAACCATTCCCTCCTGGACTTGCTAATCTCCTGTCATCCCCACCGTATTGTTGCAGCAAGAATCCTGCCAGATGCTTTCAGCGACCACTGCATGATGTTCTGTGTCAGAAAAATACGGCATCCACCCTTCCCTAAGTATAATTGAAGCAGGTCCCTCAGGACACTTGGCACCTCTGCACTTTTAGTGACCTTGCTGCTGCTGACTGGACAGCCATTTCCTCTGCCACAGATTTCGACATTGCCCTCTCCCTGTTTCACTCCAAATTCTCCTCAGTCTGGGACAAGCACGTCCTGCTCAAAAAATCCAGGGTTAGAACTCACCATCGCCCCTGGATTACCCTTAAAATAACTGATCAGTGCAAATCACATGATCTCGCCTGTGCACATTTCGATTTATCTCACATCCTTCCCAACCTCCTGTTAAACTGACTGTCATTAACTCCTGTACGAAGGCTGTTCGGGCTGCGAAATCGCAGTATTTCAGTGCCAGTCTTCAGAAAAACATTAACACCTCCTCAAAGTTCCGGAAGGCAATTCACTCCCTTTTTGTCCATCCTGTCCACTCCTTCTAGTAAGTGTTTTGTCACCAGTGTCCAACCCCCTCCTTTGTTCTGCTCATGTCAATGGATTCTTCACCACCTGGGCTCTCCCTCCCACTCAGCCTCCAGCCTCCTCCACTCCGCCTCACATGCCCCTTCATCTCCCTTCCACTGGCTTTCTCTTTCCCCTGTTGCTATCCAGGAAACCCTTGGCGCCTGCTCCTTCAACCTGTGCAAATCAAGTCCTGATGGACTGGATCCTAAAATATTCTGTATCGCTGTACTTGCCATAGCACATCCTCTGACTCGGCTACTCAACGTCTCTTTCTCCCTGTGAGTGCTGTCCCTCCATGTTTGAAGCTGGCCAAAGTTCTTTCACTCCATGGCGGGAGGGACCCTTCCTCCCCAGGTAACTGCCGACCAATCTCCCTTCTCCTTTCCCCTTGCTAAAGTGCAAGAGAAGCTTGTGTACACTAGACTTTCTGATTTTCTATCTGCCACCCATTTCCTCTCCCTATTCCAGTCTGGCTCCGGGAAACATCACTCAACCATATCCTCCCTGCTGTGTGTAACTGATTCTGTCTTCTAAGGGATGGATCAGGGACAAATCATGGCTGCCATTTTCATTTCTCCGGCCCGGATCTTTGTCGTGGTGTCCCAGCTGCTTTTTCTGGAAAAGCTGAGTTCTGCTGGCCTCTCGGCTCCTGCTGTAGACTGGTTCCTTTCTTACCTCTAGGGCCATCTGCAGTCAGCACAAGTTGGTCACTGTCACTTCCCATCCAGGCTGGGGTCCTACTGGGCTCCATCCTCGTGCTCATCCTGTTCTCCATCTTCCTTGACTACCTCCTCTGAGCTTGTGCCAACTTGCATATCCACATGTATGCAGATGACACAGTCATTTACATCTCTGGTCCCTCCACTATAGTTGTGGAAGGTCTGCTCCAGCAAGACTCTCACAGTGTCCTGCTCTGGTTCCAGTGTAACCAACTCCGAGTCAACACACAAAAAAAAAAAACAAAAAAGAAAAACTGTGTTCATGACCTTAGGCACCAGAAATTGGCCAAACTCCCAACTCTGCCTATATTCTCAACTTTGCATGGCACCCCATTTGAAGTGATTCAGTCATTGAAATACGTCAGTGTATGGCTAGACAGCAAACTTGACTTCTCTGTTCACATTGACGCCGTCCATGCCAAGCTTTGCCCTATGGGTTGTTGGGGCTGGCTGGGATTGGCGTCTCGGGGATGCTGTCCTCCTCTGTGTGGGGGTCATTGTCGTTGCTGCAATACTTCCATCTGGCTGACCACATGTGGTCTTGTCCAGAAAAGCACCATGGGAGAGGAGGGAGGGGCTGAGGCAAGGTCTGGTGCGGCAGCATGCTGTGCGTGCACACATACCTTGGGCCTCCAGCATACGCCTGTGTCCTTGGGTTGGGGTGAAAACAAGGAAAAAGGACCTTTTGGCCAGCCTGATGATGGGCTCCTGGTGAACTGAGGTTGGACTGACTCTGAACCCTTAGCCATCATTCTGACAAGGATTGTTCAGTTGGGGGGGGCTGCTTGCTCTGATTGCACTTGTATTTTAAATCATGTACTCTATTGCACCTTATCTATGCTGTGAACTAGTGTCACGGTTGTGTAATTGCATTACCTGTGTATTGTCTGTGCTATGTATTTGCATCCCTGTTCCCCTTTTCCTGGGTCACACCTGGAAATGAGCCTTGGCTCAGTGTGCCTTTCCCAGTCACCAGTTTTCAAATGAATAGATAATATATTATCATCTTTCATGTTTTGTTGTCCTCCCCCCAGTCTCTCCAACTTTACAGGTCGTACTGACTTGTTTGTAAGCATGGAGTTAGAATGAGGCATTTAATAGAGATGAATTAGTTAGCTGTGTGGTCCAATGGTTAGAGTCCCAACTTAACTGGAAGATCATAGGTTCAGACTGTAGCAGAGCCCAGTACTCACTTTTAGCAAGTCACATAACCTCCCAGTGCTCCAGTGCACCCAGCTGTGGAAATGGATAGCAGCAGGACTCCACTGGAAACGAGATGTTGCATCCCAGCCAACCTATTTTGGGTAAACAAACTGTAAAATAAATAAATGCCATTTGTAGGACATTTTTAAATTTTAACTATTAGTTCTACCACCACAAGTCAGACAACTATGGTTGTCCTGTTGCTGTGGGAATGCAGTATTCACGTCTTGTGTATATTTACCTAAGTACTCAAATATGTTCTAACAAATACAGGGCTCTATGCACTATAGGTGGATTGCCTATGTGCCATGTATCCGTGGTGCGTAGGCATCCCTAAGTGGGAAAGGAGCACAGTGGGGGTCCTGCGGACGCCTGGTTGCATTCATCCACAGGCATGCTGGATCCACTGGCGACCATCTTGGCCATGCCGCCTTAAGGTGCTTGCGAGTGGTGCCGTGCTATGCAGCATGCACAATGGCACTGCACTGGGGCAGAAATATGTCACAAGGGGACCCTGCCAGAATATTTATGCACCCCTCCCACAAGCTATGACTAGGGCACAATGGCAAAGGGATCCCTCAGCACGCGGCTGCCCCAGCCCAATTGGGCTGCCCTGGGAGGAATTGGCGTTCGGACAAACACCCATTGTTTAAACTGAGTGGGCTCGTGCCATTCCAAGATCCCCCTGCTCGTGCGTAGACAGGGATCCACTATGGGACTTGGGATGGGCATCCTCTTGGATGCCCACCTGCATCCCGCACTCTGCCCCTAAGCTGTCACGTTTCTCTGCTGTGCAGCTGCGTGCCAGGGTGGCAGGGACATGATCTTGTGGCTGGCAATCGTGAATGCCAGCATGCACACACCATGCAGGTGCACAGCAGCATGGGCGGGATACACACATTTCATGCATACTTCCCACCCATTAGTGAATAGGGCCCAGCTTGACTGGAGTTGCAGCCGTGTCACATTGTCAGCTTGTATGCAGTATATGGGTCCCACAAAATGGTGGATGAGATCTCAGCTAGTGAGATTTCCAACAGTGACGTCCTTACAAACTATTAGAAGTAGTTGTGGTAGTGATAGTATACTACTCATGGTGGGAGGGGGGCTTGGGGGGCTTTGCCCCTCCAAACTAAATGATCAGATGGGTGTGGGGAAGGGGGTGCAGCCCCCGATTGATTGTTTCCTGTGGAAATCTCGTCCACCATTTTGATGGGACCCATAAACTACAGCCGCTCCCACGTTGTCACAGGAACATAGTCTTGTTTTAGTATCACTAACAAATAGTTCTCAAGTGGGAAGAACAGTTACAACTAATCATAAGTGGTGTGTGTGTGTGTGAGATTAAGGCTTTGATGTTTTAGTGGCCAGAATATTTGGGTGTTGGGATTTTCTAAACTAAAGGTGGCTCGCTCTGTAGCAGTACAGCAGCTAAGCCTGTACTTCTATAATATCGTACTTCCTGAGCCCTGGGCAGTTTATGTACCTCAAGGAAATCAACAAAGTCCAAGAGGGGAGCACCTTTCAGAAAAAGAGATGTGCAAGAACAAGGGGGCACAATTTAAAGATGGAGGGGGAATGGCTCAGGGGCAACATGAGGACATATTTTTTCATGGAGAGAGTGGTGGATGCATGGAACCACCTTCCTGAGGAGGTTGTGGGGTTAAAAAAACAGTGAGGAAATTCAGGAATGCATGGGTCGGCCATAAGGCAATTATAATGGGGGAGTAGGAGGAAGTAGGCTGTTGGTTAACTAGAATCTGCAGCTTATCTGTTAGGTAGGGAAATGGGCAGACTGGGTGGGCCAAGCAGTCCTTATCTGCCGTCAAAGTCTGTGTTTCTAATATGCTGTACTAATACACTATATTAGTGTCACTGGCTCAGTAGTTGGCACACTCGCCTCTGGGGTGGAAGATCGGATGGTGTTGGATTGTAGCCCCACATCAGGCACTTGGTGTTATACCCATGACTGACACTGTTTTGCAGTATTGGGGAGGTGCATCATTAGGATGATGCATTAAACCAAGGTCCCTTCTGCCCATCTCTGGTTACGGTTCAGGTGGAAGTAAATGATCCCATGGCACTTGCCGATGAAGAGTAGGGGAGTTTCCCCGAGTGTCATGGCCAACATTCCCCCGGTCAGTAAAACCGGTCCATGCCACTCACACCCTAGGATGCACCTGGAAACAAGCTATATTACTTTAGTGTGCCTTTCCTGGTCCAAAATTACAAATAAAAAATAAACACCCATGACAACAGCTTAGCCTATAATCTGTCACCTGGTACCAGATGTACTTTTTAAAAACCATATGTACTCAAATAAGACAACCGCTCCTAAAGTTGCTGTCACTCACTCTTATTTACCTTATTGTGCTGACACTGCTGGTACTGATCTTGATTCCCAGGGCGTGGGAAGTAATAGAAGTATGGTGGTGCCAGTGCAATAATGCAGATGTAGTACAATTCCTAAATAAATTATCAAAGGCACGTAAGTGGTCCCTGTGACTGAGCGCGTCCTCGTGTTATCATCTCAGCTGCAGGGGCCTATGGGACTTCTAGGCATCATCTGTGGTGGGCTGTATTTGGCAAGATCAACCTGATTTAAAAAAAAACAAAAAAACAGCAAATTCCTAAAGTAAGCTGAAAACAATATGTGTGATTTACTTAACCAGGATCTCTGGGTTCCTGCTTGTTTCTTTGGGGCATGTGAAAGTTCCCTTTCTTAAAGGAACCAGGTAGGGCTGATGGCACTGCTAGCCAGAGTGGTGAATTAGGTGACAATGATTTTAGCCATTTTCAACTTGGAGTCCCATTGGCAACAGTCCATGGCATGTACCCGGGGTGTGGTCCTTGGAGAAGACTAATGGCCACTTATGTTGCAATGATGTTCTCATTCAAGGCTGGCTAACTGTTATTTAATACTGCCTATTACTGGCAGTCTAGTGTTGTATTTTTTTCTCATTCTAGGCTGGCAAATTGGTACTTGTGACTACCTGTTGTCTGCTACATATTGTTATAGTTAATCTTATTGTGTTTGTTTCTGGTAGTCTTATGCTCTATTGTACCTGTAATTTTATCCTGCTTTGCTTTTCCTGTAATTCCTGGTAACTGTAATGTCGTTTTGTATGTACTCTTCCAGGTTGTACCTAAAGATAGGCGTTTATTTGTCTAGTGTACCCACCTGGTTAACAAAAGCTAATTATACAATGGCAAGAAAATTTCCTGGACTCTGATTTGGTTAGTGGGTGCCTGAGACAGTGATGTTATTACACAATAACATCACTGTGTGGATTTATTGGACCACATGGACCCTGATTCATTGCTCTTTTCTCTTCAGAAACACAAACAAATCTACTAAAAACATTTCTAATTTTTTGTTTATTTTGTATAACATTCGAGCCATTGTATAATAGCAGTGAGGCACTCCAGGGATGTGTGTTATTATGTAATAACGTCACTCCCGGGGTGATGGAAGCACTCTGCTTCACCTCGTGCTTCAACCCACCCCAGGAGTGACGTTATTACACAATAACACACACCCTGTCGTGCCTTATTGCTTAAATAAATCACAGAGATATGAGGACCCCACATCTTCCAGTAAGGGCATTCCAGGGGACCTCCACTGTCATCAGTCTGCAGAGGTGTCCAGATGGAATGTATAGAGCTGAAAGATTGGGCAGGGAGTGGAAGTGGCTGTGGGGAAGCTGGGATAAAACCTACCACCTGCAGAGCAGATGCCATATACCTCAACAGTTTGTCACTGAACTGTTGGACATTGATGTTCAAAATGTAAGAAAATGAGGAACACTAGCCATTATAATGTGGAACACATGGAGACACAAGCTTCTAACATTGGAAACTGGGGCTTTTATTTGTATAAAGTTTTATTATGAGTCATTATCATTGCATAGTATGGAAGTTTTGCTTTAAAGTTTTAGCTTACAATATGAGACAGACCTTTATCTGTTTTGGAAACACCTGTTTCATGTGGAGTAGAGCAATTATGAGAGGATAAGGCATGTCCCTTGCAATTTGGCACTATTGAGAGATACAGACTGTATGCCTCACTGATTGCCAGGGGCACACTGAAATTCCTGGGGTGAGCTGACCAGAACTGTTAATAAACCGTGCATCAAAAAACTAAAATATAGATCCAAAATGCATAAATATACAGTAATTTAAACATGTAAAATCTTTGTGTCCGCCCACCTGCCACCAGCACACACCATGCATGCACTTAGAGGAATACTACAGTCAAAAATCTGCTAAAACATATGCTGTGCAGTGTTTTGATTTGTGTGTGTGTGTGTGTGTGTGTGTAGTTCTGGCGTATCCTTCCATTTATTTACTATTTAGAGTTTTACTAAATTAACCTGCTAATTATGTGGTAATGTTATGGCCCCTGGGAATCTTCATCTAAGCAAGGCTTACCGCTTTTATTTTTCTTACGATGCTTCCTGGCTCACGTGACAATGCTACGTCTGGGACC
This sequence comes from Neoceratodus forsteri, assembly GCA_016271365.2. Classification (NCBI taxonomy): domain Eukaryota; kingdom Metazoa; phylum Chordata; order Ceratodontiformes; family Ceratodontidae; genus Neoceratodus; species Neoceratodus forsteri. The sequence continues at coordinate 1,205,741,087 of CM057458.1, read as the reverse complement.
CAGATTCAGCAAATACAGTACTAGAGATAGGAGAATGATGTTCTGGCCTCCACTAAATAGCTCAAATTCAATATTTTTGTTTTCTATGTGTGTGTCTCGGGGTCTATCTAGCAGTAGTACATGTTTTGCTTTTAAAATGTTTCCCACCATCAAACTACACACAGCCATAAAAAGCACACAAATCACCAAAGATCATCAGTACTGTATTTAGTAAAGACTCTGGATTTTTCTTACAGAATAACCCACTCAATTAAACCTCAGTTATTCGCTAAACTGTAAATGTAGCCATTAGTGCTCACTGGATAAGGAAAGTTATATAATATCACAGCTCTGCTATTGTAAATTGAGTCTAAACCAGTTACTTGCTGAATCCATGGTCCCGGATACATCACCGGGCACATGGGACAGGAGGCATTGTAGGAACATGAAGAGGAAAAGACCATGCTAAGATGGAGATCCCCAGGGGCTGTAAAACTAGCAGGCTAATTTAGAAAAAAATCCTAATAGCAGACAAAGGGAAGGACACACTAAGACTATACACACAAATCAAAACACTCTGCACAACGTATGTTTTTACAAATTCTGACTGTACTACTTTAAGATGTTCCCATGGGAATTGTTCCCATTCCCACCACAGCCAAAATTTATTTATATATAAAAAAAAAACTGAACTGAGGACAACTTGTTTTCAAAGCAGCAGGACCTATGAGTCTCTAACCATTCTAAAGGAACAGACCCCATTTTTTTATCTGCCTGCTTTTAATTAAATTGTCCCCATTAGTTTTCAAACCTCGTCCTGAAAGGTAGAACAGCCACTTTTTCTCCTCTTTTAGCAGTTTTTATTTCCAGTTGTAGATGACATCCATTTTATTACTGCATTTTGTCAGCCAGTCTGTTTCTTTCTAGTCACAAGTGTTCCATCACTATGATGCCCCCCATGCAACATACCAGTCTGTGTCCTGTGCACCCTGAGGGCATCCAGTATTCCTATATGCTCTGTTGCTGCCTTCATTGATGACTGAAAATTAACAGCACTCCTATCACCATCATCACAGTAGAGAGCCTGGACACTAGCTGCAAGAAACGGCACCACACTACAGACTCAATGAAAGTGTGGTATACTTGATTTAAACCATAAATGTGGAAAAAAAAAAAAAAACTAGTTTAGCAGCCTTTAGTGTAAACCACAGAGGCACTGTAAAGGGGTTCCGACATCTCTGATGGGTTTTGTTGCTATTGCATGTCCTTGGGGAAAACTGTCTTTCAGGGTTATGGTTTATTACACAATGGCAAGAAAGAATCCTGGCTCCTGATTGGTCACTTGGCCATCACAGCAGGGATGTTATCCTGGCATAACATCCCTGCTGATGACATCCTTAACCAGCACCACATTGCTTGCATCTTTTCTTAAAAAAATATTTTTAAACACTAAATAAAATTCTTTAAAATTATTTTTTTCTGTATAAAACAACGAGCCATTGTATAATAGGAATAATGCCCTCCAGGGTGGGTGTTATGCTGGGATAATATCCCTTCTCGGGTGTTGGACCCCCGGCCAGTGGCCTCGGGCCCAACCACCCAAGGTGAGATGTTATCCCAGCATAACACCCACCCTGTCGGGCATTATTCCTTTAATAATGTACACTGTATTTTCATTGAGGCTGTAGTGCAGTACCATTTTTATGGTGTTTGATACGGCTTTTTGAACAGGCATACCTGTCTGTAGTTTGTAGCAGCTTTTCAGGTTGTCTGCACTAGCTGCAAACCCTAACAGTGAGGTGATACTAACTCTTACTGCATATTTTGTGTGGGTCCCCATCTTGCATCACACCAGGCTATCTGGAACACTGAGAGAGATTAGCAGGAGGACTACATCTGGTGGGGGGGGGGGTAGTTTCTAAAAGCTTTATTTTTTATTGCATCTCTGCAGCAGATTTCTGTAGTTAATTCATTGTAGGGAGGGGGTTTGTGGACCTGCAACCCCCCCCCCCCCCAAATCTGCCTGTGACTCTGTGATTGGCAGTCTTTGCTGGGAATTCAAATGCAGCTGTAGCTTGCATTGTAGGCATCACTCGTTGTATGCAGAACTGTGGTAACACCACTGGGTACAGCTTGCTTCCTGAAGCAGAGTATGAATGGGGTTGTGACCTGCAAACTTGTGAAAGCTGCTGCAGACTACTGCAATTTTGAATGAGCCTGTTTTGCTGCATAGTGCAAAACAAGGTTGGGGTCAACTCCTGCTGTGTCAAAAATGGCAATATGAATTTCGAAAGCTGTTAGAACAACCAGATAGTGTGTGGAGAACCAGACAGTAACTAATATTTTTATGCTTCTGAATATCTATGCTCAAAATGACAGGAACATGGCTTAGTTTCAGGAGGGACAAAGGACATATTTGGGATGAAATCGGGGGCATGATTTGAGAGCTATGCATATGATGTTCAGTGGGCAGTCCTCCTGCCTCACTTTTTATACACAATACTGCATGATCACAGTGGGGTCTCCCTAGGCTGCTTACTGGTCTTACTCTCGTCCTTGTCTTGCTTTGCTTTCCTTGGTAGAACAAGGAAACTTGCTTGCAGTCAGCACTGTATTTTGTAATTGAATAGCAATAAAAAATATTTGGCTGTTTGAATGCAGAGTTAAGAATGACAGGAGAGCATTTTAGACTAGACCTGCAGTCTTGTCCTTAAGTCAAGCTTCTTGTCCTCAAATCGGTGGCATCAGACAGCAAGGTAGTTATATTAAGGCCTTATTATAGTATCTATGTGTTGTCTGGCAGATTTCTATATGATATATACTAACTTGAAGTAACTAATAGTATGTAGAGCAAAGTAAAAGTTACCTTCGTGCTCAGACACTGCCACCACCATGCAAAAGTCTTCCTTATGATTTATGCAAAAAAATAAGAATACTGTGGAGGTTCTCCTTAACTAGGGGATGTCACATGAAATTCTTACAGTATGATATCCATCATCACGTGTAATACTACAGTTATCTTTATATCATGATATTACAGAGTAAGTAATTTTTGTACAGAAAGAAAAAAGAAGCCTTCTCAGACTATTGCGAAAGGGACAGCTGTCCTTGCAGAGACTATCCAGACTCTCCTCACAACTGATTTTCCACACCCTTGATGGAACAATTCTAGAGGATGTGCCCTCTTTTAGGTACCTTGGAGTCTGGCTCAACCATCACCTGTGCTTTTCCACCCATGTGGACGCTATCCAGAAAAAGCTACGCCCCAAGCTTGGCGCCCTCTACAGGAATCGCAATCGTCTTCCGCCCCTGGTGAGACATGAAATTATCCTGAAAATTATTCTACCTTCCTTCGACTACTGCGACATAGTCTATAGCTCGGCCCCAAAATCCACACTAGCCAGTCTGGACCCACTCTTCAACGCTTTCTGCCGATTTGCCCTAGATGCCCCCCCACGTACACACCACCGTGAGCTCTATCACTCACTGGCCCTCCCACCCCTAAGCAACCGTCGGCTAATTCACAGTATCAAATTTGTGTCCAACTTCTGGCTCGGTGCTCTCCCTTCCTACCTCATCTCCACCTTCTCCTCCCTACCAACCCCTTCCCATGCCCTTAAGTCCTCTGATTCCCGGCTATTGACAATCCCTCTCCGGCAGACCACCACAGGCCAATCAGCCTTCTCCTGCCAACTCCCCAAGCTATGGAACGCCCTACCGGCCGAAATCCGCCACTCTTCCTCTAGACATTCAATATCCTCTGCCCTATTTAACTACTACGCCACAAGCTGTTCCTGCTCCTGACCCCCTCCCCCATCATCATATCCCCTCATTCGCCCCTCCTTCTTATGCGGCCTGACCAGCGGCCCTAGCATTTCTCATCTCATGCCGGCATATAGGCTCATCCAACCCTGCACTTGCCCCCCAGTAACAGTTATCCCTCTGACTATGTCTGTCTGTTATGGGCGCGTTCAAAATCCCTGCGCTTTTCTACCCACCCTGCACTCAACCTCTCCACAGACATCTGGTCCTGTCACCAGCAGTACAAATTTTCAGTATCACTCTATTGTCTGTATTTTAGGCACGATATTCCACCTCCCCCTGTATGTATCTGCACTCTGTAAACCTGTATGAAGCAATGTACCAAGACCCTAATGTAAACTCAATGTTATGTATTCCCTGTACACTCTGAATCATGTACCATGATCTCCTATGTATAACTCTATGAAATGTATATGTACACTCTGTATCATGTACTATGGTCTCCTATGTATAACTCTTGTAATGTATATTCTATCTCCCATGTATCCCCCCCCCCCACACACACAGGTCGCACCGGGAGACAAGCATCTTTTTGCTCAGTGTGCCCTACCTGGTAAAACTGTTCAATAAATAAATAATAATAAAAAAAAAAAACACAATTAAAGGCCTGCAAACTGTGGTATACCAGGAATTGCCCACAATATCAATACCCTTGACTTCCAGTATTAATTTTGCTGTGTTTTGATGTTCTTTTCTCTCACCTGCTTATTCTTAAGTCTAGTTGCCCTTGTTTGTTCGAATCATTTTTTTATTTTGCAGCAGTTTTATTGCTTTTTTGGTCTTTTCCACCAGCTGTCTTCTGTTCATATATTTAACTCCTCCAAGATTGTTAAGGAGTCACATGAGCTTCTTATGTTTAAGAGCCCTGGGGAAACAGTAAGCACTCCTCTATACTCCAGAGCTGATGCGTATTTTGGCCCCTGCATATCTGTTTATGACTGTAATGAGAGTTCCTGGGTGCATGTACAGATTAGAATTAAATGCTGCACTGCTCTATTGGACATGGAACAGTTAGTTTTACACCATGTACTGTTGTTAGTGGTGCATATGATTTCCTCCAGGATGTTCTGACTTGTTTCCCGGAGCTGGTCTCGCCTGTTTGACTTTCAGGATGTACAGCACTTGTAATGGGCTCCCAGACAGGCCTACTAGAATAGAGATGTTATGACGTACTTTCATAGTATGCTGAGGATGTTGCAGTGCCCCGAACTAAATACTGTTGAACAAATACACCCTAGTGAGCAGAACCTTACTTAACTCACTCATGGCTTCACCTCTTGTGTGTTATTTGATTTTGCTCACTGGTGTGGATGACAAAAACATATTACTTTGAACCATGTAGGCTTCGCAACAGAGACTTGTGAATTAAATGATTTATTTTTAGCTGTTTGACCTGGGTAACATCAATAGTGGCGTGTCATGAGCGATGGTCCCAAGGTCAATAAGCTTGAGTGAAAATAACTAATTTATTCCACAAGCTCCCTGTTGTGTATTCAATTTATGTAATAGACAGGGACATTGTGATTTATTTTTAATAGGTTGTCTCCCCCGCACCTCAAAGTTTGATAAAATATTTTTTTTTGAGAAAAAGGGGTCCTTCACTTTTGAGGAGCCCTGTTTCCATGGCCGTTGCCATGTACAGCATGTCATGCAGCTAGTATTGGTTGCACAACGTTGCCGCTGATTGCTCCAGAGAGCAGCATTGCAAAAATTTAGAGTAAACATGGTGGCAACATTAAGTGAGCGATTGCATCTATTGATTTCATTATGCCAGTGGTTTTCAACCGGGGGTCCATGAGCACTCGACTGGGGGTCCGCAGAACAGTCCGAGTAAATTAAAGCATGGTGTAGGTGAATTAGTGTAACCGCGAGTTAACCGTTACAAGTTTCCACATTTAAAACTGTTTTGCACCTTGTTAGTTCAGTAACCAACTTTACTCGCCTCACCCACCGCACTAATCGACTGTGAATTGCTTTAAATGCTCCCGATTTGCAGGCGGCTTCAAAACGCACACATCTCTCCCTTTCTCTCTCGCTCATATCCTGCTACAGTTTGAAAAAAAAAAAATTGAGGACACTGACCTTTTTCATGCATTCTTCCACAGAAATCACATAACTGTCTGGTTAAGTAAGTTATCTGCTACATATGAGTTAGCAGAGTAAGAAATATAGCAGTTGTAGTATTACTTGGTACTTTATTAAATGCAGTCAGTCGAAGGTAACAGAATGATGCTTCTGCAATTTTTTTTTTTTTTTTAAATGGCTCAATGACTTGAAAGTTTCACACACACCCCACCCACATGAAAGCAGTGGAACATAATGCAATTTCTGTGTACTTTAAAAATTATACTTGTGTACTTTATATATTTTGGGGGGGAATTTTCATAAATATAAAAAAAACTACAAAGTTTTATAACATTGTCTTTTTGTTGTTTTTGTGTTTTATTACGGTTAGCTGTATAATTGCTGTACAAAACACTAACCGCGGTACAGTATCTGTGGACTGTTGGTAGGGGGTCCCCGACATGGCTGACAGGTGGCCAGGGGGTCCCCGGACCAAAAAAGGTTGACAACCACTGCATCATGCGCAGCAGCTTGACATGACACGGAGTGGAGTTTTGTGGCTGGTTTTCTTTTCGTTTCTCTTTTTTTTTTTTTTTGTTTGGGGCGGGGGGAAAGGATTTTGTATGTTTATTCTGTCTGTGCAGGTTTCGCTGCCTGTTAGACAGAATGGAGCGTGAGCAGTGGAATGGCTTTAATCCCGAGTTTGTCCTGCATGAGTGTGGCTGCATTTTCTTTCTAAGGGAAAAAGAAAATACATTTTATAGGACTGCTATAAATTGTTTTGGTTTTTTTTCACCTTTGTTTCGCTTCGGTCACTGGCTTGTCAAGCCCCATCAGTTGGCTCCCCACCTGATCCCTCCTGGCCTGCGATCCCTCCTGCCTGCTACTCTTGCTTCTCCGTCCTGCTGCCCGCAGGTTACCCCTAGTGTGGGGCTGCCATCTTCTACTTGGCTCTCCATGTAATCCAATGACCTGCAAGGTGGGGGGGGGGACTTGACAGAGAGGGGCAAAATCCAGGAGGGACGGGGGTCTGGCAGTGGTAGTGGTGGAGCAACATCTCCCCTCCATGAATCGGGTTGTTTCCTGGTTTACGTTGCCCCTAGGAGGCGCGGATGTGCAGTGCTGTCCAGTGCGAGATGGGTGCGCTTCCACACTGGTCCCGCGGACGACTGCTGACGCCCCATGTCCTGGTGGTCCCTGCTGTTGCTACCCCCAGTTTCCACTGAGAGTTGCTGGTAGCAGGGATGCCACAACCTACCCTCCCTGAGAGAGGCGAGCAGGCCTCCAAATGCTCAATCCTCTCTCCCCCTAGCTGACCCCTGGCAACCCAGGCTCATTCCTGACCCTGGGTCACTGGCTTGGCATGAGGTGTGGCGCTCCAGCGCCTCAACCCTCAGCGCCACTGGGCCGGCAATGCTACAGTGTGTTTTTATCCTGTTTTTTGCTGCCAGGAGAGGACCGGAGGAACTGAAAGGTAGTGGCTGACAGCAAGTGAGGAAACAGCATAGTTTCACGTTTTAAAAAAGAAAAAGATATGGGTTTGTTTTGAATTTTATCTGGATGCAGCATTTATCTATTGTACTGTGTGCCTGGCAGAGTTTGAGGTCAGTGCTAAAGCTTGATAGCTGGAGGCTAAGGAGAGGCAGCACATCCCATATAGAGTGGTGTGCAAGGGATCTGCTATTGTGCAGCTCGGCAGGGGAGCTGGAAGAAAAATAAATGTGTATGATTACTTTCATCAGTGTATGTCATAGCTGTGGTCATTAAACAGTTGTGGCAATTTGGGAAGTTGTCTGTTCATCAGTCAGTGAGGTAGTGCCACTCGAGACAGGAAACTGAAACAAGTGGTGCCGTCTGGTGTTGGGGACATGTTATGATGACACGTCTGCTGTGTACATAAATGCATCATGAGGTGTCTATTATGTACATAAATGAAAGTTATGTACACAGTAGCTCAAGTAACAGCATTGATATAATGGCTTTTGCAACGCCTGTTACATATATTAGGGCATATGAAATGGCCTGACTGAAGATATCATATTTATCTTCATGAGAGGCTAATGATTTTATGATATCTCATGAGTGGCGAAGACACGAGTGAAATATCTTAATATTATTGGCCTTGAATGAAGAGAAATATGATATCTTCAGTCAGGCCATGTCATGTTCTGTTCATACAGACATGTTTTGGGAGAAACACGGTTAGGAATGTGGGGGGAAGTGCTTGTCACTTTGAAATTTGTGGCAAACTATTGGCGTCTTTTGCAGTTACAGTACTTGTTCTGGTTTCCGAGATGTACAGTACTTATGCTTCTTTTTAATTTACTATGTCCAATAGCTTTACATTATGGTCAGTACATAATGAAACAGTTTAATGTATAATTAGTTTGTTTTTTTGGGGTCATTCATTTGTCAAAAAAGTGAAAACCAAAACTAATGTTCTGTCTCTTTTGCTGATTATAATAAAATCTAAAAGGTATCTACAAATAACACAGTTTAAACTTCAAAACCGCTGTACTGTATAATATTGTATTCATGTAACTGATTGTAAATAACTGTATATAAGCAAATGAATGGAAATAACTTTTTTGTATAAAATTATGTGATTGCACGTAATGTTCTCATGTATCCATTCTATGCATGTATACTGTTGTACCTCCTTCCCCCTCACTCCCGGGTCGCACCTGGAAACGAGCCTCGGCTCTGAGTGCTTTTCCCAGTTATCAAATGTTTAAATAAATAAAAAATGAAATACTCATGTTATTATTTTTCTGCTGAACAACCTTTGTGCTCACAGTACAATGCTATAATTTTTTGTTTTAATGTTATTTGCGTTTGTTCATCAAAAAAGTAAAACAAACAACAACAAAAAAGTAAAAGGTATCTATAAACGAAACACCACTCGTTTTGTAGACATTTTTGTGCTGCACAACATTCAGGCTCACAGTACCATGCTGTCATTTTTCATTTTTAAAGTTATTTGCATTTGTTCATCAAAAAAGTGAAAACAAATTTTCTGACATTTTTGCTAATTCAAACAACATGAAGTCTTGCTGTATTCTGACAACATGCAGTTAGCCCTTCCAGTTCAACTGCTCCGGAGAGGAAAGAGTTAACTCTATGCAGCAGCATAGAACACTGAACTCTAGCTTGATTTTCAAACCCCTGTCCCTGGTAGATTCTCTGCAACCGTAAGATTCTTTACACCGCCTAACTGTGAAGATGCTCCAGAGATTTCTCCTTCGCTTCTTTGGTTCTGTAGTGATTTTCCGTTAAGTTTTTCAACCGTTGTTGTTATTTTATCCTTCGGTCTTCAAACGTCTGTCTACAGTACAGGTAATATAGTTTAGATAGATAGTTTGTGATAAGTTTGGGTTCTTCGTCGGTTGGTCCGGTGGGGAACCAATCTTCTTTTATATTGTATTTTGTGTAAATTTTTACTGTGTTTGGGTACCGGCGACCTTCAGTCACATAAAAACCGAGTTGTCAGTTTTTTTCCACAACCCTTGAACCGGTTGATAACTGAAGGTTTTTAGTTACTCGGTGTGACCGCCACTTAGGGTAACTTGGCAAAAGTGCTATGTCTGAGAAACCCAAGAGAAAGACCGGACCCACTGGGTTTCAGCACTGCACGGAGTGTGGGGAGGCTTTTGCTAAAGCTGATCCCCCACCTCATCTGTGTGTATTGTCTGGGGTTTGACCACCTAAAAACAGACTGCCAAATTTGTGCTAACTTTCCTAAAGCCACGCTGGATAAGCGTTTAGCCCTGCTGAAGGAAAGAATGGCTGAAAAATCCGCTGACCTGGATGACCAGCCTGGTTCGGGTTCTACCGAACCAGAGGAGGTGCCTTCTGACCAGGACGATACCACCTCGGGCAAAAGAAGGGCCGGCACCGATGTCTCTGTTCCAGCAAAAAAGAAGAGAAAGTTTGCCAGTTCGGATCTGAATTCCCTGACCCCAGCCGTGGACGAAATTGCAAAAGCAATTAAAATTGTTCAGTCGCTTCAATCTGTACCGACAGGACCAACGCATACTTCTCGGTCGGTTGAGTTGGTTCAAGTTCTCTCAGAATATGATCCAGAAGCTTACTATGAGCTTGAATGGGAGGGAGAAGGAGAAGAAGACGATGAAGACGACGATGACCTTGGTGAACCAGTGGAGCCTGACATCTCCCCAGATAGGCCTGACTCTGTCTCCCGTCCCAGACTTGGTGAGTCCCCTTCCCACTTTGCTTTTTACAAGAAAGTGGCTGACACCTTATAGTTGCCTGCTGTGGAAGCAACTGAGGAGGAAGAGAAACCGGATTTTTATTGAAATGATGAACGTCCCAGAGTCCAAAAGGCTGTCTATTCCCTTACACAAATCTTTGAGGAAACAGACAAATAACATTTTGCAATTACCTACTTCCATACCTCCAGTGGATAGGAAGATGGACAGAAGGTATATGCTTTCAGGCCCAGGCACGGAGTTCCTGTATAATCATTGTAGCCATGTTATGGTAGTGCAGGCTGCAGCCTGTGATAAGGGTAATATTCCCTTGGCTTCACACACACCCAGATAAGGACTCCAGGAAGGTGGATGCTGTTGCAAAAAAACAGTACCTGGGACTCATGCAGGCTTCCTACATGGCTTACGTGTCAAGGTACTAAAAGTCCAGGTGGGAGTCTATCTTGGACCTAGCCAAGGGTGCCCCCTCCCAGCTAGCCAGGGAGCTGGAGCAAGTGGCTGCTGATTGAATTGAGGCATCCAAGGTGCAATTTCATGCTGCTGTGGACTCTAATGGTGTATCATCCAGGGTCATGGCTACATCTGTCTCCCTGCGGAGATTAGCTTGGCTCGGATGTACCAGTCTTTCCCAGGATACCCAGGCTAAGGCCATGGATTTTCCTGTTATCCAAAACTCTATGTTTGGGGAGCAAACAGAGATATATATATATGAAAAAGATGGATGAGTATAGGACTGCTTATAGGAGTGCAGTTGCAAAAGAGAAGTCTGCTACTTCTCAGAAGCAGCAGTCTAGGACTGGCAGGGGTAGGCCATTTCAAAGACCTTTCTACCAAGCTCAGACCCCCTCTACTTTTCAGCAGAGAGGTTTCTTTAAAGGGAGAGGTAGGAGAGGGATGAGCGGGCTGCATCCACTTCCCAACCTAGAACCCCTGCCAAACAGACACTCTGATGTGTCAGTCCAGGCCGCCTCCCCTATCCCAGTAGGGGGCAGGCTGACTCACTTCCTCCAGGCCTGGAAGTCTGTTACAACAGACAGATGGGTCTTGGAGGTGGTGAGCCAGGGACTTGCTCTGAATTTCAAAAGATTCCTCAAGACCAGGGCAAGGTCCTTCAAGCCTGCCAGCCAACTGGAAACAGCTGCATTAGAGGCAGAAGTTTCTTCTTTGCTGCTCCTAAAAGCAGTGGAGCAGGTCCCCTTCTTTTATAGGGGAAAAAGGGTTGTACTCAAGGTACTTCCTAACCCCAAAGAAGACAGGGGAGTGACGACCCATCCTAGACCTCGGGTATTTAAACAGACATCTTACAAAACCCAAGTTCAGGATGGTGACTCTGGGCACTGTTGTTCCCTCTCTAAGGCCAGGAGACTGGTTGGCCTCCCTGGACCTCAAGGATGCCTATTTTCACATACCAATCTGGTGCTCCCAAAGAAAATACCTAAGGTTCGAGTTACCCTCAGGCCATTACCAGTTCAGAGCTATGCCCTTTGGCCCCCAGAGCTTTCACAAAACGCCTAGCAGTAGTAGTAGCATTCCTGAGAAAGCAGGGAGTGTCTGTGTTTCCCTACCTGGATGACTGACTCATTGTAGGCCAGTCCCCCCCCCCCCCAACAGGTCTGGGCAGCCTTGTTAGTAACCCAACAGATCTTGGGCTCTCTGGGGTTTCTCCTCAGTTTGTCCAAATCAGTACTGGAACCAGTCCAGGTACTAACCATCATAGGGGCAAAGCTGGATATGATTCAAGCAAAAGCTTTTATACCAGTACAAAGGGTAAACTCATTAGTTGGTCTGGCAGGCTCCTTCAGAGCACTGGTGTCTCGTCCAGCCAGACATTTTCTCTACCTCTTGGGCCACATGGCAGCATCCACTGCAGTGGTCCCAGGAGCCAGGTTTCAAATAAGGGATATTCAGTTTTACCTCGGGTCCTTTTGGTCCCAGAGAAGGGATCCTCTTTCCAAACTGATCTCAGTGACTCGACCTTTTGTCCAGGCTCTCCAATGGTGGCTGGAGGAGGACAACCTCAGGCAAGGATTCCCTTTTCTCCAACAGCCTCCTTCAGTGATTCTCAGTACAGATGCTTTCCTTCTGGGGTGGGTAGCCCACCTATGGAGCCTCACTGCTCAGGGTACGTGGTCCGAGCAGGAGTCTCTCCTCCATATCAACCTTCTGGAACTCAGGACTGTGCTGCTGGCCCTTCAGACCTTTTCAAAGGAGGTTCAGGGGAAGGTGGTACAAGTCAGAACAGACAACACCACCACCATGTACTACATAAACAAGCAAGGAGGGACAAGGTCCACAGTTTTGTGCACAGAAGCCATGAAGGTTTGGAGTCTGGCTTACTCCCTTCAGGTTTCTCTAATAGCAGTGCATCTCCCAGGCAAAGACAATGTGCTAGCGGATGCTCTCAGCAGGATCTCTCAGATCCACCACAAGTGGTCTCTGAATAAACAAATACTTCAGGTAATTTTCAGGAAATGGGGCACTCCAGAGATGGATCTCTTTGCAGCTCCAGACAATCATCAGCTTCCCCAGTTTTGCTGCAGACCACCAATCTTGGGATCTGTACCATTGGATGCTCTAGTGCTGGAATGAGGGAACATGTTCCAGTACGCCTTCCCTCCATTCCCCGGTCTCTTCAGAGTACTGATAAAAATCAGGACTCAGCCCTGTACAGTGATTCTGATTGCACCTGACTGGGCCAGACAACCTTGGTACCCTCTGTTTATGTTCCTGTTGGTGGCACCTCCTATCTGCCTCCCCAGGAAGCACAATCTTCTGACCTCTTCCCAGGGGAGGATCTGGTACCCCAACCTCGGCTCCCTCAGGCTCAAAGCCTGGCTCTTGAGGAGCTAGAATATGCAGGCTTGCATTTTTCTCAGAGAGTACTGGAAATCTTGAAGGTCTCAAGAAAACCAGTCACCAAGAAAACTTATAATTCCAAATGGAAGAGATTTTCCATTTGGTGCTCTCAGAAGGGTCTGGACCTGAATTCAGCTGGTTTGCCTGAAATATTGGAATATTTAGTCTATCTGCATTCACTGGGCCTTCGGCCTGCTACTTTAAAGGTTCACTTGGCAGCTGTGTCTGCTTTTCTTTCTGAAGGTAAGGCATCTTCCCTGGCATCTCAGTCAGTCTTTAAAAAGTTCTTCAAAGGGTTGTTGCACTTACATCCTCCTCCTCCTCCTAGAGAGCCCACTCCTGCTTGGGATCTGAATGTCTGCATTGCACAGCTTATGCAGCCCCCCCTCAAACCTATGTCTTCAGTCGAGCTTAAGTATCTGACTTGGAAGACTGTTTTTCTTATAGCCATTACATCCACCAGGAGGATTAGTGAACTACAAGCCCTTTCTGTTGAACATGACTATATCTCCTTTCACAGGGATAAGGTTGTTCACAGGACAAATAGTAAATTTCTTCCCAAGGTGCTATCAGATTTTCATCTCAACCAAACAGTAACACTTCAGGTGTTCTTCACTGATCATTCTTGCTCAGGAGAAAGAAGGTTGCATAGTTTGGATGTTAGAAGGGCCATAAGTTATTTAGATCAAACCAAGGCCAATCGAAATGACTGTTCTCAGCTGTTTCTTACCTATGGGGAGGTGAGCAAAGGAAAGCCTGCCACCAAGAGGACCATTGCTAGGTGGATTGTCTCTTGTATTCAGTTCTGTTATGGTAAGCTGGGCAGAGAGCCTCCCTCAGGCCTGAGAGCTCACTGAACCAGAGGTACAGCTGCTTCTGTGGCAGCAGCTAGGGACATTCCCCTATTGGAGATTTGTAAAGCAGCCACCTGGAAGACTGTTCACACATTTACTAAACATTACTACCTGGACACTCAAGCCAGAAGTGATGCCAGGTTTGGCACAGCAGTACTGCAGAACCTGTTCCCTAAATAGGTTCTGTACCTTCCTCCCAGGGGATACTGCTTGATGGTATGCATATTGTCAGAATACAGCAAGACTTCATGTTGTGTTTCTACTAATGGCGTCTTGCTGTATTCTGACCTTCCTCCCCTCACAGAACTCCAAAGCATTTGATTCAGGGGATGGCATGTGACAGTGCTGCATCCCAGAGGTGTTGCCCTCTTTCCCCATCCTCTTAGGTTTATGTTTTTATGTGATATTATTTATTGTGGGGTGTTTTTTTTGGGTTCTCGACTTGAGTCTTTGGCCCAAGTGGTTGGTGTTGGCCTGTTGCCTTTGTAGTTTTACTAGAGTAATAGTTAGTCTTGGGTCACTTTGTGCTCATAAGAATCTGATGGTTACAGGGAACGTACCAGGGACAGGGGTTTGAAAACCAAGCTCAAGCACAACGTTCTATGCTTCTGCATAGAGTTAACTCTTTCCTCTCTGGAGCAGTTGAACTGGAAGGGCAGACTGCATAGTGTCAGAATACAGCAAGACTCCATTAGAAGAAACAAGATTACTATGGTAAGTCATGTTTTCTTCTACTTCACTGACTTCACTGCTGCACTTGGCTACTACGTTGTCATCAGCATAGTGAAGGATGCTGTCTGATTGGTTCAGTAGGGATTGCGACATAGATACATACATAGATACATAGACAGTGTCGGCAGATAAGGGCCTATGGTCCACCCAGTCTGCCCATTTGAGCTTGTAAGTTCAGTTTGTTTTCCTAGAAGTCTGTTGCACCTTACCCCTGACCTCCAGAATTCCTTTATGTCTATCCCATGCATTCTTAAATCCCGTGATTGTTTCAGCCCCCACCACTTCCTTTGGCAGGGTGTTCCACTTGTCCACCACCCGTTCTGTGAAGAAATTCCTTCTCATGTTTCCTCTGAATCGTCCTCCCTCCAACTTCATCCCATGCCCTCTAGTCCTGGAACATCTTTTTCGCTTAAAAATAGTGTTTTCCTGCACCCTGTTCCTCTCAGTAAGATACTTGTATGTCTCTATCATATCCCCTCTCTCCCTCCTCTCCTCCAGAGAGTACATGTTCAGTTCCTTCAACCTGTCTTCATAGGACTTGTGATGCAATCCATGCACCATCTTTGCTGCCCTCCTCTGAACCTTCTCTACCCTGTCTATATCCTTACGTAGGTATGGTCTCCAGAACTGTACACTATACTCCAGGTGGGGCCTCACTAGTGACATACCCTACTTTGCAAGATATTATCTTGCTCTAGTATATGGTGAGGGCTTGTTGTGTATGGAAATCGGTGGCTTTCAAAATGTCATTGTACCACAGTTCAAATGACGTGGAACGTGATTGTATCTTACTGTGATACAACAACGTTTCGTAAACCTCTAGAGGTTCTATGCAGAAGCACACGAACCACAAAAATGGCAGGATCAACCAGATAAACACTAGCGGTGGTGGCACGATCACCTGAACCCACGACCCAGGATCAACCAGATAAGATAAAAGTGCAGAAGCAACCAGATATGCACATTAAAAAAATGAAAAGCAGGATTAACAGATATTTTAATTTACTTACAAAACGAAAGTTTATTCCTCACAGCCCACGTCCTCCCACTAAGCGAGAGAGAGAGACACCAGTTTTGTAAATCCCTCCCACAGGTGATTGACAGCCATTAGCAGGCTGCGCCACAAATGTAGGGATGTCTGCTCCCTAGCAACCACACATCACACCCTAGCAACCAGCCCTAACTCCCAGAATACGATGTTGCCACGAACAATTTTTTTCTTTGTATTTTAAAAATAAAAAGTGTTAAAACCACATTTAATTTATATTCAAAATGTAAAATAAAATTGTAAACGTTTTGTGTAACTAAAAATAAAAATAAATGGTAGATTATCCTGTTTATTATAGAAAGGGTTAGTATAATAGAGCTTCCTGATTGGCTTTAAACATCTTGTTAGGCCCATTTTACTGTTTGATAAACGTTTAGGGCAAGATATTCAAAGGTTAGTGTGGGCACTAAAGGGTGTTTGACTGCACTAACTGTTTTTGCACCACTCGTGGTTGAGGTCTAATATTGAGACTCTCTTCCCCAGCATTGGCAAAACCCATTAGTGCCCGAACACTAACATATTGCTACACCCATGCAAATGAAGGGGTCCTTCCCTGCATATGGACACAGCGGAATATTCAGCAGTTTGCACCAGCGGTAAATACCACCCAAACAGGCACAAGTTACCGCATTTGCAAATCCTGGCTTAACAGGGTACAAGGCCCTGTTGGCAGGCAGTGGTACTGCAGTCGCCCACCCTCTGAACCCCATACTGTTGAATCAGTGCACACCCTGATGTCTAGTGGCATCCCCACCCTCCGATCACCTGTCCCTGTATCTATAGAGTATTGTCTGGTGTATAGTTGCACCCCCTCCCATCCGAGCAACTGTCCTTGTAGAGTATTCCTTGGTGTCTAGTGGTACTGCTCACCCTCCAATCACACGTCCCTGAAGTTGCAGTGATTTCTTTGGTGTCTAGTGATAGCCCCCCCCACCTGCTTGGCACCTGGGGATGCATTCAATGGACAGTAATGGGGACTTTTTTTAAACTTCATACTTCAATTGTTTTGAGGGCCAATTCGCATCAAAGCACCGCTCAACTAACAAGGCCTCGTTAGTTGAGCGGTGGCTTTGATTTGTTCGAATTGGTTATCTAAACTATTGAAATATGAAGTTTAAACACATCTCCTTACTGTTTATTGAGCGCACCCCTGCACTCTCCATATTATTGTGTCACCAAATTGCGCAAGCTAAGGACTAGGAAGTCGCTTGGCTCCATGGGGTCAAAATATGATCCCTTACCTTCCTAATTGGAGTTGCAGAAAAATTCTAGTCTGTGCAGGATTTAACTCCGGGACAGGTAAGAGTCCTTATGTGTTTCTGGAGGGGGCAGTTGGCGAAAGGTGCTTTTTGATATTATCCTGCTCTTGCCTTGTTGCTTAATTGAGGCAAGACCCAGGTGACTGTCTCTAGACTTGCATCTTGTGAGTTAAAACCTGTTTTCAGCAGT
Source organism: Neoceratodus forsteri (assembly GCA_016271365.2). Lineage (NCBI taxonomy): Eukaryota > Metazoa > Chordata > Ceratodontiformes > Ceratodontidae > Neoceratodus > Neoceratodus forsteri. Next base: position 1,205,724,054 of record CM057458.1, on the reverse strand, counting down.
GAGATAAATCGTATGTATTGTATTCAGTTAACATTCATTATGTGTCCACTCTTCTTAATATGGCTTTCTCTGTCTGATTCTGTTTCTCTCGCTTATGAGATTGGAAGAGATGGAATGCCTAAATTATACCCTTCCAGGTTTTGTAGAATACCTTGTTTCACTCTGAATAGATATTTAAAATACAAAATCTTCAAACCTGTCTGTAGGGTGCTGCTAACCCCAGGGGACATAAAGTACTTAACATTTAACGTGTAGCACATTCCATCTTGGAGGGACCTTTTAATTAAAATCTCGTGGCATAGCTGCCTGCTTTACAGTGGGCTGATGCATTGTGCTTAGCAGAGCTGTTCTCCACATCTGGTGTTGAAGTGGAATAACTCTGCTGAGTCGTGACTCATTTGTGTTTTGTATGATGACTTTGCAGAAGGGTTTTAGCCAAGTCTATTAGTAATCAGTGGTGACCTAATGTGTAGGCAGGTAGGCCATGTTATGTCTAGTAGAGAAAAAAGCCCACAAAAGACAATAAAAACAAGAAGAGGCCACAGTGTTTATGAGATCTGCTTTTGATGGTTAAGGCAGCTTTAGGGTTTTATAAGCCATGTGTTTTTTTTTTTTTTTCTCACTTTGTGAAAAAACAACCAGATGTGGTTTGATTCGGGGCCAGACAAAAGGAAGACACACACTCCAGGCTTACAGGTTAATCAGATTTTATTAAACAAGAATAGACAGAGACATGGAGACTTGAGTAAGGACAACTGTGTACCCCGGTGCGTTGTCACACTCCATCACATGGTTAGGGGACGTGGTCTAGACCACACATCTTTTTTTTAAAGGTCAGCAAGTGCTAAACATTTTTGATTCAAGTGGATCAGCTTGGCAACTTTTGAAACATAGGCTTTGACGGCAGATAAGGACCACTTGGCCCACATAGTCTGCCCATTTCCCTACCCACTGGATAAGCTGCAGATCCTAGTTAACCAACAGCCTATTTCTTCCTACCCCCGACAAGAATTGCCTTATGTCTGTCCCATGCATTCTTGAATTCCCCCACTGTTTCTGACCCCACAGCCTCCTCAGAAAGGTTGTTCCATGCGTCCACCACCCTCTCTGTGAAAAAATACTTCCTCGCATTGCCCTTGTTATCGGTAATGATATGAGTGCATATGGGCCTTTGGGCTCTCTAACTCCTCAATGTTCCTAGTATGACTCCTCCCCTGAGCCATCCCCCCTCTATCTTCAAATTGTGTCTCCTTGTTCTTGCACATCTCTTTTTCGGAAAGATGCTACCCTCTTGGATTTTTGTTGATTCCCTTGAGGTACGTAACATAGTAATTGACGGCAGATAAGGACCGCTAGGCCCACCTAGTCTGCCCATATTCCCTGCCTGCATCAGCAGCTGCTGATCCTACTTGGTCATTGGCTTTTGCCTCTCTTTCCCATCTCTAGGGTTTCTTTATGCCTATCCCATGCATGTTTGAACCCCTCTACCCCCCCCACTGTGCTAGTGTAACCCCCCTGCAAATGGGGGTTCCCAAAAGACTTCCAGGAGCTTGCTTGAATGCTCCAAGCCTGAATGGTGTTTGGCATTTAAGCCATTTATCAGTGAGTGTTTTAGAGCCTCTGGTACTGTCTCTTTAAGAGCTGTCTGCTTGCAGACATAATTAGTTTGTATGGGGGACTGTGTGCTTCTCTGAGTACCACTCGAGCTGCTGCCAATTCACTTCATTTTGCAGTCACTAGGATGCAAGGAACCTATCTGAAAGATGTAACTGTTTGCCAGAAATTATTTAGAGTAATAATGAAATTACAGTTTGTCTAACCTGCTTTCTTTGCAGTCAGAACTGTGTCTGCTAGTTCCCATTCTAGTTTTGAACTGCTGAACTGGACCAATCAGTGGGGTAAGCTAGCTCTAAAATGGTGCCTTGGACGAATCAGAACTTGGACTCATAATCTGAGCCAGCCACAAGAGGATTGTATGGGCAGTGACTCTGGGAGATGTAGTTTAGACTTCAGTGCCTTTTTGGACCAACAGCAGCAGTCTATTGTGAGTGACAGCCAATCCAGTCAAGAACTGGGAGGAACTCAAAGGAAGTGCCCGTTTTGTCGGTTGAGTTTCAGTTGAGCTTGGCAGTGAAGAAGGAAGGAGCCCTGTGCTTTTTCAGTGTGCAGTTTTAGTCAAAAAACGTGTAAGGCCCAGAGTTCCGGTCTGCAGCTTGTGTAACAGCTTGTTAGGACTGAATCCGTCCTGTGAAAAGAATCAAAGGATCTCTGAAGATAGAAACCAGGCTCACCCTGTAGAAGACTGGAGGAATTGTCAAATTGCACTCGGTCTGTCAGGAACTGAATCTGCTGTGTGTTCTCCCGGTATTGTGCAGTAATTGCGATCGGATACAGATGCAGCCTGCCTGGTATAGTGCTTTCTTTTATATGGTTGTGTGAAGAGGTTTTGTACCTCAAGTGAGCCCTGCTGACATTGAAGGACCCTATCTTATTTGGAGGTCGTGAGTACTAATTCAGGGTCGCTCCTGTTGAATTGCCACATTAAATCCAAATGGAATTACTGTACTGCTGACTGTTTAATTCTCCTTTTCTCTGTGTGAAGGGCCCTACCAGCTGCCACGGTTTGGACTAGCCACTAGGGCTTGGGTACCCAGGGACAGTAACTGATAGGGATAGGCCTGTGCACAGAGCCATAGGTAGATTATTAGAGTGATAAGCTAATTAACCTGATTTCCCCCTGTCCTTGTTATATCCCCCTAAATAAATCAGAGCTGCTTGTTTCAGCAAAGTTATACTGCCTGAGGTATTTGTCTATGTTAAAGTACTGTACTGTGATTGTTGCACTGTATCTCATTTCACAGGAGGTCCCAGTGCCGGAACCAGACCTGGGGGTAAGTGTATACTGTGAAGGTAATTCTGATATATTGTGTGGGCCACTAGTGGGAAGAAAGGGGGGTTGCAGTGTCCCAGAGGGCTGTGACCAAGTTAGTTTAACTATTGCAAACCCTGACCTCTGGGTGGAGGCACCCGCCATTGGATCCAGGCCCCTCAACCTGTTAGTGGCAAATCAGGCAGGGGTAGTAGCCCCTGGGATAGCGCCATCTAGGGGTTACACTAGCTCCCACTGTTTACTGGGGGTAGGCTAGTCCATGCAGCCACCACCCTTTCTGTGAAGAAAAACTTCCTCCCATTCCCCTTTATCTTGCCCCCCCCTTCAATCTCATGTTGTGCCCCCTCATCCTTGACATAAAAAAAGTTTCTATCATGTCCCCCTCTCCCTCCTTTCCTCAAGGGTATACATATTAAGCTCCTTTAGTCTTTTTTTTTGGGACTGATATGTCACATTTGGTGACCATGTTTCACAAGAGGGTCTTGTTCTGCAGTTTGGGGTATGTCAGAAATGTATTTGAAAAGGGGGTCCAACCATGGAGAACAACCTGAGCGAGTGATGAACTTGAAGGGGTCTAAAATATAATAGAAGATACCTGCTGAATAGCAAAGTAAAAGTTGAGAGACATGTCTGACCTAAAAATTCAGTCTATAGTCCTGAAGGTACAACCTTAGACTAGAGACTAGATTATAGATATAGCTGTAGATACAGATATAGATATATATGAATATTATAAGTTTAAGGAATTCTAGTGGAAAGCTATTGACCCTGAGGGATGAGCCGTTGACACACAGTTGGCAATGAGTACACTGGAAATCAGTTAATCATCCCAAGGGGGCCATTGTTTTCCACTATATCCTAAAGCATCGGGTTTATATCTGCTTTGCTAAGTCATGTCTTTGTCCCCCTCACTTAATTGACATATAGCTCTGTTTAAAACGAGCATAGAGTTTAAACTGAATTCCCTAACTCACCCATTACTACTTTTTTTTTTTTTTGCAATTTGTGACCCTCTTTGCTTCCCTATTTTATTTTCAAAAACTAACTTTATAGCAGTCATTTCTCCACACCCGCTTGCTCACTTTGTTGCTTGTAACTGACTTCTACATAAGTGCCAGTGAAACTACTGACAGACACACACACACACACACACACACACACACACACACACACACACGAGTTACAAGCCGCAGTATGTACATAACAAGTGAGCAGTTTTGTAGAAACACGTGCATTAGATGCACGTTTGTTTCTGACAAGCAAGGTGTGGAAGCGCAGTGATGGGGACATTAAGGCCTTATCCACATTAGCATTTTTCCCGTGTTTTAAACAGTGCTAACTCTGTTAACGCGGTTTAAAAGTTTTGTATCCAGATTGTAGCATGGTACAATCCGTATTTAAAAACTCTGTTAAAACCTTGCTCGAAGCAGGGTTTTAGCACTTTTTTTTTTTTTTTTTTAAACACAGTTGCCTTAGACCATGTTAGCAGCTATGTGGATACAGTCTGTGCTATAACACGGTTTAAGGCAACCACCACCACCTTACTTCAGTCTCCGTTTTTAGGGCATCCAGGAAAGGAAAAGAAGACTAAAAGGCATTGGTGAGCTTGCAGTGAGCTGCTGGACCAAACAATGTAATTTTCCACTGGATTCATTGCCACTCACAAATTACGGGTATTCCTGCATGCATTGTGGCATCAGCAGTCATGCCTGAGAACCTGAGGTTGCAAACACTGTGTCGGAGTGCAGTGTGGATTCTCCGACAACCATGATTAAACATGGTAATAAAAAAAAAAAAAACTTTTCTTAAAAACATTTTTCATAATTCATGCTATTGTGGACGGGGTCTTGCAGTACATTATAACCTCAGGTGGAGAGAAAGCAATAGGAATAGATGAACTCTTCAGGAGCAAAGATCCTGTTTTGATGCCAATGGCCTCAGTAATAAATAGCGGGAAGGAGAAATACAGAACTAATGTGAAATACAAGCTGAAGTGTGTTTAAATATTATGTTTTGTTTGTTATCCTGAAGGCATCAGCTGTTCTTTAACACTTGTACAGAGCTGATTGGACTGCAAAGAACACTCTGTGTCTGCTAGTAATAAAGTTAGGCTCTGCAATTATTAAAGTCTTTTTTTGCTGCTTCCAGCTTGGTGAGAGCGCTGGAAATTCTCCATCTGGGTCGACTCATGGTCTTTTGACACTCCAATTATGAAATGGCTTTGCAGGATGCAGTATTTCTTAGGGACTATTTTGCAAGGTGGTAAGATATGGTAAATTTTTTGCTGTTTAAACAGCAAAAAAACACCTTATTAGATTATTTTTGTTGTTTAAACGTACCCCATGTTATAAGTGCAATAACCCATTCCAGGGTGTGCGGGTATTGGGGATTAATCGACACCCTGGGTGCTGTGAGGACACATGGCCTGCAGCTTCATGCTTCACAACGCACCCGGGGTGTTGATTAATCTCCAATAACCACACACCCTGTCATGGGTGATTGCTTACTTAAATCCATTTTGAACATGCTGGGTTTAGAGTGTATGTCACATCAGTAGTTTCTTCACAGACACCAAAGAGGCTTCCATAATTAGAAATCTGATTGCTCCTGAAAAAACTTTGGCTTTGTACACCTTTCTGGTCACAGATTTTCAAATAAATAAAATCCTTCATGCCTGTCATTTCCTGGGTTAGCTCTGTCACTTGCCATTGGAGCCATAAGTGTTTTTTTTTTGGTTTTTTTTTCTTAAATGGTAATTTTTAAAACAATTTAGCAATATCAAATGTAGATTAAACTAGGTCTTGCTTACTATATGGTGCAAAAGAAAACATTTTTATGAAGATAATCTTGCAAAAACATAAAAATTCTGAGCTATGCCCCTCTTTCCATTGCCAGCCTTGGATAATAGAGATCATATACAGTATATAAAAACCAGACCTCGAGCACAGAGAGAGGAATTGGATAAGGCAGCTTGTCCTGTATTTGTTCTATGCTATTTTGTTCTTTAAATTGTAGTCTGTTTCTCTTTGCCACTACCCGATAAGGAAGTAAGAGAAAACGGTCTTGTCAAATTAATTCCCTGTGTCTGATTCCACTTATTTTAAATATATCCCTGTTCTTTTTGGCCACCACCCTGTCCTGACTTTTTTTCTCATTTTTGTACTCTAACTATCCTTAAATTGTAGTCCGTTTCATCTGGCCACTACCCTGCCCCTTCCCACATATTTCCCCTCCTTTGTCCTTTCTCTCTGGATCACAGACATAGCTGGCACCTTGCCATCAGTCTGGGACCCACCCCCATTGTTTAGATCGCAGTCCCTGTCTTAATCCTTTGTGTCCAAAATGTACCCTCCCCCTAGTACAGAGGATATCTAGTGATCCTTTGTTCCTTTCTCTTCAGGCGCCCGTAGCCCGTGGGCTAACTGAGAAAGCCAGCGCCTCCACGGCGTGAGGAGCCTGCAGCCGACACAAGTCGGGTACAGCTGCAGAAGTCTAAAATTTGGTGCCGAATTTAAATTGAAGTGCCCTACGAGACAAGCATCATTGGCTTTCAGGGGGTCTTGGCACTATGGGGATTCTGGTGCTGTGCTGTGGTTTTGTTGCGATCCAACTCCCTTAAGTGGCCAGTTTTCTGTCAGGGCTGCAAATGTGCCGAGTGCAGAAACGGCTGATCTGCCAACTTGGAGTGCTCCCACTCTGTAGCGAGTGTGAACTTGATTTTTCGCCCCTCCCCACCCCTTCCCAGGCCAACCTTAAATGCACACTGACTGTACCCACTGTCTATCACGCTCTTATCCATTGGCAATTAGGACTGTAATTATCTTGCTGCTCAATCTTTAAAGGGATACTGCACATTTATCTGTGACAGTTCTTGCAGACACTGCTTTTCCCCTAAGGATATTAGGAGAGTGACTGTGGACATTAGGGAGAGGGACTGGCCTTGCGTAGTTAAGCGTTCTGCCCCTGACCCTCAGGCTTGGACTTCAATCAAGCAATTAAGACTACAAATATCTTGCTGCTCAGTCTTAAAGGGATACTGTGCATATAACTGGCGCAACTCTTTCAGACCCTGTCTGTCTCCTTAAAGTATTTAGGTTAGACAGCCTGCATATTTAGGCTGGACTTAAAACAAGTTCGCGTCCATAGGGCAAGTGTAAAACTCTAGAAAAACATTCTTCTCTCTCTGAGTCTTAGACTCAAAAATATCTAAGCTGTAGGGGTCAATAGTGTAGGACAAAATGCGGGCTATATTGTCATTCCCCTGTATGCCCCTTCTCGTGATCTGCATTTGTCCCCTGTTCAGGCTTGTTTATACACCGCCTAGTAAGGCTTAAGTTCTGCAGTTAGGCACGCTGAGGCGTCCCAATGCCCAGCTGAGCACCTGAATTTCTACTCTTCTGCCTTTCTGTTCCCCAAACTGGATAAGGCTCCACAGCTACACCGGCTTGGGGGAACAGTTGTAGCTATAGCCAAGGCAGGTACTTCACCCACTACGGATGCGCTGCATTATCCCAAGTACTTCACAGTTAGAACCCTGATCTTTGCTGTAATAGGTCAGCTGGGTAATAGTATTAGTGCGCCAGCAATGACCTCTAACTACCCATCTAAACGAAAATGAGTAAAGGCATTTTGATTTCTGTTGGGGGCTATCAGGAAGCTACTACTTCTTTGGTTGCTGTGCTCGGGTAATGTGGAGCTCAACCCAAGACCTCCAGCCACTAGCTCTTCCCCTTCTGACCTACTCAGTCTCAAGGGGATAAGTTTTGTGCACGTAAATGCGTGTAGTCTTCTAAAGAAGCTTACATCCATCTAGGCTTGGGCACATCATACTGCTCCTGACATATTAGTGGTCACTGAAACATGGCTAAGACCTGGAACGGCTGACCACGAGGTGAATATCCCATCATACCTTCTCTATAGGACTGATAGACAGACTAGAGGAGGTGGAGTAGCCATATACATTAAAGATAAATTTCAAGCCTCTGTCATTGACTCAACCTCTATTCAAAATGAATTTGAATGCCTATCCTTGAAGGTCAAGATTTCACCTATGGTCTCGCTACGTGTAGCTGGATGCTACAGGCCTCCGTCAGCTGGATTACAGCTGTTGCATCACCTAAATAAGACTCTGGGATCATTAACCATAGAAGTCATAACTTTAGGAGTCTTCAATTTGAATTGGCTTGCCACTTCCTCTGCACTCCTCAAAGCCATTCGTGACTCCCTCGGGCTGACACAACTTATCAATGAACCCACGAGAACAAATCCAAAGAACCCAAACAATAGCTGTCTACTGGATCTTATCTTAGTAAGTAAACCATATATATTTACTCATGCTCACATATTTTTCACGGATACACGTGATCATTGTTACATTGCTTGTGTAAGAGCGTCAAAAACAGCCACATCAGCTTCAAAATTTACCACAAAAAGAAGCCGCCACAACTTCAACCCCTATACATTTATTACCCAACTAAGAGATTCATTACGCTGGCAGGACTTTTACCTTGCAAAATCTGTGGACACAGCTTGTGACATTTTTCATGAAATTGTAACAGGAGCCCTGGATAACATTGCTCCACTGATTAAAGTCCGTAATAGGGTGAAATACTGCCGCTGGTTTAATTCAGAGCTAAAGACTCCCTTACAAAAAAGAGATGCACTTTGGAAAATGGCATGGAAATCTAAGCTTCCGACTGACTGGACTTGTTTAGGAGGGTGAGGAACCTCTGCACCTAGCTGGTCAGAGAGTCAAAGGCCACTTTTTATTGTAGGGAACTCGATGCATCCTCGAAGTGCCCCAACAAATTCTGGAAAACTTTAAAAGACTTAAAAGGATACACTCCTGGAAACTCCCTACCCGCTAAAAATCCTAGTTGGTGGCACCTCCGTCTCTGATAAGCCCTCCATCCTTGAACACCTCAACAGTCATTTTGCCACTGCAGGACTAGCCTTCGACACCTCTCATGCCAATAACCTATGATCCCAACTTGGTGTCCAGGACCAAGGAATCCCGGTATCTAACTCCTCATTCTTCCTGCAGCCGGTCTCATTGAAGGAGGTTTAAGACCTCCTGTTCTAGCTGGATGTCAAGAAAAGTGCTGGAGCTGACTTTTTCGAACCTTACTACCTGAAAATTGGTTATCAGGTCTTAGCTGTCCCAGTTACCTCTTTAATCTAATCTATCACTATCCCAGGCTGTCTTGCCACCACTATGGAAGATAGCTCATGTCATCCCCTAGTTTAAATCCGGAGATCCTGCAGACCTTAATAATTACAGGCCCATTTCCTTACTTCCGATCTTATCCAAACTCCTGGAAAAGATTGTGAGTAACCAGCTCAAAAACTATCTAGAATCTGAAAATCTAATTAACCCCTTACAATCCAGTTTTAGGGCACGACATAGCATTGTCACTGCTCTCGCTAAAGTGACCAATGACTGGCTACATGGGCTGGATGCTAAAAACTTTGTATGCGCAGTTTTTTTTTTTTAAGTCTTTGGTAACCGGTTAAGGCCCACTAGGCACAAGTGCCTGTTTTCAGGGGTGACCTGGGAGCGCGGGGCGGTTAAGTGACTTGCTCAGAGTCACACAGTATGCAAGTGGAGGTTGTGAGAATCAAACTCAGGTCTGGTCTGCTGGATGTATCAAGCTTGTTCACACCTCATTCCTCTAGCCTCTAGGCTATACTGCCAGCCTTATGTACATTATGTATATTTGGACCTAAGCAAGGCCTTTGATACTGTGGACCACAATCTGCTTCTTACATCACTCAGGAACATTGGCCTGGACCATCACTCCCAAAAGTGGTTCTCTAATTACCTTACAGTCTGGTACCAGCAGGTCAAGGCAGAAGGGGAATTTTCTCCCTTAAAACCTCTATTGAGAGGAGTTCCCCAGTGCTCCATATTGGGTCCTCTACTATTCACAATTTATATTAATAAAATTAATGACAATATCAAAGCTGCCAGCATTCACCTCTTCGTTGACGACATGGTGATCTACTCCGAAGGACCCTCTCCTACTGCCGCATGCGATGACCTGGCTGCAATTACAACTGTTAAACCGGAAACTATTACTAAATGCAAAACAGACCAAAGCAATGCTATTCTTGCCTTGCGCATATGATGCCACGTCTATAACATCCCCTCAGATCACTACACTCCTGGGAGAACCCTTGGAATACATGTCTAAGTTCAAATACCTGGGTGTCTGGATAGATCAAAGGCTGTCCTTTAATGACCACATAGAAGAGCTGCTAAAAAAGCTCAGGCAGAGTCTAGGTCTTCTTTACAGGATAAACCAGTTCCTGACAAGAGAGGCCAAGATGAGTCTGGTTCAGTCCACTTTTCTTTCCTTCTCGACTACGCAGACTTCTTGTACTGTCAGGGCCCGACTGCTGCACTCTCAAAGTTAGATACCCTTTACCACAGAGCTCTAAGATTTATCACTGGTCTGTCTTACTTGACCCATCGTTGTTCTTTATACACAGCGGTGGGATGGTCATCTCTTAAGTACAGACTGCAGAGCAGTGCAGCCATTTAGATGTTCAGAGCCATTTCCATTAGGCTGCCTCAACAGATATCAGATTGCTTGCCATTATGTATGTAACCCCTAGGTGGCGCTATCCCAAGGGCTACTACCCCTGCCTGTTTGACTACAGACAGGTTGAGGGGCCTAGGTCCTATGGCGGGTGCCTCCACGCAGAGGTCAGGGTTTGTAGTGGTTAGACTAGCTTGGTCACAGCCCTCTGGGACACTGAGACCCCTTTTTATTTCCTCTAGTGGCTCACACAGTACATGGAGTTACAGCCCCAATACCCCACGTATACACACTGTTCACTCATACAGATACCACTTACCCTCGAGACTGATTCTGCAGCACGTCTCTGAGGACCCCCCTGTAAAATAAGGTTAAACAACATACACAGCAAAACGCAATACTGTTTCCATAAGTACCAACACCACAGACAGTATATAGCATAACAACAACAAATCTGATTTATTTAGGGGGCAGTAACATGGGAGGGGGAAATCGGGTTAATTGGTGGCATTAAATCACAGTACTGTGCACACATACAGGGTCTGAAAAGTCACACTTTGGGTATCCGGGTTGGCCGCCAGGTGCAGATGGATAGGGCCCTGTAGAAGAAAACATATGCACAACACCCAATTGTAATCCGGAGCCGGAGGGCTCGGTCCATGAAACAGTGAAACAACAAAAATTAGATGACACACTTGTGATTGAAAAACAAGCTGCAGGGTAATACCCTGATTTGTACTCACAACACGGAAGCTGAGAATTGGATGGAGAATGTCCCTCTGGATTGCCAGAAGAGCAGGGCATGAGGACAAGGTCCTTGTGACTGGACCCCGCTGCAGTTGATAGCAAACGGATGTAGTCCGAATTAAGCTGGGGTTTACTTCCAGCTTCAGCACTCAATTCACTGTACAGGGGATTTGAAATAGCGATTCCCCACAAGCACTATGCACATTTATATGTAAAAGGAAAGTACTATACCAGGCAGGCTGCTCCTCAATCCCGATCACAATTACTGCAAAATACCTGGGAGCACACACAGCAGCTTCAGTTCCTGACAGACCGAACGCGATTCAGCAATTTCTCCAGTCTTCTATGGGGTGAGCCTGGTTTCCACACTTCTAGTGCTTCTTTCTCCTCACAACTCTGATTCAGTCCAAACTGGCACTCACAAATTCTGCAGACTGAAACTCGGGGCCTCACACGTGCTTCCCGCGCGAAACTATACACCGCAGAAGCACACAGCTCCTTCCCTCTTCACTGCCGCAACTGATCTGATCTTTCCAGTCACAGAGCAGTGCATTTCCTTTCGCTCCACACTATTCTGTTGGCTGATTCAGCTGTCACTCACAATAAGACTCCCTCTGTTGGTAGAAAAAGGCGCCAAGGTCAAAACTACATTTCCCACAGTCACTGCCCATATAATCCCCTTGTGGCTGGCTCAAATTAAGAGTCCAAATTCTGATTCATCCACAGGCTCCATTTTAGGGCTCCCTTAACCCAGGGATCGACAAATCCCATAGCCCGACGTCCCGGGCTACAAGATCAAGCAGTCGGACTATCACAATTGCAGTAGCTAGTTGTCCAACGGACAACCAACTCAGAACTTTTTTTTTTTTTTTGATTATTTTGCTGCTTGGCTGCTGAGTCGCCGACCAACCACTAGGTGCCGCTGCATGTCTCAATCACTCTTCCTTAGCTGAGTCACATGGGTGATGAAATTGGCACCACGTAGTTGCTGAGAGATGCCAGGAGCGAGTGCGGCAGCAAGGACCCTCCCTCGGATCCCTCCCCACCCATCACAGCAGCAGAGCAGCTTCAGTGAAACCAGGACTGACAGATGAGTCAGCGAATTTGATGTGAGAGAATACTTGTCAGTCCGGGGAATTGGCCGCGGCAGTGGTAAGGGCGGGAGGTTTCACCATACAGAAGCGGGAGACTGCTGCTGAGAGCGTCATTTCACTCATTGTACTTGCAGCAGACAGACCGGGTTGTTTTGCATGCTATCTTGTGTGGCAGAAAGCAAGTAGTAAAAACAAATAATGGGGGACTACAGATAGAGGAAAGGAAGGCTTAGTTTGTCCTTTATTGAAAGGACTGCAGTTGGGGGCGCGGCGGAGTTTGTCGACTGTGCCGGTTGGACTCACCGGTCAAAGAAAAACAAAAGGAAAGGTGCCTAGCCATCAGTCACAGGTGGGGACCGCAATTAGGAGTGAAAAAAAAAAAGCAAAACAAGGGTTTGTAGTGTCTTTCACTGAAAGGATTGAAGTTGATAGCTGGAGTTGGTCCTGGATGTGGTACAGTCAGTCAGGGGCAGAAACTGGAGGGAAAAGGGAAACAAGGAGCCTAGGTGTGTTTTATCCTTAACTGAAAGGACTGTGAACTTGAAGTGGGAGAACCCAGATGAGACAAGCTGGCAGTTTTCATATATATATATATATATATATATATATATATATATATATATAATATATATCTATATATAGAGATATTTATATATAGATATTTATATATAGATATATATAGATATATATGTATGTAAACAATACAGAAATGAGGGACTGAACAGGGCAAAGCAAAGCAGCTTGAATGACTTTTAGGTAGTGGGTGGGGACAGTGGCTGGAGAGCGTGGGATTGGGTCTCTGCTGAACAAAAAGTAAGCAAAACAAAAGAATGTAAAGCACTGCAGCAAAAATAAATTAGAAATAAAAGTATCTGGGAAGTCCCTGGATATACTTGGTGACACTGAACAGTAAAATCTTAAATAATTAAAAAATAACAGGTGAGCACTGCAGAGCCAGCAGCCAACAAGTGGAAAAGGGCTGAGGGGTGGCGTAAGTGCCACTTTCTGCCAAGTGACAGTTCTGTTTTTTGGGGGGCGGGTTTTGCCTAGGTGTAGGAACCAGACCCAGAATAGTGGGTTGCCCACCACACAGTCACTTTCTGCACAAGAGTCCTAACCTTTCTAGTCTAACTATTGGTGTCTGTGGAATTTAATTTAAAAAAATTCTGAGAAATAAGTATTCAGCTACCCGAAGCAGCAATGTGCAGCACAAGCCAGGTGTTTGTGCTATGTTGCCCACCACAGGGAAAAAAGTAAAGAGAAGCACTAGCTAAAGAAACAAGACGTGAGAAGGGAAAAAGGTGACCTACTGGACCTGAATGAGTGCTACTCTGAGTAGTGGTACTGTAGGAAGGAACTGACTGACTGCCTGAGGGACCCTGGATGTTAGAACTGTCACTGAGGGTGGGAGACACAGGGATTCATTGGGACAGGACAAACTGCAGTTTTAAAACAAAGTTTAAGCAAAATAAAAAAACCCTATAAACTTCTAACATTTCATTCTGTCCTATAGAGCAAATCTAGGCTTGTTAAATATTCCTTAAATTTCTCTTCCCTCCACTGCCCTAGACAGTCCTGAGGGTGAGTGCTCTGCCTGTGTGACTGCCTTCCCTTGTTTGCACAATCACAACTACAGTATCAAGACACTACAGAGAGCTATTGAAAAGGGTGAACAAATAATCAGCCATCATTACTAGTGCACTGTCTTTCTAACTCAGCCCTGACCCTCCCATCCAGTTCACACCACCTGGAACCCATTGAACACACACACACCACACAGTGACTGGTAAAAATATTTTATTAGCATCAAAACATAAAATGTGCAACAGTATGCAGAAGAGGAGATAGTAAAAAACAGCAGACTCTTTTTGTTTCTCTGTCTAGTCAGGTGTTGCTGATAGTGCCACTGTCTTCTGCTGCTGATCCTGCTGCTCATACTATTTCCAGTGTTCATTTTCCTTCCTGTCCTAGTCCTTGATGACAGTTGTGAGTTCAACTGGCTGGTCCTTCAAATAATTCTAACTGTTCTCTTCCTAATACAGACGTCAGCCTGCCCTTACCCTGTATTAACCGAAAAATATAAAAATATATTTTCCTGATTTCTGAAGTTCTTCTACCTCTGCATCACATCATATGAAGTTAATAGTACAATACAAACTTGGCCACACCATGTAATTTCTTTCTACATAACTTGTTTAAAAATTTACATTGAAATGTACTGGACTACCACGCAGAACTTGGGGACTACCATTTTTGACAAGGCCAGTTGTCCTGGACTAGCATGTCATTTTGAAATTTGTCGATCCCTGCCTTAACCCAGTTGGCCCAGCACAGCAGTTTAGGTCCAAAATGGAGAGGTAACACACAGAGAGTCCCAGCTGCAATAAAGGCAGGTTAGACAAAGTACAATTTGCTAATGCTTTAAATGATTACAGGCAGACAGTTACGAGCTTTCAGATGGGCTCCCTTTGCACCTTCAGCGACATAAAGATAGACAATTACTCCACAGCATGGCGGATTCGAGCATTAAATACACAGTCCCCCCATACAAACTAATTAAGTCTGCAAGCAGACAGCTCTTAAAGAGACAGTATGTGGAGGCTCAAATAGCACTCACTTGCAACCACAGTTAAGCAGCTCAGATGCCGAACACCACCCAGGCTTGGAGCATTCAGGCAAGCTCCTGGATGATTTTTGGGAACCCCCATTTGCAGGGGGGTTACATGTACAGTAGTAGGCAAGTACTCATTAAGAAGCACCTCCTATATTTTGCTGTTTGTACCCAAGGTGAGATCTCGCTTTGGTAGGGCTTCGATAAGTTTTGTGCTCCCCCTGCTATGGAACATGATACAAAAATCCATGAAACTGGCCCACCCTTTGTCACTGGCTGCTTTCAAAACAAGCTATGCTTTCTTCTTTAATGAATCCTGTAATTGTTATCATTGAACCTGTCCTGTTCCCGCTATGGAGAACTGGGGTCAAAATGCTGGTTATACGCCTTTCTATCTTCCCCTTCCACACCTCTAGCACTTACCAGTATTCTCTGTCCTCTCAGTGATTGATCTCCATCCAAACTTGGCTTATGGGCTTAGCACCGAATCTTTCTCCAAGACCATAGTACTACCTGGCCCCTCACCCCTCGGTTACCTATCAGGTATATGCTCCAAAAATCTGCTCCTCTGAACCAGCACTCTAGGCTTCTCAACTTCCTCTTCCCTCAGTTACCCCTCCCTAGCTCATGCTCTAAAAGCCACTCTAGTGCTGCAGCACTTTCTAGGCGTCTATACCTCCTCAATTACTGGCACTTCCTCTCCATACCTTTTTTCCTTCACCGGTCACTATCCTAACATCTGGTGTTGTGCTGTCTTCCCTCCTTCCTCCCCCTGGCAACTTTAGGCTTGTATACTTATACTTGAGTACAGTTATTTCAACCAGCACATTGACCTCTGAAATGTCTATACACTGTAAATATAATGTTTAGTCTGGCTGATTGCATCATTTAGTCTAGCATTGACCAATGAAATGTTTATACACTGTAAATATTATGTCTAGTTCCGCTGATTGTATCACTTAGTCTCTGTAATTCTATGCTATTGTACTCCTTGCATTTTGTCCAATGTAATTTATGACTATATGTTCTGTCCAGGTCCATCTTGAAAATGGGCGTTGCTCAATGATGTTCGCCTGGTAAAATAAAGATTTTGATTGATTGGGAAGTCATCAGAATTGCAAGTAAACGGGAGATGCTGCTAGTTGGTGACTTCAGTCTGCTAGACATGGAGTGGAGCATTTCAGCTGCAGCTTCAGCAAGGAGCAGAGCCATCCCTTGACTCCCTACAAGAGACTTTTGTTAGGCAGCTAGTCAATGAACCCAGTAGGAACAGGGCAGTTTTGGACCTGGTGCTTACAAATGGGGACAGTATTGCAGATGGTACATTATAGTTCCTTAGGTAACAGTGATCATCGTACAGTATGGTTTAACATAAGACAGGAACAGAGAGAAACCACTTGAGGATGAGGGTCCTGGACTTGAGGAGGGTGGATTTTAAAGAAACGTGAGACTGCCTTGGAAGCACCTGGTACAGCAAGGAGGTGGCAAAAGCAGCAGGGGAATGAGGGCAGCCTTTAGAAAGTACAGGCTTACTCAGAAGGAGGAGGCTAGGGTGGACTATGCCACAAAGTCAAGAAAAGCGAGCAGGGTGGTGGGGGAGGCAAAAGCTACAAGAGAGAGGTACAGCTAGTCCAAGGGGTAAAAGAGCGTGAGGAGGCCTTTTACGAGATTGTCAAGATAAAAAAGGAGGGGAGTTGGGCAGAGGGTAGTGAAGAAAAGGCAGAGGCACTTAATGGGTACTTCTGTTCAGTCTTCACTCGGGAGAAGGTTGGACCAATACCACAAGGGAGTGAGGGGGGGTGGAGACTGGAAGGGAGAAGTCACAGACAGCACAATTCAGGCCGACAGGGTACTCAAGGGCCTAAGGGCCCTAAAGGTGGACAGATCACCAGGGCCAGATGGCATGCAGCCAAAGGTCCTTAGAGAACCGGTGGAGGTTCTGGCGGGTCCCCTGGCATATCTGTTTAACACCTCTCTGGAATCCAGAAATGTGCCCCAGGACTGGAGAACTGTGCATCTGGTGCCTCCTCAACAGCTCAAAGAACACCTCATGTCCTTTGGCATCTATGAGCCATTCCAGTCGGGTTTCAGGACCAGGCATAGCACTGAAAAAGGTGTTAGTTAGGGTGCATAATGACCTCCTCAGTGCTAGAGACAGAGGGGATAGGTCAATTCTTGTTCTCGTCGATCTCTCATCAGCTTTTGATACCATGAATCACATTGCGCTTCTTGATTGCCTTTGAGAGTATTGTGTAATCGCTGGTACTGTCATTGACTGGTTTGAGTCCTATCTCTCTGGCAGGGTGCAGCAGGTGTTGATGGGGAATTTCTCCTCCTCCCCGAGGCCCCTGTCATGTGGAGTAGCTCAGGGCTCGATCTTGTCACCAGTGTTATTCATGGTATATGTGCTGCCCCTGGAAGAGCTCATTCGGCAGTACACTGTGGGTTTCCATTGCTATGCAGATGACACCCAACTGTATTGGTCTTTTGCCCCAGGACACAAGATACCGTGGAAGTTATTAACAACTACCTGGCAGAGATCAACAACTGGATGTCCTCCAGTTGGTTGCGACTGAACCCGGACAAGATGGAGGTACTGGTGATTGAGCCAGGCTGTGGGCGTGATGGGAGTGCCTCCAGAGTGGGTACAGGACTGTTTCTGGGATCCGCTCCATTGATGGCTTCCCCTAGGGTGCGGGATCTTGGCATTATCCTTGATAGTAGATTGTCACTTGAAGCTCAGGTGTCATCTGTGGTCAAAAGTGTTTTTTTACCACTTAAGGAATATCACCAGGATTAAGTCCCTAGTTCTGCCCAAGGACCTGCCATCACTGGTGTATGCCTTTGTCACATTGAGACATGATTACTGTAACACTCTATACTTTGGGATCACTGGAAGGACCCTCCGCCAGCTGCAGCTGGTGCAGAATGCAGTGGCTCGGTTGCTGATGGGCCTGTGTAGGTCCAGTCATGTAACCCCAATCCTGCAGGCTCTGCACTGGCTGCTGGTCAGGCGGAGGGTCATCTTCATGGTGGGCTTGCTCACCTAAAAGGCCCTATACGGGCTGGGCCCTGGCTGTCTGGCTGATCTCCTTTTACCTGCCACCTCAGTCCACTCTCTTCGCTCTTCGATTAGGAACCTCCTTGATGTTCCCAGGGTCAGGCTTAAAACATCTGGCGACTGTGCATTTAGTGTCACTGGGCCAACCCTGTGGGACACACTACCAGCTGCTGTCAGGGAGGCCTCCACAGTTGAGGCATTCAAAAAGGGACTAAAGGCATACTTGTTTTGTCTGCCTTTCCCTGAGAATGGGGACTGACCCATACTGATTACCTGAAGCTGTCTTAGTTTGGGAATTATTTATTGTTTTAATTTTTCAAGTTTGTATCCGTTTTATAGAGTGTATGTACTATGTTGTTTTTACTTGTTCTTCTAATGTAAGGTGCCCAGAACTCCAAGGATTGAACTCTGTTCAATCCTTGGAAGGAAGTATTTTTTCACAGAGAGGGTTGTGGATGCATGGAACGGTCTTCCGGAGGAGGTTGTGGAGTCAAAAACAGTGGTGGAATTCAAGCATGCATGGGACAGTCATAAGGCAATTCTAGCGGGTGGGGGTAGGAGGAAGTAGGCTGCTGGTTAACTAGGATCTGCAGGTTATCCACTAGGTAAGGAAATGGGCAGACTGAGTGGGCCAAGCGGTCCTTATCTGCCGTCAAATTCTATGTTTCTATATAAACTTTCTCTTGCCTCTTCAAAAAAGTGGGCAGAGGGACGAATGAGGAAATACAGGTCAGTCAGCCTGGCCTTAATAGTGGGTAAGCTGATGGAGACCATCCTGAAAGAGAGACTGAGCAGCTTTCTGGAGGAAAATGGATGAGAGGCAGCATGGGTTTGTGTTAGGGAGGTCCTCTGAAACTAACCTAATTGACTTCTTTGATTGGGTCACTAGAACAGTGGACAAGGGCCAGATGGTAGATGTCCTGGTGGTAGATGGGGGTTATCATTTCTGATGACTTAAAGATGTCTAAGTAGAATACAAAGGCTGCAGAGAGGGCCAGTGGTATGTTGGGGTGCATAGGTAGAGGTATCACTAGCAGAAGGCAGGAGGTGGTGATGCCATTGTACAAAAAGCTAGTGAGGCCTCACCTAGAGTACTCTGCAATTCTGGAGACCTTCATAAGGACATTGACAGGGTGGAGGCGGTCCAGAGAAATGCGACTAAGATGGTACAGGGCTTGCACCAGAAAACATATGAGGAGAGACTAAAGGACCTCATATATGTACTTGCTGGAGGAGAGGAGGAATCAGGGGGACGTGATAGAAACATTCAAGTACCTTAAGGGCATAAACAAGGTGCAGGGGGGAGACATCTTCCAATATAAGAGATGTACACGAACGAGGGGGCATGATATGAAATTGGAAGGTGGCAGGCTGAGGGGAAATGTGAGAAGTTTTTCTTCACGGAGAGGGTGGTAGACACATGGAATAGACTGCCACAGGAAGTGGTGGGGGCAAGCACAGTGGAGGGTTTTAAACATGCATGGGATAGGCATAAGAGTACCTTACTGGTGGGAAGGTGGGGTGAAAAGCCATTGACCAGTTAGGGTCAGAGACCACAAAGTAGTGTAGGGCTTTTGGGCAAACTGGATGGGCCTGGTGGTCCTTATCTGCTGACAATTTCTTGGACTTCAGCAAGGCCTTTGACTCTTTGCCCAAGGGTGGTAGTTGAGGGGTGGGGGGGAATTGTTAGTAGCAAGGCCTAGGACCAGTAGGGTCCCACAGAGTTTGATTCTAAGTCCGGTGTTGTTTAACATTTTCATAAGTGACATCACGGATGGGATCAGCGGTAAAAAGCTGCCTGTTCATGGATAACATCAAGCTTCGTGTGAGGGTGGGCATAGAGGAGGGAATGTAGGAACTCTGGGAGAATGTGGCTAGGCTAGGAAAGTGGTCTGGCACTTGGCAGCTAGGGTACAGTGCTAAAAAGTGCAAAGTTACGCACTTGGGGGCGAAGAATCCAGGGACGAATTACTGGCTGGGTAGAGTGCTGGTAACCAGCTCAGAGGAAGAGAACGACCTGGGAGCAATAATTACAAGTGCCCTGAAAAAATTCTGCAAAAGTGCAGTAACTAAAGCAAATTGGATGCTGGGCTGCATAGCCAGGTGAATTACTACCAGGAAGGTGGAGGTCATTCTGCCTCTGCACAGGTCACTGGTAAGACCATGCCTGGAGTACAGCATGCAGTTTTGGTACCTGTACCTTAAGAAGGATATCAACTTGCTGGAGGTGGTCCAGAGAAGGGCAGCCAAGATGATCCAGAGCCAGCAGGGCAGCACCTATTAGGTGAGGTTGAGGGAGCTCAACATGTACTCTCCTGAGGAAAGATGGGAGAGAGGAGATGTGATTGAGACCTTTAGGTACCTTAAGGGTATTAGGATGAGTACTGATGGCCTCTTCAGCTTTAGTGGAAACAGCACCATTAGGGGGCACTGCCTAAAGCTGGTGGGAGGGGGGGGGAAGGTTTAGGAGGGAGATGAGGCACTTTTTCATCGAGAGGGTGGTGGCCAAGTGGAATGAGCTGCCAGAGGAGGTGGTATCCCTAAAAAAACGTGGATGGCTTCAAGAGGGTTGGGAGAGGGTGAGGGAAAAGGGGATTAGTTGAGGAGGCTGGAAGGAAGGGGAGGTGGCAGTTCCCTTTGTAACACGGGTACTTATGGAGTGGTAAAATCAAGCAGACTAGTAAGGCCTTCATCTACTTCATATGTTTGTAACTGACTTGTTTGGGGGAGCTTGCCAGGGAGGGGTAGAGGCACAGTGGAGAAAAATAAGGGAAGGCATACTTAAAGCAGCCAGCCTCTGTGTGAAGGAAGTGAGAAAAAACAGAGGGGAAAAAGAGACAGTTATGGTTCTCTAGGGAAGTGGCCAAGTTGGTGAAGGAAAAGGGTGGCATTCAGGAAGTATAAGGAAATGTAGAGGGAAGAGGACAGGGATGTATACAAAGTAAAGCAGAGTAAGTAACTTTATTTGTTTAGCGCCCAATCCCCGAGGCTCAGAGCACTGTACAGTAGAAACATTTGACATTTCACTCTATCGGAGTATGTAAACAATCAATAAACAAATTAAAAAAATAGTTAGAAAACATCATCAGGAAAGGCTAGGCTGAAAAGGTGAGTCTTCAGACCCCTCCTAAACGCCTCCACTGTAGGAGCCTCCCTCAAAGGTCTTGCTAGTGAGTTCCAGAGAACCGGGCCGGCTACCCTGAATGAACAATCATCCAAGGTTTTCAGCCTGGTCCTTGGAACTGCCAGGAGGCCCTCAGTGGAGGAAAGAAGGGCGAGCTGGGATGACAGCAGTAAGGCGGTCTGACCTGTAGCCATGGCCCATTCCATATAGGGCCTTAAGGTGAGCAAGCCCACCTTGAAGAGAATTCTCCACCTGACTGGCAGCCAGTGCAGACCCCATAGGACCAAGGTCACAGGACATCAATCAATCAATCATTTTATTTAACCAGGCATAAACACCATTGAGCAAGCTCATTTTCAAGGTGGTCCTGGGCATTAATACAATACAGTACACTTCATAAGATTACAATTACGGTGGACAGCGGTGCAAAAAAAACCATTGTGAAGGTGCTGGTCAATATGAGCCTATACATACCGGTCAACATAATTAACATGCAAAGGTACATAATGATAAGCTTTACTGGAATGAGAAGAGACAACAATCCCATATAGTTCTCCGCTAGTAAGAGCTCATACCTAAATGCAAAAAATAAGGAGGTATTAAGGAATAGGGTAGAAATTGGGGTGAAAGTGAAGGCAGCCAAGAGGGAGGCCAGAATAGGTAAGTAGAGAATAGGCAGGGTCATCTTGGATTAAGGGAACTAGGCTTGTGGGTCCTAGGTTTCTGTTGTTAGGAATGTGGGGTGGATGAGATACTTAGGCATAGGATTTGAGAGTGACACCCGAGGCTTAGGGGTCGTAGGCGTCTGAAACAGTTGCATGATTCCTTCAGATAATCCGGTAATAGAGCTTTGAATGTGAAAATGCTTGGAAGTGAGGATAATTTTAATGAGTCTTGCATAGTGTTCCAAAGTGATGGAAGTGAGAAGTTTATTGCTGCCGAGCCAATGGTAGTTTTCACTCTAGGAATCTGGAAACAGATTGTGGAGAAGCATCTCAGGCCATAGGAACCTTTAGCCCGTTTGAAGAGGTTTGAGATGTATGCAGGGAGGTTATCAGATAATGCTCTAAAAAACCAGAGGAGAGCATTCCTATTTCTCCTAGTTGAGTGAGGTCCATCCCGAAACCTGATATAGATGACAATGATGTGTACCACGGGGTAGATTTATGATAAATCTTAAAGCCTGGTGGTAAAGGGTGTCCAGTTTGTTTAACATAGTTGATGGGCAATGACTGTAAAGGAAGTCAGCGTAGTCCAGTATAGGTAGGAATATAGTTTGTACTAGTCTCAATCTGGCTTCTAAAGTAAGTAAGTGTTTAATGCGATAGAATAAACCTAATCACTGTCTTAGTTTCTTCGAGGTTTCATTTAAGTGGCACAGAAAGTTAAGCTTGTTATCCAGCCAGAACCCTAGGTATTTAAAGGTATCAACTACTTCAAGGGGTTCATCTAAGAGTGTTGGATCTGTGTATGTGGACATCCGGAAGTAGACTTTGGTGAGAGAATCATTGCTTTAGTCTTTTTGGCGTTGAGGAGGAGCTTATGAGTGATAAGGTTTTATTGGAGGGTGACAAAGCCTTTCTGTAAGTACTCATGGGCCAAATCCAAGGATGAATTTGTGGTATAGAGGACAGTATCATCTGTGAATAAGTGCACATTGGCTGTGCCCAGCTTCGAGTCCAGATTATTGATGATGTATATTGCAAAGAGGATAGGGCCCAGAATGGAGCCTTGTGGGACTCCTGTAACAAGGATTTTTGTGGGGACAGATCTCCCATGGCTTTGACTTGTTGTAACCTATTGGTTAGGTAGCTGGTGAACCATTTAATGGCAGAACTATCAAGTCCGATGTTACTCAGTGCAGTAAGCATGATGGTATGATCCACAGTATCGAAGGCCTTACTTAGATCAAGGAAGAGGGCAAATACATGCTTCTTAGAGTCCAAGGCCTTTTGCCAGTCTGTCGTTACTTTGGCAAGAGCCGATACTGTACTGTGTTTGGCTCTGAAGCCGGACTGAGCTGGGTTTAGCAACTTTTGTGAATCCAGATGTTCTCTAAGTTGGATGTTGACAATTTTTTCAAGTAATTTAGAGAGGACAGATAGTATAGAAATAGGCCGGTAATTGTTCAGATCACTCCTATCCCCAGTCTTGAATAATGATAGGATGTGGGAAGTTTTCCACGAGACAGGTAGCTCACATGACATGACCTTGACAGATCCATCAGCAGCCTGACCACTGCATTCTGCACTAGCTGCAGCTGGTGGCGGTTCCTTCCACTGACCTTGAGGTACAGAGCGTTACAGTAGTCGAGTCTGGATGTTACAAAGGCATACATCAGTGATGGCAGGTCTTCGGGCAGAATTAGGAGCTTAATCCAGGTGATGTTTCTCAGATGGTAAAAACCACTTTTGACGACAGCCAACACCTGAACTTCAAATGTCAGCTTGTCGTCTAGGACAACGCCAAGATTTTTCACCCTAGAGGACACCATCAATGGGGTCGACCCCAGGACCAAACCTGTTGTCGTCCCGGAGGCATCCCCATGACGCCCATGACCCGGATCAATCACCAATACCTTCTTCTTGGCTGGGTTAAGTGTCAGCCAGTTAGTTCATCCAGTCCTGGATCTTGGCAAGGCATTTTTTCAGCACTTCAACGGCACCATTTGTCCCTGGTACAAAAGACATGTCCAGTTGAGTATCATCTGCATAAGTGAAAACCCAGACTGTACTGTCTGATGAGCCTCCTCAGGGGCAGCACGTATACCTCGAACAGCATTGGTAACTGGACTGAACCTTGAGGAACTCCACAGGTTAGGGGCATTGGGGAGGAAGAAAAATTCCTCATCACTGACCTCTGCCTCCTGCCTGAGATAAAGAACTCAAACCAGTTGACAGTACCTGTGAGTCGACAATACTCTCTAATGCGATCCAACAGCACGATGTGATCCACGGTATCAAATGCTGATGACAGATCGAAGAGAATGATAATTGACCGCTCCCCCCCCCGATCTCTTGCCCTGAGGAGGTCATTATGTACCTGGACTAGTGCTGTCTCTGTGCTGTGCCTTGTACTAAACCTGGATTGTAATAGTTCTTAGATGTTAAAGGTCTCCAGGTGTTCCTTGAGCTGCAGTGCCACTATCTTCTCAACATCCTTCTCTAAAAATGGGAGGCTGGAGATGGGTCTATAAATCACCAGGACATCAGGCTTGAGAGAGTTTTTTTCCAGAAGGGGCTTCACCAAGGCATCGGGGGAGACCCCCTCCGAAAGTGAACACCTGCTTATCCTGGTGAACACTGGACACTGGACCAGTAGCCTCGATGCAACCCACTAGGAGGCATGTCTGTCCAGGGTCCAGTTCACGAGTAGGCCGCAGCTTTTGAAATTACCTTGGTGACCTCGGCCACCTCTACTGGCCGAAATTCCATCCTGACAATAAGAGTGCCCCTGCTCCACCCAGACCCTACCCTGCGGAACTGATCTAGACCCACTGGCGAGATCCTAGCCAGAAAAGAGGATACCCTGTCAGAGAAGAACGGAGCAAACTCTTCGCAAAGTGCTACTGAAAAGGCTGTTTTCAGCTGTAGACAGACTGGATGAAGAAGCCTGTCCACAGTCCGAAAGAGCTGAGCTGGTCTGTTCTTCCCTGCAGCAATC
Organism: Neoceratodus forsteri; assembly: GCA_016271365.2. Taxonomy (NCBI): domain Eukaryota; kingdom Metazoa; phylum Chordata; order Ceratodontiformes; family Ceratodontidae; genus Neoceratodus; species Neoceratodus forsteri. The sequence continues at coordinate 1,205,699,323 of CM057458.1, read as the reverse complement.
TCCCTGGACAGGAACTCTGCCTTCTTACGGTCGCTTATAATCAGCATAGTGATTCCTCAAAGCCAGTCTATCCTCCACTGACTGAGTCCTACGCCAGCAATGCTCCAACCTCCCACCCATGGTCTTCATCGCCTTGAGAGCCTCCTGATGCCATGGGGATCTTGGGTGGGATGACCTGGGTTGTATACGGACTGCTGCGATGGCATCAAGTGCTCTGGAGACGGCCTTATTATAGGCTGTCAACACTTCACCCAAGTCAGTCGCACAAACAGCACTAACACTGGAAAAATCATCTACTGCCATCAGTCCCTCTGGGGGCAATCCTCTCAAAGAGTGATAACTGATCATCTCAACATGGTAGGGACCACCGGGGGGAATGAGAATTTCACTGTACAGTGATCGGACCAGGCAACCCAATCAATCCCAAAATCAGTGACCTCAAGATCCAGTGAGAATACCAGGTCCAAGGTGTGGCCGTGATGGTGGGTTGCAGAGGCAACTGCCTGTGCAAGGCACTACTAAGAGTACTAAAGGGACTCTGAGGGAAGTAGAAAAGGTGGTGAGGGCAGCAAATGTGCAGACAGAGGAAAGAATAGCCAAAGGAGTTAGTTAAAGGAGATAAGACTTTCTTCAGATACATAAGTGAGAAGAGGAAAGCGAGAGAAAGGATAGTGAGGATTAGGAGGATGGAAGGGGGAACTTGCACAGAGGTGGACCAAGAAAAAGCTGCCATTTTTAATAGGTACTTCTGTTCAGTCGTCACAGTGGATGGGAGGCAGATCACCAGGGAGTAGCAAGAACAGCGGAGATGGAGAGGCGGACACAAGTCCACTTTCAGAGGAAAGAGTCCTGAAGAGACTTGCAACTCTGAAAGAGGTCAAAGCTATGGGACCAGACGGGGCACACCCAAGGGTACTAAAGGGACTCAGGAAGGTGCTAGCTGCCCCACTGACAGACTTCAACAGATCACTGGAAACAGGCGTGGTTCTGGAGGACTGGAGAAGAGCTGACACCATGGTCCCTCTACATAACAGCGACAGCAGAGAGGAAGCTAGCAACTATAGGTCGGTCAGTCTTACATCAGTGGTGGGGAAATTAATGGAAACACTGCTAAAGAAAAGACTGGAAGAGTAGCTTGAATCCAGTGGGTGCAAGACCATAGGCAACATGGATTATTGGAGGGAGTGATCATGCCAGGCAGATCTGACTGATTTCCTTGAGTGGGTGACCAGGTAAATGGATCAGGGGAGGGCAGTGGATGTGGCCTGTCTGGACTTGTAGCAAGGCATTTGACACTGTACCACTCAGGAGACTAATACGGAAACTGAGCAGCCTAGGAGTGGGATCCAAAGTGGTGAATTGGATTAGAAACTGATTAACAGATATACAACCAAGGGGGGGGGGGTTAATGTCATTCACTCTAATGATGTGATTGAGAGGGTGCCAACAGGGTGCCGCAGGGCTCAGTACTGGGACTGATCCTCTTTAATGTCTTCATAAGTGACATTGCAGAAGAACTGATGGGAAAGGTATGTCTTTTTGCAGATGATACCAAAATCTACAATACAGTGGCGGTGGACACTCGAGAGGGCGGAGAAAAGACGTAGGATGGATCTTGGGGAAACTAAATGAGTGGTCAAGAGCTAGGCAATTGGGGTTCAGTGTCAAAACATGCAAAATCATGCTCTTAGGGCATAGGAACCCAAGAGCTGTGTATAGGATGGCGAGGAGATACTGACATTCACTGAGCAGAAAAGGGACCTTGGGGTTATCATAACTGATTACCTCAAAAGTGGCAGGGTAGTGTAACAAAACAGTGGGTG